>JAUPFV010000003.1:46042379-47242379 GCA_036936605.1 Limnanthes douglasii subsp. nivea
CCAAAATCCAAGCCAAGATCGACGCTTATGCCAACAACGTGATCGACACTCAAGAGAAAATGTATGCCAAGGTGAGATCAGACATGGTCATACTCTTCCATGAGAAGTTTCCGAAGAGGAACCTGGGGGATTTGTGGCTTCACGTAGAGTATCCAGACCTCCCATTTCACACAATGGCCGAAGGCGACAAGTTTGACTTCTCCAATGCATCCTCATCTGATGACGAAGAAAACACCGGGGAGAGCCCAAACGAAGAGAAAGATGATCCCAAGGGGAAGAAGAAGATAGATGAAGCTGAGCCATCTTCAAAGGCTCAGCCTTAAATTATGATTTATTTTTTACTTTTCATGTTATCTAAACTAAAGTCCTTGGAAGGCCAAGGCACTCTTTTTGTAAGTGTGTCCGGTATCTGACCGATAGATCTTTTACTCTGCTTGACAATTTGAAAAGTCCTTGGAAGGCCAAGGCACTTAAGTTATTTAATGAATATCCTTGCTTTGCACAGTTCTCACACCCTTTCATAGTTTTGTTTCAATTTTGGTGGCTAGTGTTTAAATAGCCCTTAGTTATTTCATAAATAGTCTAAAGTTAGAGTGTTTAAATTCTCTGATGGAGAATGTTTAAGTGGTCATCATCCTTTTATTTCAATCCGGATGGTGTGACAAAAAATAAGTAAGAACACTCTGGAAATTTTTTTAAGAAGGCATCAAATTTCAATAAAAGCCCGGACACCTCATTAAAACCTCCCGCGCCACCAGGGTAGGAAAGAGTATGCCCCCAAATATTTACATGGATGTTTAAACAAGTAAATATTTACACAGATGCTACTCCAAGTACATCCGGAGATGTTCGATATTCCAAGGGTGGGTTAAAACTCTTCCATCCTTGTCTTCTAGCCAGTATGTTTCAGGTTTAAGTCTTTCAATAACCACATAAGGTCCTTCCCAAGTTGGGCCAGTTTGCCGAGCAGCTTTTCCTAAGTGTGTAAGAAGACTTTCCTCAATACCTTGTCCCCCGGCTGGAAATCTCTTCTTCTAACTGTAGAAGCAAATCTGCTTCTCATCAAACCCTGATAGTGTGCAGCTCTAAGGTGAGCTTTAACTCGTCTTTCCTCTACCAGATCGAGCTGACCTCTGATTGCCACTTCGTTAGCGCATTCGAAGAAGTTGTGAACACGAAATCATGGGAGAGTTGCTTCTATGGGAGCTATTGCATCCATCCCATAAACCAAGGCAAAGGGTGACTACTGCGTTGCAGCCCCAGGTGTTGTCCGGTAGGCCCACAAGACCTCTTGGGAATAGTTAGGCCACTTCCCACCAGCCCCTTCCAGATTCTTCTTTAAACCAGACAGTATAGTTCTGTTAGCCACTTCAACCTGACCATTTGCTTGTGGGTGGAAAGGTGAAGAGAAACAATGTTGTATACCCCCTTGAGGCATAGAAACTCTCCATTTCTCTATTGTCGAACTGTGGCCCATTATCTGTCGTTATTTTTTGTGGAACACCAAATCTGCAACAGATGTTGGATAAAATGAATTTTATGACAGCTTTTGATGTTGTTTATGCTAGAGGGGGCTGCTTCAATCCACTTCGAAAAGTAATCTATAGCAAAAATTAAAGTTCTGCGTCCTCTGGACGCCATAGGGAGAGGGCCCACTAAATCCAACCACCATCGAGCAAAAGGTATAGGCTCAGAAATTGACTCTAAAGGAATGGCTGGGACATGAATTTCATTTCTATATCTCTGGCATGGGTCACACCTTCTTACCAGCTCTTTAGCATCCTGCATGATAGATGGCCAGTAGTAACCGGCCAGTAACACTCTCCTTGTTAGAGCCCTGAATCCACAATGAGTTGATCCCTCGGCATCATGCAATTCAGAGAGGACCACTTGAGATTCATCATCCCCCAAACAGCATATAAGAGGTTTACTGTAAGACTTTTATACAGAATATCTCTCAGTATGATAAAACTACGAGTCTTGTGTTTCAGCTTTCTTGCCAGTGATTTATCCGGAGGCACGATGCCGTCGGAGAGGTATTGCATGAGAGGAAATCTCCAATCCTGAGGTTGTTTCACCTGTACTTCAAAAATTTCTTCCTTTTTGCCCATATTAAGTTGAATGGAGGGGCTTTCCAGTACATGGATCCATGGATATGAGTCTGTGTAAGCTATAGTTGCCAATGAATCTGCTAATTCATTCTTTGTCCGGGGTATATGCTCATAAACAATGCTTTCAAACTTGAGTGCTTCATTTTTAAGGAAAAGTAAATACTTCACTAATTGTTCTTTTTTAGCTTCAGATTGACCTTGAGCATGGTGGATAAGAAGCTGGGAGTCACTCATTAGTTTAACCCCACAAATATAGGCTAACTTTAAACCAGCTATAGCTGCTTCATATTCGGACTCATTATTGGAAGCCCTGAAAGCAAAACATATAGCTTGGTACATTTTGTCACCATACGGAGAAGTCAAGCACACCCCTGCACCACATCCCATGGTGCTAGATCCACCATCTGTCCGGACGACCCAAACCTTTTTGTCTTTCATCTCAGTATTCTGCTCCGAATCTCTATCAGAGTGGAATTCAACTAAAAAATCAGCCACAGCTTGGGCTTTGACTGCTGTTCGTGGAGCAAAATCTATATCGAAATCTCCCAATTCCACCGACCACTTAGTCATTCTACTTGAAATGTCTGCTTTTTAGAGAACATTCTTTAAGGGAAAAGATGTCCAGACTACAATAGGATGAGCCTGGAAATAAGGCCTCATCTTTCTTACAGCTATTACCAGGGCTAATACCAACTTTTCGAGCTTTAAATAACGTTTTTGTGCATCTATCAAGATCTTGCTGATGTAATACACTGGATGGGGTAGCTATCCACCTCTCTCACCAACACAGCACTGATGGCACAACTTGAAACTGCCAAATATACGAAGAGTGTCTCTCCATCAACTGGTTTAAACAAGGTTTTGGGGGAGGCCATGTGCTTCTTGATTTCATTGAAGGCCTCATCACACTACGAGGTCCAGTCAAATTCCTTTGCACCTTTCAAAGTTTGAAAAAACGGGGCGCATCTGCCCGAAAGACCTTGAGATAAATCGGTTTAAAGCAGCTAACCTCCCGTTAATCGTTGTACTTCTTTAATATTTCGAGGGAGGTTCCATTTGGAATAGAGCATTAAGCTGGTCCGGATCGGGCTGTATCGCTTGATCACTTATAATATATCCTAAGAACTTCCCGGATTGCACTCCAAACACCATTTTTCTGGATTTAACTTCAAATTCACTTTTACTAAGTTGGTAAAAGTTTCTTGGAGGTCAGCCAAGTGCAATTGCTCATCCACACTTTTCACCATCATATCATCGATGTATACTTCCATATTCCTTCCAATCTGATTAGCAAAGGCTTTGTTCACCAATCTCTGATAAGTAGTCCCAGCATTTTTCAACCCGAATGGCATTACCTTGTAGCAATGAAGACCCATGTCAGTGACAAACGTGGTATGCTCTTGATCCTTCGGATCTACTTGGATTTGATTGTATCCGGAGAAAGCATCCATAAAGGATAACAGCTTATTCCCAGAGGTGGAGTCTACTACCTGGTCAATCCGGGGAACTGGATACAGATCTTTTGGGCAAGCCCTATTGAGATCTGTGAAGTCAATACACATACGCCACTTGCCATTTTTTCTTTTTTACCAGGACCGGATTGGCAGTCCACAAAGGATATTGAGACTCCTTGATATGCCCCATCTTGTGAGCCTGTCAACCTCTTGCATAATAACATCAGCATTTTCCTTGGAAAAAGCCCTTCTCTTTTGAACCACTGGTGCTACGTCTTTCCGGACAGATAGGTGATGTGATATCACATCTGCTGGAACCCCAGTAACATCAGTATTGCACCAAGCAAAAACACGTTGATGGCTTTTCAAAAACTTTAACATCTCACTTTTAAGATCAGGTGGCATTTTAGACCCTATCTTGACACTTTTCCGTTCTTCTAAACAATGTGTTTCTACCTCTTCGACTGGTATTAATACACCAGGGGTCTCTCTGGGGTCATCAATTGCACCCTCACCCCCAGAAAGCCCCTCAAATTGCTATTGTTCGTTGATACGAACTGCCCCCAACGTCCGGGGCGCCAGGGCTGTAGCATAACATTCTCTTGCAACCTTTTGACTGCTTCAGACAACTCCCACCTGTCCTTGAACAATATATTTCAAACATTGGTGGACTATCGAAGGCACTGCATGCATCCTAGAGAGCCAAGACCTCCCTATAATAGCATTATAGCAAGTGGGACAATCTACCATAATAAAAAGTATCATCACCATCTTCTTGAAAGGGCCCTTTCCCAACAGAACTTCCTCTTCGAACTCCCCGATCACATCTGCTGAGCTGCCAGTAAAGCCCACAATTGATCTGTCCGAACACTGAATTACGGCTGGATTTTTCATTTTCTTGTAAGTGTTTAAGAAGAGGATATTAGCTGAGCTTCCAGTATCCACCAAGATTCGTCTTATGTGATTTCCCCCAATTGATGCTCCTATGACAACAGCATCTTCATGAGGGCCAACAATATCTCTTAAGTCATCTTCATAAAAAACAATGAAGGGGAATGGAATTTATGATCGATAGGAGGTCATACCTCCTTCTAATGGGTAGCTAAAGTATGAACGTGCCTCTTCCTCGAAGAAGTAGTAGGAGCTGTCATAGTATCCCCTCCGAAAATTGTAAGTGACTCAAAAAACTTAATGAGCCCGGAGACTGTCCTAGAACATTCCTCAATGGCACCCACTCTATTTCGAGTTGGATCAGGATCCAAGTATTCAGATTCCACATCAAACCTTTCGATTATAACCATGGCTCCCTCCGGAGCAGCATTACTTGGACCAACCCGGTGAGTATTTTCAGGCCTATTACCTCCTCTTCTTTTGACATAAGCCCCCAGCTTTCCCCTTTCAATAAAGTTCTTAACTTCTTGTTTTAAATCTATACAATCATCGGTGGTATGGCCAGTATCATTGTGATACTGGCAGAAAGAGTTATTGTGATGTTCTCTAGGAGATTGCAGTGTGGCCGGTCTTCTATAATGCACCTCTTCCTTTGTTTTATCATAAATGGTGGCCACAATTTCTTTCAATTTTGTGAACCATTCCGGTTGAACCTAAGGCCCTCTCTTATTTATGGATTGCTGACTCTGAGCAGGTGCACCTGGCTGAGATTGAGCTTTAGCGTTGCCATGCGCCTGTCCGGTCTCCTTTGCCTTATTCCCGGACTGATTCTGATTAGGGTTTGGTGCCACCGGTCTCATGTGCACCCTAGTTTTCTTTGTTTCATCAACGTTAATCTGCTTTCCAACCTGATTCAGCAACCCTCCCCAAGTCATGGCTTTCTTTCTGGTCACCGAATCAGCCAAATTCCCAGGGTTTAAGCCCTGTCTCAAGGATGCTATTGTTACTTGCTCAAAGCAATCAGCCAACCCATTCTTAGTGTTCACAAAACGACTTATGTATTCTTTCAATGATTTGTTCGGTTCCTGGGCACAATGGATTATTTTGTCCCCATTTCCCTTCAACTCTTTACTCCCAACAAACTGTCTTCGAAAGGGCACCCAAAAAGTATCGAAATTCTTGATACAGCCTTGTGGTAGGGTGTTATACCATTTTAGAGCACTCCCCGTAAACGATTGGGAGAATTCTCTACAAAGTAGCTTGTCATCATCATCAAAGTTTATCATGAAGTTTTTAAATTGCTCCAAATGGTTGTCCGGATTAGTACTACCACCGTACTTTTCCATTTTGGTGCTATCAAACCTCTTAGGGAGGTTTCCGGACAGAATTTTGGAAGACAATGGAGATTGCCTCCAATTTCTGCCACGACTGAACACAGTATCTTCATTGGGAGTTGCAAGTATACCTGGTTCATCGTGGAAAGCGAAAGGATCCATCAGCATCCGGTCTACATGCCTCCGGTTGTGACATGACCCTTTGCCAATATTTTTCTTCAATTTTCCATTTCTATCCCTTTTTCTTGAATATTTTTTTATCTGCTTTTGCTTTTTTTAGTTCGACCCTCATCGCTGCTAGAGGACAAGGATTCTTCAACTCCCTCCTCATCCGAAGAGCTATCAGAAGACTCTGAGCCTGAGTCAGAACTCTCCACTGGCTTAGACCGGTGAGACTTTTTGGAGCTGACATGAGTCTTTTTGGTACTCACATGAGTCTTGAAGGCTCATGCTCTATGGGGTTATCGGTGTGATGAGCAACTGATGCTTTTGACTTTTCTTTCATGTCCATCTTAGCCTTTTCTTCCCTCAGAGCTTCTATTTCACCCTTTAACCTATCGCTCTCTTCGATAGTGTACTCATCGTTTTCACCCACCACTTCAAGCAAAGCTGGTGGTACTTCCGGGGCGTCCGGATTCATTCGGACTGACTTTTCGTGTTGGTTTCGAATGCTCGATTAAGGCACCTTCGTGCTCCCACTGTGGTCGCCAATTTAGTGTGGTTAATTTTCGTCTGAGGGTAGTTTTGTAATTTGTTTAGAGTTTGTGAAGCTTGGTATGTGTTTAATATTTTGGGTAGAGAGTAGAGGGAGAATTAAGCAGCATGGTTGTGTTTAATTTTCATTACCCATATTTAATGCAGGTGGTTGGGTATTTATACCCTTACATTTGGGCTTTATGGGTTTTCGGGTCATGTTTAATGGACCTGGGTCATGTTCAAAGACAAATGAGCTATTAGTAGGAGAGCAAGCACCTTAGTCAAGAAGTGTTTAGCTTTTTAAGTACTTTAGTCATAGTTCGAACAGTTCAATGAGCTAAGTGTTCGAACTGCCCTGTCCGGTCCAGTCATCTTAGTCCGAACTGTCCTCGTCCGGAGTGGTAGCAATATTCGGACTCATCAAGTCTAAACAAGAAAGTGAAGTTGAGACTACTCTTACCGAAGTTTATCTCAGACTTAGTCCAGCTACAACTCATGTAGATGAAGTTCACCCATTTCATGATAATAATACTAGTCTAAAGTTTGATGTTCTAGAGTCTTCAAATGATCAAGATTGCATAATAATATGATCTTGATAGATATCAGCTGGTTAGAAATATAGCATACAAACCTAAGAAATCTCCGCAAAGTATGGGTTTGTTGATGTTATAGGATTTGATGTAAAGAGATGTTATAGATTTGAAAAAAACCTCAATAAGGCTAATGTTATCAATCTTTGCTATATTATATGTGTCCATTGTAATGAGGAAACACACATGGAGAGGCAATCATTTTGCTATTATATGTGGATGATATCTTAATAGCTTGAAAGGACGGGAAGAGAATTGAAACGATGAAAACACAACTGAAGAGAGAGTTTGAATGAAGACAAAAATCAGTAGCAGTTTGCAATAAATTACTAACCAAAACGTTCCTATCAACAAACCACAATAAACTTACAAAATAGTAAGTTCTTAAGTTAAAGTAAATTCCACCATAACAGCCTTGACCAATCAACCAACACAAGGTGAATAATTCCTTTAAGTAATGACCTTTCATGTTCTATATGTACGAGGTGGAATTACACTGATACTAATATCTTATTTTAGCCAGTCAAAGATACATTTGCCACACCCTCGGTAGTACGCTTTCCTTCACGTACGATTACTTTGGCATCACTATTTTCATCATCACTATCATTTTCTTTTTCTTTGTTGTACGATGAACCGTTCCACTCTTGTTCAGGCACCAAATGTTTGAGTTTACCCAAGTTTATGTTACAGTTTTTTCTCTAAAACTGCATGATATCATCATTTTGAACTTTTTCAAGAAAACTTTACGCAATGGCCATAGCATTTTTAATGGTTTTCGCATCTTCTTCTCAAACCGCATTCTTTAAATATTTTATAGTATTCTTGATCTCGTTCACTTTGGCACTCAAACCAATATTTTTTGTTTTCAACTTGACATTCTCAGTAATCTCTATATTGATTCGGGTATACAAAGTATCAATTTGCTCTGACAGTCCAACATTTTGACACACCAGCTTGACAATCTGCAAAATCTATACTAGCATGTTGTTCATTCATATTTGAGAGACATGGTTGTTGGATGGACGAGTGAGCAACGATAAAAGTATTGTCTTAATTAATTTTATGCTTCGACAAACTTGTTCAACCCAAAACTTTACTTCCATTAAGGTCAGGCCTCACATGTGCAGTTATAATAGGCTCATCAACTGGCATTTTATTAGATTGTTTCTTAGCTGAGGTGGACACATGCTCGTTTAAAAACTTCAGTTTCACCAGTAATGATAAGATTATTCTCTTTGATATCCGATCTCACTCCAGAAATAGGAGCATCGTCTTTTTCCAGCAAAATGACTTCGATAAAGATGGAAGCATTGTTCTTGGTAACAACATGTATAATATCTGAGGTAGAGATATTGTACTAGAGACACACGGACTTGATAGTAATTTTTGTTATGTAATTTTTGTGCTACATATTCTGAAAATTCAATGTTTTTTTAGATAATAGCTAACAATGTGATTGATGTGGAAATGGTTACACATAATATGGCTTAATTTGTTCAACCTTTTCTCATACATGTATCGACACGGAAATGATTGATGTAGAAATGGTCATACTTTTAGATGTTTAATACCATAAAAGTCTTGTCCTTACTTATTTTCTAAAATTTTAAATATAGGTCAACGATCTAAATTCAATTTCCATCGATATGTTAAGTGGTTATATATTTATGGGATTTTTATCTTACATACCAGAGTTTGTTTTAAAAATTCGTTGCCAATTTGATTGATAAGAGAATTGTTATACATAATTTGACTCAATTTTTTAGTCTATTGTTGATTATACTTTAATGTTAAGTTATTTTGGTTTATTAGTTAATACAATATCATTTCTTAATGTAAAATTTTTAAAAAAAAATATCTCATGTGAGTGATGATCTATGTGAGAGATTGTAAGAATGTCTTAAATTAAAATATTTTATTTATTTTATTTAAAGTATCAAAACTATTGTAAATATTAGTCAATTAATAAAATATAATCAATTATTAATAACATATAGTATTGGTGTGGTTAATTTTCGTCTGAGGGTAATTTTGTAATTTGTTTAGAGTTTGTGGAGGTATGCAAGTGTTTAATATTTGAGTAGAGAGTAGAGAGAGTATTAAGCAGTCTGGTTGTATTTAATTTTCATTATTCATATTTAATGCAGGTGGTTGGGTATTTATACCTTTATATTTTGGATTTTATGGGTTTCGGGTCATGTTTAATGGACCCGGGTCATGTTAAAAGACTCATGAGCTCTTAGTAGAAGAGCAAGCAGCTTAGTTAAGAAGTATTTAGGTTTTTAAGTACTTTAGTCATAGTTCGAACAGTCCAATGAGCTAGGTGTTCAAACTACCCTGTTCGGTCCTGTGATCTTAGTCCGAACTGTCCCCGTCCAGAGAGGTAGCAATATTCAGACTCATCAAGTATCATGAACTATATTATGTAGATCATGATTGGGTCAATATATGCAATGAGAGAACACTTAAACATTAATGTTAACAAATTCAATAACAACTATAAGTTATAGAAGACCATTAGGGTTTTTCAATAGACTTTAAAAATTAATTTATAAATATATAACCATCCAAAGTTAATTAAAATTTGAAAGGTTGATGTCAACTTTTGTTTAATTTCTAATTATGTTGGTTTCTTGAATATGTTGAAGGATTGATTTGATACATGTTGAGTTTATTCTCTAGTTTTGATTATTATTTCGGAGAATGTTTCGGTCCTAAATGTCACAATTTTTTGTTATCTTTCAATAAAATCAAATCAAATTGGATAGTTTTTTTTGTTAAGGTAAGGGGTGTTGATGATGTCATGTGCTATTCAAACATGAATGAATTCAACTTTTTGGTTCTAATAAGATATGCGTGTATTATCAAATCTTGTAAGAGTCATATTTAGAATTTTTTTGTTATTATCATTTTTTCATTATTTTTTGTTTTTGAGTTTTTTAAAATTGGATTTCTATTCATAATTATGTTTCTCAAAAAATATATCTGACTTATTTTTAAGTAAAAAAGTAGATATTACAAAAGTACAATATGGCATTTCTATATTTTTAACATAACATCATAAAATAATCTAAAATATAACAAGACACTAATTGTTTATACAATCCCATAGATTCCATGATAAATAAAAATAGATGGATAAAACAACTCAGTTGCAGTTAAAGTCTAAAAAGTCATAAATATGTAAAATAAGGGCATAAGAAATCTGAAAGAAACAATAAAGTAAACTGAATATAAGACAGAATAAACATAAAAAAAATAGAGCTGAAACTTGGAATCACATTAGCCTACATGTGATAGAACTACTTCCAAAAACTTGAATACTTATAAAACCAAATATGATAACAAGGAGTATTATCCTTTTCGAAAAGTTCCTAACCCCTACGAATCTTTTGATATATGGTTTTTTAACTAACATCACAAATAGAAAAAAAAATGCACCTATCATTTTAAAGTATATATTCTCATTTAGCTAATAAATCTAAAATTTCACTGGCATCTTTAAACATATTAAAATTGAGCATAAAAACTAAGATCATAAATATCCAAGAGTTCATTTCTTAGACCTCAAGAATTGGAAAGAGATTTTGCAAAATTAATCATCAATTGATAATCCCCTTCAATGATATTGACAACTATAACATAGAATAATAAACTTACAACCCAAATAATATATCACAATATTCTTTCAATTAAGCATTGTGAGTATCCCAAATAATAAACTTACTTGAGATTGTTGAAGTGATTTAAAATTTTAGAAGTACACATCAAAATTTTATTGTATTATATATCCCAAAATATGCATACAACCTGAAACTAAACTGTAACTGTACATAAGTAATTAGAAAATCACAACTTCCACTAAACTAAAATATCATTCAAATTGAACAAACTCATTTGAATTGTGTGTTCGTGAACCTTGGTTAAAAGTGGCATAGTAAATAAACCTGCAACTATGTAGTTGGTATCAATGTACTCAATTCTGATTTGTCCATTATGCATCATCTCTTTTACCGACAATAACTTAATTTATATATGTTGCAACTTATCGATGTACTCAATACTATGTAGTCGGTATTGTTTGTGAACACAATTGCTGAATTGTTGTCACCATAGTAAATAAATGGTCTTTCAATCCTTTTATCTTGACGTTGTCGCGTTTTGAAGTTTTTAAATCATAATGGAATATTTTGATGTTTAAAGTGTCATATATTATGACATCATGATAAAATATATGACGATTTTAATGAATAGTATATATATATATATATATATATATATATATATATATATATATATATATTCCAAATTAAAATGTTTTGTGCATTTTTTGGTTGTAAGATTATTATTTTCAATATTATGTAGTTGATTTCAACATTTTTATGATCTACTGAATATATTATAATAAAAAGGATATATATATATTTTGAATCTGTTCATAAAAATTTCAAAACTCATTATTTTACTGAATATAATTATTAACCAAAAATAGTTTTACACCAATATTGTTATCTATATTTATATATATCCAACTACTAAATTTAATGTTTGGTATGTAATTTTTATAATTAACAAAATTATATGTATATAATTTAATGCTATAAATTTTGACTAAATTAAAGTATTATCATGGTTTTAATTATTTTATTTTTTAAATAACATTTTTATTATATATAACCCCTAGTTAATATGATGATAATTTTTGGTTATATTATAAATATAATTAAAAATTAAAAATTATAACCTAAACTTTATTAATTAATAAATAATTCTAATTGAGAATATAATGACATTTTTTATTTATTAAAAAAATATGTATAGATAGCAACATATTTTATTAGCTATTAAATAGAAAATTTTAATATTTGCATTATTAGTTTTTGCTAATCGGAGGAACCGGATATCCCCATCCCAAATATAGTGAACAAACTGACATATATGCATGTCTCTCAATCATCACAACTGCATCCTTTTTAAATCGAGGCATAGTAGCAGCAATATCCCTTACTTGATTTGAACATGGTGTGTCAAGTTTGAAGATTATCTGGTACAATTATTTCTAATATGTAGCTAATGAACATTTTTTCACATTTAAGAGTCATAACTTTACCACAATTATATATAATTTCTATATATTCTTTTGGTAATTTGGGTACATTTTCCCAAAAGTATTGAGAACTAGAAATTTCTGATGGTGACGTAGGAGATAAGTTTTCTTCCGCTAATACAAATGAGAATAAAAGAGTGGTGGCAATAAACAAATGTGATTTTTTCATTTTTTTAATTCTCTCTTATAGTGTAGATGTTTTATGTTTTGTGTATTTATTATGTTTATTGATAAATTTATGTTGTTGATTTGTAAACTCCAATTATTAGTTGGATAATGCTTTTATTGCTATTGACAGTTTGTGTAAGTTTTATTTTATTTTTTAAGTTTAAAAATTATAAAAAATTAAATTTATCTCAATCGGTTATAATATTTATAACATTAAAAATAATAAATGTATATATATTTATATTATACAAATAAATATTTTAGTTCATCTCCATTTACCAGAACCAATATTTTTAATAATGTAAGTAATAACATTAATATAGTTTAATGTATAACATTAATTTAGTCCATTTCCATTTACCCAAAATATGTATATATATATATATAATTAAAAAAATTAAATGTATAAATTGAGAATCCGATGATCAAAATCATTAAAAAAAATTTAATATCAAAATTTAATGGTAATTTAAATTGTAAAATTTAGTTTGTAAAATTTTAATTATAAATTTTTTATTTCAAATTTTTTTAGAAAAAAAAATAAGGCATTTAAATGTTAAAATCTAACACAAGAGGTCTCACGTGTATAGGGATAGTCAATCTAACTTTAGTTTTAAAAAAACGACGAGTTGAAGATAAGTGGGTTGACTTTATTGACCAAATAGACCATATTTTGAACATTTCTGGTGGTTACGTCAACCGCGTCGTGAAAATATATAATGGTGATATGTTTATAAAAACAACAATAAAAAATCTTGTTGGTTGTGTTGAAAGAGATATTTGTTAAGGTTTTATCTTACAACCTAAAGAATAAAAAAACTTCATGGTATAACGTTCTACGATCTATATCCTATAACTAAATCAAAATGCATCTTATGGATACAAAATTTTAGATATTTTAGCGTAATTGGATCGACTAGTCGATCAATTTAATCATACTACATTATCGAATAGTCGTTGAATGCGGAGTGCACATTTGTTAGATTATATCATGATTAACAAAGTCTGACGCGCCTATATATATGGCGTGAGGCGATGAATCAAACAAAATACTTTTTTCATTACTCTTACACTAATTTCTAAACTACTTTCTCTCTCAATAATTCAATTATCTCTTTATTTTCTTTCTCTAGAAATGTAATTATAAACTCAACAAATTGGCGACCACAGAGGGAGTTCTATTCGATTGGGACCTTGATTTCATGTAAAAAACAGAAGTTGAAGAATTTTTGCTCAATTATATTGTTCTAGATCGATATGGAGCCAGGAAATAAAGTTAATCCAATAGTTGGAAAAGAAATTGAAACTTTGAGATCTAATTTACGTCGGAAGAAAGTAAGGAAAATGATCAAATTCTAGTACAGCAAGGTCATTCAGATATCAAAGTCCGGATGAATCAATTGCTGGATAAAATAACAGTATTGAATGAAAAATATTATTAAAGAGAACAACATATTCAGTGAGGTAGGATAAAATCTAAGGTACGACAAGTTGAAGAGAAATACGAGCTGAAAAATCAATATGATCGATCGTATACAACTCATCAGATTTGAAACGGTGAGAAGAAAGCATATTTTGAGTTTGATAAAGAACATCGTACTTCGTGAAAAGAAATAAAATACAAATGAAAGATAAAAACACGTATATTATCGCGGATCTATAAAAGGATAAAGAGGCCAACATCAAAAATTGCGTAAGGAATATAAAGCATTAAGAAATAATGACCCTCATCATTTGAGGGAGGATAAATGGTGTGAATTTTAACCAATACACAAGTGTAGCTGATCAAAATTTGTATGTTATTATGGGAATAAGAGGAGATGACCAGTACGTAGAAGGAGTGGACTGGATGAATTCTCATTTAACAGCTAAGATTAGGTCCATTACTCTTCCGAAACATTTTCATATCTCTGAAGTCGAAAAAATCGATGGGATGCAGGATCCTAATGATCAGATTGAACAATTCAAGAAGTATATGATGAATTTTGAAGATGATAACAAGCTGGTATGGGAAGAGTTTTCTCAGACTTTCAAGGGAACTGCATTGAAGTGGTATAATAGGATTCTGAGAGTATATATTACCAATTTTAGAGATTTTTACATAGCTTTCCGACAACATTTTGTGAGAAGTAAAGAGATGCAGGGAAATGGAGATACGATAATACAATTTAAGAAAGATGTGAGAGAGAAATTGAAGGATTATACGAAGTATTTTGTGTTAACAAAAGCAGGATTGAATAATTGTGAAGAGATGGTTGCTATGTCTGTATTTTGACAAGGATTGTTAGCAAAAGATTCTGCAACTAAAACGACAAAAAAAACATTAACTTTTGGGGACTTAATGGCTCAAGTAGAAGATCCGATTAAAGTATATGAGTCCACCAGAGTTTGAAGTGGACCTAACTATGTATAGAACAATTCAAAGATCTACTAATCTAAGTTATCACGCACCTTCACATCCGAGAAAAAATAACAAACTACCTCCTCAAAGAGGAGGGGTTCTTTTTCAAGTAACAATAAACAATCAACATTACACGCAAATGCCAAATCAGTGGATAAGGCCAAAACATTATGCTCACATAACTGAGAATGTTGCTATAATTTATAAGAAATCCAAATGTCATGTGAGTTCTAAAAAGTCATCTCCATAAACATACCCAGAGAAGAATGCAATAACAGGTTTTGCAAGTATCTAATGATATTGGGCACGACACTAGAGATTGTATAGTTTTAAAGAATGAGATGCATGGTTTAATAGAGAATGTAAAATTGAGAAATTTTGTCAAAACGAAAAGAAGTGGAAGAAAAACGCGAAGCTCGTTGACACGGAAAACTTCTAATCCAAATTTAAAGAAAGAAAGCGAATTGATGATTTTAGATTCTAAATGTGATGAGTTTGACGCAGCATCATAATATTTGGACAAAAATCTAGATCGATTAATTTTTATGGTTGTGGATGAGCCAGTAGAGTAAGGACGAGTTCAAAGCTTATGTGAGTATTTTGAATCTTTAGCAATCTTTGGGGGAGATTCTATGTCTGGTGATACTAATAGTTCCGGGAAAAGGCAGATTGTCAGTTTAGCAACTCGGGTAGATGAATGATATCTACTCATTTATATGGAAAGCATGACACTCCTTTTATTTTTTTCGATGAGGATAATTTGAGAGGAATAACTGGTCCTCATGGGGATACAGTTGTTATAGGGGAACATATATCTGGAAATGAAATTTGACGTGTTTTGATAGATGCAGGGAGTTCTGCAAATGTGTTATTCGAGTCTACGTATGGTAGGACGCGTAGTCCACCTCAAATGTTTCGCCCTAATCGTACTATAACTGGATTTATAGGAGTAACAACTTAGGTGATTGGTGAATTCGAAGGTGAAGTGTGTTTGGCAAAATGCCCGTTTAAAAAGAAAGTTCAAGCTTTGTTTATGGTGGTTGAATGTCCAACCAACTATAATGATATTTTTGGGATATCTTTCCTTTCAAGAATGTATGTTGTTGTGTCTACTGTTCATCGATGTTTGAAATATATCATTAGAGATCGTGTTGGAGTGGTTCGAAGTGACCAAAAAGTGGCCAGAAAATGTTATGCAACAACAATGAGGGTCAGATGGCTAAATAACAACCAAGGGCATTAACCTCGAAGAATAAAAAGAAGAGTGTCACAGAAGGAATAAAATCTATCACTTACGTATCCAATTCTCACTGACACAAAGTATCAAAGATGGGCATTCAAGATGAAGATATTCATGAGGGCTCATGGAGTTTCGGAAGCTGCGTGACATCAAATATGAAATTCTCTCTCAAGGATTTACTGAAGGAAAATTGATGGAATTGGGTGACATCAAGACAGCACGAGAAGCGTATGAGTCTTTGAGCAAGATGAATGATGGAGCAGACGAGGTCAAAGAGGTGCGAGCACAAGCGTTCAGATGAGAATTCGATGGTATGAAAAATAAAAAGAATGAGACAGTAGTAGAGTATGCGAGAAAAATGGAAACAATGGTTAACCAAATGAAGGCACTTGGTGTTGTGATTAAACCAAACTATGTGAACAAGAAATTGCTAAGATCAGTCTCGTCAAAGTTTACCCAAATTGCAGCGTCAATTGAACAATTTTGAGATGCCAAAAATAAGTCTTTTGAAGATGTTATTGGGGCACTAAGAGCCCATGAAGAACACCTTAAAGCTGATGAAGAAGAAGACTATGATGAAAATATGTTGTTAACAAAACCAGAATGGGAGTCACGATTCAACTCGACTTATTCTGGAGGGACCCGAGGTCATCGTCAAGGAAGAGGCAGAGGTGGCTTTGGCTATGGGAGAGGAAGCGTTTCCTATGGAATATCAAAATGTGTTAATAGAGAAGGACATATCCAGAGAAATTCGAACTTTGTATCACAAAGGTACGATGTTATGCTTGTAATAGTTTTGGGCAATATGCTAGGGATTGCAAACCGAAAAAAGAGGAAACAATGAATCTAACCAAAGAAGTAGAAGAGAAAGATACATTGCTCGTCATGGAGACCAATTGTGTTTTTGTTAAAGAGAAAAAATTGATGCTGACCAGAGATAAATCGGAAACAATGGTAACAAAAGGAGTGTTGATGAATCAATGTGGTACTACGACACATGCGCTTCAAATCATATGACTGAGGACCGAAACCTATTGACAGACTTAGATAAATCAATGAATGGTACCGTGAATTATGCCGATGGCTCTATGATCAATATTTGTGGAAGAGGAACGACAAACTTCTGAAGCAAAACCAGCAAAAACTTGCGCATGAAGATCGTCTATTATGTACCAGGATTAAAATCTAATATCATTAGTTTAGGACGAGTAGATGAGTCAGGAGGAAAAGTTGTTGGTAAATGTGGATTTCTAAGTTTTTTTATGCAGATTACAATCTGGTGGCCAATATACCTCGAGCAGAAAATAAACTATGCAATCAAAATGAGTCAAGGAATTTTATAATGTCTTCTGTCTACCATAGGAAGGCAACACATAGGAATATTTCCAGCACAAAGTCACTATCGAGCAAGTTTGTTGTTAGATCTAATCCATGCAAATATTTGTGGTCCTATTTCACCAATTACCAAAGGAAGGAACAAGTATTTTATTTTGTTTGTTGATGATCTTAGCAGATACATGTGGATAAAACCACTGAATCAAAAGATGAAGCACTTACTGGATTTAAGAAGTTCAAAGCAGAAGTCGAGACGCAATTGGGAAAGAAAATAAAAATGTTACGGACACACAGATGTGGAGAATTTCAGTCTCAAGAGTTTAAATTATTTTGTGAGCTTCATGGAATTTGAAGGCAAATGACAGCAACATATTCACCATAACAAAATGGTGTGGTGGAAAGGAGAAATCAAACTATTGTCGAGATGATGAGATGTTTTGAACGATAAACAAATACCGTATGAATTTTGGACAGAAGCTGCAGTTACAACAACCTATCTTCTGAATCGTTGTCCCACAAGAGCTATAAGTGGAAGGACACCATATGAAGTCTACTTCGGAAAACACAAAGTGTAAGTCATTTTCAAATTTTTGGATGTATTTCTTATGTTAAAAATCTAAAATATGATGTGAAGAAGCTTGATAATCGAAGAAACAAAGTTGTAATAACAACAACTGTTTCTTGAAGACCGATAACAACTGGATTCCGATCTATAAAAATTTTCCATCGGTAAATTGGTGTTTTTCGCACTCTTCGTCGGTGGTTAAAAAACTAGGAGCTTCTCTAGGATCATCGACGGGCAGTGACCCCAAGGGAAGTCCCACTAATTGCTAGTCCCATGCTTGCTCCATCTCATGATCCCTTTTTGGGGCCAAAGCCGCTCGGTAACATTCTCTTGCTGCTTTATGGCTGCTCCGCACGACCCCCATGTTGTTCCCGACCACGTACTTCAAACACTAATGAACCGTAGAGGATACCGCGTGCATTCGCGACAGCCACGATCTGCCAAAGATCGCATTATGAAAGGTCGGCGCATCTACTACGACGAATAAAACAATGACCTCATTTTTAAATTGTCCGCGGCCCAACTGAACAATGCCTTCAAACTCACCAACCACGTTTGCTGCCGAACCTGTAAACCTTACAATAGTTTGATCCGAACGTGTAATGACTGGGGGCGCCCTGAACTTGGCAAAAGTTGATGCAAAAATTATGTTGGCTGAACTCCCGGTGTCTACAAAGATGCGTCGGACCTCTTCCCCCGCAATGGTCGCCCCAATAACGACGACATCCTCATGGGGTCCGGCAATGTCTCTCCTGTCTTCGTCGTCAAAATACAGAATCGTTGAAGGAACGGTTTTCGAATGGGGATAGGGCTGAGCGTCAAACTGGGTAGCCAAGTTCACGATCTGTCGCTTTCTGGAGGAGTGTGTTATCCCTGCCATAGAATCATCCCCAAAAATAGTCAATGATTCGAAAAATTGACAAAGGTTTCTTACGCTCCCGTTACTTTCCGCAGCTTCCTCTTCGATGACCCCGATGAGGTTACGATTTACATCTGGATCGAGATACTCGATGGAGACATCGAAATGGTCGGTCACTTCAGAAATTGTCATGGTTGTCTCGGACTTCGGCATCGTCACGATTTCTTTCGAAGCAGTGCCCTGCTGTGATTTCTTTTTCACGTACTCGAGTAGGTTTCCGTGCTCTATCAGCATCTGTATCTCCTTTTTTAGGGCAATGCAATCCTTGGTATCGTGTCCCACGTCTTCGTGGTAGCGACAATACCGGGTTTTCCTGTGCTCCTGAGGTGTCCGTATGGGAAAAGACCTCCAGTACATCCCACTTTTCTTGGTTTTTTCATAGATAGAAGACACGCATTTTGTTAAGTCAGCAAAGTAAGCGGGTCGAATCCACTTATTAGACATTTGTCGCGAGACCACTTGGTTCGTCGGCTTCGTTTTTTGGCTCTGGGAAGCCAGAGGCTTGATTGGCAAGGACTGGGTCGGCGGTATTGTGCTGACTGGCTGGACTTGCTGAGTATAGCTAGATTGAGCCCCTTGTTTTATGACGACCGACGCTTGCGCGCTCTGTTGAATTTGCGCAGCCAATTTAGACGCCTTGGTTTCTTCTATCAGTATCTGTTTTTCCACCTGAGCCAGAAGGGCGGAAAAAGTAAAAGCTTGCTTTTTAGTGACTGCTTGCTTCATCGGTCCCGGAAGCAACCCCAATCGATACGCTGTTAGTGCCACATTTTCTTCGCAATGATACAGGTCGGTCTTAGCATCAATAAATGTCTGGTGTAATCCATGAGGCTCTCTCATAGCCTCTGCTTACAGTTCATGATCGTATCTACGTTGGATCAGAAGCTTTTGCTCCCGACAAAATACTGACGGAACATCATCCATAACATCCTGAAGTTTTTGATACTACCCTGCGGTAGCCGGTTGTACCACTTTGATGCCCGGTCTCTGAATGTCAATGAAAACGCCCGACACAAAAGCTTATCGTCGTTATCGAAACTCAACATGAAGTTTTTGAAAGCTTCCAAATCATTATCTGGGCCCTCTTACCGTCATATTTTTCTAATTTGGAAATATCAAACCTCTTCTGGAGATGTCCTGATAATATTTCGTCGGACAACGACGAAGCTCTCCAATTCATTCTGAATCTGAACGCGCCGCCTTTGAGCCCCTCGGTCTGAATCCCATACAGACCTTCATCTTCTGGGTTGATGAACTGGCTACTGACTCGGTACCCCTGGTTCTGGCTGTTCTATGGTTGCCACTGGGCCTGAGGTAGAACTACCCGATCCTCTCTGTTTCCTGTTTGCATCTCTTCTTTTTCGAAAGACACTGGCGTCCTTTTCTCAGATCTACCCTCTTTGAACTTAGAAGATTCAGAACGAGACGCCCTATTCCGTCGGGAATGGCTCTTCTGCGCGCGCTTGTTCATTCTTTCCTTACGCCGGTACTCTCTTCCTTACGAATCATCCGGAGTATAATCAACAGAAATCCCCTGGTTATTGGGGTACTGCTCTGCTCTTCCATTATGCCTGTCCTCCGGGCGAGACTCCCGATAATATCTAACAGGTCGGGAGTCGATAAGAGGGTCAATAGTCGGGTAGCCTTCCCTCGCTCTTTTATCAACTAGCGCATGCTCTTTTTCAGCATTTAGCTTCGCGATGTCTTCCAGCAACTGTCTCCTGGTTATGATGAGAGTCGACCGCTTGTCCCGACCCGTAGCTTCCTCGCCTTCAGACAACGAAATGGCTCGGATTACTTCTCTCCTGACCCTCTCTCCGATTGCTTGGTCATTCATTCTTTAAGCTTAGATCGCGATTTCCAAAGAAAAAGATTCCTTTTTGGTATCACGTGTTCCCACACACGGCGCCAATAATGAGAGAATAAATGACTAAAAAGAATAATGTTGGATCTTGGACTTGATGTGACTAAGGCTCAATATTCTAGAGAGAGAAAGTAGAAAGAGAATATTATATTCAATTGTCCCACCTACCAAGAATAATGGGTCTCCTTTTATAGTGGGGAAGGATGGACCCATTTATGTCCTTGGTGGTCTTGTTTTATTTCTCCTTTAGTCCTTTATAAAATACTTTGTTTACAAATCACCCTCTAATAAATAATAAATACTGTAACATGCATATTAATCTCCTTCTATTTACGATTGACTCATTTTCTATTAACATCGGCGAATTGCTCCCTTATCAATAACAACTTTATTTCTCTATATTAACTTTCTAATATATTCTGGTGAGCCGAACTGAGACTCATCAAGCTAGAATCCATTTAAATAAATAATTCCCTTGTAAATAAAGTATATCTCAAGAAAACGGTATACATTGATTATAGATAGCGGCAAGGAAATCTAAAGCACTTTGATGATTCCAATAAAATTATTATTGATTTAAATAAATTTGAAGTCAAGTTAAAAGATAAAGATCAAATAATAATCCTCTTAGTTTCTCTACTTTAAGTGTATTAGCACTTTCTTGCACAATATTCTATGATAAAGAGTCCCTCGCGATGGATAAATTAAAAAGTGATTTGAGCTTGAAATATCTTAATGTAAAACATTTCTAAAACATGAATAGAAAAGTCTCAGATTGAGTGTGAGGGACAAACACGAAAGAAGATATTTAAACAAGAAAATAGAAAAGTCTTGGTCCAAATCAAGGATATTTTTGAGTGGTTCTAAAGATAGATATATTTTTGTGTAAGAAGGAATGACATACTAGTAAAAAAGGACAAGATATAAAAAAATGTGATAACAACGTGAAACGAGATGGTAAAAATGTCATAATAGTCTTGGATGACTATGAATCTACATGGTGATAAAAACCTGAGGTATATACATGATGTTAATCGAAAATTTATTTCTATGTCATGTTAGATGAGAAAATATTTACATATAAGGGTGAATACAATAAACTTAAGGCTTTGCAAGTCTCACTAGTTGTTACGAAAGTCTATAAGACTAATGATGTGTTAGTTCTTGAAAGGTCTATAGTGAGCGGGAGTGTGTCTAGTGTAAAGAGAGTTTCAACCAAGTTGTGGTATTTGAGGTTAAGGTATGTAAGTGAGAAAGTATTTTTTGAACTTAGCAAACAAGGGTTGTTGGATGGTAACACAATTAATAAGTTGATATTTTGTGAAAGTTATGTTCTTAGAAAAATCAAGAGGGTTAAGTTCATGCCTCAAAACCATACAATGAGTGATGTGCTTGAATATATTCATTCAGATCTTTAGGGTCCAGAAAGATAACCCACTATTAGTGGTGTAATTTGCTTCATGTCTTTGATTGATGATTACTACTGAAAAGTATGGGTTATACTTTTGAAGACTAACGATAAAGCATTCAACGCTTTTAGGAACTGTGAAAAGTGGGTGGACGATTAGACTAGGAAAATGTAAAAGAAGTTGAAGACTAAAAATGGCTTTAAATATGTGAATTAGGCATTCAATAACTATTGTTTAAAACTTGACAATTCTAGATACCAAATTGCGAGAGGAACTCCCTAATAGAATGGGTTTGCTGAAAGAATAAATCGAACCTTGCTGAAAAAAGTAAGGTGTATGCTTTTATCGGCTGAAATAGACCGGAGGTTATTGGGAGAAGCTGTAATGACAACTTCATATATCACTAACAAAAGTCCATATACGATACTACAGTTTAATTGTCCACAAAAGGTATGGACTAAAAAAACCTATGTTAGAACAGTTTAGAGTTTTTGGATGTCTGCCTACTCACATGTGAAGCAAGATAAGATTCATCCAAGAGAACTGAAGTGTTTGTTCCTCGACTATCGGAAAGGTGTATAAAAGTATATGCCTTGGTGTCTCGAATCTAGAAGTCAAAAGAGTTTGATCAACTATGATATGATATTTAGTGAGGAGATGCTGTCATTGGTTAAAGAAAATAGACCAAACCTAGTACTACTAAGAATAAATGTGAAGTTGATGATGAGTCTAAACAAGAAAGTGAAGTTGAGGCTACTTCTACTGAAGTTTATCTGAGACTTAGTCTAGCTACAAAACATACAGATGAAGTTCACCCATTTCATGATAATAATACTAGTTGAAAGTTTGATGTTCTAGAGTCTTCAAATGATCAGATTGGATAATAATATGATCGTGATGGATATCAGTTATTTAGAAATATAGGATACAAACCTAGAAAATATCCACAAAATATGGGTTTGTTGATGTTATAGTTTATGATGTAAAGAGATGTTCTTGAACTCTAGAGCTATCACGATGATTTGAAGAGTAGTGACATTCAGAAATGACTGAAGACCATACGTGAATAACTAAGTTCTCTCAATATGATGATAAACTAGATTCTTGTGAAATAATCGACGGGTCAGAAAATTGTTAGGAATAAATTGATATACAAGAGGAAGCAATGCATTAATGGATTTGAGTTGTCTAGATACCAAGCTAGACCGGTGAAGGGATTCACTCAAAATAAGGGTGTTGATTTCAACGAAATTTTATGACTGGATGTGAAGCAAACCTCAATAAAGCTTCTGTTATCAATATTTGTTATATTATATGTGTCCATTGTAATGAGGAAACACACATATAGAGACAATTATATTTCTATTATATGTGGATGATATATCTTAATAACTTGAAAGGACATGAAGAGAATTGAAACGATGAAAGCGCAGCTGAAGAGAGAGTTTGAATGAAGGATATGGGAGAGGATAGAAGGATACTTGGTATTGATATCAAAATAAAAATGTTGAAAGGGTATTTATTCTTATCTCAACACAAATTCATATATAGAAGGTTCTCAAGAATTTCAGAATGTTAGAATCCCGAGAGGTTCGAACTTCTATTGGTGCTCATTTCGAATTAAGTACCACTCAGGTAAAAAAGAGACTAAAAGATAAGAAATTCATACACGAGATACCATATGCAACTGTAACTGGAAGCATAATGTATGCAATGATATGCATGAGGTCTGATCTTGCGTGTTCTATTAGTATTTTGAGCAGATTTATGTTAAATTTAAAGAAACTTAGCGAAAAGCCCTCAAATGGCTCATGAGGTACTTAAAAGGTTCAGTTGATGTTGGGTTATGATATAATCAGAAGTACAACTAGATGAGATACTAATAGGATATGTTGATTTTGATTATGCGGGTTGGTTTGACACAAGAAAGTAAACTTCACTTTATTTGTTTACTATTTATGAAGTAATGGTTACATGAAATTCTTGTATATAGAAGGTCATTGCTTTCTCATCTTCGGAAACCAAATATATTGTCGGTACATAAATAATAAAAAAATCCATATGGCTAAAAGGATTGTATAGTGAGATGAATGATATTAAACAATATATGACTCTATTATGTGATAATACTACTACTCTTCATTTAATGATGAATCCAAATTTCTATGAGAGAACTAAGTATCTAGATATCAAGATACACTTTAATTGAGACGTGGTGGAGAGAGAATAAGTGAAAGTATTAAATATTTCAAGTGAGGAAAATCCTTCAGATGCTCTGACCAAGGTATTATTGGTTTAAACATTCACGAGATGCACGAGGATTGTGCAGGTCTTAGAGGCAAGTGAACTAGTTGGAACATCGGAGCACTAGATATTAGAGTTATTATTATACTATATGGAAAATTTTTAGGTATAGATTATAAGTAATTGTTGCAACTCAACCAAATACTTAAGTGTCAATGATTTAAGTAAGCCAATAACTTAAGGATTGTTGTTGTTGATTCTCTAAGTGGTCCAATCTCAGCCAAAGACATATGTACAAAAACCTCTATTGGAACCTAAGGGTGAGCTTAACCAAATACAAGAGTTTTATTACTACTAGAACATAATGTGCATGATGATCACCTACTGGACCAAAGGTTTAAGAACATGTTGCCAAAGGTTTATGAATGTTCTTACTTATTCTTGAAAGGAACTTGATTGGACGAATGATCTCTATCGTTGATTAAGAGGTTTATTATGGAGCCTGTATTAAACGAAGAAAATATAGTACACGCAACATCAATTATGTAATGATACCACTACATGTCAGATTGTACCAATGTCAAAGTGGTTGTTACCATTTCTTTATTTTGTTGGGTGAAGGAATATCCTTCTGGTCGTTAATGTGAGCTTGATGTATTGTGCTCGACATCCTTGGGTCTATATATTATAAAAGAGAAGATTAAATCTATATATGATAACTGATAAGGGAAGGAAAATATAGATAATAATAAGGTTTATTACATAAAATATAAAGATTAGATTCATGTATTTAGTGATTAAGGACTAAAGTAAAGCAAACATAAGAGATAGAGTGGTTAAATGATATACCCAAAGAATTGTTTTGTAAAAAGTAAAGTAGTGGGGTGAGAAATCCACTTTAGCGATGGTAATCATGCAATTTTACTATCCACCTCATGTACTATATAAATGACATTTTTTTTGGGGAAAAGAGCCAATGCTTAGTCAATTATTCCTACATTTATTCCTTTTGTCTCTTTATCTCTCTACAAAACACAGAATCTCTTATTAAAGGTATCTGATACGAACATCTCTTAGACAGACGCTCTCCTATGAACATTTCCACATCTGAACTAATCTAGGAGTTTTCTGAGTTCATCAGTGGCACCGTCTGTGGGAACCTGAGTGGCACCCGGAATTAACGTTCCAAAACCATAAAAGTAAGATAAAGTAAAAAAACAATAGAAACTGAAGTTCGTGGGGAGTTGGAGGTAAATCCGACAGATAACTTGATCAGAGTTGTGTTTGGAGACCATCTGATGGAAGAGCAGGTGACAAACGAAAGAAACGACCATAATCGGTACACTGAAGAGATTCTTGAAAAGTCTGTCTTGATGGCCAGGCGAATTGTTGGAAGATATTGAAAGGCTCAACGCAGAAAAAGAAGGGATCATAAGCTCAAGAAGAGTCAAATCAAAAGTTTGACGACAGTGCATTGTGGCAGATCAGACTCAAGATATCATTCAGCCTGAGGAAAGGCGTCGGAGGGAAAGTCACATATCTTCTAAGAGATGAGCTAGATCTGAACAACGATATGAACCATCAGAATCTAGTGAGTATAGTTATTTTAGCTCAAATGACTTCTCAACCTTGGATACCGATGTTGTGTATAAACCAGATCGGAAACAAAGAGATTCAAAGGTGCATAAAAGTTCTCATCGGACCAGTCGAAGAAAAAAAGGTTCGAGGAAGAAGAAGCATGATCAAGGGAAGAGAAAGCTATATTCCGAAGAGCCCGAAAAAAGTGGTGAATGAATTCTGACCATAATATGTGATTCATCATAGACAAGTTCAATTAGATAACTATAATTAAAATTACTGAGTCAGTAAAAAATTTAACTTTCCGATAGAGGAAAGGCTCTATATGGATGCAAATGAAGGTCTGGAGGGAAGTGCTTACAAGGTCGGACATAATTGGTGGTTATCTCCACTCTCTCCTGAGATCTTATCCGGATACCTCCCCAAGTGGTTTGACATATCCAAGCTGGAAAACTTTAATGGGACTCAAGATCCAGATAGTCAGATTGAACAGTTCAAGAATTTCATGATCAACTACGATGATGATGACAAGTTATTGTGCAGGGCATTCTCTCAAACCTTCAAGAATTCTGCATCAAATTGGTATAACCATTTTCCTCAAGGGTGTATAAAGAATTTTGACATGTTTTGGAGTATGTTTTGACAACACTTCGTTGGAAACAAAATATTCTGAGCGAATGAGGATACTATCATTTACTGTAGGCAGAAAGTTGATGAGAATTTAAAGGAGTATACAAAGCATTTTATTCAGGTTAAAAGAGATATGAAATTTTGTGAAAACAAAGTGGCTCTGACTACTTTTTGAATGGGTTTGCTTCCGAGGGTGATGAAAGATAATGCTGTATAGACACATGCCATGACACTCAGAGCATTGTCGGATCATATAGAGAAACAAATTCTAGTTGAAGAAACTAGAGCTTCAGAGATAGAATCGATGTCCCAATTCTACTAAGATCTGACTTTGATACGAGACAGTCTACCACCAGTGGATGTCCGACCACAGGTGTCCCAGCCAGTGAAAATAGTCCAACCCCGAGCACCAGTTCAAGCTATAAGTCAAACTAGTCAAAGTGTAGTAGACAATCAAAAGTACGTTTCTACGATCAACACTCAACAACATCTGTTGTCAACACTCAACAGTATGTTCGATATCACTAATGAATATTTAGACCCAAAGTCGGGGACAAACAGTATAAACATAATAGAAGAGTCGATCGCAAGAGGAAAACCTTTGTGAGTTGTGTGCTTTTTTGAGTCACTAACCATTTTTTGTGGGGATACAGTTGCATGAATATCAAATTATTCTCGGAAGTTCCAGACCAAACAATAGTTAGATTCACTTGAGCTACTGCTAAAGTAGTCGGAGAATTCGAAGGGATGGTTGAGTTGGGCCGAGGACCATTCAATAAGATAATTACAGTTTTATTTATAGTGATAAATGCTCTCACATCTTACAACGCTATCTTCAGAATGTCTTGGTTGTCTAAAAAGCACGTTCTGCCATCTACTGTCCATCTGTGTTTGAAGTACGTGGTAGGAAGCAACGTGGGAACAGTAAGAAGTAGCCAGAAAATGGCAAGAAAATATTATCGAGCAGCGTTGGCCGTCAAACATCTTAAGCGGGTTGAGTCGAAAAGAGAATAGTAATTAGTGGGGGCTCCCCTGGAATCCAATCCCGTGCATGATCCGAGGGAATTCCTCGGGTTCATGGTCCCAGATGACGGCTTTAGGATCATATCTTTTGTCCCGGTAAAAGGCTTAAGATTGGTACAAGATTGTCCCAGGAGGTAAAAGAAAGTTTAATCAAAATTCTTTCAACAAAATTACATTTGTTTGCATGGTTTACAGAGGATGTCACAAGGGTTCCAACAAACGTCATCTGTCATAGGCTTGCGATACGTAATAGTGTTTGTCCAATCATACAGAAGAGAAGATCATTTTCTCAAAATGGGTCACATACGCGAGTCACAGTATCCTTTGTGAACTGCTAACCCGGTCCTAGTAAAGAAGAAAAACAGCAAGTGGCGAATGTGTGTGGACTTCATCGATTTAAACAGAGCGTGCCCCAAAGATCCTTTCCCAGTGCCTAGAATAGATCAGTTGGTTGACTCAACATCTGGAAACCGGCTGTTGTCCTTTATGGATGTCTATGTTGGGTACAATCAAATCCAAATGGACCCAAGAAATCAAGATATTACAACTTTTATCACCAGAAGAGGTTTACACTGTTACAAGGTAATGCCATTTAGGTTAAACAATGTTGGGGCAACGTACCAACTGTTAGTGAACGAAGCTTTCGAGTGTCAGATTGGAAAAAATGATAAGTCTTACATCGATGACATGCTAGTCAAGAGCCTAAAAGATAAAAATCATTTAGCTAAGTTAAAAGAAACTTTTGCCAATTTGGCGAAGATAAATTTTAAATTTAATCTGGAGAAGTGCACGTTCAGGGTTAGATCCCGAACGTTTTTAGGCTATATAGTTAATGAATATGGTATTGAAGCTGATCCATTATAGCTAAATGATTTGTGTACAATAGCCCTACCAAGAACGATCAAAGAAGTACAAATCCTGATTGGAAGATTGGCAGCGTTGAATAGGTTTAATATCGTGGTCCTCAAATAAATGCGCCCCTTTCTTCCAGGTGTTAAGGAAAGAAAATTACTTTGATTGGACTCAAGAATGTTTGAATGCTTTTAATCAGATGAAAGAATACCTTTTTTCTCTAGAAGCCTTGACAAAGCAAAATCTGGGGGAAAGGTTGTACATGTTTTGGCCGTGTCAGATTTTACGGTGAGTGCGGTTTTAATCCAAGAAGAGTGGAATGTTCCAAAGTCGGTTCATTATGTGAGTAAGATTCTTTTGGATGCTGAGAAGCGATATTTCAAGTTAGAAAAGTTAGCTCTTGCACTAGTTACATCTGCGCCAAAAATGAGGTCTTACTTCCAGGCTTATTCAATTATTATACGAACATCTTTTCCGTTGAAGAACATGTTACAAAGGCCCGATGTGTCGGGAAGAATGAAGAAGTGGTTAGTGGAGCTTGGAGACTTTGATATTGAATTTGAACTGAGAACTGATATTAAAGCACAAGCATTAGCTGACTTCTTAGTTGAGTTCCACTCCGATCGGAATAAAATGGAAGTTGATAAAGAAGAACTTGGAACATAGTGGACAGTCCGAACCGATTGGGGTTCAAGCTCATCTGCTTATGGAACAAGGGTACAATTGGTATTTCCAGAGGGAATTGATATGTATCAAGCCATCCGATTTGGGTTTAAAGCATCAAATAATGAAGTTGAGTACGAAGCTGTTTTGACAGGCTTAAGACTTGCAAAAAGTTATGGAGCTAAAAGAGTAAGACTTATATGTGATTCACAACTTCTGGTAAACCATGATTCTGGTCGGTCAAAGGCAAGACAATATCACTTGGTAAAATATCTGGGGGTTTTGAAGGCCTTAAATTTGAGTTTCGAGGCTGTCAAATACAAACATGTCTAGTTGGGAATTCAGTGGTTGATTTTTTGGCTCGAGAATCTTACTTAAATGAGTACCCGTGGATAGTAATCCAGGAAAACCCTTCGTTGTTAAGGGGCCTGAATCAGTTAAAGGATGTATTGAGGCCTTCTAAATTTCCACAGCTATAGTGAAGGATTGGAGGAGTGAGATACAACAATTCTTGGTAAACGACGTATTACCAGTTGATAAAGTGATGGCTAAAAGAATACGATTCAAGGCATATGGGTATGTTGTACTTGGGGACATACTATATAAGAAATATTTTAGTCGTCTTTTACTTCGATGGTTAGGGAAGGATGAATCACAAATAATACTTTCAGAATTGCGTGATGAGAAAGGATCAACACATTATGGCTACAAAACATTAATATAAAGAGTTCTTCTTACTGGGTATTACTGGCCGACCTTTTCCTCGGATGCAAAGGAATTATTGCAGAATTGCAATACACGCGAAATATTTGCTAACGCAATCCATGCACCAGGTGTACTCCTTGAATCGATGCCAGAGTCTTTATCATTTGACTGTGGGGGTATTGATTTGGCCGGACCTCTTCCGATGGAATCAAGAGATCGGTATACAATCATCATTGCAGTAGATTACGTTTCCAAGTGGCTGGAAGCTGAGCTATTACCATGAACCAGAGTGAAGGGCGTGATCAGGTTTATTGTTTCTAACATCTGTTGTCGGTTTGGTATACCAAGAAAAATTACAATAGATAATGAACCACAATTTGATAACAATGAGATGAATTTTTTTGTGCATTTAAGGGGATACAATAATGCTTCTCAGCATGTTTCCACCCCCAAGAAAATGGCTAGGTCAAGGTGACCAATTGAACAATTTTAGATGGTCTAAGGAAGCATCAAGAGGGTAAGGCCCAAAAATAGTCGGACTATCTACAAGAATTTTTATGGGCTTATAGAACAACTCATCGGACAACAACACAAGAGTCACCATTTGCACTTGTTTATGGGATGGACACAATAGTACCGTCAGAAAAAATGTTCCATCGTTCAGGTTAAGTGAATACTATGAGGTAACAAATGATGGGTGGAAGTGCACAGAATTGGATCTGATATAGGGAAAGAGAAAAATGGTACATTTAATATCTTTACATTATCAGACTCTAATGAGAAGTCGGTATGCATCAAAATTTAGAAGAAGAAAGTTCAAATCCGGAGACAAAGTTTTGAGGGAAGTCTTCATTCACACAAAAGAAAAAAGACTGGGAAATTTGGCTCCTAATTAGGAGAGTCCGTACACGGTAACAAAGAAGATCAACCCAGGGACTTATAGACTCAAAGATAAAGAAAGAAGAGATATTCCTCACCCTTGGAAAATTTATTTAGAGTGAATGAGTGTCTATGTAAATATTTTATTTATCAACTTATGTAAGTATCGGTGATGTACTCTTTCCAACCCTGGTGGAGTAGGAAGGTTTTAACGATGTGCCCTAATAGCCGACTTATATATAAATCCATTTGCCATCTTAAAATGATTTGTATAATGTTTATCTTTTTTAACTCAAAATATACTCCAAAAAGTTTGGATTAGAATGTTCATCTTTTTCAACTCAAAAGATACTCCAAAAACATTTGGACTAAAATGTTCATCTTTTTGAACTCAAAAGATACTCCAAAAAAGTTTGGACAGAGATGTTCATAGTTTTGAATACAGAGGATAATCCGAAGCGAACGTTCATTATTTTTAACCAAGAAAGGTGGTTAAAGCCTTCATTGTTTAAAACACTGGGACAACTCTTTCACATAAAAGATCTTTTACTTAAGAAACAAGTCGATTTATCCTCGGGAAAGTATATAAAAAATTGGAACTATTAAAAATTCTCATATTAAGAAACTATTTATCTCGGGGAAAACAGAGTAAAAAAATTACACGTCAAACATTTTAGTATGGAGAATTTTGTAGTGTAAAAATAAATTTGAAAAACAAAATTACGTCATCCAAAATCCTCACAACATGAGGGTAGTCTTACAAAATAAAGTTCCATGTGTTTACGTTTACAGATGATCAACGAAACAAAGAAGATAACATTTAATTATACTACTCGGATGCGGAATTTTCCTTACTACCTTTTCGAGAGTCAAATTTTGAGGAAAAACTTTATGAGTTATCGTTAGTTTCAAAATCTTCCATTGAAAGACCTACATGGCGATGTCTTTCAAGAACGCGTTGCCAAAGGATGCATAACTTCAAGTCCGGAAATTTCTCATGCATCTCTAACACCATAGAATATTTCATGTTAGTATCTCTTTTTTCAATGCGAGATAAAATACTGGTTAGTATCTCATGCATCTCTAACACCATGTTAGTATTTCATGCATCTCTAACACCATAGAACATGTTAGTATTTCTCATGCATCTCTAACACCTACGCCTCCAAACGTTTTCTATTCTCGGTCTTAAAGTCCTTCTTCAGAGATTCGTGCTCTTTTGTCTGTAACAGCATTCTTAAAGTATGTTTTAGTCGCATGCATTTCTTCTTGACCATCATGTTGTTTCTTCTGAAGGAAAAATTCCCCCCCCATAATCCGAATCGACTATAACAACTTTCTTTTTGGGGGGTAAGCTTGGACAAGTCATGTTGTCACTCTCCCCCATACTGTCAAGTACTTTCTTTTGTTTATCCTCAGTAGCAAGCTTTCTCGGCCTCATAGCCCCTGCTTTCTCAGCTGTTCTGACTTCAACTAAAGTCTTCTTATCAGCATCTTTGTGGTTTTCTTCCCGGACACTAGCCCATGGGCTTACCCGAATATCAACTTGGTCTTCTTATTGAACTTATGTCAGCTTTTCTTCTTGAGTTTCATTCCGTTGGTCTCTTTGGACTCCAACCCTTTGATCTTAGGGGACATCATTCTCCGAGTTTGCTTCCTCCTCAGTCCGTTCATCCTCTTCCTCGGTTTTTATGAATCTTGATGACTGAGAGTCCAAGCCAGCGTGAGAAGATAAACCGCATTATCCAAGATTTCTAGGCATTTGAGAATAACATCATTTGGGGGTACCATGAGTTCAGACATGGATATTTTCTTATTAGAATCGTATATCCAAAAATTACTTTTTACCAAGTTCATTGGCAAGAAACACTGATGAAATTTATGGTTCCAATGTTTTCTAGCCAAGATACTTAGCTTCTCGAAGAGTTTCTTTGCAGATCTCGCATAACTTTTAAAGGGTTTGGAAATTCCATTCATACGTGTTTAAAAGAAATACCTTAAATTAAAAAAAAAATTAATAAGAAAAATAGAATAACATTAATGACACGTGCCTTACCGAGACCACTTGAAAGTCAACCGATGGGGAAGGTCAACGAAATCTTCAAAGTCGGTTTCCCATAGCTCAATGATAAATGTAAATTGTTGCTTTTATTTTTTTATCGGCCTCTAAAAAATCTTTGATCACCTTGTTTTGCCTTGAATATCTAAGAGAATAAAATGGGTAGTGAGAGTTCTTAGCTACACCTGAGATGAATATGAGTTGCTCCATTGAGAGGGTTGTCTCTGAAAGCCTAGACGCTATGATGCATGACATAAGTGTGTACCAAATGTTAGCGCCAACTTGAGAGGGGTAAAGTCCGATAAGATTGATGTACTTCATTAGAGCATGAACAAGAGGTATACGAAGGCCCCAATTCATGAGTTCGGTGTAAAGAATCAGATCATGATTGTGAACGGACAACGAAGTCTCTCCAACGGTGGGAAACCGAATAGTAATACTTTTGGGGATCCCCCATCGGTCTCTAAGTTTCACCTCCTTGGTCAGGTGGACATATTTGTACTTCACTTGGTAAAGGGCAAGTAGATTCTTGGTTTCAATCCCGCAAAGATTATCACCTAAAACATCTTCTATATTCGTGGGCAGGTCTGTGCCACGTTTCTACTTTTTCTTATCTTTCTTCATTGAGGAAGTCCTTCCTCGCTGAGAAAGGGGGTTAGTTGTAATTTCCGAGGAAGGAGAAGATATACCTTGACTTGGTACAGATGGTCCGAGGGGAGGAGTCACTTCGGGAACAGCTTGTAAGGGTTGGGCCTCAACTACAACCACACCATTCTTTTCCTGATCACTGTCAGACTCGTCAATCATTTTTTTCTCTTGGATTCTGGAATGGATTTTAAAACCTGTTCCAGGCAAACATTCCCTATAAAATTTTTATAGGCTAACCTTGGGAGTCGTTTGAGAGGACCCCTGAGGAGTTACCTAAGAGGTTGCAGCAGAAGAGGAAATGTGTACCCAGATACTTGGTAGGCGGATCTGGGGACCTCCTCCTCTTAATACGCTCTCCTTTCTTTACTCAAGCAAGATTTTCTTTTTCATCACCCATCGTTATGAAATGAGAAGGTTTGTGAGTGGGTTTAGGTGAAGAAGGGCCAACCTTGTTATTCCTTGAACAAGCTTGATCTGGGGTTTGAGTAGCGAGAGAAACTCGTTCCCGGATAGGGGACCAATTATCACGAAAGTTTGTCTCAAAATGTTTATAGACGTTGGGTATCGTCTACCACCAGATTTTTGACAAGCAACCGCTTAGTTTGAACTATAGAATCACCTCCAAAGTTTGTATATTTGGAGATTGATAAAAATTTCAGGCATGAAATAAAAGAAAATAATTTGGGTTGAAATGTAATCCTTTCTCTATCTAGAACAAGTTTTCTCTACTCAAAGATTGTAAACTTAGAGCTAGAGAAGGAGAGTGAATATTTATAGTAAAAGTTGTGGGTAGTAAAGGAAGAAGTTGAAAGGTTAGTTGCAAAGAAATCTTTGACACGTTACCTCTCTTAAAAACCGCTTCAAAAAGCGCGCTGGCATGCAGTGGTAGATACGCGACACGTGTCCAAGAGTGACTTCATCATTTAAGTTATTTCTGACTCTATAACGGCTAGGCAAAGACACGTGAAGCTAAAGAAAATGTTGGTTTAGATGAGATCATCATGACCAAGGATGAGGTCATCATGACCAAAGGTGTGGTCATAATTCCGAACAAGTCGCATACCGCATACTTCAAGGGGGGGGGGGGTAATAAAGAAATTTATTTATGACACACAAGTAATAGAGTTGACTGATTCGAGGAGAGGTATTGAGGGTCCCACAAATAATTTTGAGTGTCGAATAATCTGAGGAGGATAAAAAGAAGGGATGATGGCATCCATTAGTAATTCCTCATTCAGATATATTCACAAGGAGTGGGGGCTACTGATAAGGGAAGGAAAATATAGATAATAACAAGGTTTATTACAAAAAATATAAAGATTAGATTCATATATTTAATAATTAAAGACTAAAGTAAAGAAAACATAAGAGATAAAGGGGTTAAATGATATACCCAAAGAACGTTTTTGTAAAGAGTAAAGTGGTGGGGTGAGAAATTCACTTTAACGGTTGTAATCATGTAATTTTACTATCCACCTCATGTAATATATAAAGGACATTCACTTTTGGAGAAAATGGCCAATGATTAGTCAATTATTACTACATTTATTCCTTTTGTCTCTTCCTTTCTCTACAAAACACCGATTCTCTTATTAAAAGTATCTAATACGAACATCTCTTAGATAGACCCTCTCTTACGAAAATTTCTGCATCTGAACTAACCTAAGATTTTTATGAGTTTATCAATAACGATATAAAAATTGTTCATTTTGTAAGTCGGAGGTACTTTGTTACAAAATATGAATGATTGATCTAGTTATATTTGTGAGAGTATTATTGTAACCTACTTCTATATAAAATATGTGTCGGTTTTCCGTGGATGTAGAATTTTCTTCACAATCTTAACAACCTTAAATATATGTTGTGTTATTGGTTTTGCATCCTGTCTTTTATTGTTTCTTTTTCTGTATAAAAGAGTAAAGAATCTAAGCTCTTATACTCGACGTGTCATGTTACATTAGTTATCTTCAAATTTAAGGTTCAACTAACTGTACCAAAACTTTTTATAACTCTTCTTTACCTTTAACCATTACTAGATCTTATTTATTGTATTTATTATAAATAAATGATTATAATATCAGTTATTTGCATAACATTTATCTAGTTTAATTGATGAAAGAGAACTTAATGGACCAACCAGACATGATTTTACATATTTACATTTGATACTAATTAATGAAATTAAAATAGTGTTTTAAAAAAAATAACACATATGATATACCAATGACACATTAGCAAAAAACATTTCAAATATAAAAAGTACATAAAAATTAGTTTTTTAAAGTTTATGCACATATGAAGTGATATAATATATTCATAGATAGATTCTGAATTAAAAAATAATCAAATATAATTGAAACTTGTTTTAAAAATATTCATAAATATTTTATTACACAATTATTTTAGTTATTTCCTTACACTAATAAGTTTATCGCATAGAAAACAAAAAAATTATACATTTCAGAATCATGAAAAACTAACTGATAAATTTATCACACCCTATCTATTACCTTATTTAAGTTTTATTTGTATTAAATATATAAGTCAAATTTTAAATTATTTATATATGTTCAAGATATCTCACTCATCAATAAATTATTGTTACGAGTAGTTTTAATTTTGAGTAGTTTTGAGACAATCTGTATAATTTATTTTAATCACTCAACAATAAATAGTTCATTTGAGAATAATTAACTGAAACAAAACACAAATATCGACAAAAGTTGCTCTATTAAATAAAAACAAACATCTCAACGACAACTTTTGATATAGTTTTACTCTTTCAGAGGAGTTCGAGATATTAGAATATATAATATAAAATATGGTGGTGTTATTTAGACTATAAACGGGTTCCATGTTAGCACAAGGTAGCCTCTCAAAACAAAATACTATAATATTATGATAGTATTGAACATCAATGGAAAATGTTGAATACATATTTCGTACAAGGTTGACCAATATTTTCGAGCCTATAAAAATATATAAACACTAAGATTGTCAACTCATGAACCATAAGCACATATAATATTAAAATAATTAGTAGATATACCTTATAGTGAACGATTACAAGTGAAAAATAAAAATTGTCAATGTTGGAAATGTATTACAAGTGGTTGATTGTAAATCGTTATGCACTTTCAATATTTTAAATCACGATGGTTAATGATCTCTACAGTGAGAGTCTTTTGTGGTTTTATGTCAGTCAAGTATAATTTTTAGACAATCCAAATAGATAGAAGGTAGTTATACTATAATTTTATGTCACATTAATATATATCATTTATATAAATACGAGTCTTGATGAGTTTGATAAAATCATTAAAAAAATATAGACTATTGTTTATCTAGTGCACTGATTTTATATTGAGGTTTAAATCCATCATACATCTTTTTGTAATATATCAAAACCTTAATTTTATACAACTACAAGATGTATTACTTTCGATGTCTAAAAAAGGAAAAATATTGTTGTTTTTGTTAACAATTATCGTTTTATTCACGTAAAAAATAAAACAAATAAATTGTCAATAAAAAAATCTAAACCTGAATAATAATAATTTTTTACAGGTGAGCTTTCTCACGAATGAACCTTTCACACGATATAATTTTCTTGTTTGGATTTAAATCAATCTAAAATGATCTGTTTAGAATCTTCATTTGATACTGTCAATTTCATAAATTAAACGATAATTTTGACCATGTTCTAGATTTAGATGATTTTATTTAACCATTTACAAAATTATAATATATTTTTTCATTATATTTTATTCATGTTTAATAGTTTATATATATATATATATATATATATATATATATATATATATATATATATTGTAATTTTAATGTTATATTAATGTTTAAAAGGTTAAGCACAATATAAGATTTCATAGATTTTTATATTAAATGACTATGCCAATCTTACCCCAATGTCTCACGATAAAGGTAGCGAGAAAAATCTCCATTCCTATACAAATATTTTAGTAACATGGGAGGGTTGAGTTTGGTTCATCATGGATCTGTCCAAACTAGCACATCACTTTGTCAGGCAAAATAACTTTCAATCGTGCCCATAATGTTGATGAGATACTACAGTAACCGAATATATTGCAAGGAAAACTCATATTTCATGTGTTCTTACGGCTTGAAGATGACATGTAAAATAAAACCAATATAATATATCATAAAAAATCTTATGTTAAACGTTTTAAATATTGTTATACCTATAATAAGTAAACGTTCGTGCATTTACATCATTAACCTTTATATCTACAGGAACGACGCACACGTTAGATTTGAGTCGCACGTTACATCCCACCATTCTCCTCGGCAACCAACTAACAATCTTTGGGCTCCCCGGGACATAAGATGGGTTTTACATACTGCCTGTAAAAATTGGAAGATGGTCTTATATCCAACAGTCTAGCATAGTCCCAAAACCATATAGGTTGTACTTTACAGATTTCAAAGTATCTTCTAAAACATGATAAAAAAATCCAAAGTACTAGCTCTCCAAGCTATATCCCACAACCCAAGATCCATGTTCTCCAAATCGTAAAAATATTCAGTCTTCATAATTTTCAGACTGGTATCCGCAAATATAGTCCATTCGAAAATAACAGAAAGTATGCACGTGATACCTAACAAATAGTCTCTTTGTAGTTCAACTGAAGAAACCGATCGTGAGTAAATATTTCTTAGAGCGATTTTGTTTTAAACCACACTCCTTCTGTAGACTCCAACTCAGAATGAACCTCATTATTTATGAGTCATAACAATCTAGTATATTAGATATGCGTCTCCTCTCTCGTAGCCTTAACGACGTTCAATTTTCTACAAATAATTATGAGGCCTATAATGCAAAGGACGTCCTAGAATGAGTGTCTTCTCCCTAAAACTAGACTGAAAAGTCTTCGTCTATTGGTACCAATATTCAATAAATTCATCGTTAAACACTAGATTAGTGTAATAATTAGCATATGAGGTATGAAAGGTCTAAAAAGAGTACGTGCAAGATGACTCACTACTTCCGGTTGGTCTGTCAAGTCCCACATGCACAACATGTTGTAATGTCTCTGGATGCCGAAAGAACTAAGAAGTTGTAAAAGAAAATACTTAATAAGAAAACAACACTTAATATATAATATAAATATAAGTAAAGCATTTAATTTAATAGTTATAAAGTTACACTTTCGATGAAAGTGCTAAACGTCTCGTAGTTTTTAGGTCGAGATACAGTTGAATTTTGTTCCACTGAAAAATAAACTACCTTATATATTCTTTTATTTTAGCCGTGAGGATCTCTTCCTCCTCAAGTAAGTCGTGATCTATATCATCAATTTCACCGCTACGAGTAAACACATCAGAATGCGGTGCATAATGAGTGGATGATGGGGAACGATGAGGTGGTGGTGGTGGAAGAACAGTCGATGGTGGTGAATGATAAACTAATGATGGTGGTAAACGTTGAACTGATGGTGGTGTAACCTTCTTGATAATCCACCCCTCATATAATCAACTTTTTTATCCAAAAAAATAGCACCATGTTTCAGATCCTTACAAATGTAGCGCATTGATCTTTTGGTGTGATCCTGAGCTTCGTTTTCAATGCTCAGTCGTCCATGCTTTTCTCGAACAACTCTCCACTTCTCCACTTCAACGAACTTCACAAGAGAAATATGTTTCCCAGGTTGCTCATGCCTAGAGCTCCCAATAGGTTATGGGTAGTCCTTACGTATATCGGACGACTTGAGTCACGAAATAATATAAGTTAGATAAAAAATAACTAAAATAAGCATGAAAAAAATAAATAGTGGAATCTAAATTTTACAACAAACAAGTGTTAATAACTAAATAAGAAAAAAAAACAGATTTAATAGGTATAAATATTTTAAAAATTCAAAATTCAAAATTCAAAAACAAAAACTTTGAAAGAGGCTTCGGATGTGTACAATCGGCGCATACAAAGTCCGTCCTGATGGTACACAAAATCTACAGTACAACACTGTTGGTGCTGGTCATCTTCCTCGCGATTCCAGCGAAGAAGATAACCTCTTTAGCTACCTAATAAAATCCAACATCCAAAAAACCCTAATATCGTAACAAAATCCAAAATACATAAATGCTAATTTTAGCTATAAATTCCACAACAAACTATAAGAAAAACATATGATATACTAATTAATTAAAAAAATATTAAGAAATTATAGAAAAGAAATCAAGAATACCCACAATTCATAAACCCAAAAAACAAAATCAAAACGAATTATTTTGATGGAGGAATATGATCAATTTTAAACACTATAGAAGAAGAGGATGATAGTGGTCGAAAATTGGTTTGTATAGAACAAAAGAGAGAACATTTGAAAAGAATAACAATTTTTTTGGTTAAAACAAAAGGTGGATAGTTAAAACAAAAATAAATTATGCATTTCAATAGAAGAATATCGAGCGGGTGAATGTACTGATTAATTGTCAGCTATGAAAATGACCTAACAATTCATTTCTCGAGATAAAAACGCGTGTCTTGAATGAGTGAGGTAGTTTTATCATTCAAAGTAATTTTATTTTCTTTCATGGAAGTCATTTAATGCATCAATCGTAGTGAAAGCCTTTTACTATGGATGGTAAAATTGAAAAGCTAAATTTACTATTTAATTGAATGTAATATTCGCCTAGGATCCATATTTGTTAGGTGTGGTGGTAAACACGATGGTTCATTAGGTTAACGATTTATTTATTTTTGGTATAAAAAACAATTAAATTAATATAAAAGATGGTACATTAGTTTTAGGAGGCGGAGCCTCATTACAATAAAGGTGGGTGATAAATGAAGGTAAAATTACAATAATGTGAATTTTACTTTCAAGGTAATTAAGCTATCCAGTGAAATTGGTTTTAGTTCCTTTGAAACGATATATGAGGTCCGATATAATGTGGTGAGCTATGCTGGTGAAATGGGTTTGCTTGTTGTTGAAGATTCTGTCGTTCATTTCCTTCCAGATATAGTATATTGTGGCACAAAACGCCGTTTTCCAATGATTCTTGCGGTAGTCAATCGAAGTGTTCCAGGTGCTCGTTTGATTCAGCCATTGAGGCCAAAGGGAAAGGGTGGCAGGAAACCACAGTTTTTGAGAAAGGGATCCCCAGATAGCCGAGGAGTAAGGGCATTGTGTGAGAATGTGATCGAGAGTCTCTGATGAAGATTCGCAAAGCACACACGTAGGAGAGGAGTCGAGGCCCCAGGAAATGAGCTTGTCTCTCGTAGAGAGCTTGTTTTGGATAGCTAGCCAGGTAATGAAGGAGTGCCTGGGGATGGAGTATTTATGCCAAACAAGAGTTGACCAAACAACTTTGTTCCTGAGGGATTTTAAGGTCTTATATGTGCTGCTAATGGAGAATGACTCATAGGATTTGTTGGGAAGCCAAATGAATGTGTTTGGAGAGGGGTTTGGGGGGGGGGGGGGAATGGAGGGCTGATATGATCTCTGCGAGTAAAGGGTGAAGATTTCGGTTAGGGGCTCTTGCCTGGGAGGGCCACCTCCAACGACCATCGCAAATGAGGTCTTTGACAGAGTTTAAGTTTCGGACACGGGAAAGGTTTTGGATTGAAGATCCATAGCGGCGAACCATGGAGGTGGGGAAGAGCCAAGGATCATGCCAGATCGAGGTGTCAGCTCCATTTCCGATGCTGACTTTATAAAGACTTGCAGCTACGCTCCGGAGATTGAGAATTTTCCTCCAGCACCAACTGTCGCTTTGGGGAGGAGGGAGGGTCCAGAGGTTTTTATTTTTTATTTTTTCTTAGAGGGTCCATTGGGTCCATAGTGAGCTCTTGTTCTTTGTAAGGATGGACCAAAGAGGTTTTAGGGCGGCCGCCTGATTCCAGATTTTTAAATCTGGGATCCCAAGGCCGCCCTCCTCTTTGGGCATGGTAACCTTTTCCCAAGCGATCTTTGATCCCGTAACCTTCATATCGGAGCCCGACCAGAGGAACCTGCGAAGGAGCTGGGAGAGCTCCTTGAGTACTCTTACTGGGAGAATGAAGATTGAGGACCAGTAAACTTGACAAGCACAGAGGACAGAGTTGATGAGTTGGAGCGTTCCTGCATACGAGAGATGCGTGGAGGTCCAAGAGGTGATTCGATTTGTGATTTTGTGGAAAAGGGGTCTGCAGTCGTTGTAGGTTAGGCGCGATGTTATGAGGGGGACTCCAAGGTATCGGACGAGGAGGGATCCTTCTTTGAAGTTGAGGAGAGTGATAATTTCTTGTTTAACACCGGGGGGGTTCCAGAGAAGAAGATGTGGCTTTTAGAGGGGTTGAGGAGAAGTCCGGATAAAGCCGCGAATTCATTGAGACCATCCAGGATGAGTCTGCCTGACGAGAGATTGACCCTGCAGAGGATCATGAGGTCGTCTGCAAAGCAGAGGTTGATTGCTCGAAGCTTTTGACATTTCTAGTGAAATCCAAAAGATGGATGAAGGCTCTTTTCCTGTAGGATGCTAGAGAGTACCTGCATTACAATGACAAAAATGTATGGGGAGAGAGGGTCTCCTTGCCTGAGATCCTTCGCTCCAGGGAAGAAGATTAAACAATTCCCATTAATGTTAACTAAATAAGAAGGGGTGGTAATGGATTGGATAATCCAATTTATCATGACGATGGGGAAGTTCATGGCAAGCAATATGTCAAGGACCATTTCCCATCTCACATTATCAAACAACATTTTGAGGTCAATCTTGAGGGCGCATCTAGGGACTTTTTGGTTAGTTTGGTAGCCATGGAGGAGGTTTTGGGTGAAGAGGATGTTGTCCACAATGGAACGGCCCGGGATGAATGCAGATTGAGAAGGGTCGATAAGGTCTGGGAACGTCGGTTTAATGCGGTTGGCAATGATTTTAGATAGTATCTTGTATATAACATTGCAACAGGCTATGGGTCTAAAGTCGTAGGAGAGCGAAGGGGCGTCCACTTTTGGAATGAAAGCGATGAGGGTTTTGTTCCAGGTCGGATCCATTTTACCATTGGTGAAGAAATACTTGACCCCGACGCAAACATCGGAGCCTGCCGTATGCCAGCTAGATCTAAAGAAATCCGCGCTAAAGCCATCAGGGCCAGGCGCCTTGTCACCATTGATCGCGAAGAGGGCTTGCTTAATTTCCTCGCTCGAGATGGACTTAATCATATCCTCTATAAGGTTCTGGGGACCTTGGCTCTTCCCCACCTCCTCGCGAAGAGGTCAACGATTTATTTAACAATTTTAAACATACGTCCGTGATTTACAAATCGTGTAATTTATGAAACTGTTTACCCATTCGGAATTCGCAGGTTTTAGGATTTTGTGTGTGCCTACTATGCAGACTATCCCATACATAAAACATATTTAGACGGTTCATTTAAATAATTGTTTAAAAAAAATTCATGAATTAATTCAATCGAAATTTAATAATTTAGATATTTATAATATAAACGATATCCTTAGGATATTTATTTGATATTTTTTTATTATATTTAACTATTATAGATAATTTATTTAATATTTTAAAGTATTTATAATATCTAAAAATTACATCTAATTGTATTTTAATTTTTAAATGTTATATTTTAATTATATTTATCCCTCAATCAATAAATTATATTATATATATATATATATATATATATATCTATATATATATATATATTATAATTATATGTTTAAAATAGGATTGTATATATGCTTAATTCCATTAAAAATGATTGTTGTCATTGGGTTTCCTCCCTTCTATTTCAACTTCACTTCAATATTTGAACCCTAAAACTTCTGTTATTGGTTAATCAATCCAACCCAAACTTACATGTAGTTTTTTTTAATTCTAAAAAAGAACGAACAAAACAATGTCGAAAAAACTTGTATCGATAGTCGATCTATCGAAACAATATAGAGTTATTGAAGAAGACGATGAAGACGATATTTAAAGATCAACACAACAACGCCTTAATTAGCTAAAAGAACAGTAGTTTATTTAGTTCGATCAAATAATATGTTTATACATTTATAAAATTATATTTTGTATATTTTAATTAATTCAAATTTCAATAATATATATATATATATATATATATTTAAAAAAATACTTAAATATTTATTTTGATATCTTTTGTAGCTATATTTATGTTTCAGTGGATAAATTTTATATATATATTTAAAAGTTTATACTTATATATTTGTAATGTTAAAAATTCGAAACGACTACTTTATAAACCAATAAAAGGTGGTGTTGTTTCAATTCAAACGCTAATAAATAACGCTTTAGTTTGGCTGGTTTTAAAAAACTAGAGATAGTAATTCGGATATCCGAATTGATTTTTTTAAAATATTTTTTTGTATTTAAAAAAAAACACACACATTCACTATTCATTCGATTTTTAATACTATTCTAGATATTTTTAATTTTTATGAGTTTTTTTTTAAATATTAGCTGAATTAATAGTTTTGTATAATTTTTCACTAATTTGGTTGTTATAGTAGTTACGATATTAGTTTGTATTACTTATTATTTGTTAATTTTAAAAAAACTAAATAATTGATTTTTCTTTGTGATATTAATTAGTATTAGTTAAATTTACATTTTTTAAATTTGCGCTATTGTTTGCTATTGGTTTTTCAGTATTATTAGTTTGGATTAGTGTATTTTTGGTGATATTAGTTAGTATTAGTTAAAATTATAAGATATGATTTTAGTTTATAAATTGTATGATTTATAACCAAATCATAATAATAATAATAATCAAAATGCAACAATAAAATTATAATGATATAACTTATAATATTTTACAATTATAATATATGATTTTCGTTTATAAAATAATAACAAATACCAAATCATAGTAATAATCAAATGTAATAAGAAAATTATAACCATATAACTTACAATATTTTAATATGATAAGATATAAATTTTGGTTTATAAAATAATAACAACACTTGTAAAATTTACAACCAAATCATAGTAATAATCAAAATGTAATAATAAAATTATAACCATATAATTTATAATTTTTTAATATGATAAGAGATGATTTTGGTTTATAAATAATAACAACACTTGTAAAATTTATAACCAAATAATAATATTAATACTAATAAAAATGTAATAATAAAATTATAATCATATAACTTATAATATTATAAAATTATAATATATGGTTTTAGTTTATGAAAACATAACAACCATATAGTAATAAACAAATCATAATAATACTAACTAAATTGTAATAATAAAATTATAATCATATATGATGAGTTCGATACTTCAGACACAGCTCGCTGCTTAATCCGGAAAGGGGTAATTCAGACCATAACACTCCACTAAAAAATCCGAACATGAAAAATGTAGAACACCTTATGACTAAGCTATTTGGTAATCTACTTAAAAGACTAATGAGTCCTTAAACTTGACCCGGTTTCACAACTTGACCCGGTAAGCCCATGGGTCATTGGATTAAGAGTATAAATATTCCAACCAGTGTCATTAATGAGGGTGATCAACATTTAATACAAGTAGACTACTTAATTATCTCACAACTCTACACACTAACCACTAAACACTTTAAACTTCCAAAAATACTTTACTAAACTACCCCCAACCTAAAATAAACCAAAACAAATTGGCGACCACAGTGGGAGCACGAAGGTGCCTGAATCTTGCATTCAAAACTAGTAGAAAAAACCAGTTCGGATGGATCCGAATGAGCAAGGAACTCCACCACCTGTGATGGAAACGGTTGGGGAAAACAAAGAATACACCATTGAAGAGCGAGACAAGTTGATGGTAGAAATAGAGGCCTTAAGGGCTATAAAACAAGCAGAAAATGGTATAAGGGAGAAATTAGGGGCGTCAACTATTCATCATACTGACAAACCTAGGGAGAATGATCCATCAGTAAAGACTCATTTGAGTTCAAAAAAGACTCACATGAGCTCTAAGAAAACACATCGGTCCAAACCTATTGAAAGTTCAGATTCAGAGTCCTCTAGTAGCTTTACGAATGAGGCTGAGCTTGAGGAATCTTTGTCCTCAAGTAGTGATGAAGGAAGATCTATAAAAAATATGAAGGTAATAAAAAAATATTCAAAAAAGAGGGATAGGCATGGCAGGCTTAAAAGACATCTGCGCAAAGGGTCATCCCACATGCATGCTGATCAGTTGTTGATTGATCCTTTTACTTTTTAGACCTAACCAGGTATTTTTGCAACACCTAACGAAGACAGAGTCTTTAGTCGTAATAAGAACTAGAGACAGTGACCTGTGTCTGCCAAAATACTATCCGGAAACCTACCCAAAAGATTTGACACCTCTAAAATGGAAAAGTATGATGGAATTAAAGATCCGGACAACCATCTAGAGCAATTCAAGAACTTTATGATGAATTTTGATGATGATGAAAAACTTTTGTTTAGAGCCCTCTCTCAAAATTTTATGGGAAATGCTCTTTAGTGGTATAACAGCTTACCCCAGGGGTGTATTAAAAAATTTGTTACATTCTGGGTTGCCTTCCGAAGGCAATTTGTTAGGAGTAAAGAGGTAAAGGGAAATTGAGATACCATAATCCATTGTGCCCAAGAACCAAATGAATCCTTAAAGGATTATATAAGTCAATTCGTGAATACAAAGAATGAATTAGCAGATTGCTTTGAACAAGTGGCAATTGCTTCTCTAAGACAACGATTGAACCTTGGGAACTTGGCTAATTGAGTGACTAGAAAGAAAGTCATGTCCTGGGGTGGCCTGTTGAATCAGGTGGGAAAACAAATTAATGTGGAAGAAAGCAAGAAAACCAGGGTGCACCGTCAAGTGAGGTCCACCACAACACCTCAGAAGCAGTCCGGAGATAAGGCTAAGGAGACCGGACAAGGGTCCAACCGGGCTAAACAGACTCAGTCCAACCAAAATCAGTCTCAGAGCCAACAATCAAGAGCTAAGAGAGGTCATTGGGTTCAACCGGAGTGGTTTACAGAGTTAAGAGAGAATGTGGCCACAATATATGACAAAACCAAGGATGAAGTCCATTTCCGGAAACCGGCGACACTGTAGTCTCTGAGAGAAAGTCGAAATACTTGTTTTTGCCAATATCATAATGATATAGGCTATAATAATCAAGAATTCATATCATTGAAACAAGAAGTACAGAATCTTATTGAAAGAGGCAAACTGGGAGCTTATGTCAAAAGAAAAAGTGGAAACAGGTCTAAGAGTGCTCCCCGGACGGCCCTACAAATAATGTAGGAACATCGGCTCAAGAAAGGGCAATGGTGATTCTTGAAAGATTTGATGTTGATTCTGAGTACCTGGATCTTGATCCAGCTCAGAACAAGGTGGGGGTCATAACAGAGCAGACCAAAACGGTGTCCGGACTGATCAGTTTCTTTGAGTCACTTACCATCTTTAGAAGAGATAGTGTGACATCACCTATTCTTTCATCAAGGAAGAGGCATGTAAATAGTTTGGAAACTCAGTTGGAAGGGGGAATGTCTTCTCATCAGTGCCAAATTCCTTTTCCATTCATAGTTTTTGATGAGGATGATTTGAGATATATTGTTGGGCCTCATGAGGATGCGGTGTGATATGAGCATCTATTGGGGGTAATGATATTGGCCGGATTTTGATAGACACGGGAAGTTTGGCAAACATCCTTTTATTAAGCTCCTACAAGCATATAAGGAATCCGACTATTATACAACACTCAAACAAAACCATTATAGGCTTCAGAGGGAGCTCTGCGGATGTAATTGGCGAATTTGAGGAAGAAGGACTGTTAGGCAAAGGGCCCTTTAAAAAAATGGTGAATGTCCTATTTTTTGTGGTAGATTGCCCCACATCCTATAAAGCGATTTTTGGGAGGTATTGGATTTCTAGAATGCATATTGTGGCCTCAACAGTCCATCAGTGTTTGAAGTATGCAATTCAAGGGCAAGTAGGTGTTGTTTGAAGTAGTCTGAAGATAGCGAGGGAGTGCTATGCAATAGCTCTTGCTCCTAAAACTTTAGGAGCAGTTCAGATTAATGAAGATTAGCAGTTACTGGAGCCTTCCGAGGGAGAGGGTGAGATTTATGACCCCAGAGAGGCTCTTAGTGTTATAATACCGATTGAAGAGGTTGAAACCCACTCCTTTGCAGAGGGTAAAAATATCAAGATTGGTTCCAAAATGGCGCTAGAGTTGAAAAATAAGTTGTTTTCCTTTTTACTAAACAATCAACACGTTTTTTCTTGGTGCAATAGTGATGTAACCAGAGTGCCCGCAAGCATTATCTCACACAAGTTATCGATCTAGAGTGGTATTACACCTGTTGTACAGAAAATGAGAGCTATTCTAAGGAAAAAGCTGATGTGATAGTCCAAGAGGTTGATCAACTTACCAAGATGGGACACATAAAGGAATCCCAGTATCTTTTATGGACTGCCAATCCAGTGTTGATCAAGAAAAAGAATGGGAAATGGCGTATGTGGATTGATTTTACTGACCTTAACAGAGTTTGCCCAAAAGATCTTTATCCAGTCCCCCGTATAGATCAGTTGGTAGAATCAACGTCTGGAAACAAGTTGATGTCCTTCATGGATGCTTTCTCTAGGTACAAACAGATACAGATGGATCTAAAGATCAAGATCATACTACCCTTATAACAGACAGAGATCTATATTGCACAGGGCGATGCTTTTTGGGTTAAATAATGCTGGGGCTACTTATCAGAGGTTGGTGAACAAAATATTCGCTAGTCAGGTTGGTAGAAATATGGAGGTATACATAGATGGTATGATGATTAAAAGCCTGGAGGAGGATTTGCATGTAATTGATCTTTAAGAAACATTTTCTAATTTGACAGCTGTGAATTTGAAACTGAATCCAGAAAAATGTGTCTTTGGGGTTCGATCTGGAATTTTTTTAGATTATGTGATAAGTGAGAAAGGAAGATAGCCCGATCCGGATCAACTTAATGCCCTATTAGAAATGGATCCTCCTCGGAATATTAAAGAAGTCCAGAGGCTCACTAGAAGATTAGTTGCCCTGAATCGTTTTATTTCAAGATCTTCGGAAAAATGTTCTCCGTTTTTCCAAAGCTTGAAGAATGCTAAAGATTTTAATTGGTCTCCAAAGTGCAATCAAGCTTTTGTTGAGATAAAAAACACTTATCCTCACCAAAAAATATTTTTAAGCCTATTCAACGAGAAACACTCTACGTATACTTGGTTGTGTCAGAATGTGCTACGAGTGCAGTATTGGTAAGAGAAGTGGACAATTACCCTCGTCCGGTGTACTAGGTCAGCAAAAGTTTAATAGATGCTGAGAAGAGGTACTTAAAGCTTGAAAAGTTGGCACTAGCCTTCGTAATTGCAACAAGAAAGATGAGACCGTATTTTTTAGTCTCATTCCATCATTGTCCGGACATCTTTCCCATTGAAGAATGTTCTTTAGAAGGCAGACATATCAAGCAGGATGACCAAGTGGTCAGTATAATTAGGCGATTACGACATTGATTTTGCTCCATGAACGACTATCAAAGCTCAATCAGTGGCTGAATTCATGGTAGAATTCCATTCGGACAGGAACTCCAAACAAACTTCAGAAGAGAAAACCAAGAAAGAATGGGTAGTCCGAACTGATGGTGGTTCAAGCACAATGGGTTGTGGAGCTGAAATGTTTCTAACCGCTTCATATGGTGATAAGATGTATCAGGCTATATGTTTTGGGTTCAGGGCCTCTAACAATGAGTCTGAATATGAAGCAACTATAGCTAGTCTTAAATTAGCTTTCCTATATGAGGCTAAGTGAGTTCGGTTGATGAGTGACTCTCAGCTTCTTATCCATCACGTTCAAGGTCAGTCTGAGGCCAAGAAGGAGCAACTGATCAAATACTTACTCATCCTGAAAGAGGTGGCAGCCAACTTCAAAAGTGTTTGTTATGAGCATATTCCTAGATCAGAGAATACACTAGCAGATTCTTTGGCAACCATAGCATATTCTGAGTCCTACCCTTGGATTCACATAAAAGAATGCCCATCCATACAACTAAGCCAACACAAGGAATATGGGGAAATCTTGAGCATACAGGTGATTCAACCTAAAGACTGGAGGTTTTCTCTTCTTTAATATATTTCTGATGGGGTTTTGCCTCCGGATAAAGCTATGGCAAGAAAAATTAAACACAAGGCTCGTGGTTTTTTTTATCATAAGATGAGTTCTCTATAAAAAAAATATTTCAGTAGACCTCTCCTACGTTGTTCGGGGGTTTAAGAATCTCAAGTCATTTTATCCGAACTACACGATGGAGAAGGATCAACACATTGTGGGTACAGGGCACTAACCCGGAAAGTGTTATTGGTTGGGTACTATTGGCCGTCCATAATGGCAGCTGCTAAATAAATGGTAAAGAAGTGTGATCCATGTCAAAGGTATGGCAATGAAATTCATGTGTCAGCAGTACCTATGGAGTCTATTTCTGAGCCAATACATTTTGCTCGTTGGGGATTGGACTTAGTTGGACCTCTGCCTATGGCATCCGGGGGATGCATAACTATTATAATTGCTGTTAATTACTTCTCAAAGTGGATAGAGGCAGCTCCTTTGGCAGGAAGCACTTCAAAAGCGGACATTAAATTTATCTTATCCAATATATGTTGCAGATTTGGGATCTCCCAAAAGAATACCACAGACAATCGGCCACAATTTGATAATAATATGGAGAATTTGTTTGCTTCTATGGGAATTCAACATTGTTTTTCTTCTCATTTCCATCCACAAGCGAACGACCAGGTTGAATTTTCCAATTAGACTATTTTGTCCGGATTAAAAAATAATCTACAAAGAGCTGTAGGGAAGTGGCTAAGCTATTTACAAAAAGTGTTGTGGACGTACCGAACTAATCCCTGTGCTGCTACACAAGAGTCTCCTTTTTCTTTGGTGTATGGGATGGATTCAATTACCCCCATATAAGCTACCCTTACCATCATACGGGGTCCACAACTATTCAGAACAAGCTAATGAGATAGCAATTAGGAATCAGTTGGACTTAATAGAAGAAAGAAGGGTTAAAGCTCACTTAAGAACAGCTCATTACTAAGGTTTGATAAGGAGTATATTTTCTTCCAAGGTCAAGAGAAGATATTTTCAACCACGAGATATGGTGTTAAGAAAATGTTTCTTACACACCAAGTAGAAGCAGTTTGGTAAGTTCACTCCGAACTGGGAAGGCCCTTATGAGGTCTGTGAAAAACTTAAACCTGGGACATATAGGCTTCAGGACAAAGAAGGGAGAGTTCTAAACCACCCATGGAATATTGAACATCTCAGGTTATATTTAGAATAAAATTTTGTGTAAATATTTACTTGTTAGATATCAATTAAAATATTAGGGGGCGTACTCTTTCTTACCCTGGTGGTGCGGGGAGGTTTTAATGAGGTGTCCGATCTTTTATTCAATAATATATGATGCCTTCTTAAAATATTCGGAGTGGTTTTACTAGAATTAAATTCAAGTATAAATCACTTGTTCAACCCTTTAGGTCTTTAGTAGACCAGATAAACTTGGTGAAGTGATGACCATTAAATATATGTCATCGGAGATATTAAACACGATCACCATAATACTTCTGAAATTCTAGTGCTACTTAAACATTAGCCATCAAAAATTTAAAGAAAAGAAAGTATTAAATAAAGGGAAGTCTGATAAATTAAACCTATTCGGACTTGAACCGAACAAGAGAACCAAAAATGCCTTGGCCATCCTAGGACTTTAGGTTTTCAAAAGACCTATTCGAACTTTAACCAAATAATAGTAAAAAATACGCCTTGGCCATCCAAGGACTTTAACTGACTGAAAAAAAAAAATAATATACGACCTTAGGGCTTGTTCCCTTCAGACGCTTCTTCACCACCATCATTTTTTAAGGACTTTTGAGTTCGGCACTCGAACTCTCACCAGTTCCTTCTTCGTCATCAGTAGTGGAATCTATCCCACTGGAGTAGTTGTGCTTATCGCATTCTGCCATAGTATGATATAGGAGGTCTTCGTATTCCACATATTTCCATAAGGGACCAAGGGTCCTCTTCGGAAAAGTCTCATGGAAGAGCAGCACCATGTCGGACTTGACTCCATCATCTCTTCTCTCTAAGGAGTCTATCACTTCATTCGTATACTTATCAATACCCACCCGAATAGCTTGCTCCTGCTGGATATTTCAATCTTCCTTCTCCTTGGTTATCTATGAAACAAAGTTCTCCAGTTTAGCCTTCTCATCGGTTAAGACTTGAATGGCATCGTCCTTGGTCTGCACGTCCCCTTTCAGTGTTGTGAGGTATTTTTCTAAGTTAGAATACTTAGTTTGGAGCTCGGTTTTGACAGATTTCGATGAGGCTAGCTTAGTTTCCGAATCCTCTTTGTCCTTCTTCAATGCCTCTATATCCTTCTTCAGTTTCTCTATACTTTGCTGAGTGTTTAGGAGATTGTTTGACATGGATTGCTTGTCAGAGGTGAGAGAGTTAATAAGGGTGGTCTGACTTTTCACATGCCTTTCCAGGTCAAGTATTGGCCGGATATAACCGAGGAGGGAGTGGCTCAGAATGTCTTACTCTCTGGAGACAGAGAAAAATTTACGATTAAAGGTCACCATATTGGCAGAGCTGGAGGGACGGTAGAGACCTGTAAAATCATCTTTTTCAGAACTTTTTAAAGTACAAATCAATGTCTTGAAGGGAACTAATATCCACTTCATCATTCCCACTTCCAGCGATCTCTCCGGACTGCAGATTTGTTTGGATTCTCTCTTGCAAGGTAGGATCCGCAGAGGCTGGTGGAGGTTGGATTTCCGAAGGACGAAGAATTATTTCTTCTCCCAGGATGACCTTCTTCTTCTTAGCAGCTTTCTCATCACTGCTGGCCCTTCTTTTCCTGTCCTTATTAGGAGACTTTGGTGGGTTCTGCGACTCTCCAGCCTCCCTCACTATTTCAGCCTCTACTGCTTTGAGCAGGGCTGCATCAATTCCCCCTTGGTTCCCCGAACCAGTCCCTTTTGTGGATGCTTGAACCAAATCTGTTGCAACTTTATTCTTCTTGTTCTTCATCTTGCTGGAGCCTTTTCTCTGGAAGGTAAGAACAATTTATCATCCTTGGCCTCTATCCTTTTGAGAATCACACCAGGAGGAGGAAGGGTGGTTAGCTCTTCCCACTGTAGCCTATGTATTGAGTTTTGCACAGGTCTTTTGCCCCTCCTCCAAATATCCGGTGAACTCTTTTGGCAGCACTGAAAATTAGTAACAAGCCAATCAGAATAGGGTAACACTCTTAATTTAAGAAGAAAAAACATGAAAGACAAAAAAGGAAATTACCAGTACTTTTCCACCTGCTAGTCACGATGCTAGGATTAGTGTTGGCTTTAATCTTCCTCCCATTTTCCCATGTCCCACTGAGAAATAGAAATTGTGTCCTCGAATTCTTTTTGGACTCCAGCAAGTCATCCACGACTTTAAAGTTGTTCCCCATGATGTGATGGTAGAATGAAATCTAATGATTCTTGATAAGTTTGCTACAACAGAAAACTGCTCCATCGGAAGTGGGATTTTTGATAACCTTGATGCCATGATGCAAGCAAGAAGAGAGTACCAGGTATGGGGCTTAACTGGCTAGGGAAAAGTTTAACCAAGTGGAAGTACCTGACAATTTCTGGGTCCAATGGAAACCGGAGTCCCTAGTTTAGCACTTCGGTGAAAATCACCACCTCATTAAGCTTGCAGTCCATGGGAGTCTCCGGAGTGTTGGTATCCGTACCTTTACTGACTCCAGAATCCCTCATTTTGTCCGGATTCGACCCAATTCAGCAGTATGGGTGTAGATGTAATTTATGTTATGTAGGGCCAACAGATATTTAACGCTAACATGTTTGAAACAAGGGCATACCTTGCCCTCTAAGCACTCCGAAAGCGAGTCTGGATGAGTCATACAGACTTTTACCTTGCTCTTGCCTTTTTTATCAGAAGCAACATCTCCCGTTTGACCTGACGCCTTGGTTTCGACCGATAGTTGAAAATAACCCCGACGGTTGAAAATTATTCAACCGCCGGTTGAGAGCAGTTTTGAATTTTCTTAAGTCCTACATTGCTAAATTGGTTAAAAAACCAATTATTAATTATAAAGAAAACCAATTACCATGAAGACCAATTACTAAGAAATCTATACAGAAACGATACAAATTATAAAGAAAACCAATCACTAAGCATTCATATTTTAAAACTTTCGAATCAACGTTTGAATACAACATAAAAAAAACATCCAAATACTGAGTCTAAAACATAAAAAAACATGGTCAAGAAAACTAAAAGAGCATAAAAACAACAAACAACAGTGGCATTACAACAAGCCATGGACTAGTGACCTCTAGCACCTTCCTTGCGAATGACACTAGTTCTTCGGGTGTCGAGTCTAGCGGCCAAACACGATTTATCGTGTATACCACATCTACCGCAGAGCGCTCATTAAGAATACTAAGGGTGATGTTGAACCAACTGTGTTTCTTGACGTACAGAACGTACTGGGGGGATGACGTCCGCCTACTCCCTTTAAGTGCCATAAGTACCTATCGATCACGTACAGATGCTTCATCCAGTTGGTTCAGTGCCTACCCTGTACCATGTAACGAATATTGTCTCCTCTTGATAGACCGATTCTAGGAACACGCGGAGTCATCGGTTTCTTGTGTATCCAACCAAATTGCCGCACCATTCGGTCTAGGTGGTACGCCTCACTGACCAACATTAGACGGATAGGGTTGCGATACAACCCTATTTCCTGCTACGGGAACACTGCAGGAACGTCTTTATAAGGTCGTAAAATAACCTGTAATAAACATTTAAACATGTTAACATTGTATAAATAAACATAGATTCAATTTCATGAAAAGAAACAAACTTACATCTGTCTCCGTTAGACCCGAGAGAATGTCATGATAGTACGGTTTCCCGCGAATAAAGGCTCCAGTCAGCGTTCTTGGCGCTCAAGCTAACATCTTTGGATCGGTGGGGCTATAACCCAGACTTAGACCCGATCTAAAAATAGGGAATTGATCGTACACCCAACTCTCTAGTAGCGCCGAAAAACCGACTAGGCTCTTCAAAGAGTGTTTCGAAATACCCCTCAAGCTCTTGAATAGCCATATTAATGCGCATGTACCCCACACGTACTCGTCGAGCTTCTCCAAGTTTTCAAGATGATGGAGAAAATCGCATTGGATGTTCTTTTGGCTAGTGTTGGTGAAGATGGTACACCCGAGAAAAAACATGATGTAAGCCCGAACGGCTTGTTTCTTCATGTCTGTAGTGATGTCGGCGTTGATGTCCAAATATGAAAGCCCGGAGAAAGTCTCTCTTAGGCATCAGATTCCAAACCCACTCTCATCATACGCCTCCATATCCTGATGCACGACTTCCACCGAAACTCCCAATAGATATGCATAGCGTGCATATGTCTCATCTATCGACTGCGTCCAAAAAGCATCTATAATTCTCCCCTCGACCGGAAGGCTGGTGATAACGTGCACGTCGTCCAACGTGCTGGTCATCTTGCCGAATGAGAACTAAAAGGTGTTCATCTGCTGGTGCCATCTCTTAATGAAAACATCGTCCAACTGTGGGTGCGAGTTGAACTACAGCAGACGACGTATCAGTGGCCAAAATAGGGTTTCTTCCAATAGAGCCCTAACCCCTAACTTTCTGGTAAGGTCCAATTGACCGAGAAGCCCATATTTGGATGGGACCGTGATGCCGGTTTGGGACTAAAAAAAACAAACATGGAAAAATGGTAAATAACATATTTATAGTTAATCATAAATATTTAATTATAAAATTTAAAAACTTACGTCGTCGATGAACGTGAAGTATGCCTCGTGTTGCATGTAATCCGAGAAGACATGGATATTTTCCTGTTCGAGGAAAAGGTTCCTCCATCCCTCCAAATCAGTTGGACGACCTTGGGCTTGGGTACGGACCTCACGTGGAGGTGATGGCTCAGGCACCCCCGTCTCCTCATTCTCCTCCTCGTCTATGAGCGCACATCGTTGACGAACAATCTCTGGTGGAAGAGATTTCCGAACTCCACTCTCGTTTGTGGTGTCGTATTTTTTGTGCCTTGCAGAGCGTTCCGTGTGTAACATACCATCCCAAGTTCGGCCCTATCACCTTTTGGCCGACTAGCACCGTCACCTTTTTTTATCAGCCGGACTCCTTCTCGCTCACGCCTAGCAACCTTCTTCCCTCTCTCTTTGACAAGTCTAGATACCTCGCCCTGCAAAAAAAAAAATAGTTAAAAAAACACGGTTAAACCTAAAAAATGACTAGGTCCCCGCCGAGTGAGACTAGGTTTAACCGACATGGATAAAAAAATAGGCTTTTCTCTGATGCATATCTACCCCGCCGGTTGAACCCAGCCTCACTCGGAGGGGTTTAAGAACTTCCTAGAAAAACTAGGCTACCCCACCGGGTGGACTAGTTCTCACCCGACGTGGTTTGTGAACTTTATGGAAAAAAGCTCCCCCGGTGGGTGAACTAGCTCTAGCCCGGCGGGGGAGCACAAAACCAGTGTGGAACGACCATTAAAATACCTCGACCCCAAGTCTAATCCAACCCAAAAACACCAATTCAACCGTAAATCTAACCTTCTAACATTAATATGGAACTTAAAACACACAATTAAACATATATTTTCCTATTTTAAAACCATATGAAGTATAAATATGAAAAAAAAAACTAGATATAGAAAAAATAAGATATAAAATCAGTAACTCACTCTTTTCTTTTTCTCATTAGTGTTTTTGAATGAGTGTTAGCCTCCTGGATTAATTGTAGAAAGATATATGCTTGAAAGAAAATTTCAATTTTGTGAGGAATGGGAAGTTTGAAGAAGGAGATGAGAGGGAAAAGTTTTTGTTTTGGGGTTGATTTTGTTTTGGGAATGGTTAGTGTTTAGGGTTAAGACTTAGTAAAAGTATTGGGAGTGTTTTGGGTATAAAAGGGGCTACTTATAATTGGTAGGGGAATGGTTAAAATGGGGGCTGTTTATCGAAAGGGAACCGCATTTAGCCAAAGTTTTTATCAATTTGTCCCATCTTGAATTTTAGGTGGACTTCCGGCTGTTTGATCTGAAACCGGAAGCTTCTGTAATGGTTTGGATTTTCTTTGTCAACTATTTTTTATGCTGTGCTTCATGGCTGTCACGTGATTGTTTGTCTCGACAAATTTCTTTTTACTGTCCAATCGTCGATTAGTTGATTCGATGTTTTGACGTGCGTCGGTCGTGATGGGCTTCATCAGAATATTTTCTCTCAAGTCGCGCTTTACGATGTCACTACCCAGTCCAATAAGTATCTCGTTTTACTATAGAAGCTCTACGGTTTTTGGCTATTGGCTCTCACCTAGTGATTACTGGTTGTCTTCTTTATCGACTAAAGTAAGGTCGAAATCAAGAATTTCGGTGCAGCATGGTTATGGGCAGGAACTCTGCCACGTTAGATGTTCAGTTATATCAGAATTTCTCTCCCCTAGTGATATATCGCTTGCTTCCATGGAGGATTAGGGTACCGAGGTCTGTATAAATAGGATCTCCTAGTCGATATCCTAATCCTAATTTCTCTCTCCTAGTGATATATCTCCTAGAAATAGTATCACGGTTATGATCCTTGTGGGGACTAAGGTCTGTATATCTAATATTAGCTTCATTATTAGAGATATGGCTCCTTTAATATGCCACTGATCAATCTTCTCGTAGGTTGGGTAGGATATGGGTTATATGGAACCCTAGTGTTTTTTCCATATCTATTCTCTTATCCCCTCTCCGTTTATTCACTACAAAGTATGTAGCCTTAATTACCCTGTCCATTTCTTTCTCACGACTATCTATGCGTTCAATGATGGGTCTGAGCGCCATCCTCTTTGGACTGACCTAGAGGAAATTTCGGCTTATAGTTGTAATTATCTGTGGGTTGCTTTCGGGGACTTTAATGCTCTTCGTAATCCCGATGAACGTACTAGCTCGTTCTCTCAAGGTGAGATTGACGATTTCAATTATGTTGCTATCAATGTCAACTGAGTGGCCTTCGGTCGTATGGTTCTCATTTTACATGGATCTATAAAATCCCTATAAACCCTATCGCCTCAAGAATTGACATGGTTCTTATTAATATTATTTAGGATGATTTATTCCCCATGTCCATTTCTTATTTTGGAAATGTCTGTTCTTCTGAGCACTTCTACTGTTAAACTTATTTTGGGCTTTGAACAATAAATCATCCATGAACTATTGAATTTAGTGACAGATAGTCCATGGACTTTAAAAAATTCACTGGTAGTCACTGGACTATCCATTTTGGTGACATATACAACATAGACTTTCAAAAGTTCGTTGGTAATCTCTAGACTATCCATTTTTGTGACATATACTACATAGACTTTCAAAAATCCGTTGGTAGACTCTAGACTATCCATTTTGGATAAAGTTAGTCTCCCCCCCTGCATGTTTTTTAAGGGGACTAAGTTTATCAAAAATAGATAGTCAAAGGACTAACTTTATCGAAAAATGAATAGTTGAAGGACTATCTGTCACACAATTTGATAGTCAAACACGCAGAGGAACTAAATTTAACCAAACTCGATAGTCTATAGATTACCAGTGGACTTTTAAAAGATTTGTATGGGTTATGATATATTCATTTTTTTCTATTGGTGGTGTTGAGTTAAAAAACCATATATTGAAAGACTCGTAGGGTTTATGATTTTTTCGAAAAGGATCACGCTCCTTGTTATAATATTTTGTTTTATAAGTTTTCAAAGTTTTTGGAGATAGTTCTATCATATGTAGTCTAATGTGATTCTAGTTTTGAGCTCTATTTTGTATGCTTATTGTGTCTTATATTCAATTTACTTTATTGCTTCTTTCTGGGTTCTTATGTCCCTATTTTACATATTTATGACTTTTTAGACTTTAACTCTAACTGAGTTGTTTTGCCCATCTATCTTTATTTATTATGGAGTCTAGGGGATTGTATCTATAAATAATAAACATGCTTTGTTATATTTTAGATTATTTTTTGGTGTTATGTTAAAAATATAGAAAGGCCATATCGTACTTTTGTAATATATATTTTTTAGTTTAAAATAAGTCTGAAATCCTTTTTGGGAAAACAAATACGATAAAAATCCAACTTTAAAAACGTAAAAAAATTTGGTAATAATAAAAAAATATTTATACATAACTTTTACAAGATTTAATAATACATGCAAATATCATTAGAACCAAAAAACCTGAATTCATTCATGTTAGAATAGCACATATCATTATCTACACCTCTTATCTTAACAAAAAAACGCTATTGAATTTTATTTGATTTTTATTGAAAGATAATTAAAGATTGTGACAACTAGGAACGACATATTCTCCGAAATAATAATCAAAACTAGATAATAAACTCAACATGTATCAAATCAACCTTGAAACATATTCAAGAAACCAACATAACTAGCACTTAAACAAAGGTTGAAATCAACCTTTCAAATCTTAATTAACGTTGGGTTGATATATATTGATAAATTAATTGTTAAAATCTATTGAAAAACCTTATTATATAATTTAATTGTCTTCACTAAATTATAATAACTATTGAATTCATTGACAACCATGTTTAAGTGTTTTCTCTTGTTTCATCTATTAACCCAACTATGATCTACATAATATAGTTCATGATATTATTATATTATTATTTTTAGATTATTTATAATTGATTACATTTTATTAATTGACTCATGTTTACAATAGCCCTGACAATACGAATAGACATAAATGAGATATTTTAATTTAGAATATTCTTACAATCTTCCACTTCGATCATCATATGTATGAGACATATCTTTCAAATTTCATATTAAAATATTATATTGTTTAACGAATAAACCAAAACAACTTGTTATTTTAAATTAAAATAAATAAAAGACTAATAAAATTGAGCCATATTATGCGTAACCATTCTCATATCAATCATATTGCCAACGAATATCTAAACCAAACTCTGACTTATTATGGTATGTAACATAAAAATCACATAAATTTGTAACCACTTAACATACTAAATCAAATTGAATTGAGATCTTTAAACTAGATTTAAAATTTATAAAAAGAAAAGTACGACTTTTATTGTATTATATATCAAAAATATGCATACAAATTGATAAAATGTTGAACAACTCGAGACAAATTATACGTAACCATTTCCCCATCAATTACAGGCACTCTCTAAAAACAAACTTTGACTTCTCATTATACGTAGCATGAAAATCACAAACTACGAAACCACTTAACATTTCGATTCTCAATGTTGATATTGTATATCCCAAAATATGCATACAAACTAAAACTAAATGGTAATTATATATAAATAATTAGAAAATTATAACTCTCACTTAATCGAAATATCATCCAAATTAAACACACTCATTTAAACGGTATGCTCGTGAAAGTCATTGATTCTAATTTGTTCATTATGAATTATCTCTTTTACCGACAATAACTTAATTTATATATGTTGCAATTGATTGTAGCTGTCGTTGTTGTTCGAGAACATGATGACTGAATTTGTGTCATAGTAGAGACATAATTGTCTTTCAATTATTTTATCTTTACGTAGTCACGCGGTGAAGTTTTACAATCATAATGCGTGATTTCGATGTTTAAAACATGCCACATATCATGACAGCATGACAAAAAATGTGACAAATTTAATGATTAAAGTAACTATAATAGCTTAAGATATATCTTTTCTAAATTAAAGTATTTTATGTATTTTTTGGTTGTAGGTTTATTATTGCCAATATTGCCTATTCAACTTTAAGCTTTTATAATGTATTGAATATTATACTTTTATAATGTATTGAATATTATATATATTGAATCTATTCATAAAATTTCTCAAAACTCGTTGTATACCGAATGTAAGTGTTAACCACAAATAATTAAAATTTATTATAAATGATATAACTTTTATCTTTTATTTTGGTTTTTATAGTCTAATATGGATATTTTATACTTATATATATCAAATTGGTAAATCTTATGTTCAGTATTTTTTATATATAATAATATATATTTAATTTTATGATTTAGTGGTATATAATTTTGAGTAATATAATTACAAATACCCAACATTTTTACTACTATTTAGTATTTTAAGTGTCACTATTAATCAATACCCATTTTTTGTACTTAACAAATCTAAACTAACCGGGTGCGCGAAGAACAGCTCGCTTATGAAATCGCTTTCGTCTTCCGACTTTCTATGGAATTCGTAGTAATTTAACCTCTTCAACTCACCCAATAAGTATTGGAATTGTGACCGACCGTCTTTCTCGATATTGCGGTGTTTTAGTTGAGCGTTGTACACGGTGCCGAATAAGTATAAATCATATATTTTAATTTTAAATATTATAAGAAGTGTGATTATAATTTTATTATCATATTTTTAATATTTTTATTATGATTTGGTTATAAATCTTATTATTGTTGTTATTATTTTATAAACCATAATCATATTTTATAATTTTAAGATTTTACAAGTTATATGATTATAATTTTGTTATTACATTTTGATACTTATTATTATGATTTGGTTACAAATATTACAAGTGATGAGTTCGGATATTGCAATCACAGTCCACCAATTAATCCGAACAGGGGTAATTCAGACCATATCACACCACTATAAATCCAAACTAGACAAATGTGAACACCTAATGAGTTTGAACAACCCTAGGGAGAATTATCCATCAATAAAGACTCATCTGAGTTCGAAGAAGACCCATGTTAGCTCTAAGAAGACTCACCGGTCTAAGCCTGTTGAAGTTCAGATTCTGAGTCCTCTAGTAGCTCTTCGAATGAGGCTGAGTTTGAGGAGTCTTTGTCATCAAGTAGTGATGAAAGGAGGTCCAGGAAGAAGATGAATATAATTAAAAAATATTCAAGAAAGAGGGATAGGCATGGGAGGCTTAAAAGTCATCTGGGCAAAGGGTCATCTCACAGCCACCGTGATTAGTTGCTGATAGATCATTTTGCTTTTCAGACCGAACCAGGTATTTTCGCAACGCCTAATGAAGATACAGTCTTCAGTCGTAATAAAAATTTGAGAAAATCACCTTTGTCTACCAAAATACTATCCGCAAACCTACCCAAAAGGTTTGACAACTCTAAAATGGAGAAGTACGATGGAAGTAAGGATCTAGAGAACCATCTGGAGAAATTCAAGAAATTCATGATGAATTTTGATGATGATGACAAACTTTTGTGTACAGCCTTCTCCCAAACTTTTATGTGAAGTGCTCTTAAGTGGTACAATAGCTTATCCCAAGGGTGTATCGGAAACTTTGATACTTTCTTGGGTTGCCTTCCGAAGTCAATTTATGGGAAGTAAGGAGGTGAAGGGAAATGAAGATACTATTATCCATTGTGCCCAATAACCAAATGAGTCCTTAAGGGAATACATAAGTGCGTTCGTGAATACCAAGAATGGATTAGCAGATTGCTTCGATCAGGTGGTAATTGCTTCTTTGAGATAATGGTTGAACCCTGAGAATCTGGTTGATTTGGTGACCAGGAAGAAAGCCATAACCTAGGGTGGCTTATTGAACCAGTTGGGAAAGAAAATTAATGTAAATGAATCCAAGAAAACCAGGGTGCACCGTCAAGTGAGGTCCACCACAACAGCTCAGAACTAGTTCAGATATAAGGCGAAGGAGACCGGACAAGGGTCCAACAGGGCAAAACGAACTCAGTCCAACCAAAAATCAATCTCAGAGCCAGCAAATAAAAGAGGTCCTTGGGTTCAACCAGAGTGGTTTGCAGAATTGAAAGAGAATGTAGCCACAATATATGACAAAACCAAAGAGGAAGTTCATTTCTGGAAACCAACATCACTGCAATCTCCTAGAGAGAGTCAAAATACTTGCTTTTGCCAATATCATAATGATATAGGCCATAATACTCAAGACTGCATAGCCTTGAAACAAGAAGTGAAAAATCTTATTGAAAGAGGCAAGTTGGGAGCCTATGTCAACAGAAGAAGTGGAAACAGGCCTGACAATGCTCCTCGAACAGGCCCTACAAACAATGTGGGAACATCTTCTCAAGAAGGGGCAATGGTGATCCTTGAAAGATTTGATGTTGATTCTGAGTATTTGGATCCTGATCCAACTCGCAATAAAATAGGGGTCATAACAGAGCAGACGAAGACGGTGTCCGGACTAATCAATTTCTTTGAGTCACTCACCATCTTTGGATGAGATACTATGACAGCGCCCACTCCTTCATAAAAAAAGAGGCATGTACATAGTCTAACTAATCAGTTGGAAGGGGGCATATCTTCCCATCAGTGCCAAACCCCTTTTCCATTCATAGTTTTTGATGAGGATGATTTGAGAAATATTGCTGGACCTCAAGAAGATGTTGTGGTAATCGGAGCATCTATTAGGGGCAGTGATATCCTTCGAATTTTGATAGACACGGGAAGTTCAGAAAACATCCTATTCTTGAGCTCCTACCGTTATTCAACATTCAAACAAAACCATTGTAGGCTTCTCAGGGAGCTCTGCGGATGTAATCGGGGAGTTTTAGGAAGAGGTCCTGTTAGGCAATGGGCCCTTTAAAAAGTTGGTCAGGGTGTTATTTGTTGTGTTAGATTGCCCCACATGCTATAATTTCATTTTTGGGAGGTACTGGCTCTCTAGAATGCATGTTGTGGTCTCAACAGTCTACCAGTGTTTGAAGTATGCAGTTCAAGGGCAAGTAGGTGTTGTCCGAAGTAGTCAGAAAATAGCAAAAGAGTGTTATGCAACTGCACTTGCTGCTAAAAATTTAGGAGCAGTTCAGATTAATGAAGATTAGCAGTTACTGAGGCCTTCTAAGGAAAATGGTGAGATTGATGACCCCAGAGAGGCTCATAGTATTATAATACCACTTGAAGAAATTGAAACCCACTCCCTGGCAGAGGGTAGAAGTATCAAGATTGGCTCCAAGATGGCGCCAGAGTTGAAAAAGAAATTGTTGTCCTTCTTATTGAACAATCAACATGTCTTTTCTTGGTGCAATGGTGATGTAACCGGAGTACCTGCAATCGTTATCTCACACAAGATGTAAATCATAAGTGATGTTTCACCTGTTATGCAGAAAAGGAGAGATTTCTCTAAGGATAAAGCTGATGTAATAGTCTAAGAAGTTGATCGACTTACCAAGATGGGACACATAAAGGAATCCAGTATCCTTTATGGACAGCCAATCCGGTGTTGGTCAAGAAAAAGAACGAGAAATGGCGTATGTGTATTGATTTTACTTGACCTCAACAGGGCTTGCCCAAAAGATCTTTATCCAGTCCCTTGGATAGATCAGTTCAACTTTTATCTTGCGACCTAAATGATGAAAAACACTTCATGGTATAATGTTATGAGATTTATGGGGTTTTCTATGCGTATAAACAAATCAAAATGTATTTCATAGATGTAAAAAACAAACAATTTCTTTACCGGATGTTGAGCCTAATGCTAAATTATGTGTATTTGTTTGAAAATACAAGAGCATGCATCATACAGTGGTTAACCATATGTTTAATGGTAAGCTCAACCGTAATATGGAAATATATATTGATGATATGCTGATCACGAGCAACGATCGCGTCCACTACGAGAGGTGTTCAGAAAGTTCTGGACTCTTAACCTAAAGCTTAATTCTTTTACATATGATTATGAGTTAACATTAAGAAATTTATTGTATATATGTTCAGAAAGATGGAAATTAAGACTGACACAACTAAAAAATATAATTAACATGAAATTACTACGGCCGTTCAAAACGTTTTTGCACTAATTGGTAGATTCGTGGGATTTCCTAATTTTATATTACGAGATTCAGACATATTCTATCATTGTTTCCACTTGTCAAGAGATCCGAGAAAGCTTACATTTTTGTTAAAATGCGATAATGTTTTCAATTATCGCAAATATTACTCAACTTTATATAAATATATCTAATTCCTTTAGAAGTTCAATATTCATTAAAGAAGACAAAAATTTTCTAATCCCATTAACTACATCAACAAGACACTAATAGATGTTTAGAAGCGTTATATAAGCTTTGAGAAGCTTGTATTTGGGTTACTTACATTTTATAAAAGAGTTATATCTTATATTCAAGCGCACACAATCCTATTCAAAACCTTTTATTGGTTAAAATATGTTTTACATAAACTCGATGTGTCTGAAACTTTTGTTAAATGATTGGTTGGACTATGGAAGTTTAATATTTCTTACCATGAAAGAACAATCTTTGGAAAACTTCATTAAGGATGTCTACCTAAATAGGGAGGACCCAAAAAAAACCAAGCAAACCAAACATTCCCAATGCCTCTACCCATTATATAATACAGTTAGTCATAATGGATGGAACCTTAATGAAAAAGCTGAATATAAATTTTGTATGAACAATCTTGATAGAAGAAAACATGCAAAAAATTATTAAACTCAACTTTAAAAGAACAAATAATGAATAAAAAATGAAAAGATATTAGCATGATTAAAATTGACAAAGTTTAGGATGCCTAATGTCTAAAAGTTATAACTAATATCAAATTAATATGAGGTGCCTCCAAAGAGCGTAATTTTTGTATGTCATACCAATAAATTCTTCTTAAGATAATTATGCCTCCACTATACTTCAACTAACGTTTCTCGGTTAACACGATTTGATACCAAAACGAATAAAAAAAGGTGATTTTTGTAATTATATTTTAATACGGTGAAATTTGATCAGTTTTTTTTTATAGTTAAGGTGGAACGATATTTAATAATTCGGTGTGAGTTGTTTTTGTTATTTGATTTGAATAATTTTGGATGTGTGACAAAAATCTTATATTAGTGAGACATGAAAAAGATCATTGGTACATAAGAGCATGTATAGTAAATGTGTTAAAATATCTTTTAATACATTTGTTTGTTAACAAATTCCTAAAGTCATTCTAGTGAACATGCTAAATTACATGTTACTAAAAAAGTTAATATATGTGTTACATACCCAAAGTGACTTAACAAAGCCATGTAAGTATTTTTTAAATCTTTTTTTAATGTTTGTTCATATTTGTTATTTTATTTATTTTTATTTTTATTGTTTGTTAACAAATATAAAAATAAAATAAATTTTTAAATAAAAATAAAAGTAAAAATAAATCTTAGTATGTTATTTTAAAGAGAAAAGTACCCATATATACCTACTCTAGTATGTAATACCAACGTGGTACCCACTTTTAGTGTAGTTTCATAAAGTACCTAGAATATCAATTTGGACAAAAATACCCTCTAGGGTATAAAATGGGCCAATTTTGTTGGAACCCACTTTTTTGGTCTCATAAGGCTGACTTTTGGGTTACCATTCCTTCCAATTTCACTTTTCTAATTTTTAAGAGAGAGAAACACAAGATTCAAGAGAAAAACAAAAACGCACCCTCAACACAGATGTGAACTAACATTTCCCGGTGAATATATCAGTTCCCTACTCCGGTCGTCGGTGAGAAAATGTCGTTGCCGGCAACAACCACAATTCGATAGTTTTTTGGACGCCGTTTTCATAACTCAGGTTAGTAACCTTCGTCGGCGGTTTTTTATTTTGGCTGGACGAAACACTTTAACATCGAATAGTCATGTTGGACGTTGATTAGTCATGTTTGACTGTGAATTTGGTTTCTGAAATACGTAATGGGCATAAGTAGTCTCTTCGGTTCAAGTTTTGTTGATTTCGGCAGTTATATATTGTTGAGTTAAGGATATATGTATTATATTGTATTTGTTTTTGAAATTTCATCTGTTTGAGGTTGATATAGTTAAGGGTTGAAGATGTTTGTGTCCGAATTTAGGTGTTATGTTGGTGTAGGTGTTGACATCGGAACATATCGAAGAAGCAAAAATACATTCATTGATAGTTTGACATGAATCCCAACCTGGCCATAATTTGTTTCCTTATCTAGCAATGTGTCCATTTCATGAAGTTTTGGCATAATAGGTCTAGCAAAGTATGCAATGTTGTTCATGTCTAGCAGTGTCTGCAAAAATTATGGCAATGTCTAGCAATGTTCGAAATATGTGTACACTAACATGCATTACGTCTAGCAATGTCTGCATATATGTCTGGAAATGTCTTCAATGTGTCTAACAATATTTGCAATATGTCTAAAACTGTCTTAAATATGTCTAGCAATGTCTGAAATATGTCTAGCAATGTCTGCAATATGTCTAGCAATGTGTAGCAATGTCTTTTCATATATCTGGCAACGTGTGTAAGTTAGTTGATTCTTTAGTTTTTTTAGTGAAACCCAATGACTACTTGGTTTGAAATGGTTAAAAATGTGGCAATTTTTTTCTGTTTTGTTTGGGTGATTGGGATGTAGGTTATAACTCCGATATAAGGAATATTATTAAAATGAATAGAAATTGTGATATGTGCAGGCAAACATGACTGTGACGGGTGTATTCTATCGGTCGGGCTTAGTCTGTATAATCAACCTTCTAAGACAAAATATAATAACAACAGAACAGATAGAAGCTTCTCGAGACACCCTTTCTATACGTTTCTCAAAACATCATTCGGCGTAATGAACAAGGATATGCCCGCTAAAAGGAGAGCCAAAATATTTAAGCATTTCCTCAATGATTCAAACACGAATAGACGATGGTAGTTATTTTGATTTTGAAATAGTTTTATTTGGGACAACCGTATAATTGTGTAATTCATTTTAAATTAAATGTTGTTTGTACGGATCTTTTTTAGACGTTAGTGTTGGGACAATAATTCATTATTGTCATTTTCAAAGCATCTAGCAATGTCAGATTATGTGTATCTAGTAATGTATTTTTTTATGTATGTAGCAATGTTATAATTGTATATCTAGCAATGTCGTAAGAACGTGTCTAAAAATGTCATATAACTCGTATCTAGAAATGTCACAGCGTAGTATTCAGCAATGTCATATAACTCGTACATAGAAATGCCATATAACTCGTATATAGAAATGTCGTAAGAACGTGTCTAGCAATGTCATGTAACTCGTATCTAGAAATGTCATAACGTCGTATATAGCAATGTCATATAACTCGTATATAACAATGTCATATAACTCGTATATAGCAATACATTAATAAAGTATCTAGCAATGTTAGATAACTCGTATCTAGCAATGCCATAACGTCTTATATAGAAATGTTATGACGTCGTATCTAGCAATGTCACATAACTCATATATGGTGAGTTTAGATATTTCCTTAGGAAATTGTTATAAGCAAATTCTAAAGAGATAAAGAGTTAGAGAGTTTTTTAGAGAGAGAAAGTTTAAGTACAAATGAATTCAGTATAAAAAGTGTTCAACCCCTTTATTAGGTAAGCCTTGCCTTTATATAGAGGAGCGAAGACTTAGCCTTAAAGTGAAATATGTTACACAAGAGGACAAATAGCCCTTTAGTCCTTAATAATATTACATAGTCACAAATATTCTCTAAAACTTATATTATTTATAATTTGACTAAACTTACATTATTTACAGTTTAATCCTTAAATTTACATTATTTATAATTTAGTACTTAAAATCATACTTCCATATCAGTATCCCCCCTGGTTCTCATGTTAGTAAATGAATGATAATTAAAATGTCTTCGAATTCTTCCATATGTCGTATCAATTGTTGTGATACAAGCTCGAAGTCTAAAAATCAATCAGAAAATTTAAATTTGAACCCAAAAACTTTGGTAAATTCGAAGCAGCAAAAAACAAATAAAAATTTGAAGCACCCAAAAAAAAATGTAACTTCAAAGCCAATGATTCTCCTTGAATTATTATGGAAGTAGAGCTTCAAAATGTAATCATCGACTTTTATCAAAAGTGTACACAAATCTAACCGTTTCATATAACCGTTCAAATCCATCATGACTATATAACTTCTAGACCCATAGCTAGATACCTAGTCTGACAGATTTCGAACTCCTAATCTTCTCACCGCTTTGTATTCTGCCCTATCACCATAAGAGTCCTTTCCACTTCACACGTCTTCTTATATTTCTATAAATTCAACAATAGCCTCACTTTTCATTCTAACAATACAAATCACTTGAGAGAGAAATCAAACACTTGACTACCTTCATCGTGTTCTTCATCGTTTCTAGTATCTTCATTAGAAAAAATCAAGCTTTCCAATCAATATTCATCTTCTCTGATCAATCTTCATTCGGTTTATGAGAAAAAACTCAAAAACAGTAAATCCAAGACTAAGATTCCCAAAAAACCAAAATCTCTAGAACCTGATAACAACTTAGTCTTCGGATTGTACGACTACTTTTGCATTACTCAAAGAGCGGAGGAATATAAAGCTGCAGTATTAATCAGTAGTGCTCCTGTTGGAACAACCACCAAAACAACATACTACGGTAATTTCGATCCAACTAAAATTCCTGCTTTCTCTCCTTCTCTGATAATCGAAGAGCATCCCTCTTCTAAAGTTCTAGCTCTTAAAACACCTCGAGTCTATTCCTATCAAATTAAAGTTTCTCCTTTGATTAGTGAAAAATCTTCTTCAAGGAAAATATCAAATACTCTTTCTTCAATTCATCCTTCAACAACCAGAAAAATAAGAACTTTTATAGCTATGGGAGTCGATTCAGAATTCGCTCCAACTCCTCCCTCTTCGAACCCAGATACTCAAGCTTCTCTGCAGAGAGAAATAATCGAGGAGGTTCCTCAAGAAAATAATCCTTCACAAGAAACTGTGGATCCATTGCTTCAAGAAAACCCTTCCAAACTAGAGAAGAAACATCAAGAGCCAATAAAGCTGATTCTGAGGCTACCAGACCTGACCATGAAGCTGAATCCGATGACGGAATCTCAAAAAATACATGTAAGCCTCGAAAAAAGAAAGAACCAAACTTTGTTTTTAAAGAAGAAAGAGCTACAATTGGCAGAAATTTAAGGGATCTCGATGCTAATTACATTATTCAATTGAAAAAAGTTCGATACATATATTACAAAGAGAGCCACGCTTCGGATTTAAAAAGGCAACGGGGAATGGGAGAGAAAATAAAAGTTCGACTGCATAAAGAAGGAGAAACTCCCTTAGACTATAAAGATGATGAGTTAGTAGTCTACCCTGAAATCATAAATTGGGGTCTTCGGTTTCCACTAGATCTTATGATCGTGGAATACTTCGAACTTCTCAACTTATGCCTTACTCAAGTGACATCGAATCAATGGTTCACTCTTATGTTAGTGATAATGGAATCTTGACTATCCGATATTCCAATTAGCATCAAGGATTTCATCTCCTTAACTCAATTATCGACAGGTCTGAAGCTTCCCTTTTATTACCTCACCCTGGTGGATGACCTCAAAATCATCGATGATCTCTTAGAAGCTGATAAATTTTGGAAGCAAAAGTTTATCTTTATCGCAGAAGCAGGGGAGAATGGACATGAGTCTTCTGATGCCAATCCCTCAAAACTAAATCTCATTTGGAGAAGCAACCGTAAGCACTTTAAAAATTATACATTTTGATATAAATTTTTTATTTTGTCTTTCTCTTTCCTTAATTATTTACTTGCATGATAATTCCAGAATTTTTGAGACGATATTCAGTACGTCGACCAGCTGCTAAACAGATTTTCCAGAAACTTTCTGCTTGGGCTGAGAAAGAGTGGAATAATTCCTTCGACACCGCTTTCCAACCAATCAACTTCCTTAATAGCCACATGTTTTTAATCTTAGAAGAAGCCTTGCCATCTCAAAATTTGATGTCAGAGCCCAATTCGAAAATAACCTGCAAAAGGTTAGTTTATCCCGACTGTAAAGTCTTCCTCCCTATTCGTAATGGGTCAAAAAGTCATTTACCAAAAAAAGAAAACAAAAGGCTAACAAGGAAAAGTAAAGTAAAAAGACAGCTAGCACATCTGGTGCTAGCCCTTCAACTACATCGAAACCAAAGACTCGAAAATGAAAAGCATGAGAGCAGACCCTTTCACCCATCGAAGAAGGGAAAGATCAAGAACCATCTTCGAAGAAAAAGAAAACTTATTCCAATTCCCATGGAAAGAAAAAGAAACAAGCCAAAATCACTATGTATACGCTGGTCGATGAAAAAGAGATCACTACTGTTTAAAATCAACAAAACCTTTCGGTCGAAGAGCAAACAACCAATGACAACACCTTGATAATCATTCAAGACAATGCTAATGATGAAAATAAAAATGCTGAAAACTTCGATCCTAACAGTGTCATCAATTTTAACAATACACAAGATCTTGTTGGAGAAGACGATCATGTCCTACAAGAAATTCAAAATCATATGATTAATTTTTGGAGACCAACAACTGTCGAAGTGTCTCAGAGATTATTTGTCCCTCTGCACCAACAACAACTTTAGATATGATTCCTTGTCCTATTTAAACAGAAATTCCTCCTGCTCCTCCAAATCCTGCAATCGTTGTTGCACTTCAACCATTTAATGATCTCGATGTTGCAGCAAAAGCACTTGATTCCCAAGTCAAAGCTTCTCAAAAACATCTGAAACAGTTGGCCAAAGACATGGTCCACTACAAAGGTCTTGCTGAAGATGAGAAAAAACTAAGGGAAGATTTTCACCGTAAAGTAGTCGAGAAATTTCATATGTATGAACTAGCAAGGTCAGAGCTTATTCGAGGCGCTCTCTTCCTGTAAAATCATCTGCGAACAACACATATTGCTAACAAAGAAGCGCTGAACGCTTCTCATGAAAAGGATATGAATAAGCTCAAAACTGATCGTACCAATGAAGTGGCTGCTGAAATATCCTAATCCAAAGGTCTCCAAAACTCTCTTACCCTTTGCATGACAAAAAATAAAGAATTGACCGATGCAATAACAAAATTGAAAAAAAAAATCGAGGAGGAAAAAGCTGGTGCTGTTTCTGCTGCCGAAGCTGAATTTTTAAAAGACGTGTTGGCTACTATTAACAATGGGAAAGAAGAAAAAACCATCACTCTTCCTTGTGAAATTCATGCTACTTATCCGAATATTAACCTCACAAGTTTTTGGAATAATATTCCCATCGAAAATCGTCCAAGTGAAGCTTTCGATGCTATCCCGTACTCATATTCTTTAGATGAGGAATCATCCGATGAGGATAAGTCGTCTGAATAACTTTATTACTCTTGTTGTGTTTGTCAGATTAGAAATTTTCTTTTTGTACTTCAAAGAATTAATCTAATCGACAAATGGTTTCCTTACTTGTTATTTTTATTCTCTTCGTATATTATTGGATGCTAAAATTTTAAAATAAATATGACAAGTACTTTGAAATTTCAACATATAATTATAAATTGTAAGCTTACCACTTCAAATACCTTAGGGAAGTTGGTGAACATGATTGAACTTCGAAAAAATCCAGTGCATTATTAAGCGTTGCACTTCGCAAAAAATCCAGTGCATTATTAAGCGTTGCACTTCGCAAAAACTGCAATGTGTTTATTAAACATGGTTATTGCTTCGAAAAGTGTTATAAACACTTCGGAACATTATACTCTTAACCAAACTAAAAAATGATCACTCTTTGATAAGTTGTTAAGATAGTTTTATTCAAGCATGTATAAACAATCATTGGCCAAAAACGAATTTTATTGATAATATTGAATATGTACACAACACCTCGTTAAAACCTTCCTGGGCCAACAGGGTAGGCAAGAGTGAAGCATTCAAAAGTGAAAATTTCAAAATACAAAGACAAATCTACTCCCAATAAAGCTTCAAGTGTTTTATATTCCATGGATGTTGAAGCATCATCACTTCGAAATCACAAAGATGATAAGACCCTGGCTTTATCCTTTCAACAACCATATAGGGCCATTCCCAGTTCGGAACCATTTTTCCAAGGATTTTCTCCTTTGTGTGCAGGAATACTTTTCTCAACACCTTATCATCTTCTTTAAATTCACTTCTCTTCACTTTCGAATCATATCTAATCCTCATAAGAGTTTGATAATGGATTACATTCAAATAAGTTCGAACTCTTTTCTCCTTAATCAAATCTAAGTTTTCCCTTCTAACTTCATCATTGGATCTTTCAGAATATTGATTTATCCTAAAAGATGACATCGGGAATTGTATGTGGCTGACTGCATCCATTCCATATGCCAAAGGAAAATGAGTCTCTTTTGTAGCATCTCTAGGAGTTTCCCGATAATCCCAAAACACCTCTTGCAAATAGTTTGGCTATTTTCCTGCTGCCCCCATCAAATTCTTCTTCTAGCCATTTAAAATTTTTATGTTTGTTACCTCCACTTGTCCATTAGCTTGAGGATGAAAAGGCGTCGAAAAACATTTCTGAATTCCTTTCGACGTGCAAAATGAATCCATCTCTTTGTTACTAAATTGATGGCCATTATATGTTGTAATCCTCCGATGAACTCCTATACAACAACAAATGTTGTTCACAATAAACTTCATCACATCCTTTACCTTTTTCCCTGATAGCCGTTCTACCTCGGCCCACTTTGTAAAATAATCCACCGCTACGATTATCATCTGTCTTCCTTCAGAAGCCATCGGTAAAGGACCCACTAGATCAACCCCCCATCTATCAGATGGTACCGCCTCAGTTATAGACATAAGCGGCACCACTGGCCAGTGAATAACATTAGTAAATCTCTAACAAGTATCACAACTTCGAACTAAATTCTAAGCATCATTCATGATTGTAGGCCAATAGAACTCTGCAAGTAAAACTCGTCGTGATAGAGCTTTAAACCCACAATGAGTTGACCCTTAACCATCATGCAATTCTCTTGTGATCCTTGTTTGCCTATATATCCGAAGGTTTTATCTCTCAATATTTTGGCCAACCTTGAATCATCTGGTAATGTTTCTTGAGTAAAAAAAACTGAGAATATCTGCTCACCAATCACCTCAAATTATTTCATCTGTAACAAAGAATTCCCCTATGCATTCACATTGATTAGATTGAGTAACAATTGAAGGATTTTCTTGTAAAAAAATCCAAGGATATTCTTCCTTGTAAGAGATATTTGCTAAATAATCATCCACCATGTTACTCCCTCGACAAATATATTCCACAAAAACATTGTCCAACAGAAGCATTAAATTCTGAAGTTCCCGAAGATATAAAATCAAACGATCCTTTCTGGCTTGGGAAAATCCGGATACTTGATTTGCTAATAACTCATAATCCATTTTTCAAACGTACTGAAGTTGCTTCACAAATTTTTGCCAATTTTAAACCCGCGAAAGAAGCTTCATATTCAGCTTCATTGTTTGAAGCATGAAAACCAAATTTAATAGATTGAATCATCATTTCTCCAGTTAGAGCTATTAATTGAACCCTAGCACTGCACCCTGAAACACTAGATCCTCCATCTGTTCGGACAACCCACCTTGAATTTAATTACATCTTCTTTACTCTCTTCCACATCTGATCAGCTCGAATTGAATTCAAGAAAAAAATTTATCAATGCTTGCACCTTTATTGTTGTTCGAGGTGTAAACAAAATGTCATAGTCCCCGAACTCCACTGACCACTTGGTCATTTCCCCGAAATATCACGCTGTTGTAAAACATTTTTCAAAGGGAATGAAGTTCGGACTTCAATAGTATGAGCTTGAAAATATGGACACATCTTCCTAGCAGCAACCACCAGTGCTAATGCTAATTTTTCTAATTTCAAATATCTCTTTTATGCTGCCATTAAACTTTTACTAATGTAGTACACCGGCTTCAGAACTCCTGAATCTTCACTAATTAACATTGCGCTTAGTGCAAAATCTAATACCGCAATGTACACAAAGAGCTTCTCCTCTATTTGAGGATTTGATAAAATTTCTGGTGATGATAACAAATTTTTTATTTTTGTGAATGCTGCCTCACATTCCGATGTCCATTCAAATCTGCTTGGTCCTCCTAAAACTTGAAAGAAAGAAAAGCATTTGTCAGAAAATCTAGAAATAAATCGATTAATTGCTGCTAACCTTCCTATCAAAATTTGTACTTCTTTGATAGAACAAGGTGAATTCATTGTTATCAAAGCTTTAAGCTGCTCTGGGTCAGCATCCATTCCCATTTCACTGATAACAAAACCCAAAAACTTCCCTAACCGAACTCTGAAGGTACATTTTTCAGGATTTAACTTTAATCTGATTGTCCTTAAATTCAAAAAAGCTTCCTCCAAATCATCAAGATGCACTTCATCCTTTGAATTTTTTACCACAATATCGTCTATATATACCTCTATATTTCTTCCGATCTGAGTAGCAAAAGCTTTATTCATCAACCTCTGATAAGTGGCTCCAACAATTTTCAATCAAAAAAGCATAACTCTATAACAATGCAAGCCCCTATCAGTTATGAAAGTTGTGCATTCTTGATATTTTGGATCAATTTGAATTAAATTATATCCTGCAAAAGCATCCATGAAAGTTAAAATCTTATTGCCTGAAGTAAAATCAATTAGCTGATCTATTCGAGGAATAAGAAATAAATCTTTGGGACAAGCTCGATTCAAATTTGTAAAATCCACACACATTCTCTATATCCCATTCTTCTTTTTTACCACTGCCGGATTTACCGTCCACAAAGAATATTGTGATTCCCTTATGTGCCCGACCTTAGATAATCGATCCACCTCGGCAACAATTGCTTCTCCTTTTTCTGAGGAAAATGCTCTTCTTTTTTGAATTACTGGCTTCACCTTCAGATCAATAGCCAAGTTGTGACTAATTACCTCAATTGGTACTCATGTTACATCCTCTATCTTCCAAGAAAAACCATCCAAATTATTAGATAAAAAATATAGGAGTTGTTGACATAAAAGCGGGGTCAATAAGGTTCAAATTCGAAGCACATTTCCTTCCGAAAAAGTAAACTCCTCACTTTTTTCACTTTACCGTTAAAGATCTTGGGGTTTGCCTCGGATCCTCAACCCTTTCTTCTAAATCAGAGGGACCCCTTCTAACTTCTATTCATGCATTAAATCTCCACTGTTGGATCCTCGGATCTGGAGTGCAATGGCATAGCATTCCCTAGCCACCTTCTGATCTCCTCGAACGACCCCAATCTGATCTCCAACCACATACTTAAAACATTGATGAACTGTTGATACAACCCCATACATTCTTGAAAGCCATGATCTGCCAAAAATAGCAGTGTAACTTGTGGGACAGTCCACCACCATAAAAAGCACATGGAATTTCTTCTTAAATAGTCATTTTCCCAAACTTACTTCTCCCTCGAATTCCCCAACAACACAAGTTGTTACACACGTAAACCTATAATTTTGCGATCTAATTGAGAAATCCAAGATGGATTTGTCATTCTATCATAGGTTGACTTAAAAAGGACATTAGGTGAACTGCCAGTGTTAATAAGTACACGTCGAATTTTGACGCCAGCCACCTCTGCTCCAATAACAACAACATCTTCATGTAGACCTGTTGTACCTCGCAGATCGTCCTCATCAAACAAAATGAAAGGAATAGCCTTTTTTCCATACAAACGTGTAGACATCTTCCCTTCAATTTGATTTGTCAGATTGACAACATGTCTCTTCCTCGAACTATCTGAATTGTCACTCATCGAATTGCCTCCGAAAATGGCTAACAACTCAAATAATTTACATAAATCTTGCACATGCCCCTTTTCTATAGGCTCTTCGACTGCCATCAAAAGCAACTTGTTTGGATCATTTTCCACATATTCACAAGAAGCATCAAATGGTTCAAATTTTAAATCCAAAATTATTAAATTTTCAGCTGGCTCAGCCTTCGAAGTTGATGCAACGTTATTTTTCGAACCACTCCCTTGCGACTTTTCACAAGTCAGAAGCTTCCCATTTTCAATCAAAGTTTGAACCTCTTTATTCAGAGCAATGCAGCCATTGGTATCATGCCCGATATCCTCTTGATATCTGCAAAATTTGTTATTCTTTTCCTCATTTGGCCTACTAATTGGGGTTGGCTTCCTAAAATTTACGAAGCTCTTGGTCTTATCCCAAATCACAATTACATTCTCTGTCAGATCATCATAGTACTCTCGTTTAATTCATTGATTTGGCGTTGGCCTGTTATAGTTGCTAGATGGAGTGTGATTTGAATATCCACCACTCCAAAGAGGAAAATTGTTATTCTTTTATCTTGCCTACTGATTTCCATTTTCATTCAAGGGTTGCCCTTGATTATTGGTCGTCTGACTCGAATTCTTTAGAGTGCTAACCAGTCCTCCTCGGACTCTAGTTGACTCCTCGGCTTTAATTTGATCCTCAACTTGAGCCATCAAAGCTCCAAAATTTAAGGCTCTTCTCTTCATAGTATCATTGGCCAAATCCCCCGGCAATAATCCTTGGCAAAAAGCTGTCACCGCCATATTCTCTTCATAGTTGTCCAAACTAGCTTTGGTCAAAACGAATCTCTTCGTATAATCCTTCAACTTCTCTCCAGGTGCCTGGTTGCATTGAATAATGGTATCTTCATTTTCTCTTATTTCTTTACTCCTCACAAACTGCCTTTGAAAAGCAGTGTAAAAATCCATAAAATTTGAAATGGATCCCCTCGGAATCCGATTGTACCACGTTAAAGTTGTTCCCTTGAAAGTCTGCAAAAATACACGACCTACTAGTCGGTCGTCATCTTCAAAGTTCATCATATTGGTCTTAAACTGTTCGATGTGGTCATCGAGATCTTGCATCTCATCGAACTTTTCTATTTTGGAAATGTCAAAACGCTTCAGAAGCATTATAGAGCGAATTTCACTTGCAATATAGAATTTTTACAGTCGACACATTGCACAAACTGATCATTTGTTCCCATTACTGCATATAAATTTCGATCAGTCTCAGCGTACTGATTCGAAGTATTTCCTTCACACCACGTAGAACGAGGAAAATTAGCTCTTTTAGATTTTCTTTTCTTTTTATGCTTCCTCAACTAATTTCTGTCCGATTTCTCTTTCGAAGAACCCTTGTATCTTTTAAACCTCAAAACAGAACTGTCTACCTCTTCATCACAAGAGGTTATATACTTTTGTTTGTCTTTTTTTCCCTTTGCGAGAGGAATATCTCTCTTTGGGAGATACAAAACTTGCTTTTTTATGCTTAGGTTTAGCTCGTCGATCAGCACAAGATCGATCAGATTGCTCTCCTATATCAGTCTTTTCATTTCCTTGTCTCACCGCGGATTTAAGCTTCGCTGAGTGGATTTCTTGTTCTCGTCGTTCATATTTTTCATTTAGCACATTTATTTTATCTAAAAGTTTATTCATACGCATCTCAATGTCTGATTGAGTTTGGATCGGAGATGATCCATCCTATTTTCCTCTCTTTGCAAATCATATTTTAAAGTTTTCATCGTTGATCGAAGCGCATGATTATTTTCGGGATTCAATTTATAAGATTTGAAGAAAAAACACAGCAAGATTGTATCAAATTCGAACAGATAAAGTCACTGATTCTTTATTCTGTCTCCAGTGGAGTCCCCAATTTGGTGAGTTTAGATTTTTCCTTAGGAAATTGTTATAAGAAAATTTTAGAGAGAGAAAGTTTAAGTAGAAATGAGTTCAATAGAAAAAGTGTTTAACCCTTTTATTAGGTAAGTATTGCCCTTTATATAGAAGAGCCAAAACTTAGCCTTAAAGTGAAATCTGTTACAAAAGAGGACAAATTTCCCTTTAGTCCTTAATAATATTACACAGTCACAAATGTTCTCTACAACTTACATTATTTATAATTGTAGAACTAAAATTACATTATTTATAGTCTAATCCTTAAATTTAAATTATTTTCAATTTAGTCTTTAAAATCCTACTTCTATATGAGTATATTGAAATTTAATAACTCGTATCCAGCAATGTCATCAGGGTAGCAAGTGCTAATATGTTTGGTAATTAGGTTCATAGGATGTCCTTTCCATATACTAATATTTATTATTAATGTATCAAACAAGATCCTACCATTCCTGGTGTATCTAAGCATTTAACGATTACTACGTATCTAGCAATGTCATAATGGAATATCTAGCAATGTGGTAATAAAGTATCTAGCAATGTAATTTAACTTGTATCTAGACATGTTATAACTAGTATCTAGCAATGTCATATAATTTATATCTAGGAACGTCATGTAACTCGTATCTAGCAATGTCATAACGTCGTATCTAGCAATATCATTTTTCCTGGACCGGATTTTTGGTAAATCGTGCCAACTATATTAATGCAATGCTAGATAGATTTATTAGCAGACGAGTACATTTAATGAGGACGAAATGACTGTTACGTATATCCGTCAGTAATTAAACAAAGGTTCTTTGTCCTATTGGTTAACTTATTAGTTAACAAGACAAAGGTAGATATTGAATCATTACAAATCCAACCATATAAGGAGGACGATGATGAGGAAGATGAAGATTCAGACTGATGTTATTGGAGTTCATGCAACATGTTTTTTTATTAGTATGTTTTATTTGTTTTTTGGAAAAAATGGACCAACCCTCTGAGATATTCTATTTTTGGGAGGGTTGTTGTACTTGGAATTTTAAAGCCACTATCTAATGTTTTAATCTATTTTATAATCATGTTGTTAGTCTTTTTTGGGGTGTTCAATGGATGTTTACAATAACAATGCCTTTATTTACAATATCACTAAGTATTAGAGAGTCAATAGTTCCAAGAAGCAGTTGCAAAGGAAGTTATTAAAGACAATTGCAATATAAGAAGTGAGATTAATGTATCTAGCAAATTTATATCAATGTATCTAGAAATGTGATATTTGAATTACAATCGTAGTAACAATTCCCATATCTAGCAATGTCGTATTTGTGTGTCTAGCAATGTTATACTAACATGTCTAGCAATGTTGTATTAGTGTGTCTAGAAATGTCTTCTGAGCGCATCTGGAAATCCAATAAAATGTATCTAGCAATCTCATTATAATGTATCTAGAAATGTCTAAATACAAGCCGAAAATCGTATCCTCTACACAACAATCGCATCATGTTCGTTAAATCTTCAGATGTTTGTAAAATAAGACCGGAAAGTTACAGAACAACGAAAACATAAAAACTCGACCATAAAGCTAACCTAAATAACTTCTAAACAAACAAATCGATTAACATATACGATTTCGCCAAGTTCGATCTCAGGTCTAAGCTGGGAACAAAAACCAAAACAACTGCAGTAGCTACCATACGTTCGAAGTGGCTACCAGTGATTGACGTTAAAGACAGAAGTAGAAGGTCAACATTAGTTAGGCTTAAATTCTCGACGGGAAATTGGTTTAATCGACGGTGTTGAAGTTCTGAGCTCAAACTTGAACTGGAATTTGGAATACGTTAAAAACAGTGGTTGAATGTGGTTATCAGGTGGTGGACGGTGGTTCAAGGAGCTTAACGGCGATAGGGGATGCTCGCCGGAGGTTAACGGTGGTTGTTGGCGAGATACTGATCATAGTCATAAATTTTCAAAAAAAAATGAACCTCCTTGGTAAACGGGCACTTTGGTAGGTCAAGAGAGAGAGTGACGGCTAGTCATAAATTCAAAATTCAAATTTACTGATTGGGGGAAAATACATATTCTTTCTAAAAAAAGAGGGTTATATATTAAGTTGATGATAGTTATGGTATTAAAAATGTATTAGGTCTTGAAATGGAGTTGTTTTATTGAGATGGTATTAAGTAAGCATTAACCCAATTTGGGGTACCAAATCCTAATATGTTTGACAAATAGGTTCTTAGGGTGTCATTTTCCTAGGGTAAAAAACACCATACGTCCTCCATGTTTGTCACTTGTAACACATCAGTCCATATTCTTTGTCTCTGTAATAAACCGGTCCCTTATGTTTTAAAAATGTAACAAACAAATCTTTTTTTGTAATAAATAGGTCCTTCATGTCTGTAATAAACAGGTCCCTCACGTTTTCAATTTGTAATAAACAGGTCCCTCAAATTTTTAGAAAATGATTTGTTTGTTACGGTTTTAAAACATAGGGGACCGATTATTACAAAGACAAAGAATAAGGACTGATGTGTTACAAGTGACAAACATGACGGACCTGTGGTGTTTTTAACCCCATTTTCCTATTTTAAAAGATATTTTAAATTAAAAAAATATAAAAAAAAAATATTTAATATTTAAAAGATATATGAAATCATTAATTTTCTATGAGGAGGCTCCAAGAAACATAGTTTTGATTCAAGGAACAGAGCCTTGCTTTGAAGATAAATTTCCCTTGATTTTGGCCTTCGCAAAGGATTTGGCTTCGCACCAGCTAACCCGATGGTAGTAATGATGACTAGTGAAGAATCATCCAACAAACTACAAGCCTTGAAGTTGCAATCAACTTCATCCTTAAACAAGGTAAGCCAAAACGTTCATTTGTTAAACGCTGATAAAACAGAGATAATTCATGTACAAATATTCCCACTCTTCAATCGACAAGCAAAGTAGATGAAGATTTTCATTTATTACCAAAAAATAAAGAATATAATATAGATAATAAAGGAAATCTTGAACCAAATACAAACCAGACTTTCAATCTTAGACATGCCTACGACCATTCCAAAGCCATAACCACCAACTCCTTGCATCTGGAACATTTCTATGAAGTTAAAATACCTCTTAAATCTTATGTTGATGCAACAAAGGTAACATTCAAGGAACTAATCCATAGAAAAGTTATTATTAAAAATAGTGGTGACCATATGATAATTATGTATTCAGACCAAGACAAAGAAAGATTCATTGCTTATACATATTTAACTTTAGTTGAAAAATTCTCTAAAGGTAAACCAATTATGTCTGTTATTCAGAAATTTCTGGATTCCTTTAAATTTATAAGAGAGGTTAATATTTGTAACTAGGATTTAAGACATGTATTGATGGAACTCGATCATCTAATCGTACAAGTAAGTTTACTAAACCACCATATTTTGCTTCTTCTTTTTACTTAACTCCGTTTGTATATTTCATAACAAATATACATGATATATATGAACCCAAGTCTTTTAAATAAGTTTTTATTAAACCTCGTTGGTAAAATTTTATCACCGAAGAGCATACGCTAATAAATGAGTATTTACATAAGTATGATATGGATCATGAGGAGACTTTAATCCTGTAGAAATACGACGACGATTCTTTCCCTTATTGTTGTTGCATATGTTTCTTAGTGAAAGAAATTTCAATTGGACGTTAAAAATAATTTTCTAAATGGTGATCTTTATGATGAGGTTTACATGACTCCTCCTTCAGGTGTTGCTTACCAACCAGGTGAAATTTGGTGACATATGAAAGCTTTATATGGTCTCAAATAAACTCTTTGTGCATGGTTTGAGAAATTCTCTATACTTATTATTTCACGTTCATTTCATGCAAGTTAGAACGATTCAACTTTATTTATCAGATATGCGAGTGCAAAATGGATTCTTATATCTCTATATTTAAATAATATGATTAGTACAAGTGATGATATTGATAGTATTAAGGCACTAGAATATGATTTGGCTCATTAGTTAATAATGAAATACTTGAGATATTTACGTTATTTTTTGGGTAACCTAAGACAATTTTTTATATATGATTTTTTTCAGCGAGCACAAATTTCTGATAATAGGACGACATACACCCATATTGAAACCAATGCTCTGTATTCTCCAAGTGACAGTTTTCCGTTATCAGACCCGAATTTGTATAATACTCTTGTAAGGAGCTTAGTTTATTTTACAGTTACACGATCATATATAACTAATGTTATCAGCTTATTTCGAGTTTTTAATACTTTAGAATATTTTAGTAATTTTCTTATTTTAGTATTAGGGTTTCAATTGAAACCTTATATAAACATATCTTCTTTACATTGTTTGGGGAGTTGTTTTGATTAATAAAATTAGGGTTTATCCCTCTATCTAGCTTCTTTTGTGTTCCACTCTGAATCATATTGGTATCAGACACAGGCAGTCCTGCGAGATGGTGCGAGGAAGAACCAGAGGTCGCGGTGGCGCTGTGGTGTCTAGAGATACAAGTGATTTCGGTGATCGTAAAGATGCTGACCTACGCTGTCAGGTGACTGATCTTACCCGTCAGGTGGCTGATCTTAACGCGAGGAAACAAGGCACGGAGGTTGAAGGTATCGATAAGCCTTTTGGGGAGGGGTTAGAACAGAATACTTATCACGGCCGTCGCTCGCAGCTTGGATTTTAGGTAGACATCCCGGACTTTGATGGTACCCTTAAGGCAGAGGCGCTTGTTGATTGGTTATCCCAGGTTGAGGAAGTGCTGGACTTCAAGGAAGTTCTTGAGGAGAGAAGGTTCGCGTTGGTCACCATCCACCTGCGCGGCAGGGCACATGCTTGGTGGCAGCAAGTGAAGAAGACCTGTGAGCGTGAAGGCAAGGAGAAAGTCCGCAGTTGGGAAAAGTTCAAAAACAAAATCCGCAAGGCATTCCTACCTTACAACTTTGAGCGGGAATTATTCCAGCGAATCCAGAATCTTCGTCAAGGACCAAGATCTGTGGACGAGTATATAGAAGAATTCTATCAGCTGTTGGCTCGTACGGATGTGAACGAGTCGCCGCATCAAGGGGTATCCCACTATATTGGTGGGTTGCGCCTTCAGCTTCAAGATGTGTTGAACATGTTCGACTCGTGCTCTATTTCCGAAGCCCATCGGCGTGCCCTCCAGGCAGAAAAACAGTTGGCTCGCCGGACCCAGATTGGTGTACGGACTGGTGCTCCTTCTGGGACTTTGGCGTCCAACCAGTTCCACGTCCAATCGTTCCCATTGTTCCCATTGGTGCGACCAACCGTTCTACTGGTAAGATACGTTTCTTTGACTGTGGAGAATTAGGGAATCGTCAGGTAGAATGTCTGAATGCTGTGGGTGCTAGGGGTCTTTTCTCTCACGAGTCATTTGAAGCGGCCCCTATTGTTCCTGATGGTCTCCTAAAGTTTGATACAGATGATGATGATATGGCGGAGGTTACGGCGGAGGTTGTGACAGGTGATGTTGGTGCAATTCTGATGGTACAGCGTACTTTTCTTTCCCCTCGTGATCCTGATCAGAGTGACTGGCTGCAGAATGATGTGTTTCATGTTGCTAACCCTGTTGGGACTGATGTTTTTGCAGATGTGTTTCCTGTTGTTAGCCATGTTGGGACTGATGTGTTTGCAGATGTTTTTCCCGTTGGTAGTCCTGTTGGGATTGATGTGTTTGCAGATGTACTTTAAGTTGTTAGCTATGTTGGGACTGATGTGTTTGCAGATGTGTTTCCCGTTGCTAGCCCTGTTGTGACTAATTTGTTTGCAGATGTGTTTCCTATTGCTAGCCATGTTGGGACTGATGTGTTTGCAAATGTGTTTCCTATTGCTAGCCATGTTGGGACTGATGTGTTTGCAGATGTGTTTCCCGTTGCTAGCCCTGTTGGGACTGATGTATTTGCAGATCTGTTTCCCGTTGCTAGCCCTGTTGGGACTGATGTGTTTGCAGAGGTGTTTCCTATTGCTAGCCATGTTGGGACTGATGTGTTTGCAGATGTGTTTCCCATTGCTAGCCCTGTTGGGACTGATGTATTTGCAGATGTGTTTCCCGTTGCTAGCCCTGTTGGGACTGATGTGTTTGCAGATGTATTTCCTGTTGCTAGCCCTGTTGGGACTGATGTGTTTGCAGATGTGTTTCCCATTGCTAGCCCTGCTGTGACTAATGTGTTTGCAGATGTGTTTCCTATTGCTAGCCCTGTTGGGACTGGTGTGTTTGCAGAGGTGTTTCCTATTGCTAGCCATGTTGGGACTGATGTGTTTGCAGATGTGTTTCCCGTTGTTAGCCCTGTTGGGACTTATGTGTTTGTAGATGTGTTTCCCGTTGCTAGCCCTGTTGAGACTAATGTGTTTGCAGATGTGTTTCCTGTTGCTAGCCCTGTTGGGATTGATGTGTTTGCAGATGTGTTTCACATTGCTAGCTCTGTTGTGACTGAAGTGTTTGCCGATGTGTTTCCTATTGCTAGCCCTGTTAGGACTGATGTGTTTACAGATGTGTTTCTAGTTTCTGACCGTGACACCAGGTTTGTGAGTCATTTCTGGCGCAGTTTATGGCGCATGGTCAATATGCAGCTCAGTTTCAGTAGTACCTACCACCCCCAGACATATGGTCCGACAGAAGTAGTTAATCGTTCCCTCGGTAACTTGTTGCGCAGCCTGGTGGGAGATCACCCGAAGGCATGGGATCAGCGCCTACCGCAGGCAGAGTTTGCCCACAATCATGCCCTTTTTACGCTCGACGGGTCTTTGTCCTTTCCAGGTGATGTATGGTGTTGTGCCCCGGGGTCCTGTCGACTTGCTCGCCCTGCCCAGTAAAATTCGTGTTGACACAACTGCTGAGGAACTTGTATCGCAGATTCGCCAAACCCACCAGACGACTTACGATTAGCTTGTCTTGAGCACTGCCAAGTATAAGTCTCAGGCGGATTCTCATCGTCGTCCTGTTCAGTTCGAAGTTGGTGACTATGTGTGGGCAGTTTTAACCAAAAATCGGTACCCTACTAGTGAGTACAACAAACTGGCTGCCCGGAAGATTGGCCCGGTGGAGGTTATGGAGCGGATCAACCCGAATGCTTATCGACTGCGTTTGCCTAGCCATGTTTGTACGTCTGATGTCTTTAATGTTAAGCATCTGATTCCTTATGCAGGTGACTCTTCTGACGAGGAGACTGGTTCTGATTCGAGGACAAATCTTCTCTACCCCGGCGGGAATGATGCAGACAGTTTAGCGCTGTAATTTATGAAGATTGGCGATCACCCGAAGAATACGGTGAATTGAAAGTTTGGAGCTCCGGTGTCTGATTTTGACCCGCAGCACCTTGTTTCGAAGGAAACGATGCCACGAGTGCAAGACACCAGCTTTGCTTGTGACATATGGGCTTTTTGGGAATTTGGGCTCATTTATTAGCTTGTTTCGAGTTTTTAATACTTTAGAATATTTTAATAATTTTCGTATTTTAGTTTTAGGGTTTCAATTGAAACCTTATATAAACCTATCTACTTTACATTGTTTGGGGAGTTGTTTTGATTAATAAAATTAGGGTTTATCCCTCTATCTAGCTTCTTTTGCGTTCCACTCTGAATCAATAACCCAAGTCCGATGAGTTAGGAATTGATGATGGAGATGAGATCTATGTTCAAGTTGGTAATGGTCATAAGTGCCTAATTAAAGAGGTTGGAAACTCTAGGTTATATATTAATGAAAAAAAACAAGAAAACCTAAATAATATCCTACATATATCTATAATATCGAAGAATATACTATATATTTTTAAGTTAACTTCTCAAAATCCAGCATATGTTGTTTTTTTAAAACTTTTGTTTTGTGAAAAACTTTGAAATATGAAAGGTTCTCACACAAAGAAGCCTAGGAAAGGGTTGTATTGCATTCACAATGCAAAAGATTAGAATCCTAGGGTTCTTAATTGTGAATTGTCATTATGTTAGAGGTCTTATTTTTCATTAGCTGAAAATTGAAACATGAGATTGGGTCATCCATCTCATTAAAGTATATTTAAGGTATTGGGTTAATGCCCACACAAGCTGGGCAAGTCCTTCAAGATTCTACTTTCTAATTCAAAGTCTCATGCATCTAATATATTAGATTTGATTCACACTTATTTGGGGAACAACTCCCACACAAACCATAAATGGTTTTACGTATTACATCATTTTATTGGATGATTTAAGTAGGTTTTCATGGGCCTATTCTTTTAACAAAAATAATAATATCCTAACTATATTCCTAGACTTCAAGAAACTAGTTGAAAAATAATTCAAAATACATATTAAAACTATATAAGCTGATAAAGGTGGGGAGTATAAGGACTATCTATATTTTTCAAAGAGTTATAAGATTAACCTTAGAGTATCATGTCCTCACACCTCTATCCAAAATGGAAGGGTAGAGACGAAGCACATACACATAGTTGAGACCGACCTAACCTTATTAGCTTAGTCTTAACTTCATTTCATATACTAGTATGATGTATTAAGTGATGAGTCCGAATTTGGAGTGCTCCCCGGAAGGGCATCCCAAGGTAAATCTCTCCGTAAACCGGACAGACTCCAAGAGCTTAATTCGGACAGGACTTTTGAATCGGACAGATGACTTCGAACACTGCAAATCTAAAGCAGTTCGAACTATGACTAAAGTACTAAAATACCTAAACACTATCTGACTAAGCTACCTGCTCATCTACTTAAAACTCATGGGTCTTTAAACATGACTCGGGTCCATTAAACTTGACCCGAAAGCCCATAAGGGCCCAAACTACATACTATAAATACCCAACCACCAGCATTAACTATGGGTAACAAAAATTTACTGCTGCCAAGCTGCTCAATTCTCTCTCCACCTTGAAATATCTTGAAACACCTTCACACCACCCTGAAACACCCTCACGCCACCTTAAAACTCAACTTGAAATTACCAGCCTACCCTCAGGCTACTTTTATCCTCACCAAATTGGCGACCACAGTGGGAGGTGACGGTGCCTGAATCCAGTATTCAAAACCAAGTAAAGAAATTCTGTCCGAATGAATCCGGATAATCCAGAGCTTCCACCAGCTTTGCTCGAAGTGGTGGAAGAGAATGATGAGTATACTGTCCAAGAGCGCGACAGGTTAAAACTTGAGATAGAAGCTCTGAGGGCTGAAAAAGCCAAGATGGGCGTGAAAGAGAAATCCAAAGCATCAGCTGCTCACCACACCGATAACCCAAGAGAGCATGGGGTTTCCAAAACTCATGAGAGCACTAAGAAGACGCATGCCAGCTCTAAAAAATCTCACCGGTCCAAGCCTGTGGAGAGTTCTGACTCGAGTTCAGAGTCTTCGGACAGCTCTTCGGACAGTGAGGGGAATGAAAAGTCCTTGTCCTCTAGTAGTGATGAGGGACGAACCAAGAAGAAACAAAAGCAAGTTAAGAAGTATTCCAGAAAAAGAGATCACCATGGAAGAATGAAGAGACATATAGGAAAAGGATCATCTCACCACCGGAGGTATACAGACAAGATGTTGATGGATCCTTTTGCCTTCCATGATGAGCCAGGTATCTTTGCAACTCCTAATGAGGATACCGTGTTCAGTCGTGGAAGGAATTGGAGGCAGTCTCCACTGTCTTCTAAAATCCTATCCGGAAACCTCCCCAAGAGGTTTGATAGCACCAAGATGGAGAAGTATGATGGCAGTACTGATCCGGACAATCATCTGGAGCAATTCAAGAACTTCATGATGAACTTTTATGATGATGATAAACTACTCTGCAGGGCATTCTCCCAATCATTTACGGGGAGTGCTCTGAAATGGTACAACAGCCTGCCTCAGGGTTGTATTAAAGACTTTGATACTTTTTGGGTGGCCTTTCGAAGGCAGTTTGTGTGAAGTAAGGAGCTGAAGGGCAATGGAGACACAATAATCCATTGTGCCCAAGAGCCAAATGAGTCGTTAAAGGAGTACATAAGTCGTTTTGTAAACACAAAAAATGGGTTGGCTGATTGCTTTGAACAGGTAGCAATAGCATCCCTGAGACAAGGTTTGAACCCAGGCAACCTGGCCGATTCGGTGACCAGAAAGAAATCCATGACCTGGGGAGGATTGTTGAATCAAGTTGGCAAGCAAATAAATGTTGATGAAACGAAAAAGACCAGGGTGCACAGACAAGTGAGATCCACCCCGGTGGCACCAACACCAAATCAAAACCAATCCGGGAACAAAGCAAGAGAAACCGTACAGGGGCATGGAAGGGGAAAGGCTCAGTCCCAACCAGCTTCTCCTGCACAAAGTCAACAATCTAGAAACAAAAGAGGGCCGTGGGTCCAACCGGAGTGGTTTGCAGAGCTCAAAGAAAGTGTGGCAACCATTTTCGAGAAAACAAAAGATGAAGTACACTACCGGAGACCGGCAACTTTGCAGTCTCCCAGAGAACATCGAAATAATTCCTTTTGCCAATACCATAATGATATTGGCCATACCACCGATGATTGCATAGCGCTGAAGCAAGAGGTACAGAACTTGATTGAAAGAGGAAAGTTGGGTGCATACGTTAAAAGAAGAGGAGGCAACAGGCCTGACAACACTTATAGGGTTGGTCCAAGCAACGCTGCCCCGGAGGGGGCTATGGTAATAGTTGAAAGGTTTGACGTGGAGTCCGAGTATTTGGATCCTGATCCAACCAGAAACAGAGTGGGTTCTATTGAGGAGCGTTCTAGATCAGTCTCCGGGCTCATTAAATTCTTCGAGTCACTGACAATCTTCGGAGGGGACACTATGACAGCTCCTACCACCTCTTCAAGAAAAAGACATGTTCATAATTTGGCCTCCCAGCTAGAAGGAGGCATGATATCCTATCAATCTCCAAACTCATTCCCATTCATATTTTTCGATGAGGATGATTTGAGAGATATTGCTGGCCCTCATGAGGATGCTGTTGTCATAGGAGCGTCTATAGGGGGCAATGAGATAAGGCGAATTTTGGTGGATACTGGAAGCTCTGCCAATATCCTTTTTCTAAACACTTACAAGAAAATGAGAAATCCAGCTGTGATACAAAAGTGGGACAGATCAATCGTGGGCTTCACGGGCAGCTCAGCCGATGTGATCGGGGAGTTTGAAGAAGAAGTGTTGTTGGGCAAGGGCCCTTTCAAGAAAATGGTTAGAATACTCTTCATTGTGGTGGATTGTCCCACCTTTTACAATGCTATTCTAGGGAGATCATGGCTCTCTAGGATGCATGCAGTGGCTTCGACAGTCCATCAGTGTCTGAAATATGTTGTTCAGGGGCAGGTTGGGGTTGTCCGGAGCAGCTAAAAAGTTGCAAGAGAATGTTATGCCACTGCCTTGGCTCCACGAACGCTGGGGGCAGTCCGTATAAATGACTAATAGCAGTTTGAGGGCCTTTCTGGGGGTGAGGGTGAAATTGATGACCCCAGAGAGACCCCCGGAGTGTTGATCCCAGTTGAGGAGGTTGAAACACACTGTTTAGAAGAAGGAAAAAATGTCAAGATAGGATCCAAAATGCCACCAATGTTGAAACTCTTGAAAGACCATCAGCATGTTTTTGCTTGGTGCAATGCTGATGTTACTGGAGTTCCATCAGAGGTAATTTCCCATCACCTATCAGTCCGGAGAGATGTGGCACCAGTGGTACAAAAAAGGAGAGCTTTCTCAAAAGAAAAGGCTGATGTCATTGTACAGGAGGTTGACAGACTCACAAAGATGGGGCACATTAAAGAATCTCAGTACCCGTTGTGGACTTCCAATCCTGTCTTGGTAAAAAAGAAGAATGGTAAATGGCGTATGTGCATTGACTTCACAGACCTCAATCGAGCTTGTCCAAAAGACTTGTATCCGGTTCCCCGGATAGACCAGTTAGTAGACTCTACTTCAGGGAACAAGCTACTCTCCTTCATGGATGCATTCTCCGGGTACAATCAGATCCAAGTGGATCCAAAAGATCAAGAGCATACCACTTTTGTTACTGATAGAGGTTTACACTGTTACAAGGTGATGCCCTTTGGTTTGAAAAATGCTGGGGCTACTTATCAAAGGTTGGTCAATAAGGCATTTGCTGATCAAATTGGAAGAAATATGGAGGTTTACATTGACGATATGATGGTGAAAAGCGTGGATGAGCAGTTGCACTTGTCCGACCTCCAAGAGACTTTTGCCAACTTGGCCAAAGTGAATTTAAAGTTAAACCCTGAAAAGTGTGTGTTCGGAGTGCAGTCCGGGAAGTTCTTAGGGTATATCATAAGTGAGCATGGAATACAACCCGACCCGGACCAACTCAATGCTTTGTTCCAAATGGAGCCTCCTCGAAACATTAAAGAAGTACAGCGATTAACGGGGAGGTTGGCAGCTTTGAACAGATTCATCTCCAGGTCTTCGGACAGATGTGCTCCTTTCTTTCAAACCTTGAAGGGTGCAAAGGGGTTTGAATGGACACCACAGTGTGATGAGGCATTCAATGAAATCAAGAAGCCTATGTCCTCTCCCAAGACCTTGTTTAAACCAGTCGATGGGGAGACTCTTTTTGTATATCTGGCTGTTTCAAGTTGTGCCATCAGTGCTGTGTTAGTAAGAGAGGTTGATGGGTATCCTCACCCAGTGTATTACATCAGCAAAAGCTTGATTGATGCTGAGAGGCGTTACTTGAAACTTGAAAAACTAGCTTTGGCTTTGGTAATAGCTGCAAGAAAAATGAGACCCTACTTCCAGGCTCATCCTATCGTTGTCCGGACATCTTTCCCTTTAAAGAATGTCCTTCAAAAAGCAGACATCTCGAGCAGAATGACAAAGTGGTCAGTAGAGTTGGGGGCTTCGACATAGACTTTGCTCCTCGGACAGCAGTAAAAGCTCAAGATGTGGCTGATTTTCTGGTCGAATTGCATTCTGATAGGGATTCAGAACAACCTGCTGATTCAAAAGACAAAAAAGTGTGGATTGTCCGAACAGACAGAGGGTCCAGTACTATGGGATCTGGGGCAGGAATATGTCTCACTTCCCCATATGGGGACAACATGTTCCAAGCTATTTGTTTTGCTTTCAGGGCGTCCAATAATGAGTCCGAATACGAAGGAGCTATAGCTGGGTTAAAATTGGCGTACATCTGTGGAGCAAAAAGGGTCAAGCTACTAAGTGACTCCCAATTGCTTGTCCACCATGCTCTAGGCCTGTCAGAGGCCAGAAAGGAGCAATTGATCAAATACTTGCTCCTCCTTAAAAATGAAGCGTCAAAGTTTAAAGCTGTTGTCTATGAGCACATCCCCGGGCAGAGAATGAATTAGCAGACTCATTGGCAACGATAGCATATACGGAGTCCTACCCATGGATCCATGTGCTTGAAAGCCCTTCGATTCAACTTGAAGAAGGTGAAAAAGAGGAAGTCTTTGAAATACAAGTAAACCGGCCTCAAGACTGGAGGTCTCCTCTAATGCAATATCTATCCGATGGCATCATGCCCTTGGATAAATCACAAGCCAAAACATTGAAACACAGGGCTCGTGGTTTCATTATGATTAGAGAAGTCTTGTACAAAAAGTCCTATAGCAAACCTCTCCTACGCTGTTTAGGGGATCATGAGTCACAAATGGTTCTCTCTGAATTGCATGATGGTGAGGGATCAGCCCATTGTGGATTTAGAGCTTTGACAAGAATAGTGCTTCTCTCCGGATATTATTGGCCATCAATTATGAAAGATGCTAAGGAGCTGGTAAGGAGGTGTGACCCATGTCAGAGGTACAGCAATGAAATTCATGTACCAGCCATTCCTTTGGAATCAATTTCTGAGCCCATCCCTTTTGCTCGATGGGGATTGGACTTAGTTGGGCCTCTCCCTGTGGCGCCCGGAGGGCGTAAAACCATAATAGTAGCCATTGACTACTTCTCGAAATGGATAGAAGCAGCCCCCTTGGCAGGGACAACATCAAAAGCTGTTATAAAATTCATTATGTCCAACATATGTTGCAGATTTGGTGTCCCCCAGAAAATAACAACAGACAATGGGCCGCAGTTTGATAATAGAGAGATGGAGAGCTTCTGTGCCTCAAGGGGTATTCAGCATTGCTTTTCTTCACCTTTCCACCCACAGGCCAATGGGCAAGTTGAGGTGGCTAATAGAACAATACTGTCCGGCTTAAAGAAAAACTTAGAAGGGGCTGCTGGAAAGTGGCCTAGTTATCTACAAGAACTCCTGTGGGCCTACCGGACAACACCTGGGGCTGCAACACAAGAATCCCCCTTTGCCTTGGTCTATGGGATGGATGCAGTAGCTCCCATAGAGAAGACACTCCCCTCCTTTCGTGTTCATAACTTCTCCGGACAGGCTAATGAGATGACAATTAGAAATCAAATTGATTTAATTGAAGAAAGGCGGGTAAAAGCTCATCTTAGAATGGTACATTATCAAGGCTTGATGAGAAGCAGGTTTGCTTCTAAAGTTAAAAGAAGGGATTTTCAACCAGGAGATAAAGTATTGAGAAAAAATTTCTTGCACACCAAGGGAAAGCTCTTCGGAAAGCTGGCCCCAACTTGGGAGGGTCCGTATACTGTGGTTGAAAGAATCAAGCCTGGGACATACTGGTCTGAAGACAGAGATGGCAGGGTTTTAACTCACCCTTGGAATATTGAACACCTTCGAATGTACTTGGAGTAAAGCTTATGTAAATATTTACTTGTTTAAACATCCATGTAAATATTTGGGGGCATACCGCTTCCTCTCTTCGGCGCCACGGAGAGATTTCAATAAAACTTGATGCTTTCTTCAATAATTTTCTAAGTTTTTGCAAAATTCTGTTGTTTGTCATACTACCCGGACTGAAAGGACTAAAGGCTACTTAAATACTAGCCAGAGAAACTAAACACTCTCACAATACAATAACTTAAAGCTACTTAAATTCTAGTTGTCTAAAGTGAGACAAATAATAAAAGAAGAAGATGGTTGAGTAAAATAAAAGCATTCATTCAACAACTGAAAGTTGCCTTGGCCTTCCAAGGACTTTTTGAACATGTTTGGGCACAGTACAAAAATCTGTCCGAATAATACGGACACCATCACAACAAAGGTGCCTTGGCCTTCCAAGGACTTTAGTTCAAAACAAAAGATAAACAAAACAAATTATAAATTAAGGTTGAGCCTTTGAAGATGGCTCACCCTCATCTGCTTTCTTGCCTTTGATGTCGCTCTTCTCCTCGACAATCTTCTTACCTTTGGGGTCAATCTCCTCCTCACCTGGGCTCTCCCCGGTTTTCTCTTCGTCACCAGACAAGGACACATCGGTGTACCCTTTATCAACCATGGTCCAGTATGGGAGATCATCGTCATCCACATAGCGCCATAAGTCCCCTAGTCTCCTCTTCGGGAACTTCTCGTGAAACAGGAGGACCATATCGGACTTCACCTTTTCAATCATTAATTCTTCACTCCGTAACATCTCCCTGCATAAGCGTTGATTTTGGACTTGATCATGGCCTCTTGATCCTTCACCAAAGCATCTTTCTCTTCAACAGCCCGGTTTACTGCATTCTCTAAAGCAAGTTTGTCAGTGGTCAGATTGGTGACAAGCTTCTCCTTTGCGGCAGTTTCTTCCCTTGAGGCTGTCAAATCCTTCTCCAGTCCGGACAGCTTAGCCCGGAGATCTTTTACGGTCTCTTCTAAAGAAGCAACTTTTGTGTTGCTTTCATTGTGATTCTTCTTTAGCTGTTCGTTCGATTCCTTAAGTAAATCAACCTTAGTGGCAGCAGTCCTGAGGTCATCGGACAGCTTCTCCTTCTCAGACTTGAGGTCTTTGATGGTGGTTGCCTGACTCCGGACTTGCCTTTCCAAGGTAAGTACTGGCTGCACGTTGCTAAGGAGAGAGTGGGCTATGATGTCCCTCTCACTGGAAACCATAAAAGTCTTACCATTGAAGTTCACTGTGTTGGAACTACTTGGGGGAACATATGGTCCTGCGAATTCGTCTCTGGACAGGCCAAGGAAATAATCACCTAGTTCACCAAGACCGGTGACGTCCACTTCATCCATGTTAATCTCTCCCCTTTCGACCTCATCAGTATGGAATTCCATTGGAATCCCTTCATTAAGATTCCCTGGGATCTCTTCGGCTAACGTCGGGTCGGTTGGGAAAGTGGGCTCCGGATCCCGGAGAGCGAGCTCTTCTCCTTGGGAAGTCTTTTTCTTTTTGACTTCCCTGTCAGCACTGTCACTTGCTTGCTTACGAGCCCGTTTAGAAGCCCTTGACGGTTTTGGGGGCTTCACTCCTTGTTTCTCGCTCTCCTGTTCTACCGCTTGTAGAAGGTTTGCATCAACTTGAGCCTGGGCTGGCACCTCTGAATCCATTGGGGCCTCTTTCTCAGTATCCTCTACCGCTTTCCTGCCTTTCTTCTTCTTGCCCTTCATTTTACTTGGGGCTTTGGCCCGGGCAGGAAGGAAGAGGTTCCCATCCAGTTCATGAGACCTTCTCAGCACGACGTCTTCATCGGGTGGGGTGGAGAACTCCTCCCAGGTTAAGTCTCTTCGACCTGTGGTGTTCCACAGGTGAGACCTCGCTAGGTTTCCAGGAGTGAAGGCTTTATGAAACCGGTTCTCCCAGTTCTCTGCGGCCCAAGCGTTGAGTTTGCCACAGGTGACCTGTCCGGCCTTCAGATAGTCCCCGAACTCCTTTGGCAGCTCTGGCAAAACAAAAGAAAAACTAATTAGTATAAACTTAAAGGAAAGAGAGGTTCGAACAGAGACTTAGAATAAAAAATTACGATCGCTCCTCCATCTACTTCGAAGTAGGCTAGGATTCTCCCCGGTTTTAATTTTCTTGCCATTCTCCCATGAGCCACTGACGAACAGGAATTGGCTCCTCCACTTGCTCTCCGACTCCAGGAGATCGTCAACAGCTTTAAGATCGTTCCCCATGTTGAAATGGTAAAAGGGGAACTGATGGTGTTTGCACAAGTTAGCCACAGCTGCAAACTCTTCCATAGGAAGAGGAATTCCGGATAGCCTAGACGCCATAATACATGACATCAAGGTGTACCAACCGTTGGGGCTTAGCTGTGTTGGACATAGCTTGACCAAATGAAAATAGCGCACTATCTCTAGGTCCAGTGGGAACCTAAGTCCCCAGTTGAATAGCTCCGTAAAGAAGACTATCTCATTTCTTTTGCAGTCCATCGGAGTCTCTGGATCGATGGGAATTCGAATCTTTACATTCTCAGGGATCCCCCACTTAGTACGCAGTCGTCCCAGATCTCTAGTATGAATGAACGCATACTTGGTCTTTAACAGAGATAAAAGATATTTGAACTCTACCTTGTGAAAGCAGGGCCCTACTCTCCCTTCGAGGCTCTCCGGCAGGTCCGGACGCCTCAGATACAAGTCCTCTTTGCCCTTCTTAGCAACAACTATAGCAGTTTCAGCTTGTCCGGAAGACTCGGACTCAAACCTAACCTCCTCAGTGGAGTCTTCCATCCTCTCCTCCATTATTGTTGGGGGAGTTTCTGCAGAAACAGCCCGGGGAGGGATGAAGCTTGGCACAGCTGATCCTCCGGACTGTTGGCTCTTTGTATGTTTTTGAGTTCTCACCTCAGTCTGAGTTTCTGAGGTCGAAGTTTCTTTGGGAGGTAGTGGGCTGCTAGCCTCCGGACCAACCGGCCTTTCTCGGAGAGTTCTAATAGTTGCCCCGGACCCTGATTCACTATTTTTTGCCCCCGATTTTGAGGGTGTACTTTTAGAAGGAAGCCCTTTAACCAATCTACTTGGTATTTTCATGATTAGTTTATCTGGAGAATGGTCGGAGTCGGACCCCATAGCAATGAAAGTGGATTTTTTCCTAACACTTGTGACAGTGACCCCCGGTTCAACAATAGGGATCGACTCTTGGACTGAAGAGCCAGATACTATGGGGGAGAGCGTTGATTGAAAGAGTTTTCTAGGTTTTGTACCTTTAGAAGAAGATGAACCTCTGTCAGATTCTTCGATTGAAGGGGCTGGTTTCTCGACAGGCGACGCTGGAAGCCCTGCTGCAAGTCTTTTCTCTTTTTCAACCCTTTGAGCTTTCTCCAATTCTGAGAGATTAAGCCAACCGCCCTTGATCAGTGCTGTTCTTGCTGTGAACATAAACAACTAAGGAAATTTTGAGGTTTTAGAGAGATAAAGCTTTGGGTGAAATGGCAAAGTGAAAGAGATAGTGAGACTGTAAAAAAGGGGTTGATTCCTAGGAGAATCCGAAAAGTTGGGCAATGATTAAAAGACGGCGCTGATGTCATTAATAGCATTTAAAGAGCTAACTTGTTCGAGAAAGTGGTGCAACTTTCAAGGAGAAAAAACGGCTAAAGAGACCAACCAGAGAGTGACACGTGTCCCACTAACTCTGACAAGAACCGTTTGGAATTCGTAACGTTTGGTCTGCCCGGTTCTGTTCTCAACTCTCTCCGAATTGATAAACCACTTCCTGAATCGGACTGTTTTTCAGTTCTTTGACAAGGATACTTGTTCAAATACCTAAAAAAGGGGCTCCTGATGAGTCCGAATTCGGAGTGCTCCCTGGAAGGGCATCCCAAGGTAAATCTCTCCGTAAACCGGACAGACTCCAAGAGCTTAATTCGGACAGGACTTTTGAATCGGACAGATGACTTCGAACACTGCAAATCTAAAGCAGTTCGAACTATGACTAAAGTACTAAAATACCTAAACACTATCTGACTAAGCTACCTGCTCATCTACTTAAAACTCATGGGTCTTTAAACATGACTCGGGTCCATTAAACTTGACCCGAAAGCCCATAAGGGCCCAAACTACATACTATAAATACCCAACCACCAGCATTAACTATGGGTAACAAAAATTTACTGCTGCCAAGCTGCTCAATTCTCTCTCCACCTTGAAATATCTTGAAACACCTTCACACCACCCTGAAACACCCTCACGCCGCCTTAAAACTCAACTTGAAATTACCAGCCTACCCTCAGGCTACTTTTATCCTCACCATTTAGTACTGCTACATACTTGATAAACATACTTCTTACTCCTATATGGACAACAAGACACCTTATGAGTTATTATACCATAGACAACTTAATTACTTTTTCCTTAAGGTTTTTGGTTCCACTTGTTACCCTTGCATTAGACCTTATCAACAAAAAAAATTTAATTTTCATTATCTAAATTATGTGTTCCCGGGCTATTGTGCAACACACAAGGGTTCCAACTATGCCATACTGGGAAAGTTATACTATCAAGACATATCGTCTTTAATGATGATGATGTTTTATGTAAGGGTTAGTTTTTCAATATTAAGAAGTCTGAGTTTCTAATGTTTGTTTCCTAACCTTGTTGGTGTACTACGTTTCCTAAAGTCTCTAGTGTGTATAATACTATTATTAGTGACTCAATGCAATGAAATACTATACTATATATATTTTTACTAGAGGTGAGCACTAATCTGAGACTTGTTATGATACGATGCAAAGTAATCTTTATATTTTTCCTTTCAGAGCTGTTCCTGCATAAAACACACCAAATCTTTTAGTAACATATAATAATAAATCAATTTCTAGGTGTAGTACATATATGAATTGTATATACTTTCCTTAAACAAGAAATTCATGGTCCAAAATTAGTTACTTACTAGTAAAGCTACATTACTTCCTAGTCAATAAATAAATCATATAATTATTAAACTATAAATTAAGCATTTTTTCCTAGTCACGACATATGTAAAAGGTGTACCACTTTTAATCCAACTCCATTATACCCAACCTTCATCTAGTATTTTTAAGCGTAAAAGTATCTACAATGGCCTAACCACCACTACTATGAACCCGCATATAGAACCAACTAGCTTTAAGGAGGAATATTATGATCCTGATTGGCTTAGGGTAATGAAAACTGAATTTAAGGCCTTACAATAAAATCAAACCTAGTCTTTGACACCTTGGGTCCCTAACATGATTGTTGTATGGTGTAACTGGGTTTACATACTCAAGTATGAGGTTGATGGTTCTTTACAAAGATAGAAATAATGGTTGGTTGTTGAGGACCAATATCCAGAGGTGGAGTTTGGAGAAACCTATAGCCCATCTATTAAAGCATCTACTACTAGGTTGGTGTTGAGCATTGATGTGTCTAAAAATTAGGGTATTCCCTAGTTAGACATGAGCAATGCTTCTTTCAATCATAATTTACAAAAGATAGCTTGCATGTTAGAGTCTTGAGGGTTTGAGGACACTTTCAAGCCACAACATGTGTGCAAGATACACAAAGATGTCTATAGGTTAAAACAAGCCCAAAAAGCATGGTTTTCAAGGCTGAAAGATGCACTACTTGGTTGGAGATTTCAAAATTCTAAGTTAGAAAACTCAATGTTATTCAACATAACCAACCAGGTAACACTGATTATTCTAATATATGCTGATGACATAATTATCACTGGGAACAAATCGCAAGACTTAAAAGGGTTCATGAAGTAGTTAAATTCTATATTTTCCCTAAAATATATGGGCAACCTCCATCTAGTTTTTAGAATCAAGGTTTTCAGGGATGATATTGGGCTCTATGGGATTTATAGAGCATCAAGAGTGTGTAGAAACTTACTTGAATCCTCTAGTATGAGAAACTCAAATCCGTACATTAATGGATATTGGGAAATCTTTATTATTTTCACTATGATGACTTGCTTCCTGATCCTACAAAATATAGAATCTTGTTTGGATCACTCTAATAATTGTTAAACACAAACCTGAAATATCTTTTACGGTTAACAAGCTATCACAATTCTGAAAAGCTTTATACGAGTATACACTTAAAGAATACCAAAAGGATCTTGCATTATTTATCAGGCATAAAATATCTTAGAATTCATCTGAAACCTCGCCTCAATCCTTTCTCACTGGTTTCTCAGACACTGACTGCACAAGCTCGGTCGATGAGCATAAGTCTGTAATGAGTAATATATTTTTCTGGGTGATTCATTGATTTTATAGTCCTTTAAAAATAAACAATTCGTTGCTCGGTCGAATATAATATACTTTGTTTCTTCATTTTCTTTTATGGTGTGAAGTTTGAGTACAACCATTAAAGGTTCAAAGATATAAGGTGACAGTAAAAAATATAAAATAAAGAACTTACTTGAGTAATGGCACATCTTGTGTTTCTTGACATTATTTATGAGGTCTTGGATAGATCAAGCAGTGGAAACAAGTGACAGTATAAAAAATATATAGTGTGCTAGGAATTTTGAACCAAATCCAATCAAACAAATAGTTCTTCAATTAGGATGTGGCTATATAGATCTCGATGGGAAAATAAAAACCAAAAATTTAATGGGTTTATACATTTCACCTGTATCTCCTAAATCTATAAACAAGTACTCAAGTATTTTTCTTCTCAAATCTGAAGCAATCACTCTTCCAAGAAATAAAATGCTTCATTACAGAGGTGTTAAATGCTTCATTACAGAGGTGTTTGAACCGGGGTGTATCAATACATCTAACAATATCTAAAGTAGGCGGCCTATATATACAACCACATCTGAAGAAGGTCGTGTATTCTTAATCTTAAATAATTGTGAGTTTTTTGTATTGTTTAAAACAAGTTACAATAGATAGATTTAAAATTTGATTTTTTCTTTAAAGATACCAATATCATCATATATCTGAAAAACATTATTCCTTCAAAGCGATTTGATGGATAACATATATATCTGAAGAAGGTGATTTGATGGATGACTTGTGGATCTGAATCATTTGTGGATTTTTTTATTGTTATAATTTATTCTCTTTTTAGTTTAAAAATTGAATTAAAACAATAGACAAATTTGTAGTTATTCAGCTATCACAAGGTAAGAGTCACAAATATCACTTTCTGATCTGGAAATATTTTTTTTCTTTGCTCTTTACTCTGTATAACTATTGAATATTATAAATCCATGAACACTACACAATAAATCAATCTGGATTTTAGGGAAGTTTGATTCTCACGAATGAAGAAAAAAAAATATTTTACTTCTCCATTTACTCTTCCGGTGTGAAGTTTGAGTACAACCATTAAATGTTCATTTGAATTACTAATGCAAGTTTTCTAGTGCTTTGTTATACTATAAAACATATAATATAAAGAACTTACTTTAGTAATAGAACAACTTGTGTTTCTTGTAATTTTGTATGAGAGCTTGGATAGATCCCGTAGTAGGAACAAGTGACACTACCAAAATTATATAGTGTGCTAAGAATTTTGAACTGGATCCGACCAAACGAATAGTTCTTCAATTTGGATTGGGATATGTACATCTCAACGAGGAAATAAAAACCAAAAATATAATGGGTTTATACATTTCACCTATATTCTTTGTATCTATGAACAAGTATCAAGTATCTCTGTATATCTGAAGCAAGCCCTCTTCCAAGAAATAAAAAGATTCATTACAGAGGCGTTTGAACCGGGTGTATCCCTAAATCTAAAAATATCTGAAGAAGGTGGCTCATCTATATACAACCACATCTAAAGAAGTTCGCGTATCCTAAGTCTTCGAAAAATTGTGAGTTTTCCCTATTGTTTCAAACAAGTTACATTAAGAAGATTTACAAAATTATTTTTTCTTAAAGATACCAATATCGTCCTAAATCTCAAAAAAAATACTCCTTCAAGGAAATTTGATGGATGAATTCTAGATCTGAAATTTATTGTACACGAATCCTAAATCTAAAGAAGCTGATTTGATGGGTGACTTGTAGCTCTGAAATAATTATGGTTTTTTCCATTTTTATAATTTATTCTCTTTATAGTTTAAAGTTTGAATTAAAACGGGAGACGAATTTACAGATATTTAGCTATCATACGGTACGAGTCATAAATATCACTTTCTGATTTGGAATACTCTTTTTTTTTTGCTCCCTACTCTATATTTTTTTATAAAATATCTATTGAATAATATAAATTCAAGAATGCAACAATAAATCAATCTGGATTTTGGAGAAGTTTGATTCTCACCTAAATTATGGATTATGGGTACGAAAAAAAGGTCTATTCTGAATTACAACAAGTTTTGTCTCATATTTCAAGACAATTACATCATGAAATTTTTACAAATGTCAAGCTTCGCCTAGATGAAAAAGATATGTTAATCTAAACTTTCAGATCCAATGAGGAGTTTTCTACTTCTTCAATTAAGGTTGAACTTCAGAAGCCGATAATTTTTTGAATAATAGTAGAATATTAACACCTTATCTTTTTCCTAAAATTTTATTTTTTATTTGGAATTTACTTTATTCCAAACTCTTAAATGATAATCAAATTATATATGTTGTAAAAATCCACAACAGGATACTTTGGATAATATTTGTTTTTACACGGTTACTTTGCTAAGACTTTATGGGATTACTTTGCTTATTAGTTATGACACCAACTTTCTATTAACACATGTTCTCTCTCGGGAGTCATTTCTTGGCACATATGGAAATAGAGAAATCAACCGCGAAATAATGTGACAAACATTTGGTCAAATCAACATGTGATAAATTTAATACGATGAATGTTGGCTGAAATATGTAATGGAATGAAAGTGATTAATTCTCCTAATTTTCATTTCGAGAGAATTAGGCTTTCACTTAATCTACCAATATTTCAACCTTAGAGTAAATTAGATAAATGGGTGCGATTTCTTAACTAGTAGAAGGACATTTGAAATTTAATTTTGATGGTTCATGTTGCAATAGAGAATGTACTATACGAGGAATTATGCATACTGCGAATGAGGACATGGTTGTTACTTTTAATTCAATTATAGGAAATTGAATATTCATTACAAGCATAATGTCGTGTATTACTCTTTGGATTGAAAATTTATTACTCTATATCTTTGGTTGTCAATTTTATTGATTGCGGCTCGTAATTGGTGATTAATGCTTCAAAAATCTCATTCCGAGTGTTGGATTACAAGAAATAAAATCTTGGATATTCATGATGTTAGTTTTGGGGCTCAAATTTAGACATATTTTTAGATAGGCCAATGCAGTTGCTGATTGGTTGGCTAAATGGGGACATAAAGTCTACGAGTATATGGTCATTTTTTTCTATTGGTGATATTGAGTTAAAAAACATATATTATATGATTCTTGGGGTTGGGATATTTTCAAAATGGATAGCTTACTTATAATCATATTTGATTTGATTTCCATGCCATATGTTTTCCACGTGTTCGAATATGATTTTATCTTGAGTAAAAAAATGGCTTCGAAGCTTGCTGTTCTGCATTGTGGTTAATGCGATTTTGTTGCAAGTATTTGTGGAGCCATAAAGCTTGACTTATACCCACGTTACTTGATGGTAGCTTTTAGGGTTGTTATGCCCATATTGTACATTGGTTTTTATACTCCAATTAGTTTGGATTGTTCTATACATCCATCTTTTTATTTCGTAGAGTCACAACAATGGTGTTGACAAATAATAATATTATTTTGTTACGTTTTTAATTTTTTGTAGGTGGATATATTAAGTATATAAAAAAGTAATGTTCGATTATCTTTAAATATTTTTTAGAAGTTTCAGTCTACTCCCATCTCTAATTTTAATTTTTATTCTTATTAAGTTTTATAAATGTTTTTGATAAACATACACTACTGAGATGGTCGAAGGAAAGAAAAATACCATTGCTATTAATATTGATATTAAAACGTACATTGTTCTCCAAACCAAATTTAATGTGCTTAGATAGTACTATCCAATTGCAACAAGCCAAAATGGTTCCATTGAAACTGAAATCCGTTAGGAAATTTCAGGGTGGTGATGGAGAAACCTAGTAGGCATGCCCTCTTTATGATTATTATTTTTTGGACTTGTATTTAATGTATCCTGAAGTTTGACAAAAACGGTGGTGTAGGCATGAATCAAAGAAAATATTGTCGAGGGCTTGGAATGTTCTCCGTAGTTTTATTCTGTTAAAGATATTAGGTTCAAACCCATTAACTCGTATGTTTTATCTATAAATAAGAATTTATACTTTTTGTAATGTGCACACTTTCTAAATAATAAAATCCAAGTTGTGTTTCCTTGTTTATCTTTTTCTACATGGTATTAGAGATTAGGTTTAGATCTTGAGTTTTAGGTTTTCGTGTACTTCACTGTGTCGGTGGCATTTGTTTTAGCCGTGCTTTAGATATTTTTTTTATTCTCTTTCACTTTTTTTGTCATCACAAAAAGACATAAATTTCAGTTTTCAGGTCTGTTATGTGTAGCCACAACCAATAGACCCAATTGAGAGTCAAACAATATCGATTTTTTTCTCAATTTTAGACAGCATATTCGGTGCATATAATCGTTCAATCTGACTCGTTGGATTGCAATTTGGCTACGGTTAGGGAGAAATCACTACTGGAACAGTGTATCATTTTTGTTGGTAAAACCGTGTATTCGATTTCATTTTGATTTTGCTTTTCGTTTTCATTGTAAATTAAGAATTGGATTTGAATTAAGATTTGGGATTTGGATTTAGTTTGGTATTCGTTTTGGATTTAGACTTGGTATTTGGATTTAGTTTTGGATTTAGCTTTGTATTTTAATTTGGTACTTGGATTTAGTTTTGGACATGTTTTTTATTTAGGATTTGAATTTTGTTATAAATTTTGTTTTGATTTGGATGTGGATTGGATATTGGATTTTATTTTCCGTTTTGCGCTTGGATTTTTGTATTTTGCTTTGGTGTTTGCGATTGGCGTTTGGTGTCAAAGGATTAGAGTTCCTTATTTGGAGTTTGGAATTTTGTAGTTTGGCTATTGGTGTTTGGATTTTGATTTTCGTATTTCGATTTTGCAATTTGGATTTTGATTTGAATTTGAATTTGGATCTGGATTAGTTTTTTTTTCTCTAGTTTTAGAAATCAGAAATTGGGATTTGGAAATGAGAATTAAGATTTAGAAATTGAAGAATTGATGTATGATATTAAGATTTGAGACTTGATATATTAAATTTACGATTGAGATTTGAATGAAGATAATGACGAGTTAGAAGAAATATTAACAAGAAGATGCAAAGAAGGATATATCATGAAAAAGATGTGAGAAAAATATTCGAAGAAAAAGTCATTTGAAATATATGAAGATTACGAGGTTTCAAAAAAATATTGTTTGTAGATCATCTGAGGATTGTGGGCAGCTTGCGGATTTCTTTACAAAGTGTTTGTCCATATCTGAGTTTTATTTTCTTTATGACAATCTCTCAGTGCGTCTGTTGCATTGGGAGTTTAATAGAGGGTACTAAGAGATAATAGGCGCAAACCCATTAGCTCATATGCTTTATTTATAAATAAGAGCTTATACTGTTAGTAATCTGTACACTTTCTATATAATAAAACTTTAGTCGTGTTTTTTTGTTTTATATTTTTCTATATATCCCAGCCTAGATGTCGATCTTCACTATAGTTATAGTTATGGTTGTCGTTTCATGACTAAAATCAGAAAAAAAAATTGGCTATAGAGAGACTGACACTCATGGAAGCACAACAAAAAGACATAATAGTAGCAAAGATGGAAAGCCAGGAGCTTATGGAAGTATGGGATTTATCTGGAGTGTCAGAATTAGAATCCAATATATATGGATTGTCTTAAAATGTATATGGGCTATTTAATATTAGTCTGTACATGGGCTAGGGTTTACTTTTTACCATAGTGTATATATATATATATATATATATATATATATATATATATATATATATATATATATATATATATATATATATACTGTAATTGTAATTATAGGACGGGAGATTTTTGTTAATGTTTCTAACTTATACAAAGAGTAAAGAGATAAGATACACATTCAAAATTATCTTAACATGGTATCAGAGCCTCAGCCTCTGAAACCCTAGCCTATAAAACTTACTCCTTGCACCAATGTGTTTCCGGCATAGCCTTCATCTACGACGTTTATTTGGATTTTGTTCTCTCAAGACCAACGTATGTCTCGTATTTTTCCCCTTGCGCTGACGTGTTTCCGGCATATCCTTCATTATCCAACGTGTATCCGACCTTTTTTTTCTCATCATTGACGTTTTTTATGGCAGACAAATCACATTCTGATATGGACCAGACAACCCTTTCTGTGCCACGTGATGTGAGAGTTGGGTTTCAGAAGATTGATTCGACTTTTTCCTATTATTTTGGTTCCAATGATAATCATGGTAATATTATTTCTACCGTTAAATTTCATGGAACTAATTATCAGACTTGGTCTTGTTCTCTGCATTTATCTCTGAAAGGTAGGAGGAAGCTTGGTTTTTTTATGAAAGTATTGTGAAACCGGTGGATCCGAAGTCTCTGGAGGATTGGGATGTTGTTCAATATACACTCGAATTATGAACACTATTGATGAGTCTCAACGAAAATATGTTTCGTATTTTGAGGAGGTTAAACCTCCATAGGATGATTTGCAGCGTCGTTTTATTGCAGCGTCGTTTTATTGTGTTTGTGGTGGGAAGGCTAAAGCATATCAGCGGAGTCAAGATGAAGAAACGTTACATGCGGTTGTTTATGGTCTCCATCGAGAGTGTTTTGGTGATATTCGCTCTTATTTACTTGCTCATGATCAGACTCCCACTCTTGATGGGTCATTTAACAAGATGTGTGGTAAGGAGTGGTTACAGGTCAGTGCACCTGTGGAAGAACCTATCTCAGAGACCCCGGTGGCATTTGCGGTTCAGTCTACTCCTTGAGGTACTTCTTTGTTAGCCCCACGTTATTCTTAGCATTTTTGCATTTATTGTCACAAAATTTCTCATAAAAATCCAATTGATACGCCAAACATGGGTATCCTCCAAGCTGGACAAAACATTCGGGCACTACACCACCTTACAGCCGTGGAGGGGAAGGTCCACGGACCATCTTACGGTCGTGGTGCTCCAAGGCCGCGCAACGCGACGACAAAGACAGCCACCACGGGTATGTCGGCTGCGGTTATTTCCAAGTTTCATATTGGTGAGACTTCTCATCTTTTTGGTTAGTTGCAGTAGTTGTTTTCCATTCTTTCAGCAGACAAAGTTTCCCAGCCTGGTGAGCTTCTATGTGGTGAGTTGTTCAGTACCCCTTGAGTTGTTACTGGGGCTTCTAATTACATACCAGGTGACATCTATCTATTGCACAATGTCAATGTTATGCCAACAGGTGTAGTCTCTTTACACGATGGTTCTCTGGTTACTGCTACACATTGTGGTAGTGTGCGCTTGTCTTATCAGTTGTCTTTGCCGAATGTAATTTTGGTTCCCAAGCTTACCTGTAATCTGTTTTCAATATCCCACTTGACTAATGATCTTGACTGTATTGTTTACTATGTTAAATATGGATGTGTTATTCAGGACCGACGATTAGGGATTGTAATTGGACTAGGTGAGCGGAGAGGTGGAATGTACTACTTCAGCAGTGTTGTGAAGACCAAAGTTTGTAGTGTTGCAGTGGTTGATTGTGATGTTGAGTTGTGGCACCGTAGGTTGGGACATCCCTTAGCTAAGATAGTTCAGTCTTTACCTTTTGTCTCTAGTACCGGTAATAGTAGTGTAGCTCACCCGTGTGATGTTTGTTTTCGAGCTAAACAGACTCGTGAATGTTTTTTTGTTAGTGATTCTAAAGCGACTCTTTGTTTTGAATTAACTTATTGTCATTTATGAGGTCCTTATCATGCTTTGTCTTTATATGGTGCACGATATTTTCTCATTATTATTGATGATTACTCCCGTGATGTATGGATTTATTTGTTGGCTGAGAAAATAGAAGTAACTTCCATGTTTTTACATTTTCTCGCAATAGCAAGGAAACAATTTAATGAGGTTGTTAAGATAGTGCGCAGTGTCAATGGAACTGAATTGTTCTATGTATGCCGTGTTTCTATGACTTGGGTATTGTTTTTTCAAACCTCATGTGTGGGTACTCCTCAACAGAATGGTAGGGTTGAATGGAAACATAGACATATTTTGAATGTTTCCCTAGCTCTTAGGTTTCAGGGTAACTTACCTCTTAAATTTGGGGGGGAGTGTATTTTGAATGTCGAGTATTTGATTAATATAACTGCTCAATTTTTGGGTACCAAGACTCCATTTGAGATTCTTTTTGGTGTGCCTCCTCTTTTCTCTGATCTTCGTGTCTTCGGGTATTTATATTATGTGCATGATCAGAAGTCTAAAGGTAACAAATTTTCGAGTCATAGTCGTCGGTGTGTTTTTGTGGGCTACCTGTATGGAAAGAAAGGCTGAAAAGTATATGATTTAGAGAGTCAAAATTATATTTTTTTCCCATAATGAGAAATGTTTTGAACATATATTTCTATTTGCATATGTTTCTGTGCTCTCTGAGTTGGGTTGTCCTAAGACTGAGGATTTTGCACCTCATGTTACTTCTTCAAAATTTTGAGAGGAGTTTGAAAAGGCCTTGCCGATTGAAGAAGGGGAGTCTCTGGATGGCGGTGTCCCTATGGTTGTGCCACTCGCAGAGGTTGCCGGGTATTTCTTCAGATCTTGGACGAAACAAGCGTAGTAAAATTCCTTCTATTTTGTTGAAGGATTTTGTGATGACTACAGTAGTATATTTCAGCACCATCTTCTCCTCCTACTCTCGGTTCCAGTCCATCTACTGATCACGGTATACCTTATCCTCTCACTCATTATATAGACAGTTCTCGTTTTTCGTTGGAACATCGCTCTTTTCTTGCAACTATTACCTCTGGGGATGAACCTAAGTCATTCTGATAGGTTATACGGCACCCTGGTTGGAGAGAGGCAATGCAACATGAGATTCAGGCATTAGAGGATAATCATACTTGGACCTTGGTGCACCTACCTTCCGGGAAAAAACTTTAGGGATTCAGTTGTACTATAAAATTAAATATCGTGATGATGGGAGAGTTGAGCACCTCAAAGATGGTTATTGTACATCTTTTCTTAGCAGTTGCATCAACTCATAATTTGGAATTACATAAGATGGATGTACACAATGCCTTTCTACATGAAAATTCCTCCACGTTTTGATAGAGGGCGTGAAGGGCAAGTCTGTCGCCTTCAAAAATCGTTGTATGGCCTGAAACAGGCACCTCGGTGTTGGTTTTTCAAGTTACTTGTTGCATGGAATAGGTATGGATTTGTTCAGTCTTATTCATATTATTCTTTATTCTCTTATTCCATGAGTGGTTTTTGTATGCATGCTTTGGTGTATGTTGATGATCTCATTATATATGGGAATGACCCTAGTGTATTGGTGGAGTTTAAAATATACTTGAGCACTTGCTTTCATATGAAGAACTTAGGTTATCTCAAATATGTTTTTGGAGTTTAATTAGCACGGAGTTCCACGGGAATCTTTATCTACCAACGTAAATGTACTATGGATATTATCTCTGAGACAGGTTTACTTGGCAGCAAGCCTGCACCATTTCCCATGGAGCAAAACAACCAGCTCGGCAAGAGCGAGTCAGCGCTACCATTGATGGGTCCGCTACTGCAGGTTGGTGGGGGGACTGATTTATCTGGCGTTTAATCGGCCAGATATTTGTTTTTCGATACATATTTTATCTTAGTTTCTTCAGAATTCACAGGAGGATCACTGTTATGCTGCATTATGAGTTGTTCGTTATCTGAAAGGGAGCCCACGTCATAGAATTCTTATGTCGAGTAGTTATAATCTCACTTTGACTGGCTGGTGTGACTCTGATTGGGCTGACTGTCCTAAGACTCGGCGCAGTGTGAGTGGTTGGATGGTTTCTTGGGTGATTCCTCTGTTTTTTTGGAAGACTAAGAAATACGGGGGGTTGTTGCATTGTCTTCCATTGAAACAGAGTACTGGTCTATGGCACGATTGACTTGTGAGTTGAAGTGGTTGCACGGTTTGCTCAAGGATTTTGGGTCTCACACTTAGGAGTTATGCAAGTTTTCAATGATAGTCAGTCGGTTTTACATCTTGCCCACAATCCCGTGTTCCATGAGTGTTCAAAGCATATTGAAGTAGATTTTAATTTACTATGGGATGCGATACTTGATGGGGTTGTTTGAGCATCTCACGTGTCCACTCAGTCTCAACTTGCAGATATTTTTACCAAATCACTAGGCAAACAACAATTTGAGTTTTTGCTTGCAAGTTGGGCATTCATAATCTTCATATTCAAACTTGAGGGGGGTGTTAGAGTGTTAGAATTAGAATCAAATATATATGGATGTGCTAAAATGTATATGGGCTATTTAATATTAGTCTGTATATGGACTAAAGTTTACTTTCTGCCACCGCGTATATATATACAATGTAATTGTAAGCATAGAAGGGGTGATTTGTGTTTCTAACTCATACAAAAAATGAAGATATAAAAAACATATTGACAATTGTCTTAACCCTATCGAAAATGCACAAAATATCCCATCGCTAGAAAGTTTTATACATTAAGCTTTACTACATGCCGGTTTTATACATTAAGCTTTGCTCCCTGCACCGTTCTTGTGGAAACAAATTACCCTCTTCACAACCACTATGACAATAGATGCTGTTATAGTGTACCCAACTGTGACCGCAATCAAATTAACATATTGAGTCAATTCACCGAACATCAGTTATTACATGTTTTATTAAAACTTCAATTTTATGTAGATCTAAGTTCTAATCTATTCTACTTTAACACTAATATATCAGAAGTTTCAATACAATTCATACCGGATAACTTTCAGGTTAAATAAGTTCGTCAATGAGTTCACCGAGTAAACAATATGGCTTACGTATTGTTTAGCTGAAAGTTCTGTATAATCAAGTAATGTTAAATGCCAAAACAAGTAGTAAAAAAACGCGAGGAATAAAAGATAATAAAATTAAACTTTTCATTCCTTTCATCATATAGAAAGTTCATATAGAAAGTTACAAAGGCTCAGCCTAAACACCTAGAAAGATCAGAACTTAAGTATATAATATATACTTGATTTTAAAAATTCATAGATTGCACGCCATCCTTGGTCTGAGAAATGAACAGCATCCCAATAGAATCTAGTATTTGGGTCGGCACAGAGAGTATGATTCTTGTTTGCATCCCGACACGAACCCTCACAACAAGGCCGGTATACTTCCTCAAACATGATACCATGTGTTCCCTTATTCTCAATAACAGATAACACGGCATTGAAGTAGTCGAGAGCAAAAAAAGTCTTGTTAACAGTATTCAACTGTTGTAATATCCCATATAACATCGTGTTGTGAATATCTTTAACATCTTCGTTCGGTTTTGCAGCGCAGACTGTGTAATTATTTTTGAACGTTTGCTGCGGTACACAACCTAAGGGTGCTAAAGTGTTTATAATCACCTTAGGCACTCCTAAGTCATATATGATCTGCAATTGTAGCTGCAGTTCCTTAACTACTTTTCCCATTGTATACGTCCAAAACTGACAAAACAATGAATATACAAGCTTAAATATTTTTATTTTAGTCACAAAATTATATCCAAACATGAAATTGGTTGTGAAAAAAAAAAATTAATTTTTTTTTAATAATAATGATATTGATTATCTCACCTGTGTATCATTTACTTTCTCTGGGTTCACGAATGTAGCATAAGAGTAGTCGTTACCGCCGTAGCTTATTATGGCTAGGGAGTTCTTAAGATCATCTACCTTGTAAACTCCTTTTTTGATCAGTTTCTTGAATAAGTCGACTTGTGTCCTCACATTTGGATAATTTGTAAAAGCTTTAAAAACTGCGGCCCCTCCGTAGGCGAAATTCATCCCATTTTTTACGTCACCGGAATACCGTTTCTCGTAAGATACCGGCACATCAATATCCATGTCCCGTGCTGCTCATAAGTTAAGAATATAAAAGTATTAGTTCTATATATAAAAAAAAACTATATGAGGAGAAATATTTTGTTTACATTAAGCTGTTAAAATAAGAATAAAAAGAGAGTTACCGAGATAATCTATAGATATATGACCGTTTGACGCTCGGCCGGAAGGATGTCCGGGAAACGTTATCCCATATGGGAATGGGTACTTTTCAGTGTTCCCCGTGTCCGCTGAGGAATCACCAAACACGAAAAGCTTCTTGGGTGTCTGGTTCCCGTCTACTCCAACTCCAAGTAAACCTAAAAAGCATACGCCACAAAAATATTAGTATTATGTAAAGACGTTTTCAATGGCCAAATATCATAATATACTACTAGCTACTACCTGATACTGAGATGGAAATGAGAAAGATAGAAATGAGAACTTTGATGATAGCCATTGATTGGATCAACAACTTGTGTTTTATATTGAAGAAGGGGAGAGATGAGAAGAAACAGAGTGCAGAGAGGACTTTGAGATAAGAAGAACGAGAGAGATGAGAAGAAACAGAGTAAAGGAGATGGCTATTTATATCGAAAATCTGTTAGGTGGGTATTAATGGAATCTCAATCAGTATGGGAAATGCCATGTGAATGATTTCGACCCGAAAATTGGGTACCAATTTCTTTTAGGTGCCTATATATCTATATTGAAAAAACAGATTTCAATTTCAATTGCCTACCAATTTCTTTATGAAGTTTCATATGAAAATTGTTTCACCGGTATATTTTTCTATTCATGTTTAACAAGTGACGTTTAGATTGATCATTTCGTGATCGTTTCCATACCTCCCAAAATATATAGAAAAAACAGTTGCATAGTATAATGACATCTTTTAAAAAGTCAAAATAAAAATATGTTTTTTGGGATACAAACACTAAACGGCCAACTTTTTTCAAGTTCGTCGATCAAATTAATACACTACTTTGTGAATCAGATTTTCTTTTTTGTTAGGACAATATCAACCGCACAACACAAAAATTATAAATACAAGAATAAAAAAAAATTCTATTTTCGTGTAGATTAAATTTTTTTGTTGAAATTATCGTTTCGCTTATAAAAAATTGCGACCCAATTGTTTCTTAGTAGGACTTTCTTTTTCCTTTCAAAATGTCAAACAAGGGAAACCTTTGTTAGAGGCTTGTAAGATTAATTTTTTTATGGTCATAAGTTAATCTGTTAACTTATTTATTTAATTTATAGTTTTTAGCGATGATATCTCAGTTAAAGCATGCACTTGGATTTGTCAACCTCTTTCTCTCACTTTTACGAAATTTGGAATATATGAATTTACTCCAAATAAACATTTGGAGAGGGTTTAGTTTTAAGTTATAACTTTATCAAACCTATCATATCATGGTGTGACACGAAGGGCATTGTTTTTGCTCTTAAAAAGCATATATTTTATATTTTTATTCACTTGGTTTGTGAAGATGTGAGTGACTAACCTATAATAAGTTGATCATGCATTCTTCATACGGAATTACATCATCTTGTAATAATACAAATCACGCTATATTATGAAAGTTGTATTTTTTTTTCACTCGGGGTTCATTTAGATTTGGTTGGACCCTGAGTACCCATCTCTGAAATATAGAAACTTGAGATTAGGGGTTACGTCGACTAGTTGATCTACTCGTAGATTGCTTCAGACATGTTTAGTCTAGGTCGGTCGATTAAGACAAGTTCGATATTGTCTATTATTTTATCAAACAATAATTGATTTTCCAACCATATTTGATACTTTGACTCTTTTACGATGTTGTCAACATTTTTTGGAAAAGATCTTTATTTTTACCTTATGGGTTGTAACCTTATGTGGATCACAATATTATGTCTAATGATGTACTTGTTTACCTATGTTATTTTAAAAAGTTTTATAAGAAAAAAAATTGACTTAGATTTTAAAAATTTATATAATATTTATAAATTTTTCGACATTGTTCATGTTTATCCACATTCTTCTTTATTTTTCCAATTCAAATTCAAACACAGTATCAACTGGTTCAGTCGAACAATATGGAAATATCATACCATCGGCTGGGCAAGCCATGGTCTTATTCAAAATAGACCATGGATCATGGGATCATGATCCCAACATGCATATTGTGGGTACTATCTCTAGAGAAGAAATCATCGTGTATTACAAAAACGACTTAAAGCATCATATCTCCAACTTTGGTACTCAAAAGATAACTCAGATATCGTTCTATATTTATTAGCTTCATCTCCCTCTCTTTGATCCCATTCGAAAACAATCACTTAAGAGGGATAGTAGGACAACATTAATATGGTGTAGTCATCTTGTTCGAGAAATCAGATATCGAAGTCGGGCACATCATGCTTGACAAAACCTCTGGAAATATTATGTATAAACATATTTATGACTGAATTAGAGGTTTCACACCTCTTTCAGTCTCACAAATGGTCTTTACTGGTTTGAACGAATCAGAGAATCCGACACTAGGCAAGCTAACACTTGAAGTCACCCTTAAAAATAAGTTTTTACAGAAAAATAAAATTTAGAGCCACCTTGGCTTTTTCCACCTCCCCGGTGAGGCTAACAATTTTTGCCTCCGCGCGTCCTAGCTGCTGGCTCAGCTCGATCGCCCGACACTCTTTCATGGCCGCCGGTACGAGCAAATTGTACAAGGATAAGGCCAGACCGTCCGATCCATGCAGCGGGAACGTATGCGGACTTCCAAGCATCGTCAGCACCGGGTACTTCGTACCGCTCGACGAGGCTGCAGCTGGGTCCGGCACTTGGGGGGGCTCGACATCATCCGGAATCTCCACAAGGTCCACCGTTAAAGTACCTTTCACGCCACAGTCCTGATCAGACAGCTTCGGTATGGTGCCATCCCCCGCGCCGTCAACAGCCCTACTCTCTGCCTTGGAGTGCTTGGATTTCTTTGCTTTAGTCCCCTCCGCATTGGCGCGGCCTTTCCTCTTCTGCACTGGAGCCTGGTCCTGGTTCACCTCCCCACCTTCATGAACGGGTGCCTCTTCCCGAATCAGCACACCCGCCCCCGCAGCCCCGGTTTCGTACTCCCCGACTTCGTCGTCTGACTTCGGGTGCTTGCTAGGCGCCTTGTTGCGCTTTGGCAGATACAACTGTGACCCAGGGGCGCCGGTTTTCGCGATCACATCCTCCAAGCTCGGGGGCTGTCGCAACTGCTCGATGGTGAGCACCTCGGACGAGCAACACCAGAGGTTACTCATGATTAAGTTTGTATCTTTGAAGGTCTGATGCATAGCCCGACCCCAATGCTTCCGAGCATAGACTTTCAGCACCTCGAACGTGGCCTCAGCGGCCTTCGAGTGATCCGACCTGAAAGACGGGAAGCCATGATGCAGGACATTAAAGTGTACCAGGCATTCGGCATCAGCTGCGATGGGCAGATCTGGAGGGTGCAGAAGTAAAGCGCGATCTCGGGATCTAAGAGGAAGCGCAGGCCCCAATTAAACAGCTCGGTAAACACCACGATTTCCCGAGATTGGGCGTGAACAGGGGTCTCCCGAGGGACCGGGAACCGAACCGTGACGAATTCAGGAATCCCCCAACGGACCAGCAGATCTTTGTGTTCGGACTCAGGGAAGTAGAGGTACTTCCCCTCATAGAGAGAAACGACATCCTTCGAAGGAAGCCAGCCGAAATAGGTGGTGGTGATTGCAGCTTCGACTTCTTTGGGCAGAGGATCGTCAGAAGGGTTAGCAGCATTCCCGACAGCGGCAACGCAGACCTCTGCTGGAGCAACGTCCACCTCTGATTCTCCCACTTCGGGGTCCGGAGCTTGGTCAGAGCTTCGGGTAGTAGCGGCATTCGGGTCCGATGATCGTACCCGAGAGGTGGAGGGTTCAGCCGTATTACCCGAAAAAAGCCCGATGAGCCGGTTCCAACTCCTCTGGCGTTAACTGGCGCTTGGGCAAACCTAAAAAAGTTACGGCAGTGTTAGTACCGGTCCGATACCCTCGAATTGAGGGCGTAAGCTGAACCATTTCAAGATAGTTACCTCCTGCGGGAGATGTAGGGGGACTGTCTTCGCCCATGGTCAAGAATTTAGTTTTCCGAACGCGTCGGGGCGGGAACGGAGGTGACGAAACGAACGAGTTGACAGACGGTGGGTTCGGATTCTCCGACCGAATTGCCGGGGAACGAGAGGAGCTGCTACTGGAAGAAAGGACAACGGTTTCCGGAGATAGGCTAATCTCGGGAGACAGAGAGCCGGGAGGGTCGGACACAAGGAATGATTCAACAGGGATCGGGGTGGCTAAAACGGGGTCGTGAGGGTGCGGGACGGGAGTAAAGGGTTTTGAGTTAGATCCCCAAATCAAACCGGCTCGTCGGTATTCTTCGGCTCGGTCTCCGATGCTAGCCCACTCTTTGAAACTCCACACAGGCTTTTTCTTTTTCTTGGCTGATGTTTGCTTCGGGTGTCTGGGTTTCATAAGACAAACATTCCCTTTCTAAGAACGGTCTGACAAGCACCTTCACTCTTTACAAATGGTCTGACTGCTCTTTCTCTCTCTAGAAACAGTCTGACAGCACTCTCTCTCTCTAGAATGCCTCTGAGAGAAGTCGAGAATTGTGGAGTATTTATAAGCAACGTTGAAGGACCGGGGAACACCAATCGACAAAAGCACAGCGGGAAGGCGAAGAGTCTCCCTAGAGGCCTAGTCTGGCAAAGACGCACCCCGTAAACAGGCGACACGTGTTGGCCACTTTCTGACGAAGGCTTACCTAGGCTAACCTCTTCGAACCGACTGGTAAGATGGGCCTCCTCAACCATATCCACTGTGAACAGCCGGCCCAACACAAGGGGACCAGGGGTAGAAGCTCAAGAGAACGCAGGAACCGACCTGGTTCCGGGCAATGAGAATCGGGCAAGAAAAATCCAACAGGATCTGAGTATTGCCTTCGGGTGAAGATAATTAAAGAGCGCTGCGGGAGTGCCATCGAACACCCGTAGGACAGATCGGGGCAAGCAACGTCGCGGAACGACTGACGCAAGAGGAAAAAGAATAAATTCAACCAAAGGTAGGCCATTGGCCCAAAGTACAGGAAACCGCGGACGACAGGTGTAGGCTCGGTAGTGAGTTTTCGCTCCTAATACTCCCGAAGACTGGGGGCTACTGATGAGGGTAGAATTCGCCGATATAAATAATAAGGGTTTAATTGTGAATAAAAGCTACTTGGTGAAGTTATTAATGTATTTGGGATCCCTCGGGGACCAATTTGTAAATACAGTACTTGCCAAGTGGCCTCATTAAGTATGTAAACGGCCCACTACGGATGTTAGCGGGTCCACCTTATTTTAGTATAAAAGATGACTCGCTTTCTTGGTAGGTTGGACACTGAATATTATTCTATTACATTCTCTTTCTCTCTCTATACTTTCTCTCTCTAGTCACATCAAGCACAAGATCCGAAATATTCTTCCAAACATTTACTGACTCATCAATAGTTATATTCCTAAGATAATCAAGGAAGAAAACAACAATAAGTTTTTAGTCTTACCTTCAGAGGAGATCTATGAAGTTATCAATTCTTTAAGCCCAACTAGTACTGCTAGGGTGGATGGCTTCAACATTGCTGGTCCATGATTTCTCAAGAATTTTGTAAGGCTATTGTCTCCTTCTTCATGGGCCATTAAGTTTCTCAAGGTATACATGCTACTTTTATCTTCTTTATCCTCAAAGTAAAGTCTCCTAAATATTGGAAAGATTTCAAGCCAATAAGCTTATGTACCATGCTTAATAGGATTATTTCTAGGATATTTAATAACATGTTAACCACTCTATTTCCTAAGACTATCTCTTTGGATCAAGAGGAATTTGTTAAATGAAAAAATATTCATGATTATATCTGAAGACCTTAATAGCAAAGCAATATGTGGTAATATTATGATTAAGATCGACATGGCTGATGAGTTTGGATATTTGAGTCACTGTCCCTTAACTAAATCTGAAGGGAAATTTGGACCAAACCACCACAATGAAATTCCGAACAGGACAAATGTATTAAGTGTTGATTAAGCTAGTTGTTAATCACTTCAAACCGTATTACTAATGGATCCTTAAACTTGACTCGACTTCACGACCCGACCCAATAAGCTCATGGGTCACTAATTAAGTATAAATACCCCAACCACTTTCATTAATGAAGGTAATCAGAATTTATTACTAGTAGACAACTTAATTATCTCTCTACTCTTCACACTAAACACAAAATACTCAAAACACCTTTTAAACACTTTATAAGATTACCCTCAGACAGAAATAAACCAATGGCTAAAGCCTTTGCCAATCTATCATTTAAATTTATTAAGAATATTAGATGTACTTGGCTTTAATAATAGGTTCCAAAAATTAATTCTAAAGAGTATAAATTCAGCCAAATTCTCAATTAAGTGAATGAGAAGTTATTTGGCTTCTTTAAGACTACAGATGGGGTAAGACAAAGAGATGAGTTATCTCCAAGTATTTTTATTATTGCTGAAGAATATTTAATCATGGGTTTAAAGAATTTATCCAAAGAAAATGAGGCTTTGAGATACAAGTCAATGAGCCTATTAGTCATATCGTGTTTGACTTATGCTGATGAATTCATCATATTTGCCAACAGTTATGTCCCAAATCTTAAGCTTCTCAACCACTTTCTGCAGCATTATCAGGATTCATCTAGTCAAATTATAAGCAAAGAAAAAACCAAGTATATTACATCTACAAGGCTTCCTAATACAATTATTAAAATGTTGGAAACAATTACAGGTTTTACTCATGGTATTCAGCTATTTAAATACCTTGATATTTCAATTTATATAAATAATAAGCTTTGCAACATTAGAGAACTAATTATCAAAATAAATAACAAGATCTGAGAGTGGGATGGTAGGTTGCTTCCATTGGGGTAAGCTTATATTTATTCAGTAAGTTCTTCTTACTATTTATTCATATTATATTCAAAGTTGCATCCTCCTAAAATGAATTATCAATAGGATTGAAGTCTTTTATCTCTTTGCAAGTCTTGAGATTCTAGAAAGCTCAACCTACAAAAGGGAATCCGGGTGAAGGAATTAGTAAGGCTAAGTGATGAAGTCCAAGTTCAGAACAGTACATGGTTTAACACAAGATCTACTAATTTGAAGTTCTTCTTCAATTCGATATTGCATCATATATTATTTTGATGATGAAATCCGATGAACTTCATAAACTGGGTTTTGATGGTCATCCATCTTAAAAGCTCAATAACTACAAAATACTCAATTGAAGGTTTCAGGTAAAGAAAAGCTCGTACAACAAAAATAAAAAAGTTCCAATAATATGATGAGATAAATTATGTCGCTTGGTAAAGTCAAAATGATTTCATAAAGTCATCTAATTATAGAGAAAATTCTCCTAAAATTAACCATCACACTTTTTGAATTGATTATTCACTAATTCGTGGCGAGACTTTGTAATTCAAAATTGGCGAGTTCTTAATTCTAGACTAATGCGGTTTCAGTCTATAACCTTCCTCAATATATATGGTTCTCTAATGTAAATACGGGTCAATTGTTGGGTCACTCATCCCATTCCTCAAGGGGAGAGACATGATATTAATAAAAAAGATCTTTTGATTAAAAAAGATATTTTAATAAAAAAAACCTAGATTCCAATAATATTCCAATTAATTATAATACATATTTATTTTTAAAATATAATTTAATTTAGAGTATTGGTTAAGATTACAAATCATACTATTATCCATTTACCATTTATATTATCATATATTTATGATAATACTATCTAATACGTTAGCTATTTTTTTTATAATATCTCAAATATTATGGATGATTATATAAGACTAATTGTTTTAAGATTTTTTGTTTGCGATTTTCACTAAAGACTGAGTATGTTTTTCACATTTTTTATTAAGGATTAAATATTTTCGCAATTTCCATTTAACAATTAAAGATTGAATATATCTTTAGCATTCTTACTATTTTCTATTTATAATCTTTGTTATCATATAATTATGAAAAATAGTTTTTTATTTACTATCAAATATGTTGCTAATTTTTAAAAATATCTCAAATATATTCTAAATGGTCATACAAAACTAATTGTTTAAAGAATTTTTGTTTGCGATTTTCATAAAAACGCAATATGCCTCTAGCATTTTCATTAAAGATTAAATATTTTTGCATTTCCATTAAACAATGGGTATGGCTATATATACCCAAATGTGGTTTATCACGCCTGGAAGGAGAGGAAATCAAGATTTTTTTGTTCCCCTCCGGCCACTGCCTCTCTGGTTTCTCACCGTATCTTCTCTAATCTCCGGTTCAGACTCCATAGCACCAAAATTTGTTGGCCTCTGTAACTGCTTTTAATATTTAATTATTTATTCTCATACTTTAGTTGCAGGTCCCTTCCCCCTCGATATCGTTTGATGCCTTCCATTGTTGTGCACTACCCTGGAGTTACTATCTGCCGGCTTGCTTGGCCCTTGTTGAGTTGTTTTAGTTATTCAACATTATCTGTGTATATTACCACTCCTACTATGTTTGATTTAGCAATCTTGTTTATCGACCTCATTATGTCGACTGTATCTCCTCGGGGTATGCCATAGGTACTTGTATGAACTCATCTTATTTATTTAATGTTTTTTCACACACAAAAAAAGACGACTGAAGAAGATGCGAAACCTTCTTTTCGCTAGATGTGAAACCTTTTGAAGTATGTACTCGTAAATGTGAAACCAGAAAATTATAATATATGTGAAACCAGACCAACTATGATAGATGCTAAACAAGGCCAACTATCATAGATGTGAAACCACTCCTATGATAGATGTGAAAGCATATAATGACAAACTAGTGTAAAATATAACTTTTAAAAAAAATCAAAACATATCATGAGTGGTACTAGTTTTGTTTGTCTTAGAAAAAAAACGATTGGTATTTTCGAAAAAAATTTCCAAGTAACGGTTTAAAAAATACAGATTTTAAAATTTTAAATTTATAGCGTAAACGAAGAAGATGCAAAACCTTTTTTGTTTTGCTAGATGCAAAACCTTTTTTGTTTTGATAGATGCAAAAAAAAATTCGTTTTGCTAGATACGAATTCAGACCCGCTATGATAGATGCGAAGGCTCACTATTATAAACGCTAGATGCGGAATCAACGCACTATGATAGATGTGAAACCATATAATGAGAAAATAACGAGAAACTTATGTAATCTTTTTTTTAATTTAAAAAAATATTATAAGTGATACTTGTTTTGTTCGTCTTAAAAATATAAAACCATTGGTATTTTCAATTTTTTTTCTCGAATTACAGTGTAAAATATATATATATATATATATATATATATATATTAATTTTAAATTTAAAAAATAAATTTAATTATTTAATAAATTTTATATAAAAAGGTATCTAGAATATAAGTCTCTTAATTTTTTTTTTTATACTTTTATCCTATATATATATATATATATATATGTTGATTTTACATAAACATGTATTTTAAATAAAATATATGTTAAACTGATTAAATACTATAGCAAAATAGTTGTTTAGATTGGATTTTAAAGAGTAGCTTCTCTTTAATTTATATTATAAATTCATGTTATAATGTTAGCTGACCTATTTAACTTAAGGTAAGTGTGTTACGATGTGTATTTAAAGACCGATTTTATATAATTTACTAATCCATTTTTTTCCAATTATAGTTTGATAAATTCAACAAAAATTCCGTTCAAGTTTAAAAGCGTACATCTTATATGATTGGTTTTAAATTAATATAAACAATAATCTAACTGATTTTTTTTATAACTTTAGCTTTAAAATTCAAAGCTTGACTCGTATTTATTTATAGATTTTCTATAATTTATAAGAATCAGATCTAATTTAATGGTAAATTTTGTTAGTAACCCATAATTAGATTATTTTATTAAATTAAAAATATAAAATAAATTGATTAATTGTTGATACGGTGTATGAGTTTTTTTTACCTTAACACGGATTAGAGTAATGTCTTTTTTATTGTTTTTCCATGATAAAAGTGTGAAAATTCATACCACTAAGACCATGCGCATCAGCGCATATAAAATTATTTGTTGAAATATGCGGTGCTTTGCAGGTAGGAGTGTCTTTTGAGTTCACCTGGACTAAAAATGGTTCGGGTTCAAAAGATGAACCACAATCCATCTTTTCTTCGTCCAATAAGCCATTTGGCATGATGCATGTTTCATTTTGTTTTTCTTTTCATTTTTAAAATCGTCTTAAAAGATAAATAGTTTGTAAAAATATAAAAATTAATATATCATTATTTTTTATTTTTCGATATCTGTTTTGGTTTGTTTGATTCTATACCAAAATATTTTAAGTATTTTATTTATTTTGTATTTTAAAAATGATTTCGGAATATTTTAGTAAATTAAAAAAAATATACCGTGATTTATAATTTTTGAGATCTATAAATAGAGACTTGGTTTGTTTAATTCGGACACCGAAAGTTTTTAAATTTTTTTTATTAAGTTTTTTCAAAACAATTTTTGGAATATTTTAGTAAGTACAAAAAAATTATATCATAATTTATAATTTTTTTAGATCTATAAATAAATAGAGACTTGGTTTGTTTGATTCGGACACCGAAAGGTGTTTAGTTATCAAATAGTTTCGAAACAATTTTCGAAACATTTTAGTAAGTAACAAAAATAAAAATAGATAATAACATAATAACCTATAAATTTGGATTTAAAAGTTTTAAATTCATTAAAAACTTAAAAAAATTAAAATTCATAATGTTATTGATATAGTTACATTTAAGAAATTTTAATCATCACAATTTAAGTAATAATTTGGTAAATAAAAATTAAACAAATAAATTTAAGTGACCAATAATATATTTTATTAAATTTTAAATTATTTAGTTTATTAAAAATTTAAGGTTTTTCTGAAATAAAACCAATTTTATTTTTAAATTTGAAATTTAAATATACTATATATTATGTATTGTATTTTTAATTATTTCAATTTTATAGTTTATATTTGTAAAGAAAAAATATTATGTTAATTTATGAAAATTATTTATTTTAATATATATAATTTTAATGTAAATATATATTAAATAATAAGAAAGATAAATAAAAATAAATGGTAGGATATTGTATGGTAGAATGATGTGTAAGAGAGAGAAATATGATGGGGTATGGTAGAAAAATAAATGGAGTGCGAATTTTTGCAGAATTATTTGAGGATTATGCTGATGTGGCGCTGATGTGGCGCGCTTTTGGGAGATGAAATATCCCTACTGCTGCGTATGGTCTAAAAAAGCATGCATTTTTTTAGACTTCAAATAAAAAGAGGAAAATATAGATTTTTTTTACTCTCGATTCATTGTTTTTTTTAATCATGATTCATGGTACCGCTTAATTTTATCTTTTATCTTTAGTGAAGGTTTCAGATTTATTTTTTCATTAATCACTATAAAAAAAGTTTCCAATCAGCAACAATGACAGAAGCTATAAAAGTTTTTAAAAAATGTGAATGAATATTTCATTTTCTTCCACTTTATATAGGATTTGCATTTAGGATTTAATTGAGTCTAATTACGACTCCATCTTTAAATTTTGTTTTTGTGATTATAGACCATAACCTCAATTATTCATTTATTTACAAATAAGCTATAATTTTTATACTTTAGATGCAGTGTAAATATTCAGATTCGTCTTTCACATAATATTGATTTATCTAATCTCTGGACAAATGTCGACAATAATCAATTCATCAATAAGCATATGACGATCTAGCAGAATAAAGAAATTATAATAATGTTCGACATAGATTATCATATGCTACTAAGTGATACATCTAGTTCATGATTACTCTATAACGTTATTGTCTAGAGACAAATTGAACAATCTCGTACGTGACGAAGAACGATAAAAAAAATAAAGACCCCTTCAATACAAATGTTTTAAAATGAATGTAACAATACTCACATGATCACCAACAATCAATTATATGGATCAATTATGGTATGTAACATAAAAATAATATGAAATATAGTCGTACATATATATTTTAATTAGTCATAACGTAAGTTAATATTTTTTTAAAGAGCAAGAGAAATCATTTAAACTAATGAATATATATATAATATTTGTAGTCCAACTTATATGTATACAACCAAATATATCTCATGACCTATTACAAACTTCTACTAAAATCAATGATCCTCTAAATAAACAAAAGTCGTCCAAAAGGTGTGTGCATGAAAAACTGTAAGTAGTATCGTTTTGGTAAAATGATATACCATGTAACGTGATTTATATTGATTTAATTACTCTATACTATCTCTTTAACAAACGAGAAATTGATATATGTATGTTGGACTTAGATGAGCTCTTGCTACTGTGAGTACTACAGTGCATAATTATTGTCATAATATAACCTTGTATGATATTATATGTTTTTTATAACATGTACTCTTATGATAAATTTATGTAACCATAATGCATGGTTGGAAGCCACAAATCATGTAACCAATTCTGATTTCATACGGGTGGATAAAACCAATGCTTGTTTTACAAGTATCCATTATACTGCACCCCCATTTAATAGGAATATGTTGCCCGCGGTGCTTATAAATATGTCCACGGATATAGCAAAAAATGAGTGACAATACTGAGTGATCTCCTGATTATCATACTTCCCATACATCAACATGTACCCTTTTGTTAGACATAGATACCAAAAATGAAAATTATTGTAACAATCTAATCCAGCCATATTGTTTGCTTTTAATGATTTTACAGTAATGAGGATTTCGTCTTCATAAGATAATTCTATTAGCGTAACATTAACTTGATATGTGACTAAATTTGGAAGAATGTTATGTAGTTCAATTTGATCTACTTGTTGAGTATGAGTTGTTGAAAGCTTTCTGAAATGTAATTCAGCATAATTTCCAATATCTTTCTAGCCGTGGATCCGTAAATCACATTGGAGAATGACATGAATTTTTTTTTCTTTCTTTATTTAACAAAATATGGAAGTTTTTTGTGTTTTTGTTTCTATATTTCATCAAGATAGTACCACTATTTTGTTCCCGATAAATTTATTCTCTAGCTAATATTTTCAAGTGATTTGATTGTACTTTAGAGTTCTGTATCTTATCCCCTATATTGTGGTTGTTCTAAAAGTAATTTTCTAAATGTGTAACCAACTATTCTGATTGTACAATAGATTCTCAGCTCTAAGCTTTTAATCTCGTCTATAGCCTTTTAAGTTTATTTCAAAATATTATAAGAGGAGGATCATGCATTTGTTCATTCTAACTTTGTTATATCACTTTTAAAAAATCATGATGCAAGGTCCACATATTTTGGAAATCGAAAGATGATTTGACGATATTTTTCTCAACTGAAATATTAATACACAATAGTGAATGATATGATCCTACTCTTGATATGTGTTTTACATTAGTTGTTTCAAAGTAATTGAGTCAAGCTATGTTATATAAAATTCTATCTAATCTCTTCTAATTTCTATTATTTTCCAAGTGAATTTGGAACCCGAATAACCAAAATATTCTAGAAAATAATCTTGTAGAGCATTATTAAAGTCATCCATAATTCTCAAGTACAATATGGAACAATAAATTTGTTGTAAAGAGTTAGTTATATCATTAAAATCCTCAATCACAATTCGTGGTTTAACACTTTCGGCAATGTCTCTTAAATCTTCCCAAAGATCAAGTCTTTGATCTTTAGTTTCTTTAGCATAAATTATTATAAATATGAATTATTTATCAATATTTGAGTAAGATACTTTTAATGCAGATATTTTTTATGGTTGATAACGACTTCTGCTTTAAAATCGTCTTTCCAAATATCCAAAGTTTATTAGAATTTGATGAACTATAGTGAAATCTCATCTCCGTGGTTATATTCTCCATCTTTTAAACTGATATCATTGGCTATTGAATTGAAATAAAATAAAAAATTTGTACTCTTTTGATAGATTTAAGTCTTCTTAGTGTAACTATATTCTCGACTCCTATCACATTTTAATTAAATTTGTGAGGGTCATATTAAAATGACCAAGAAATGGCCTTGTTGCCTCTTTATCTTTCAATATCTTATTGCCAACTATCTCTTTTTGATGAGTTACCATAATTTTTTATTTTTTTAGAGATAACTTCCTTGGAATCTTTGCTTTGTTCTATATTTCATTTAATAAGAGAATTAGGAAAACTTCCACAGTTGTTTGTTGAGGTTAGTTAGGCTATAAATAAGATTTTTCACAACCATCTATTAGTGTTAATTTGATATATGCATTTGTATGGTCCAAAACACTTGTTACTTCTTTATTATTTTCAATTGAGTTTAGTACAATGACCTCATTATTCTTCTTGATGTATTATGACTTATAATTTTTTGATAATCCAATTTCTTTAGATTGAACATTTGTATCTAATCCTTTTATGATGATAAATTTAATTTTTGGTACCCAAATCTGAGTGGTTGGTATTGCTTCTTATTTTAAATTTGAATTAAGTAAGTTTACTTTTGTTCTTGCTCCAGTACATTTTCTTCCTTTATTTAGTCTTATTTCTTACAAACATCTGAATTATGAACTACATGATGACATACTTTGCAATAGTAAGGCATATATCCATATGCAATTTCCTGCCATAAACCATCTTCCCCTAAGTTTCTTTCATTGCCACTAAAGCTCACCCCAAACCTTTGTTTTAAGTCACTTGGATCTATTTTTGGCAGGAACCCAAACTATATATGGTTTACGTACAGAGTTTGCAATAACATATATTGCTTCTTCATTGTACATATACTCATGCGGGTCAGGTGAATTTATCTAAAATTAGTATTTCGATTAGATTTGAAAGAATGACTCCACTTGAAGATCTTTGTTTCGTAAGTTTGAGTAGTATATTTGTTGATCAAATTCAATTAGAATGTAATTTGGACCCCTTAACAAAATCAAAAAGATATCGTATGCAGCCAAAAGTGTGGAAGTAAGTCTGAATTTGTTCCAGTAAAGGTCTTCTATAGGAGAACTTTCCTATTAATATAAATTTTGATTTTATTAAGAATCTTTCTTTGTTTTAGGTTGATAAGCAAATTGCTGGATATTCTCTTTTTGTTTGAATTGGAACATGACTTGTATTGATATCATTTGAGCTTGCATTAATCACAACTGCATATGATATATTTAATGGATTATAGATTTTCTTGTGATACATGCTAGGGTTCTTTTGCAAGTTTTTATTTTGGAAACAAAAGATAGAGTCTTTCTTGTTGTCTCAAATTCATGTGAAGTGTCATTGCTTTTGTTATTTATAGGATTCTAATTTTTTGAAGAATTGGAAATGGATGTTGGTAAACCTGGAAACTTTTCATGGTTTAGTGTATTCAAGTTTTTTTGTAGACGATTGAATCTTTTCCAGGGATGAAGGACAGCTTTGAACGGGATGGATGAGTGACGATTGAATAATGGAAGGAAGGTGGTCACTTTTCCAACCATTCCGGTTCAGCTTCGGTTGTTCCAGCTGACTAGGGTTACAATGTCTCCAAAATATCTTTCCATTAACTATACAAATTAATATAGACTAATTAGTTATAATGATAATAATATTAAATTTTGAATCATTCACTGAATTAACAACTATTTACAATAAATATATATATATATATTGAAATCTACTTAAATTTTGAATGATAAATGAATTAACAACTCTTTATTAAAATAAAATATAATTATTCTTAGGGTTTTATATTATTTAAGATCCAAAAGCAATACTACTATCCACTTAAGGCCCATAGGTTCATGTATTTGTGAGAAAAACCTATTTCATTCAAATATTTACCATCTAAAACCAAATAATATCCTAAATACGCTTACTTAATTATATAAAAAATTTTACGTTTTTTACTTCACCTTTTCCCCAAATTTGTTTTTCTTTCTATTCTATTACGTGAATAGAACACTACCATAATATTATAGGTGAAAATTCAATTTTGTACTCGATTTCTTGTGTATTGTTTTGGTCTCGTATGATTTTGATTATGTTTTCACTTATATTTGGAAGTTTGATTTTGGATATCTGTTTAGTCAAGTCGATTTGTGTGTTTAGGTAACTCGATTTTTATTTCAAAATAGGTAAGTTGCGATCTATTTTGTTTGTGATTTTTGGTATTCTTTTGGTATTACTTTGCTAATGTAGTTTAATTGTTGTATTGTAGAAAGGTTTTGGTCGATTTTAGTGTGTTTGTATGTTTTTGGAAATTTATGTTCGAGTAAGGGTTCAACATTTAAACGAAGAAGATACAGTAAGAAGATGCAAAACCAGTTTTATTTTACGTACTAATAGTTGCGAAACATGTTTATTCTTTTGTACTGGTAGATGCAAAATCTATTTTTTACTAGATGCAAAACGTTGGTGTTTTTTTGTATTATAGATACGAAACCTACTTACTGCTAGCGGTGAAACGTTTGTTTTCTTTTCTACTGATAGATGTGAAATATATGTATTCCTTATACTGATAGATGTGATTCCTATTCTTTAGTGCAATGATAGATTCAAAACCTGTTTTTTTGTCTAATATAGGTACATAATGTCTAGAAGTTGATTGTGTATTTTTAAACGAAATGGCGAACTTGCAATCTGTGATCTTGGTTTGTTTGATGATTTTCAATATATTGATAAAAAAAAAACTTAAGCAGATATGATACATTGGTTCGGGGTAAATTCAGATTAGGATAGTGTTGATATGACCTAAAAAACATTATCTTAGATTACGATGGTGATGTAATTGTTTTGGTATCAGTTGTTGATACTTTGCATGTTTGAACTAGTACAATTAAAGTTAAAGGTATTATTAAAGTTAAAGGTGATGTTGATACTCAGGAAATGGAGCCAGCTCACACTCATCTAGTCGCCGACGTTTATTATCGAGTTACTTTTGTTCTGATTAGTAGGCCATATCCCTATATTATGGCATTTTATTATCGTCTTTTCTCCTATTCATGTAGTATCACCTCGGGGTATGCCCCATGAACAATGTATGAACCCTTTTCTAGTTTCAATTTAATTTTTTATTCACACCAAAAAAAAATTTTAAGGTGATGTTGTTGTTGGTGATAATAATAGAGAAACTGCAAGTATATTTGAAGCTTCAAATGAAGATATTGTTTGTGGAGAAACTAGTCAAAGTTCTAATGTTAATGTTATTTGTCACAAGAATAAAGCATTTGGTACTGTTGGTTGGTTAACTAAATTAGTGGTGTTGGGTCGGTCTTTGAAGAAGATGCATTAGGTTTAAGATTATTTGTTAGTTGGTTGGCTTTACAAGAAGGTTTTAATAATAATCAAAAAGTACATGTTTATTGTACGAAAAACGATTCAATGGGCTGTCCTTGGAGACTTTATGCTAAACAAGAGAGGTATACTGTTTATTACTATAAATTATGTCCAACTTCATACATATGAGACTGGGTTTAGCAAAGAAAATAGATAGAATTTGTCATCGGATTTGATTGCGAATGAAATACGTGATTGTGTTAGGACAAAAGTTGATGCTACGACTACAAGTGTGATATTGTTTTTTTTAAATGACGACGATTTAAATATATATTATTGTGTTTCATGGCTTTATTTAGAGCAATCTAAGAGGGATGTATATGGATATAGTTCTACTTCTGATAAACTACTTAATAATTATTTTTAAAACTTTGAAGATTATTGATAGCAACAGTGATTACAGACTGGAGCATAATTTGGATACCAATGTCTTCAAGCATTTTTTCGTACCATACAGTTCTTGTCTCTATGGTTTCAATTCTCGTTGTCAAGTTTTATTTATTGATGGATACTTTTTAACGGAGAAATATAAAGGGGTGTTATTATCTGTCATAGCTAAACATGGTAACAATAGTGAGTTTTTGTTATATAATGTTTCATATTAGAAAACATGTTATCTTTCTTATGTTATATATAAAACTGTGAAACCAGGCATAGATAAAATATAATAGATGTGAATCATTGAATAATTAATTGGTAGATGCGGAACCTTAATGTATAATTAAAATGATAGATGTGAAACACATAGTACTTAATACGATAGACGTGGAACCGATGGTATAAGTAAATTGGTAGACGCGAAACCAGTTGTATTCAGTAAATTGTAACATATTTTCTATATATTTGTTGCATGCATTTTCTCTGTTGCATTTAGTATTGTTGGGGCTGAAGATAATGAAAATTGGTTATGGTTTTTGGAAATATTGAAACCCCATTTTTTGGATCAGCAAATCACATTTATTAATGATGGTCATTTAGGTATTATTAGTGTTGGATCTTCTATATTTCCAGATTGTTATCATGCATATTGTCTTTATCATGTTTTAAATAATTTTAGGTATTGTTTAATTGGTACTTCGACAACATTTAAGGATATTATGTTTCAAATGTTCAAAATATTTGCATATACTGCCAGTCAGAATTTGTTTATTTAATATATGGATGAATTTCTTAAAAAATAAGGTGGGAAGGTTGTTAGTTTTTGTGATAATTTACCTCCGGACAGATATGTTTGTGCTTTTTCAAAGGAAAGAGGTATGGTTTTATGGCTTCTACTCTAGTTGAGTCTTTTAACAATCCAATCAAACAATTTTGTGGTTTGCTTATACTAGAGCTAATTGACAGGATTAGAGTTTTACAATGACTTAAATTTTGAGACGTTTTGGTGATGTTGAATGTTGGACTAACGATTTGTGTCATGTTTTTTTTATAAAAAATTTTAAAACTAATGTTGAAGAAGGTCATCCATGGATAGTTCATTCGTCTACTCCTCTTTTGCATGATGTATTTTGTGATCCTGTTATGGTTGCTGATCTTAGGGTACATACTTGTTATTGAAGTGCGTGACAACAAGATTGTTTCCCGTGCTCTCATGTTTTAGCTGTGTTATTTTATATGGTATATTTGCATTTACTACTTTTGGTCAAGCATGTACTTCAATAACTTATCAAACTATACTTCCTCTAGTTTTAATACGGAGAGCTAGAAAACCTAAAAAGAAATGAATTACATCTAGAGAAGAATTAAGTATTCAAACTATAATGTGTTCTCATTGTTGTAAATTTTGTCATAATAGACGATCATGTGTAGATATTTTGTAAGATCAATGTAATTTTTTATACTTTTAATTTTTATAACTTTTTTATCATAATAAAAATAGATGATGCACAATATGCGCGAAATGTTTTATTATAGATGGACTTGATAGATGCGAAAATGTTTATAACCAAACTAGATTGACTTGGTAGGAGAAAAAATAGGCATAAACAAAGAAATTGATGTGCTAGATGCGAAATATGGTAGAACGAAATTCATTTGTTTATGATAGATGCGAAACCTTTTATAACCAAATACATGGGTTTGATAGGTGACCATTTCATATCTAAATACATTATATTGTGGTAAATGCACAACCTTGGATAACCAAATACATTATATTGTGATAGATTCGCAACCTTGGATAACCAAATACATTGGTTTGATAGATGCTAAACCAGAGCATAACTAACTACATTTTTGCGGTGATAGATGCAAAACCTATGATATCTAAAATACATGGTTTTGATATATGGGTGAAAATAAATAAAAAAGATAAATAAAGATATATAAAAATAGATAAAAATAGATAAATAAAAGGATAAACTTGATTATGATAAAAGAAAAATACACAGAAAGTTCAATATAAAACAAACAAGGTTAAAACAAATTGTGAAAACATACATATTCATAATCTTTTTCATCAATAACATATAATAAACATTATGGTCATCAAAAAGCAGAAACATAAATATGCACAAACATAGAAACAATAAAAAGTAAAACCAAACCCTTCCTTATATCCTTGGTCAGAGTCTTCTCCTTCTGAATCTTTGTTCTCTGGACCTTGTTCTTCTGAATCTTCTTCTTCGTCTTTTTAGTCTTTTTCTTCAGACTGTTCATCTTCATCTTCCTCCTGGTCACGTTTCCTTTTTCTTTCTAAGAGGATAATATTATGATCATCAATTGGATCTTCGCCACCTTGAGAAAGTTAATCTTCATAATAGTTTCATCATAAAAAGAACTGAAACCATCATTAGAAGAATATGAAGAGAATTCCTTTTTCGTGGTCTGTTTCTAGTTTTGGTTGCTTTAGGGGAACAAATTGGTGATAAATCATTGTAAATGGAGTCATCGTCTGAAGAATAATTAAGAAGTGTCATTTTTTAAAACAATGTTTTTTGTATGAGAGCTCAAAGTATGAATTGAACTTTATAGGAGTAGTTAAAAAGTTAAAAGGTGAAAACTTAAAAGTTGAAATGCTTATAAGCTTTGGCAGTAATTATATCTTGCTTATTATTGGTAAAGGTTTGTAGTTATTGCACAGAAATCATGAGTATCTATTTTTGTCAAATCATATAAGTTAATAACCAATCAAATGTAAGTCACTAGTTTAGATTTTGATTTGACAAAATAAGTGGGAGTTTGGTAAACTAAATTAATTATAAAAAAAGAGAACTTATCTAAATATTAACTAGATGAAGAATAATACTCACACCAGAAGATTGGAAAACTTTCCAATAAAAATAATGACTACTTAAGTGTTAAACAGGTATACAGGATTAACGATAAATGCGAAACCTAGCATACAAAAAATATGATAGATGCATAACATTTTATTTATATGATAGATGCGAAATAAGACCAAAAATGATACGATATATGCGAAACCTTTGTATTTATATATATGATAGATGTGAGACTGTATATATAGCGAAAGTTGCGATACACTAAAAAAAATATTGATTGCAGACAAACTGTCCATCATGAATTTATTACAAACATTACAAAATAAATTACAACAAATATTACAATTCACCGTCCTAAAATACGTTAGTGTTGTATTCATAAAAAAATGTAAAACATTTCTGCTCATCTTAATGGTGCAATGTCGGAAGTTTTTTTAAGGTCAATTTTTTCGTGCAAAACATAATATTTAAAGTAATTGCACAATATTATTTTGAAATCAAGTGATTCACGTCTTTGTTTAGGAATTTTGGTTGGATATACAATATTTACTTTTGCTTATGCTCGTAAAATGCTTTTTCATTGGAAGTATTGAATCTGTAAGTTAATAAACATATAAATAAATAAGATGAGAGACATATATATATATATATATAGGCCTTCGACAAAAAAATCACGGATGAGGGTCCTTCGACTATGAAAAATCTATAATTTCAGTTCCCGCACGTGGTTTTTGCTATAATGCTGCCACATGTCGCTATAGTTAAATGCTTTTTGTTTCATAGATAGTCATTCGACTTTTAATTTCATTTTTACCCTTCAAATTTAATATTTTTTAATATTTTTTATAGTTTTTCTCAAAACAAAGTATAGCAAAATTTGTTATACTCTGTTTTTCTTTTTTTTCTTTTCCTCCCACAACCCTTTAGTTTTATAAATATATTTAATATCTAAGTACGTTTTCAAAAGAGGCACATGAGGAAACATGTCGACAAGATGGAATGCGTGAATCAAGTTGACAGCATCTATTTGTTTTCCGTTACTTATTAATGAACTAACAATATCTGCAAAGGAGAACCATAGAGCCAGAACAGCCCAAATGTTAGAACCGTCAAAGAAAACATAAATTATATTTATATAGAGACACAGACAAGAGAGAGCAATGTCCTGAATCTAGCAGAATAAAGGTCTAGTCTCAAGAGACCTGAGCAGGTCAACCAATTAAATATACACACCAACCTGGCATTTTGTGTGTTAACCCAAGAGAACGGCAGAGATCAGGTGTCTGCCGCCGGTGAGTAATTACAGGAACAAGCTTAAAAAGCTCTTCCTCATCAAATTCTGAAGCAATCCTAAAAGTAGCGAGGAGCTGCAAGAATGCCTCTGCTTCCAATGAATTTCCATTGGTATTAAACAACTTAGGCTTCTTCCACTCATTGGCAATTGCCTTGTCTTGCTGCTTGATTTCAGGGGTCAAAAGGTGATCAGCACCTAATTATGTTTTTGTCATTAAGTCAGCCATGGCTTCTATCAAAACAAGACAAGATTTTGTGCTTTCCCTAAAGGGCGGGGATAGCAACATCCTTAGTTTCGGGCAAATAAATTCAATTAAGTGAATCCAGCACCAAACGTGTTGGTTCACTTGTATGTTCTAAAGCAATGGAAAGATCCTTAGCATTTATTTTTATAAGGCTTTCTATAAAACTCAAAATCCCTTTAGCATTTATTCTTAGACATGTTTATGTTTTACAAACATTTAGATATTAAACATATTTATAAACTAAAGCGGTGTGAGAGGAAAACAAAAGAGAGAAAAACAGAGTATTTTGCTATACTCTGTTTTGATAAAAACTAAAAAACTACAAAAAAATATATTAAAAAATATTAAATTCGAAGAGTAAAAATGGAATTAAAAGTCGAAGGACTATCTATGAAACAAAAACGATTTAACTATAGCGACACGTGGCAGCATTATAGCAAAAACCACGCGCGGGGACTGAAATTATAGACTTTTATAGTCAAAAGACCCTAATCCGTGATTTTTTTGTCGAATGACTAAATGACACAAAACGTGATAGTCGAGGGACGAAGCAACGATTTAAGCTATATATTTATGGTATGAAAATACATTAGAAGAGAGATGCTAACTAATCTTTCTACACTTTTTCTTGTTGGATCTGGACGTTTTGGCATTATGTTTAGATTTACTATTGTTTCATGTTCAACATCTATTACCAGCAATGTCCCATGAGAAACATTCCCTCGTTGGGCTTATGTTAGAAGTGAAACCAAGATGTAACCTTCGGTGATGCCTTGTAGCTTATTGTCAACATGCGGTGTTACATCCAAACTTTTGTTTAGCATCAATTACATTGAACCACTGATATTTAGAAATATTTTTGTTTATTAATTAATACATGCATTGTAAAAGTATATTATTCTTACCATTACGCTTCCATATAAGTATGTTATTTGCATAAATTCTCTCAAGCATTCAACAACATGTATTTGATAATTGTGTTATTTAAGGTGGATATACATATAACCATCTATTACATGTGTTGTCAAAAGTGTAAGCTAACAGTTAGTTTATCTATGTAATGATCAGACTGAAAAAAATGATATAAATAAAAAAATGAATAAGATTATCACACAAAAGTGATAGACGACACACAAAACGGATATATATGAAGTAGATTATCAGTAAACTAACAGAAAACTCGAAAAATACATACCAATGAAACCCTAAGTTTCTGAAATGTGATAGAATCGTATTGATTTTTCGAAGAAAAATATGATCGAACTTACGGTTTTTAGTGTCGATATCGTACTAAAGTAGTTGAAATGTGTATCAGAAAGTGATCGGCGATGAATTGAAGTTAAATTCGGTGCAACCGTCGAATGTCGATGATGTTACGAAAGCATCGACACTCTGACGAGAGTAGAGAGATAGAAGGAGAATGAAAGAAGTTTGACCCATTTTAAAACATTATGAGGAGTAAATTAAAAATAAATAAAAAAAAAAAACCTTTATTTATAATAGTTTTTGTCAACAGATTTTATACAGTAAATCTCTATCTTTCTTAATTAATATAAAATATAAAATATAAAATATAAAATATAAAATATAAAATATGAGGAAAATACTAAAATATAAATGTTTTAAGTGATAGCTATTATATATTGTCTGATTTGATATTCAGTTTCTGCCGTACGCTATTAATTCATGCACCTAACAAACAAATATGGAAGGTAGTCGAATAGTACATTCAATTAAATAATAAATTTATCTTTGTAATTTTACCATCCATAGTGAAAAAGCTTTCACTACGATCGATGCATTAAAGGACTTCAATAAAAGAAAAGAAAATGACTTCGATAAAGTTACTTCACTCCTTCAAGACACGTTTTCGTCTTCAGATACGAATTGTTAGGTCATTGTCATAATTGACAATCAATCAGTACATTCTCTCGTAACCTTTGACATTCTTTGGACTTCGATAATGTAGGCGATATTGTTTTCGGATTTAACTTTATCCAAATTGAAATTCATAGAAAATTATCGTACTTCATATGTTTTTAGACAAAAATACTGTGGTTGGAAATATATAAACAAAATTTCTATAGTGTCCGAATTTTTTTTAGAATCTTCTCTCATTTATCTACTATCAAATTGCCGTCACTATTATCCTTCATCGACGAACTTGTCATCTTCAATGATGAAGAAAGACCGTCATTCTCCTCCACAAAATAAATTATTTCGGTTTATTTTTTGAATTTGTAAATTTATAAAGGTTTATGATGTTTTTCAATTTATTTTTAATTTATTTTTTATATATATATTTTTAATATTTTTGAATTAGTTTATATTGTGTGTTTTGTTGTTGTGATTTGTTGTGGAATTCATGCAGGTTTAGGCATTTAGGATTTTTTGGGTTTGACGGGTTTATTGGGTAGCTAGGGCGGTCATCTTCCTCGTCGGAATCGCGAAGAAGTTATCATCACTGGGTACTGCACCTGCGTACCGTCGTTGCATAACTCCCAACCGATGATGCAGGTGTTATGCACCATCGGTGCACCTTGTATGTTTTGATAGTGCACAAGACCGTGCACCATAGGTGCGTAGCTAATGTACGTCGGAAGCTTCTTTCGAAAGTTTTGTGCGTGAATTTTTTATTTTTCGAATGTTCCTACCTTTTAAATTTGTTTTTTTTCATGCTTAATTAGTTATTAATATTTGTTTGCTGTAGAATTTAGTTACTAATACTTGTTTTCGCGCTTATTTCAAATATTTTTTTATCTAACTCTTATTATTTTCTTACTCAAACGTCCGATACACAAAATGACCATCGAAAAAGAAGCTCATGATCACACCAAAAGATCAATGCGTTGCATTCGTATTCGTAAGGGTCTAAAATATGGTGCTAAAAATGTTGACAAAGAAGTTGATTCTATGAGGGTGGATTATCTAGGCAGGTTGCACCACCACCATTAGCTGAACGTTCATAACCACCATCAACTCATAGTTCATTACCATCAGTTGTTGTACCACCATCACCACAATCAACTTATCATTTACCGCACTCTAACGTGTCTATCGATAGTGGCGACATGGATGTTATAGATCATGGATTACTTGAGGAAGAGAAAAACGGCGCAACTATGGAAGAACAATAAATGAGGTAGTTTACTTTTTTTTAATGGAACAAAATTCCAATGTTTCCCGACTACAATGAAGAGGAAGTGTTTAACACTTTCACCAAGAGTGTAAGTTTATAATTATTAAATTAAATTTTTTACTTATACTTATTGTTGTTTTTTATTAAATATTTTTGTGTATAGACTTGTAGTTCTCTCAACATTCAGACACATTACAATATGTTGTGTAGTTGGAAGTTGACATACCAACTTGAAGTAGCGAATGATATCGCATGTAAGTATTACACTCGTCCAATTTTGGAAGATGTATTCATTGAACGTTAGCACCAAGAGACCAACACCTTGCAGTTCAGTTCTGCAGAGATGACACTCACTCTAAAGGACGTCCATGTCATTATATGCCTCCTGATATTTGGTACAATATTGGAAGTAGTTAAGGTTACAAGAGAGAAGACACATACCTACTATGCCAAGTTGTTAAAAACTCATAATTGACGAGGAGTGAGGATTATAATTAAATGGCTCTGAGAAATATTTACTCAGGATCAGTTTCTTTAGTTAACTGACCAAGAGACTATTTATCAGGTATCACATACATACTTTCTGTTTTTTGGGTGCACTTTATTTACAGATACCAGTCTGAAAAGCGTGAAGGCTAACTATTCTAGGATTTGGAGAACATGGGTCTTAGGTTGTAGGATATAGGTTTGGCGGCTTGTGCTTTGAATTTCCTTTATCGTGCTCTAGAAGATGTTCCAAAATCTGCAAAGCATAAACCATACTGTTTTGAGATCATGCTAGGTTGTTGGATATACGATCACTTTCTAGTTTTTGCAGGTAGACGCAAAACCCATCGTATATCCCGAGGAGCCTGGAGATTGTTAATTGGTTTCCAGGGAGAATGGTAAGCTCTAATGTACGACCTAAATCTAATATCTGCGTCGTTCTTGCAGATATAAAGGACAATGATGTAAGCTCACAAACTTATACTATTATACGTATAACATTATTTAAAATGTTTAACTGTATATTTTTTTAATAACATATTATATTGCTTTTATTTTACATGTCATCTTCGAGTCATATGAACACATGAGATTGGAGTTTCAGTTGTAAGATATTCGTCTATTGTAGTATCTGATCAAAATAATGGGCACGATCGAAATTTATATATCTGACATAGTGATGCGCTAGTTTGAATGGATCCAGGATGAACCGAACTGAACGCTCCTATGTTACTGAAATCTCTGTATATGAAAGAAAGTATCTTCTGTTACCTTTGGTGTGCGATAGTATAGAAAGATTGGCGTATTCATTTAATTCTCCACGATCACTTTCCATTTACTATTGCTACATATGGGAAGTCGACGATTAGTAGGTATGGTGACTAGGGGTGAGCAAAACCAAAAAAAACCGAACCGACCAAACCAAACCGAAATTTGTCGGTTTGGTCAGTCTAAAAATAATAATATTCGGTTTTGGTTTTAAAATTTCAAACCGAAATAAATTCGGTCGGTTTTCGGTTTTTCGGAAAAAGGAACCGAATAAAACCGAAACCGGCCGAAGTTATATATAGTTTTATATCACTTTTACAACTAATCCATCCCTTGTCCTAGTGGTCCTATATGACTGTTTAAACTGCTTGTGGCATGGGTTCGAACCCCACAAGGGTTTTATTCTGTTTCTGTTTTATATATTGCGCCTACGTTTAATTTTTTTATGTATTTTTTTTATACCATATATTTTTTTATTTGTTACACTTAAATAGAAATATTATTATAGTATTTATTATATTAAAATTATAACTATAAATTTATTATTATAAATATAAAAAATTAATAATTAGTTTACATTATAATTTTTTTTTGCAAATTATTTTTTACATTCTTCAACTAAAAAAATAATTCGAAAAAAAACCGGATCGAACCGCACCGATTGAACCGAACCAAACCGACCGAACCGCACCGAACCGCACCGAACCGCACCGAACCGCACCGATCGAACGGACCGAACCGCACCTTTGTTAAAACCGAAAAACCGACCGAAACCTAAAAAACCGAAACCGAAAAAAATCGATTTTTTTATTACTAAATCGGTTTAATAATATACAAACCGAATTATTTCGGTTTGGTTTAAAAATTTATAAAAAAACCGACCGAACCGACCGAATATCACCCCTAATGGTGACCACATTGCTCGATTTGGATGATACATCTCACCTCATCTTTGTCGTCTGGTGATCATATATCGATTGAAGTTATTTTTACGATCAACACCATTCAGACGAGAGGTAATTTAAAAGGTTTAAATATATTTACGAAACACGTATTGCAGCTTACTTCTCCTTGGCTTATTGTTCTTTTTAGGACTTATTTTTGTTCACATTACTTTATGTATTTGTTTATATTCCACGATAAGGCGGATATTTGTTAAGGGAAATTACTATGTAAATCGGAGGGTCAGTTCGGGTATATCTTACACCAAGCAAATCAAGAACAGTCCAATCATTCAATACATGACTCAGCTATGTGCTAACGTTATTTAAGGTTTGGGCTTTAAAGATTGAAGTGAATCCAGGGTCCGACCCGTAAGGCCCATGAGTCACATAATTAGTATAAATACCCCCAACTAACTTCATATAATGGGTTGGACTTTTCCAAAACATAAATACAAGCATACACCTCCCTTATCTTACTATTTACTACTCAAAAAATAATAATCAACTTACAAACTCCCTAAAATACCCTCCAACCACAAATTATCGACACCAAATTGGCGACCACATTGGGAGACGATGGTGTCTGAATTACAGATTCAAAACCAGTAAACAAACCAGTTCGGATGGATATGAATGTAGCAAACGCTCCACCTCTGAAGATGGAAGGTGTGAAAGAAAATAATGAGCACAATACTGTGTCTCATGTCAATTACAATGGCAATGAAAAACAATCCATGCAAGAAGAACATGATCAGTTAAGGGCTGAAATTGAGGCTTTATAGGCCCAAAAACAAGGAGAAAACAAAATTAAAGAAACGTTCGGTGCTTCAGCGCTCCACCCTATTGATAATCCTGGTGAAAATAAGTAGTTCATAAAGACGCATCTAAACTTCAAGAAAAGCATTAATCGAAATGAATGGAGAGTTCCACGCCGGACACTTCTAGCAGTTCATCTAATGATTCGGAACTTGAGGAATCAGTCTCATTCAGTATTTATGAAGGTCAGTTGAAGAAGAAATTAAAGCCGACCAAGAAGCATTCAAGAAAAAGGGATAGGCATTGCAAGCTCAACAAGTATCAGGGAAAATGAAGAGTTGAGTTAATCAGCATATTGACCATTTGTTGATTGATTCATTTGCTTTCCGATTTGAACCTGTTGTTTTTTCTACTCCGAATGAGGATACTATAGTCAAAATTGAGGGCAATCACCTTTGTCTTCAAAAATACTTTTCGGACATCTTCCCAAAATATTTGATTGTTCCAAGATGGAAAAGTATGATAAAAGAAAAGATATGACAATAATCTTGAACAATGTAAAAACTTCATGATGAACTTTGATGATGATGACAAGATGATATGCAGGCCATTCTCTCAAAACTTTAAGGGAAATGCCCTCAAATGGTATAATAGTCTTCCTCAAGTTCTATAATTTTATTTATATATTTCAGGTTGCGTTCCGTATGAAATTGGTTGAAATCACAGTGTTTAAAGGTAATGGTGACACAATTATCCATTGTGCCCAAGAACCGAACGAGTCATTGAAAGAATACATAAGTAGGTTTGTAAATATGAAAAATAGATTGGTTGACTACTTTGAACAAGTTGCAATTTCCTCTCTGAGACAAGGTTTGAGTGCGTGTAATTTGGCTGATTTTGTGACCCGGAAGAAAACTATGACTTTTAGGGGACTCTTGAATCAAGTCAGGAAACATATTAATGTTGAAGAGACTAAGAAATCTAGAATACCTCGCTTAAACAGATCCATTACTATAACATCAACACCTCAAACAACAACCCAGTCCGGTTACAGATCAAATAAAACTGGGCAGGAGGTCTAATCGACCCAGGTAGAATCAATCCAACCAAAACTAACAAGTTAGAAGTAAAAGGGGACCTTGGGTTCAACCTGAATGGTTTGTTGAATTGAGGGAAACTGTGGTTACAATATATGATAAAACTAAAAATGATGTACATTTTAGTAGGTCGGCCGCATTATAGTCTCTAAGGGAAACCCAAAATACCCATTTCTGAAAATATCATAACGATGTGGGGCATGGCACCTAAGATTGTATAGCATTAAAACAAGAGGTGTATAATCTTATTGAAAGTGGTAAATTGGGAGCTTATGTTAAAAAACAATGGGGCAACAGGCCAAATAATGCACCATCCAGCACCAATACTGCCCGAACGACTCCTTTAGTAGCCCCTGCAACATCCAGACAAGAAGATACCATGGTGATTATTGAAAGGTTTGATGCGGATTCTGAGTACCTTGATCTGGATCCAGATCGGAATCAGGTAGGGGTGATAGTCGACAAGACTGCCACTATTTGTTGATATGGTAAAATATTTTGAGTCTTTAACCATATTTGGAGGAAACACTATGACCGCGCCTTCAAGTTCTTTAAGAAAAACTCATCTCAACAGCTTGAATTACTCAGTTGGATGGGAGAATATCCACACAGCTATACCAAACTCGAACTCCTTTCATAGTTTTTGATAAGGATGACCTGAGAGATATTTCAGGGCCTCATGAAGACGTCGTGGTGATGGGGGCATCAATAGGAGGAAATGATGTACGTTGAATCATAATTGACACAGGAAGTTCAGAAAATATATTGTTTTTAAATACCTGTAACAGATGAGAAATCTCTCAGTTATTCAATGTTCGAACATAACTATTGTGGGATTCACTGGGTGTTCGGAAGATGTAATTGGAGAATTCGAGGAGGAAGTATTATTGGCCAAAATACCTTTCAAGAAAACGGTGAAGGTATTGTTTATTGTGGTTGACTGGCTGGCCAAAAGACCTTTCAAGAAAACGGTGAAGGTATTGTTTATTGTGGTTGACTGGCTAACATCTTACAATGCTATCTTTGGGAGATCTTGGCTCTCCAGGATGTATGTTGTAGCTTCCATTGTCCATTAGTTCTTGAAGTATGTTGTAGGTGCTCAATTGGGTATTGTCTGAAGCATTCAAAAGATAGCTAGAGAATGTTATGTGACAGCTATTGCCTCGGAGCTCTTGGAGGCAGTCAAAGTTAACGAAGAATAAGAGCTATTGGAGTCTTCCACCGATGAGAATGAAATTGATGATCCAAGGGAGGATCTTAGTGTTATAATACCTATAGAAGAATTGGAAGTCCATTGCCTAGGCAATGAAAAACATGTTAAGATTGATACTAAGTTGCCAATAAGTTTGAAACAAAGACTATAGTCTTTCTTATTAGAAAAATTACATGTGTTTGCATGGTGCAATAATGATGTAACCAGGCTACCCGCTGAAGTAATTTGTCATAAATTGTCAGTCTGAGCTAATGCTAGACCCGGCTACCCGCTAAAGTAATTCATCCTTGAAAATGAAATATTGTTGAAGTGATCAAACATTTATTAAACACATCAGAAAAATTAATAATCACTTAACCATTAGCCATAAGAAGAAAAAAGAGTTCGTAAAAAATAAAGAGTTAACATTATAACCTGATCGGAACAAGTCTGATCCACAATCACAAAAATACATTGGCCATCCAAGGTCTTTGGTTTATGAAACAAAGATTGAAAAAGATAACAAAATTCCTTGGCCATCCAAGGAATTTAGTTTTAAACATAAAATAAACATTATAACCTTAGGGCTTGTTCCCTTCAGTTTTTTCCTCACCCTCATCTTTCTTTGACTCTTAATTTTAGTGCTTGAGCTTTCACCAGTTCCTTCTTCAGATTCATCTTCACTTGAACAACCATGCTTATCACCATCTACCATGGTGTGAAAAGGTATCTCCTCGTATTGTACATATTTCCACAAAGGTCCAAGGGTCCACTTTGGAAAGGTCTCATAGAATAGCAGAACCATGTCCGATTTGACCCCCTTATCTTTTTTTCCAAAGAATCCACTACCCCATTAGCATAATTCTCTATGGATACAATTATCTCTTGAGTCTTGCTGTCCTTTAGAGACTTGTTCTCTTCTTCTTTCCCTGAGAGAGCTTTTTCTAGCTTTATTTAATATTCGGTTAAAGCAGCAATCGTGTTTGTGTTGGTGGTTTGTTATTCCTTTAAGGTATTTTTATCTTATTAGAGGAACTGGTTTCCAAGGTGGAATATTTGGTATGGATCTTCTCTTGAGCACTCTTGGACTGACGCGGTTTGGTAGCCAAGTCCTTCTTCTCTTTGTTTAAAGCTTCTATTCTTCGGTCATCGCCTTCATTGGGCATTTTATGACCTCTATTCTTAGCTTGAGGGGACTGATCAAATTCCCCAGTTTCCTAAATATTGCAGCCACAGCTTCCAACAAGACAACATTTATCCCTTCAGGATTCGCCAAACTTGATGCTTCGGGATTCTAGAGAGGTGGATCAGTTCCAGTCTTCTTATTCTTCTTTATCTTATCTAGGTGACTATGAGCTTTACTCCGGGATGGTAAGTATATCTTGCCATCCTTTGCCTCTTTCCTTCTCAGTATAACATCTGTTGGAGGGGGGTAGTCAGTTTGGTAAAGGTAGTTTTATCATCCTCCAAGTGATCAGGAAATATATTTGAAAGCACTGCAAAATAAAAACAACAATCAGTTTAATCTAAACAATAGAGAGTTAAATATAACTAAAAGAACAAAATGAGTATTACCTGAGCTTATCCAATTCTTAATCAGTTTACTCGGATTTGTTTGGTAGTTGATCTTTTTGCCATTCTCCCAGGCTCCGCTAATGAACAAAAATTGAGTCCTTCATGGTTTCTCAGCCTCTGGCAGGTCGTTCACTACCTTGTAGTCATTCCCCATGCTATAGTGATAGAAGATGATCTGGTGCTTCCTACATAAACCGGCAACAACATCAAATTGATCCATGGGTAATGGAATCTTTGATAGCCTGTAATTAATGATGCTGGCTAGAAAGGTATACCAATAATTCGGACTCAGCTGGCTGGGGCAAAGCTTAATCAGATGGAAGTACCAAACTACTTCGGGTCCAAGGGGAAACGAAGTCCCCAGTTTAGCACTTCGGTGTATACCACCAGTTTGTTAGTCGCACAGTCTAAAAGAGTCTCTCGAGTAACTGAAATCCTAACCTTGATAGACTCTGGGAAGCCCCACTTTATTTGTATCCGATCCAGTTCAACGGTGTATGTATACATGTAGTTAATATTTTGAAGGGCCAACAAATATTTCACATTGATCTTGCAAAGATTTGGTCCAAATTTCCCCTATAAACACTCTGGGAGTGATTCGGTGTTAGGAATTCATACTTTTTACCTAATCATATGATGGTTCTTCTCTTTTGATCATATTTTTGTTGCATTCTTAGATAAAGTCGACATAAGTATCAACGAAATAGTTTCATACAAACACTATTGTCTTTATCTTCGAAGATATAGTTAATTTAATTTCATTTAATAATTTATTATTTTTATACGGTTATTTCGTCTAGTTATTGAAATATGTCGAGGATTGTATGTTGGATCAATTTTATGATATCTAAAATAATGACAAATATTCATAAAAAGACTATGGTCACCTTGATATATGAGTGGAAATAGTTAACATAGACAAACTGACACAAATATTTATCATATGAGAACCTACATACACAGCCAATGATCAATTCTTGATATACGATTATGAAGGCTTATCCAGTAATACGTTATGGAACATGGACATACATACAATCACGAAGATTATAATATACATTTACCACCATAAAATGGTTAGCAAATCAAACTCATTGTAATCTACCATATCAAAAATTTAAGAACTCGGCTCATAAAATGAAGATGTGAATGTGGACAACAGTGTTATCCATTAATTTATTTTATATATTTAATTGTAATTATCTTACGTGTTAAAAATAAAATATTTAACTATTCGAGAAATAAAATTTAAATTAGTTAACTTGTATTAAAAATTATTATAAAACAAAAAAAAATCACATAAAATTTAGTTAACTACCTTATTTATGGTACTTTTTATCCTAACATGAAACACATTTTCCAATTTGAACGAGAGCGATATTTCTTCTAAGCTTTTTTGTTTGTATTTGATTGTTTATTTATATTTTATTCTTTATTTACATTCTTTGTCCAATTTTTTTATTTTATTATTATATAACAATTTTCATTACTTCCTCATTTAATATCAAGTGATAGTTGATAAAAATCTTATGACTTTCAGATTCTAGGCACCACAACCTATACTCTTTTACACCTTCTGGATAGTAGATGAACAAACTCTTTTGTTCTCTTGCCGAAGCTTATCTTGATTCACATGTGCGTAGGGAGACATCTGCACACTCTCAAAATTTTCTAACATAGGTTTATTTCTAGCCCATACCTCTTGTGGACATTTTAATTGTAGTAACATATATGGACTTCTGTTGGTGATATATGAAGTAGTCGTTACAGGTTCTCCCCATAAACTTCAGCCATTTCCACCCGGTAGAATCATACACCTTAACGTTTCTAGCAAGGTTTGATTCATTCTTCCAGCAAACCCATTCTATTAGAGAGTTTCTCTCGCAATTTAGTGTCTATAAATTCCAAGTTTTAAACATAAACTATTGAATGCCTCATTCACATATTTGAAGCCATTTTCATCTTCAACTTCTTTAACATCTTACCATTCTCATTCTCCACCAGCTTTTTCTAATTCTTAAAAACGTTAAATACTTCATCTTTAGTCTTTAAAAGTATAACCCATTCTTTTGGTAGTAGTCATCATTTAAAGACATGAAGTACCTTGTGCAACCAATGATGGGTTATCTTTTCGGACCCTAAAGAATCTTAATGAACATATTGAGGCACATCACTTGTTGTATGGTTTCAAGGTCAAAATTTAACCCTTTTGCTTTTTCCAGGAATATAATTTTCACAAAATCTCAACTTGTTAATTGTGTTACCATCCAAAAACCTTTGTTTGCTACATTCAACTAGGCCTTTCTCACTCACGTGCCCTAACCACTGATGCCACAGCTTGGCTGAATAATTAGTGAGACTTCTTCATCATCTAACATGTCAATAGACATAAAGTTTTGCTTAACATCACGTATATACCTCACGTTTTTTATCACCCTCTAAATTCATGTAGACAACTTGATTTGAACGCTCTATATATCCCATTTAAAACATAAGGTTAAGCATTCCTGAGTATGACCTTGCCACCATAAATCTGAGGTTTTAAAACCAATGTTTGTTGGAAGTCATATGGCATGAAACTTCTAAATCTAACATCTACTTTTCAATCTACCTATAAGTAGAATTAGAATTCATTAGCAAATTTATAGTCACCCGAGACTATTACAACATCTCTAACATTTGGCTTCAGGTAGCTATCATATTTTTTAATATCCTGCCATTTGCTACTGGTATAACCTTCTTTTTTATACAACCAATGTCTCAATTTAGAACCACTTACAAATATTTTTAATTTGGACCACGTGCTTTCTATTTTATTGTTTGAATCTCTTCTTCCATACAGGTTCCTCACACTTAGTCGGAGACCTTCAAATTCAAATTTTAGAACCATCTTACGTTAAGATCTTTCGAGTTCAAATCACTTTTTACTTTGTCCATCAAAGGTATTCTTTGTCGTAGAACATGGTATCAACTAAGTTTTAATTGATAAAGATATATTTCATATATATATATGCATACTTTTACTTATACTACTTACAAATGAGCTATTTTCTCTTCCGCATTTATCTTCGTCTGTTACATGTTTGACGTAATAAATACGGAATAATATTCTTTAGTAATTTATAACATTACGTGTAATTAACCTTATATATATCACAAAGCACAAGAAATACATTTAAGTTTAATTACACGTAATATTATAAATTACTAAAGAACATTATTCCGTATTTATTACGTCAAACATGTTACAGATAAAGATAAATGCGGAAGAGAAAATAGCTCATTTGTAAGTAGTATAAGTAAGAGTGAAAGCTCTAATCATAGATGGACCATTCTTAATGCAGAAATTGTATTATAATAAAATCTATTTTATTTTCATTCTCTCTCTACAAAATCTCTTTTTCGATATTTGAATATAAGTTTTCCCTATCAAAATTGGTGATGTCTTGAAACATTTAGTTTTTCATTTTTATAAAAACCAAAATAATTTTCATTTTTGAGAGAAAATTATTTTTATTTTGTAGAGAAAATTATTTTATTTTTGAGAGAAAATTTGTCAAAATAGTTCTTCTACTCTTGAATATAGGAAGTTTAAATCATCGCCTGTGGAGATCGAATTCATCATGTAGATGTACTTTTATTCTTAATATTTTTATAAAGTATATTATTTTATTTTAATTATTTGATTGATCCCATAAGTAAAGATATTTTTCAGGTCCAATGAAAAATTTGGACCTGAATTGCAGTTTGTGTGGTCAAATTTTTTACCTAAAACCTAATAGATGATAAGTTTCCAATCTGTCTTAATTATCATTATCATTTATTAATATATATTCATATATTTTTAGATTTTCTTTTAATAAAAACATCACGCTTGTAATTACAAACAAATGAGAGAATTAATGAATAAATTAGTAATTTAAAAAATAATTTCAAAATATACGGATAATATTATACTGATAATACTATAAATATTAGTATATTACTAATAGATATGATATTACTAGTAAATTAGTAAACTAACGTATAATACTACTAAATACTAATAATAATTTATTACGTAGCGTGAGTAATCACAGATTTCTTACAATTCTAGTTAGATATAATATGTCAGGCTTTGAACATTACATCGTCCCTCGACTATCACGTTTGGTGGCAAATAGTCCCTTGACTTTCAAATGTCCGTTGACAGTCCCTGGACTATCGCGTTTGGATAAAGTTAGTCCACCAGATCCTCTGATCCATGAGAGGCTGCCACGTGTCACCATAGTCCCCAGATTTTTGTATCACCACTAGCCCCTTGAGTTTAATTTTCTGTAATTTTCTACATTTTGGGTTTGACCTAAACTCAAGGGACTAGTGGTGATACAAAAATCTGTGGACTATGGTGACAGGTGGCAGCCTCTCATGGATTAGAGGATCTGGTGGACTAACTTTATCCAAACGCGATAGTCGAGGGACTGTCAACGGACATTTGAAAGTCAATGGACTATCTGCCACCAAACGCGATAGTCGAGGGACGATTTACTGTTCAATGCCTAATATGTCACATATATTGTGCGAACCGCATATAAAATACAGAACCTCACTTTCTTCTTTTTTTTTATTGTATACAGAACCTCACTTTCTTCTTTTTTATTGTCGACTCCCAAAGAAGCGATGAAGTCGAAAACAGCGATAACAGTAAACGGGAAACATTTGTTTTTCTTTTAGCATTATCTACACTATTTTTGTTGGTGGAAAATATAAAACAACACTCATTAAAAACAAACAAACAACTTTGATATAGATTGAAAAATAAAAATATTACAAGTCACTTTTAGAACTCACGGTAGAAGAGAAATATTTTTATTTCATTCAAGAGAGAATTCTTGTCTCTCTTTTCTCTCACTCTAATTTTCCCTCTAACTTTACTTTTTGGTGTGTTGGGTGATACTCTAGATGGTGGGAGAGCTCCACTATTAATAGATCCATAGTGGAGACAAGAATCCACCATCCAAGATCTTATGGATACTTAAACACTCAACCTCAAGACTACACTCAAGGTGAAAGTGTGTCTTACACTCAACATAAAACATTATCTTGCACTCAACCTAAGGATGGTCTTACACACAACCTCCACTACTAAAAAAATATTAAATTAATTCTAGATGTGCCTTATTGAGTGGGTTAGAACCTTTAATGAGGTCAAGTTTATGATCCAAGACTCCTCCTTAAACTTGATCCTGACCCCTAGTAGTTTCTTTGATTGTTTGAAGTCTTCACTTTTCAGTGGCTTTGTGAAAATATCGGCAGCTTGATCCCGTGTCTTCACATATTCAATTTGACCATCCTTTTTTGAAATACGCTCCCTTATGTAGTGGTATCGGACATCGATATGCTTGCTTCGATCATGGAATACTGGATTTTGGCTAAGGCGATAGCTGACTTATTGTCGACATATACTTTAGTTGGCTCGTTTTGTGTTAGGTCTATCTCATTCAATAGATTTCTAAGCTAAATTTCATGACTAACACATGTAGTAGCATCAACATATTCTGCCTCACAAGTGGACAACGTGACAATCAGTTATTTCTTTGACATCCACGTGAAAGGAATATTTCGCATTAAAAATACAAATCCAGTAGTACTCCTTTGATTGTCTATGTCTCTACCCCAATCACTATTGTTATACCCTATAAGCTTGTAATCATTAGAAACTGAATAGAGTAAGCCAAAGTCATCTGTACCTTTCATATAGCGAAAGATTCTCTTTGTCGCCTTGAAATGAGTTGTTGTTGGAGATTCCATGTAACGGCCAACCAATCCAACTGCATGAAGAATATCTGGTCTCGTGCAAGTTAGATAGCGTAGAATTCCTACCAAACTTTTGAATAATTTTGGATCTACACTATTGCCTTCTTCATGTTTGGATATTTTGACTCCGAACTTCATCGGTGTGCTTATCGGGTTGCAGTTCTCCATCTTAAACTTCTTAAGGATATCTTTTGCATCGCTTTCTTGTGAGATGAAAATTTCATATTTTTGCTGCTTAACTTCAATGCCAAGTTAGTACTCCATGAACCCCAAGTCTGTCATCTAAAATTCCTTTGTCGTTACTTCCTTGAATTTATTAAACATGGTTGGGTTGCTCCCAGTGAAGATCAAATCATGCACGTAGAGGGAAACAATCAGAATTTCTCCCTCTTTGATCTTGGTATATAGAGCGTGCTCGTATGAACATCTGTTGAAGCCATTCTCTCAGAAATACTTGTCGATTCTAATTTTCTATGTCCTTGGTTCTTGTTTGAGCCCGTAAAGAGCCTTCTTTAGCTTTAACACCTTATCTTCGTGACCTTTGACCTCATAGTCTAATGGTTTCTTAAAAGAGGACCTCTTCTTCTTCAAGAACACCATTTAAAAATGCTGAGTTTACATTGATTTATTGTATCTTCCACTTGTTTTGAGCTAGCAAAGAAATTATTAGTCTAATAATTTATAATCGGGCAACGGGGGTGAATACCTCATCATAGTCGATTCCCGCCTTTTAACTATAGCCTTTTGCAAAAGACCTCGCTTTGTATTTGTGAGTCTCCCCTTAGTATTTCTCTTTGTTTTGTATAAGCATCTGAAGCCTACTATCTTGCACCCTTTGGGAAGTGAAGTGAGTTCCCATGTGTTATTCTTCTCGATGGCTCTAATTTCTTCGTCCACCGCGTCTCTCTATTGTTTCTCTTGTGTAGCTTCTTGAAATTATACTGGTTCACAATCAGCAAAAAGGAAAAAAAGTGTAAGGTTATCCATTGGTTTGGTTACCTCATAAAGATCACTAAGGCTTCTTGTACGTTCCAGAACTCTATAATTTTGACTATCATTTGACGCTGATGAAGGTGGTGAGTCTCCATGAGTAGATGATGTTAGTGAAGCATGTGGGGTTGCAAAATCATCTGATTACTCATTCCGTGTCTGCTCATATTTTTCAATTTTTGGAAAAAAATGTGAACTCATTTGTATGAGCCCCAAAATCCCATTGGCCTTCTTCATCAAGTATAACGTCCCGACTTATCACAACTTTCTTATTGTTTGGGTTGTAAAGCTTGTAGCCTTTGGAACTTGAGTCGTAACCGATGAAGATAAAACTCTTGCTTTTATCATCGAGTTTGGTTCATTGTTGATCTGGTACATGAACATGAGTTACACTTCCAAATACTCTCAAGTGGGAAATTCTGGGGTTTCTTCCACTCCACGCTTCTTGTGGTGTCTTTCCCTAAACACTTCTTATTGGAGATCGGTTGGACAAGTAAAGCGCACATGCCACTGCTTCTGCCCAAAAATCATTAGGTAGTTTCTTGTTTTTAAGCATGTTTCGCGACATATCAAGGATTGTTCTATTGTTCCTTTCCGCCACACCGTTTTGTTGAGGAGATCTAGGAACTCTCAAGCGGCGAAGAATTCTATGTGCTTCATAAAACTCTTGGAATCCATTAGATGTGAACTCCCCTCCTCGGTCAGATCTCATGGCTTTAATCTTATTTCTGCTTTCCTTTTCCGTAACTACTTTGAACTTCTTAAATTTTCCAAAGACTTCGGATTTCTGTTTCAAGAAATATACTCACGTTTTTCTTGAAAAAATCATTAATGAAGAGAATGAAGTAATTAATTGTACCTAAAGATCCCGGCTTGATTGGACCACACACATCGGTATGAATAAGCTCGAGAGGTTTCTTGGCTCTTGACTCTGACTCCATTGGAAATTTTTTTCTGAATTGTTTTCCAAGTAAACATCATTCGCATAGTTGGTCAGGATGATTGATACATGATAGCCCTCTCATTATTTCTTTCTTGGACAATAACTCAAAACTTGTAAAGTTTAGATCCCCAAATCGAACATGCCATAGCCATAATGAATCTTTGTAACAGACCTTAAGACACTTTGCAACATCATTTTGAATATTCAAAATAAACATTTTATTCTTTGGCATTTGAACTCTAGCAGTTAAGTCTCATTTTTCATCTCTCATAAAAATAATTTAATTTTTCATATGAATATCATAACCCTTTTCTAGGATTTGTCCCAAGCTCAAGATGTTGTTTTTCATGCTAGGTACGTAATAGACATTTGAAATTATTTGGTGACTACCATATTTTGCACGAATATGAATGTTACCTTTTAATTTTACTGATATTTTGCTATCATCTCTAAAAGAGACATTTCCACTCACTACTTCAGTGATCTCTACGAACATGCTTCTTTTCCCACACATATTGTTGCTTGCAGCGGTGTCAAGATACCAAGTGTTTTTTTTACCTCCATTAATGTTTTTGTATGTTAGTACTAACATATTTTTTCCACCGTCTTCTCCTCTACATAGTTGGCCATCTCCTCAACTCTATTGTTGGAGCCTGTGCATTCTGAAGCATAATGTCCAAACCTTTGACATTTATAGCATTGGATTTGAGATTCATCATACCTTGAGTTTGAATTTCTTCTTCCACGACCTCATGTTGAGCTTTCTCGTTTCTTGTAGTTGTAGTTTGAATTATTGTTTTTGTAATTCTAGCCACATCCATGACCATGATAACCACCTCGTCTGCATCTTCTACATCTGCCTCAGCCACTTTGGTTTCTATCATCTCCTTGATTTGCATGCATGTCCTTGAGTTCTACTTTGAGAGTTATATGTAACTCTCAACCTGAGAGTTATATGTAACTCTTCACCCTAAGAGTTGTATGCAATCCTTTTCCCTAAGAGTTGTATGCAATTCATCAAACTGAGAGTTGTATGAAATTATTTGACTCGAGGGTTGTTGCAAATATACTCTCCGAGAGTTGTTTGTAACAGTAAATATACTGAGATTTGTGTGCAACTCTTCAACCTCAGATTTGTTTGCAACTCTTCGACTTGAGAGTTATTGTAAATATGCTCCCTGAGAATTGTTTGTAATAGTAAATATACTTCATGATAATCTCAACCTGAGAGTTATATGTAACTCTCAACCATACAAACTTCTGTTAAATCTATTTCCATGAGAGTTGTGTGCAACTCTCAACCTGAGAGTTATATGTAACTCTTCAACCTGAGAGTTGTATACAATCCTCTTCCCTGAGAGTTCTTTGCAATTTTTCGACTTGAGAGTTGTTTGGAACTTTATTTAACAACTCACATCCTCATTTAACACAGTTCAAATCTTTTACATAAAAAACATCAAACAATTCACATCTATGTCACGAATGCCTGAACACCTAAAGCTCATAGTCTATGTATTGTTTCACATTCAAATCATCATCGAATACACTAAAAACTAATATATAACTAGTTAAACAACGATTAATGCTTTTCATTAACAAAATAACAAACAATCGCTGGGAAAAAACAAAGAAACTGGGTCGAACGAGCTTTACCAACTCACGAACCATTAAACACATACCTCAACTCAGATAATCAAGAAACAACCTTAGATAATCACGAATCAGCTCATCTACGTGGAAAGAAGTGCTTAGATGGATTTTATATCAAGATTACTCTCACCTTAAACTAGTCAATCACCTAAAAATCGTGGATTTTTGGTGGTTCACGGTGGTTGTAGGGCTAGGTGGTTAGAGTGGCTTCAAAATTTCAAATCTGTAAAAGCTAGAAAAGGGGGAACAAAACAAAAAATTAGCCTTATATAGTTGGGAGAGGATATTATGGGTAATAAAAAAACTATTAGGTATTAAGTGGTAGCATAATAGTTGAGATGGGTATTAAGTGGTAATAAATGGAAATCTGGATATTAGATGGTAGTATAATAGTTGAGTAGGTACTTTAGGTGCAATTTCCCTTTATTTAATCCTAATTTTGGCTATCGTGATTGATATTGCCCATATTTCTTCGTACCTATTGGGCTAAAAATCACTGCTAGTTCCCTATGTTTACCGTTTTATCAAACTAGTCATTCACCTTCACTTTTGCCTCCCACCCATCTCCTTTGTTGAGAAATTTGTACGATTAGTCCCCACACATGTACCCATTTAAAAACCGACACGTGACACCTAAATCTCAACTTTTGTGTAAATTTTTCATACGAATGGGATGAGTGAGAGACAAAAATGAAGGTGAAAAACTTGTTTGATACAAGAGGTAAACATAGAGGACTAATAATTTTTTAACCTACCTATTGAATCAAACATCAATTATATCACTCGATCTATTGTGTACAGACCAACATCAATTTATTTAAACCTACTTTTGTCGTACCAATTAAAAGGTCCCATGTTAATGGAAATCGTCAATGTTAATTGAAATTTCCATACTGATTGAAACTAAACGAAATTAATCATATGTAAAAATTCAAAGCTATATAAATAATGGGTTTCTTGGATCCAAAACCTCCATCCCGTCCACATCTTTCCCTCTCTATCTTCTTTAATGGTATCCCTTGTGTGCTCTCTCCCATGGTTATCATTTAAGTTGACGCCTCCATGCTCCCTTTCACTCTCAGATCTAAACTATTTTCCTCCATACTGCTACTCATCACAATACTCTTAAAATGTTGGGAGGGGTTCATCAATCATTATCCATTACTAACTAAACATGGTTCATCAATTACTAACTAAACATGGTTCCGACTGAAGACAATTAGAACTTCTGTTAGCTGGGTCGGGACCTGTAAGAACTCCCTTTCCTTCTGTTTTCTTCTGCGTAGTTTTTTCATCATAAAAAAGAATTGTATTTCAGATTCTACTCATAAAGTTTAGAACACTAAAAAATTGCAAATTTGCTAATTTTGATTCTTACTTTTTATCTACTTTTAAATCTTTTCATGTTCTTTTTAGTCTTTTTTTTAGGGTAGAAGCAGAAAAGGACTTTCGAAGCTCTTAAGTTTCGGTGATTCTATAGTTATTACTGGTACCATAGTCAAGTATGACTTTCCTTACGGAATGACCTTTCCTGGTATCTGGAGGCTGAACTTTCAACGGACTTTGTTTCAGTTGATTTTGTAGGTAATTTTGTATATATATATTCAGTTTTAAGGTTAATAGTTTTGACTGCTCAACTCTTTCTTTTGTTCTATCTTCGCTTTATATATTTTATTTTTGTTTTCTCTTAAGCCCTTGTCTTCTTTTCGTTTGTATTCTGAAGCTTTAAAACCTTTTTCACAATCTTCTGTTTTGTTTTTTGACAAGAAAGGCATGGATGATCCAGGTTCCAGTCTCTGACAGCTCCAATGGACAAGACTCCACCATAAGCTCGCCTCTCCGAGGGAAAGTCATTCTGTAAGGAAATGGATATATTTGTCTGTAGTCCTAGTAGTTGCCCTAGAATCTCCGAAAATGAAGAGTTTCGAAGGTCGCTTCCCAGCTGCTTCGGCTCTAAAAAGACTGAAAAAAACATAAAAAAAGTAAATGGAGATAAGAAACCATAGTGTATTATTTTTTCTTTCGATTTCAAAGTGTAGCTTAATCACCTATTTTAATCGTTGTATGTATCTTGTGCCGAGTCTTTCTTATATTTATTTGATGAAATAATAAAAGGATTAATTTCTACTTTTTAATGTTGTGTTTAATTTTCTTGAACAATTTATTTTGGCATTTAAAAGTAATTGATTAGATACAGCTTAAGCAAAATAATAGTGGCGATACGTAAAATATTGGTTCGGAGCGGTTTCCATATAACTTATAATGAGCAAAATACCGTGTTTAAGGGTGCTACCTTTAATTTAAATCCAACACGTCTGCTTTATGATTGAGGGCAACAAATTATCGTGTTTAGTAATTTAAAATTCCAATATTTCTTTTGTTTTTTGTTTACTATTTTTGCACTCTCGAAAATAAAAAGACTATATATTATTTCTTTCATAAAACAAAATTTTATTTTATTATTATCTCAATTTCCACTCAAACCTCTAAGTTTATTTTTATAATTAATTTCTTCCAACAACCCTCCAAACACTTATATTTATCTCTTTTAACTCTTTACTTTAACCATCCAAACACCCATATCTTCTATCTACCACATTTATTTGTCTACCCACCCATCAATTCTAGACCCTACCCATCTAATACTCCTAAAAATACTAAACAAATCATAGCTTTCTACCTTCTAACCCTCCAAAACAAACCTAGCCACCTAGGTCTAACCCAGAAAAACAAAACAAATTTAAGCTAAACTCGATTGGGTTCGGCTAAATTCGGGCCCAAAATATGTTAACCAGCCCCAAAAAACAAGCGTTTTTGAAGTTTTACAATTTTACCCTTACTCCGGCGGTTGAACCTTTCTCAACCGCCGGGGTAAGCTTCCCCGCCGGTTGAGAGGGTCTCAACCGGCGGGGTAAAAAACGACGCTAAAATTTTGGGGTTTGTTATCATCGAGGGCCCTAATTTAGCCAAACCCAACTCGATTTTGATTTTTTTTTCTCGAAATTGATTTCCATCCATTTTTCATGAAATTGATTTCCATGAGCGCTTTTTTTTTCACGAAATCAATTTCATGATACTCTCGAAACTTTGTTTGTATTTTTTCTGCAAATTGAATTTATTACTTATTTTTGTTCATGAAATTGATTTCCATGAACCTTTTTTTCTTTGGAAATCGATTTCATGAACCTACGAAAACTCTCTTTTTCGTCATTATATGTTTGATTATAAATTGATTTATGACTCTCCAATTTTTCTTTGTTGCCATTTAAAGTTCTTAATTTCAGGTTCATTTAAGTGGTAAAGATACTCAAGAACACCTCCATGTAATTTCTTTTTTATAATTATTGTTGTAGATTTATTAGTTGAGAAAAGCTGTGTTAATTGGTTTGGTATATAAGGTGTGGTAATTTCGTGTTGATAATTCTTGTTATGTTGACGTTGATTTATAAGTTCTTTTTGCTACTTAATTTGATGTTGGTATATAAGGTTTGGTATATAGCTGGTCACTATATTTTTTGAAGAAAAGCATGTTAGTTTGATGTTGTTGATGGTGGTGTTGATTAGTGTCTAGTTTTGTTGATTTGAAGTTGTGCTAGTTTGCTAAGGTGTGTTTATTTTAATTGAAATTGTGCTTGTTTGATAGCAGTTGCTGCCAAAATGTGGCTGATTTGATTTTGCTTCTAAATAGTGGTGTTGATTAGTGTTAGGTTTGGTTGATTTGAAGTTATGTTAGTTTGCTAAGGTGTGTTTATTTTGATATGAAACTGTGTTTGTTTGATGTAGCAGTTGTTGCCAAAATGTGGTTGGTTTGATTTTACTGCTATATGGTGGTGTTGATTAGTGTATGTTGGGTCATTTTTAACACTATTGCATGCGATGTTGCTGCCAAAATATTGGTTTGATTTTGGTGCTAAATGATGGTGGTTGTTGATTACTGCATGTTGAGTTATTTTTTAGAAAAATAGAGTATGTGATTCTGAGTTAGGATCTCGAAATTACATGATTTTTAAAAAAAATAATTACACATGATTCTGAGACAACCACTTTGAATTACATGTTTTTTTAAAAAATAGCACATGATTACTAAAATAAACATATTTTTTTTTCTTATAATGGGTTTGACATTGTTGTTTAAAGTTTTTTATATTTTTTTATTAATTTTAGTCCTATAATAGGTTTAAAGCTTCTTATGAGTATTTTATGAGGATTGTTATTATCTGTGGTAAATGCAAAAAACGAGCCACATATTACTGAGGAGCTGCAACCACTTGTTGTTGCTAATCATGATCATATGTCTTGTTTTGTGAGACATAATCAGCGGGGCTTATGAGAGAACCATCTTGGTTCCGATCCCACAATCGGATTTTGATAACGAGGAAATTGATGAAGATTTATCAATTTTGGAAGCATAGAATGAGATTTTCCTTATATGATTTCCTCACATACGCCGCTACAAAGGTTTTACAAACCATACTGCGTATCATGTGTACCACAGTCGAGTTAGAATTTTTGTTTATGTTTTATATTTTTTTTTTATTTTTTTTCATTTTATTTTCATATACTAATGTATCCTTTAATTATATTAGGAAAGAGAGGGGCGTCCATTGCCTTTTTTTCACCGTTGGGAAAAATGCAATGGACATGAGCAATGTCAATCTCTCTTTGTTTGTTAATAGGTGGTGGAATATATTTGAGAGCTAGAAATATATATGTGATGTTGTCATAAATTATATATACAATACATTATAAAGTGTTAGCAATCACTGGAAAAATGTTTAAAATTGTCATTTTGTTTCTTAAAGGGGTAATTAGAGCATAAAAATCTAGGATATGCAGTTCAACATCAAACGTTTCACGACCACTGTAAAGTTTGTCATACATCCAATAAGATTTATTCTTTTAGTACGGTCCTAACATGCGCCCATAATTATTACTGGGTATTTCAACCTTTGGAAGCTTGATAACCTCAGGAGTATTGTGAATCTTAATAATTTTTGGTACATTTGTTGTAGCTTTCGTACGAATTTGTTGTAGCTTCTTTTTACTAACTAGTGATATAACGATGTATTCGAATATAGTCGGGGAAATATGACTTGTGTACGACGGTGATTTCTCACTATCATCTAGCTCTGTATATTTGAATCCTCATAATTCTCAGTTTGTTGAATTATTGTTATCACATTTACTATATTCAAATTTGGTATTCGCTTGTTTTACATGCGGAATGACTTCCATTCTTCCAGATTCAAGTACTTCATGGATTTTTCTTACGATATGTAGTTGACGGTCACCATCGTGCCCAATTAGAGAACCAATCGATGTTATTTCTTTATCGATAAAATCCTATTCTTTGTATGCGTCGTGATTCATCAACTTAAACGTTTTCCACCTCTTATCGACCATACTTGCATCAAAGATATAGTGTTGGATTACTAATAACACATCTGCATTCCATTTTATCATTCCCTATTTGTTTAGCCCTTTGAGAGATTAACATACTTTTTTAGAACGATGTTTTTATATTTATTCGTTGCATCTCTTGTATAGCATAGATTATTATCCAAAATGCATCAAATGCAAGGAAGCCCGTCTGAAGGTCAAGTTTCAAGGTCGTATGGAAAATATATGTCTTAATATTTGTGATAACAAATGTTCATTTAAAATTCATAAATAATATAATAAATGTATTGAATTATAATTAATTTTAATTACCGATTCGTTGTGTTATTACCAAGACATTTGAACTTGTTAGTGTAAGCATAAAGAAACTTTTCAGCGTAAGCAGGTTTGAGCCATGTTTGAGGATAATCGGGGGCTCCGAGGTATACCTTGTATTCTTCTTTCATGCACTATATGTTTGAGTTCAACTTTCCTAAGCTGTCCGAATAAAATTGTATTCCAAGACGCTTGAAATTCATGGGATAAATTTTCGTCCGTAAAAAATTTCTTAATCTTCATGGCAATATCTTTTTCTATTTTCCATCTACATAGCATGTGTGTCCCTTTCGGAAATATAATGTTAATTTCTTTTATTAATGTCAATTCCCTATCCGTCACCATAATATTAGATAAAGGACAATGGTTTTCCTTCATGAGAAACCGCACACGTTATAGCGCCCACATGTAATTTTCAACATTTTCGTCACTAAAGAAAACAAAAGTAATTCCAAATGTGATGTTTGTTGACGTAACACCAACAATCTCGAACAATGGCATCTTGTATCTCATTGTATTGTACGTATTATCCATAATAAGGCCCTCTATAAATGTGTTATAAAGATTGATATATGTCGGGTGTGCAAAACATAATTCGGTGATTATTTAAGACCCTTCATTCCCCGTTCTATGTCATTCAATGTATTTGTCTACTTCATCATACCCAATAAATATTCAATTTGTGATTGGTCGCACTTTTCTAATGTACGGTATTTTTGTCTAGAATTATAAATGTTATGCATATTAGACACCTTATAAAGATTAAGCTCTTTTAACGCGGGTAAAATGTTACGAGGAATGACACCACGTGTAGATAATTGATTCACCAAATCTTCTTCAGCTATAGTAAGTTTTCTTGAATGAGGCCAACTCATAAATGTTCAGATGGCGGGTGGTTATTCCTACCGTATAAAACTACCATATACCTATTGTCGACAGGATGAGCTCTTAGTGCAAAAAGACAATCTATTTTTTTGTTCCTAACTTTCTTCTCTTCACGTTAGGTGCCTTTGGCCTTACCTTATACTTTCCAAATATCTTGCAAGCATAAAATATTCAAAGAGTATTCATGTGATTCCGAGAATTATACATACTTGCATCATTGAATATTTCAAATCTCTACCGACATTCTTTATCCATTTTGTAAGTTTGGATCTAGTGTAGTGTGTTTGGGTGGTGAATACGCCAGTGAGATTTAAACATATAATATTATTAGTAGTAATATGAGAAGGAGAAGTAATTTCAAGTTCTGAAGTAATTTCAAGAGTATGTCGGATAAAGTTATGATACAAATAAAAATTTAAAAAACAACCAAAATTGCTACTGATTCCGAGTTACCCACCCAGAATGAGCTGTGTTATGCAAAACTTGATGATTTTTAATGGGTATATCGGAATTAGTTGTTGAGTTGATATTTCGGAATTGAATCTGCAAATCGGGATTTTCGATTTTGTTTTTTTAAATGGATTTTGATGGTACATGAATGTACAACTAAAATACAAGATTATATTATATTGTTGGTCGTCTGGATGATGTTCTCTGATGTTATAAAATATTTTTGGAGGTTTTAGGTTTAATTTTAGAAGTTATAGAATACATGTTAAGTGTAAATTGATGAAATGATGTATTGGTTAGAAATAGAATTGGATATTTTATAACAGCATAAAAAAATTAGAATGTAAATAAAAAATAAAATAGTAAAAGCAAACATTAAAAGTTTTTCTCAAAAATTTAAATAAAAGATGATAAATGTGATGAAAAAATTAAGTTTTCTCAATTTTCTAAAGTTAGCTCTTTTTGTACCGCTACGTATAGCTATAAAAAGAATTATGTATTTATTCTAAACATTAATTTAATATAGTAAAATAAATTAACGTTATTTTATTATTTTTAACTAAGTAAGGTTTTTTAATATAAAAAACAATTATTACTGTTGTAAGTACTTGTCCAACACCTTAGAATGAGTAAAGGCTAATTAGAAGTGATCCGTAAGTGTAGAAGTTTAATATTATATAATATTATTTTAACAATTTTATTTATTTATTTATAATTAAATATGTTTAAGTAACTATGGATAACCACTCCTGATTTAGAGTCAACTACTCATACCTGTATCAATTTTTTCCGATTTTCAATTTACTTTTCTAGTCAATATCTTTTGCATTTGTTGGTGGGTTGATTCTTTGGTTGTTGTTTTTTTTTATTTTATCGATCGTTAAATATAATTTTGGTGTTTTATGTTTTTGTTATTTCTTATTTTTATAGTTGTTTTGTTGTCCTTTTATGATTTGTTTTAGTTATATCGTTTTTTCATACATGTTTTGGTAATTATATGAATATATTTGATATTGAAAATTTTGGTTTGCAGGTCATTCTGATAAATTTATGATGGTATAATAAATGTGGGATAGATGGTAGAGAGATAATTGAGCTAATAACTTAATGCTTAAAGAGATAGAATTTCAGCCCTTTTAAATGCTCTATGTCAGAGCTTTTTATAAGCCGATGTTGGGTTAATGGACCAATCGGGTCGGGTCAGAAACATGGTCGAACTCATGGACCAAAAAAACCCATTTACTAAAAATGTGTTAGGCACACAGTTGCATCTACCATACTGCTTAGTCAAAAAGTAAAAAAAAGTGCAAAGATAGAATTTATCTTAGGTCTGAATTTCCACCTCGAAGAAATCCAACGCTATATTGTTTATCACAATGAAACATTTCTGACCCTATCTACCAGCCCTTTAGCCCTCTCAGAGACATTTCGGGAGGGCTAACTGATATTTATCCGAATCGTCCTGGTTTATTCTTTCAAACCTGATTCGTCAGTATGAGAGACGTTTCCACTTCTCTAGGTAAAACTATCCAATCAAATAAGAGACGTTTCCAGCTCTCTAGAGTCTCATAGTTATCACTATCGTTTCTGCTTAGCACACTCAAGTATTTCTTACAGTTTATATATAAGTTTCTTTTCATTTTTTCACTATAGGGATTTTTAAAGAGAGACAATTTGCATTATAGACAAAGAAATCACTCTTCATCGTTGATACGAAACTCTTTATCGGCGATCTTTTCCTTTTTTCCATTGCATCAACCATCGTAAATTCTTTTTCAGGTGTTATTTTGGTGTTTGTATATTCACCGCAAAAAACGCATTAACCAAAGATTGTTGGTTAAACTTGTCTAAATTAAAAGAAGAAAATAAAAAGGCAAAGAGCATTGCTCCGTTGTCTGCCTTTTCAGGCGTCGTCGTTATAACTCAGTCCATTGATTACGGAGGAGTATATCCTTCCAATATATGTAATATACCCTCGCAACTTTCTTCGCCACATCAGCATAATCTCCAAATAATTCTGCAAAAATTCTCACTCCACGCAGCAGTACATATGATACCCCACCATATTTCTCTCTCTTCCACATCATTCTTCCATTCAATATCCTACCATTTATTTTTATTTATCTTTCTTATTATTTATTATATATTTACATTAAAATTATATATATTAAAATAAATAATTTTCATAAATTAACATAATATATTTCCTTTACAAATATAAACGATAAAATTGAAATAATTAAAAGTATAATACATAATATATAGTATATAGTATGTTTTCAAAAAACTTAATAAAATAAAGCTCAATGAATTTTGATGTCTGAATCAAGTCTTTCAATTCTCTATAGATAGATCTCACAAAACTATAATTCATGATATAATTCTTTTTATTTTTGCTATTTACTAAAATGTTTCGAAAATTATTTCGAAAATATTTGATAAAAAAAACTAAAAACCTTTCGGTGTCCGAATCAAACAAACCAAGTCTCTATTTATAGATCTCAAAAAATTATAAATTATGATATAATTTATTTATTTTTTTAACTTACAAAAATGTTCTGAAAATTGTTTCGGAAATACTTAATAATAAAAAATAAAAAAAAATTCATTGTCAGAATCAAACAAACCAAGTCTCTATTTATAGATCTCAAAAAATTATAAATCGTGATATAATTTTATTTTATTTTAACTTACAAAAATATATCTAGAAAATCATTTTAAAAATACTAAATAAATAAAAAACTAAAAAAAATCGGTGTCGGAATCAAACAAACCAAGTTTTTACTCGTAGATATCAAAAATTAAAAAATAATGGTATACTTTTTTTAATTTTTTGACGAACCATTTCTTTTAAAAAATGTTTTTCTAAAAAAAATATAACTACAGCATGCCAAATGGCATGCTGCAATTGGGGATTTGAAAGATGAATTGGTAAGAACATTGACGTATTAGTGTGTATTTTAACATTTAGAAGCTTGATAACCTCAAGAGTACTTTGAATCTATATAATTTTTGGTGCATTTGTTGTAGCTTTCGTTCGTTCGAACATTTGGTGTACCTTTTTTTTAATAACTAGTGATCTAATGGTGTATTCGACTGTATCCGGGAAAATATGAATTATATACGAAAGTGTTTTCTCGCTATCAGTTAGCTTTGTATATTCAAATCCTAATAATTCTCTATTTGTTGAATTATTGTTATTGATAACGAAATAGAACTTTGAGGACTAAAATGTAAATAATAAAACTTTATATAACCGGTTGTAAAGTTAGAGGAGGAATTTAGGACTATATATATTTTAGTCAGGGACTGACGTGTAATAAGTCATTTTATGTAACTGATTTAGTTATAAGCTAAGTTTTTGTGTCTCTATATAAATGCCAAGGGGGCTCGAATAAAGGGGTTGAATTTTTGAGTTAGAACATTTGAGCACTCTGATTTTCTCTCTCTAAAATCTATTTCTCTATCTAAAAAATTACTTCTCTCATTTACTAAAGCAATTCAAGTAATCATACTTATCAAATTGGAAACTCCACTGAGGACTGATTAACAATTGGTGCATATTTTGTTAGTTCGAACTTTCGTTGATCTTGAAAAACAATCTTAAAGCTTTGCGATGAATCCTAAAAATAACTCGTGGGTTCGATCAGCTGTTGAAATGCTAAAAAAATATTTGCAGAGGACAGATGATAGACAAGAGGGGTCAACGCCGATCCATCAGACTCAATCTGAGATAGAATTACGAGTGAATCAACTCTTGGATAAAATAAACGCTCTGAACAAGAAATACAATCAGAGAAAACATGAGATTCAGTCAGCAAGACTGAAATCCGAGGTGAGACAAATGATCGATCTTGCACTGATCGTCAAATCAGGAGTGAGCAGAGGAATGCGCATTTCAAAGCTCCAAAAGAGCGTCATTCTTCCCGAAAAGTAAAGAAAGATAAACAAAAATGTTCACATCTAGTGATGAGGAGGTTGGGAGTTCTGGATCAGGTTTTAAACTGTACAGGGGCTCTTCGAAAAAAGAAAGGGATCAACCTCTAAGAAAGAGCACAAAACCAGGAGATAGTGTACCTCGATATTTGAGGGAGTCTAACTAGTGTGAAAGAAACACATCGAATCGGTATGATGGGGCTGATCAGAATATATATGCGGTAAGGAACTGAGAATCAGTATGTTCAAAGTTTTGATTGGAGGAATTCTCCATTGACAAGTGAAATTAGATCTATTATGCCTCTGAAGCATTTTGACATCTCAAAAGTTGAAAAGTTCGATAGGATGCATGAACTAGACGATCACATCGAACAAATAAAAAATTATATGATGAATTTTGAGGACGAAGACAGGCTGGTATGTCAAGCTTTCTCACAGACTTTTAAGGGAACAACTTTGAAATGGTATAACCGAATTCCAAGGAGATCCATTTCAAACTTCAGATATTTTTATACTGTCTTTCGAAGATAGTTCGTTGGGAGTAAGAAGATGAGCGAAAATGGGGACACAATTATCCAGTGAAAGCAATCAGTTGGAGAAAAGTTTAAGGATTACACGAAGCGCTTTGTTTTGACAAAAATAAGTTTGGATAATTGTGAAGATTCGGTGGCGATGGCTGTTTTTTGTCAGGGACTGTTGACAGGTGATTTGGCTAATGAGATAACCAAAAGAAGAGCTTTAACTTTTGGAGCTTTGATGGCTCAGGTTGAAGACCAGATTAAAGTTGAGGGGTAGCGGTTAAAATTCCAAATAATTCATGATATGCACCACATAATCAACATAACCAATGGCAACCTTCAAATGCTCAGCAGGAACGCACGAGAAATAACAACCTACCACCTTGAACTGGGGGGGTATTCAAACCAAGCTCTATCTTATCAATTTAATAGGTTGAGGCCGAATCGATGGATAAGGCCTGAATATTATGCAGATTAGACTAAAAGTGTGGCTACAATTTTTTATAACACTAAGAGATACGTAAATTTCAGAATTCCCGCTCCAATCAACAAGCCTAGAGAGGAGCGAAACAACAAATTTTGTATGTACCATAACGACATTGGTCACGACACTACTGCTTGCATTGCTCTGAAAAACGAAGTCCAAACTTTGATTGAAAATGGAAATCTACTAACTTATATGAAGGCATAGAGCAATGCATCCAAAACTCCTTTAGCATCGATTTCACAGCCAACCAATCCAAACGTGCAAGCTGAAAATTTGATGATTTTGGAGTCAAAGGTTTGATAGGGATCCAGATAGGTTAATCTTGATGGTGGTGGAAGAGCCAATAAAGAAGGGGTATGTTCGAAGTTTGTTTGAGTATTTTGAGTTCTTGGCCATTTTTAGGGGCGATTCGATGACTGGTAATACTGATAGCTCGACGAAAAGACCTATTGTAAGTTTGGAAACTCAGATAGAGGGTAAAATTTCCACTCATTTATATGAAAAGAGAGACATTTTCTTTCTTCTTTTCGATGAGTAGACCTGTTATCGGGTCGGGTCGGTCCGGGTTTGGACAGGACCGAGACCGACTCGTTAAGCTACCGGGCGGGTCGAGCCGGACCGCTAAGCGAAGGGAGCCAAATATGATGGACCGGGACCGGCTCGTTAAGAGGCGAGTCGGTCCGGTCCGACTCTTAACGGGCGGGTTTGTTGGTTTATCATAATTTTTTTAGGGTTTTAGTTAAAAATATACATAGATTAGGAAATTTTTTTATATATCTCCCTTACCGGGCTGGTTATCGGGCGGACCGGTCCAGACCGGTAAGAGAATCGGTCCAAAATTTTGGCTCCCAACCCGCTCCCTAAGGTATTCGGACCGGTCTCGGGCGGGCCTTACCGATCCGGTCCCGGGCGGGTTAACGGGTTGGGAGGCCCCCTTACACCTCTATCGATGAGGATGATTTACGGGGCACTGTAGGGCAACATGGGGATGCGGTGGTCATTGCGGCTGAAGTTGTTGGCGTTGAGATTCTACGCGCGCTGATAGATACTGGAAGTTCTCCGAACGTCCTTTTTAAAGCAACGTATGGTAGGATGTACAATCCTCCTCGGATTCTCAATCGGAGTTCACAATCATTGGGAAATGGAGAATTCGAGAGGGATGTAAGTTTGGGAAAATGACCTTTCAAGAAGAAGGTCCAAGTGCTTTTTATGGTGGTAGACTGTCCTATAAGTTATAATGCCATTTTTGGAAAGTCCTGGTTGTCAAGAATGTATGGCGTTGAATTAAAAATCCATCATTGATTCAAATATGTCGTCGAAGACCGTGTAGGTTCGTTCAAAGCGACCAAAAGGCTGCAAGGGAATGCTACGCCACTGCTCTTCGTATTCGAGGGTCCAGAAGTGGTGATATGATGAATGAATAACAATCAAGGGTTAACCTCGGATTTTAAGGGAAATATTGACGATCCGAGGGAAACCCCATGGTCATTAAAAGTAAGGGAAGAAATAGAGGAGTATACTTTTTCTGAGGGAAGAGTACTTCGAATAGGAACCTTACTGACCCCAGTTAATGTCAACAACTTTTACAATTATTGTCTCATAATATGGATGCTTTCGCTTGGATAAAAGAGAACGTGCTAGGAGTATTGATCGAAATAATTTTTCATGGCCTAGCTGTTACTCCGAAGGTGAAACCTGTAATTCAAAAGAGGCGAACATTTTCATCAGAAAATGGAGAAGCTATTGTTTATGAATTTGATCGCTTATCCAGGGTTGGACATATAAGGGAATCGCAATATCCTCTATGGACGGGCGAAACCGCTAGTGGTCAAGAAGAAAAATGAGAAATGGAGAATATGTGTTGATTTTACGGACTTAAATCGGTCATATCCTAAAGACCCATTTCTTGTTCCTCGAATAGACCAGTTGCTTGTAACTATTTCAAGAAACAAAATTTTAACTTTTATGGATTCTTTTGCAAGATATAATCAGATCCAAATGGATCCAAATGAGTAATAATGTACTACTTTCATCATTGATAGGGGTTTGCATTGTTATAAGGTTATGCCTTTTGGATTGAAAAATATCGGGGCTACCTACCAAAGGTTAATGAATAAAGTATTTGCTACCCAGATTGGAAGAAACATGGATATATACATTGATGACATGGTGGTAAAAATATTTGTAGATGAAGCACACTTGGAAGATCTAGATGAGATATTTCTAAAAATATTTCTATATTTGTAGATGAAGCGCACTGAAATAAATCCATAAAGATGTACTTTTGGAGTTCAATCAGGGAAATTCCTAGGTTATGTTATCAGTGAAAGAGGGATAGAAGCTGACCCAGAACTGTTAAAAACTTAAAAGCTGTGATATTTATGAAATCGGCTCGGACTATCAAGGAAGTACAAATTTTAACAGGAAGGCTAGCAGCACTTAATAGATTTAATTCTAGATTCTCTGATAAATCTTTTCCTTTCTTTCAAGTGTTGCAAAGGCCAAAAAAGTTTGAGTTGACATCAGATTGTGAAACAGCATTTACAAACATTAAGGATTTGTCATCACCACCTGAAATAGTATCCAAGCCTCGAAGTGGAGAGCAACTCTTTTTGTACATTGCGGTATTGGATTTTGCAGTAAGTGCAGTATTGATAAGTGAAGATTCAAGAATTTTGAAGTCGGTGTACTATGTCAGCAAGAGCTTGGTGGAACAGAAAATAGAGATTTAAAACTTGAAAAATTGGCATTGGGACTGATGGTGGCTCCTAGAAAGATGCGCCCTTATTTTCAAGCTCATACCATCGAAGTTCAGATCTCATTTCCATTGAAAAATATTTTGCAACGTTCTGATATTTCGGGGAGAATGACTAAGTGGTCAGTGGAATTGGGAGATTTTGATATTACATTTACACCTCGAACTACAATTAAAGCGCAAGCTTTGGCAGATTTCCTTGTGGAATTTCATTCAAGCAGATCGGATCAAGAGGATAACAATGATATTTTTCTAGTAAATTCGATGTGGGTTATTCGAACTGATGGAGGTTCTTTTTTTTTGAGATGCAGCGAGTTCAATTACTTGCCTTATCTAGAGAAAAATATTTCAATCTATCAAATTTGGTTTTCACACTTCAAATAATAACTCTGAATACGAAGCTACTCTAGCTGGTTTGAGACTTGCAAAAATATGTGGAGACTTTAGTACGATTAGAGATAGATTCTCAATTAGTAGCAAATCAAGTATCTGGAAGTTCCGAAGCAAACGAAAGGATCGCTTAATTTTCTATCTTCAGGAGCTTTGGAATTTGATGCTCTTAATTGATAGCGTTGTTGTAGAACATATAAGTCGAGGAAGTAACACAATGGATGACTCATTAGCAAGTGTTGCTTACAAGGAATAGTATCCGTGGATATTTCTGTAAGAAAATCCTTTAATTTTAACTCAATCAAACCAGGGTAAATATATTGAGGAACTATTTGTCACCCCAGATGGAGTCATAGGCAACTTGAGAACTAATATTTTAAATTTTTTGATTAGAGGAGAGTTGCCTGGAGATGCAAAATTGGCCAAAACATTGCGAGGCAAAGCTTTTGGTTTCATAGTTTTGGATGGAATTTTGTATAAGAAAGAATTGAGTAGGCTATTATTACGATGTTTGAATAGACAAGAATCACATAAATTTGTATAAGAGCTGCATGATGGAGAAGGATCAGCGATTGTGGCTTTAAGGCATTAACTCGCCAAGTTTTGCTTGCAGGGTTTTATCGGCCTTCAATTATGAACGATACCAAGAATTGGGTTTGAGGCTGTGATACTTGTCAAAAGTTTGCTAATTCTATTCATAGGCCAGCGGTTCCACCTATGTCTATTACCGAAGCCATTTCGTTTGATAGATGGGGAATAGATTTAGGGAGACCTTTGCCAATAACTTCTGGAGGGCGAGAAATGAGAATTGTTGCAGTGGACTATTTTAAAAAATGGGCAGAAGTAGAGCCATTATCTCGAACAAAGGCAAATGATGTGATTAAATTCATTGTAAACAGTATTTTCTAGTCATTTTGGAGTGCCTCGAAATATTACCATAGATAATGGTCCTTAATTCAATAATAAACAAATGGCTTCTTTTTGTGCTTCAAAGGTAATTAAGCAATGTTTTTCAATACCATTTCATCCCCAAGAAACTGGACAAGTGAAGGTGAAAAACATATCTATTTTGGAAGGGTTGAAGAATAATTTAACAGGACTGGCAGAAAAATGGCTTAATTATTTGCAATAAGTACTTTGGGCTTATCGAACAACTCATAGGGAAGCTACTAAAAATAATCCTTTTTATTTAGCATATGGAATGGATGATGTTAGCCCTGTGGAATCTACTTTGTCAAATTTTAGGATAACTCAATATTCTGAAGAGTTGAATGACGAAACTAAAAAAGAAAGTTTGGATTTGATTGATGAGAAAAAAGTTTGAGCTCATTTAAATGTAATTCATTATCAGACTCTTATGAGGAATAGGTACAATTCGAGGGTAAAAAGGAGGGAGTTCAAAGTAAGTCGTAAAGTGTTAAGAAAGGTATTTCTACACACCAAAAAAAGACCATTGCAAAGATGGTACCGAATTGGGAGGAACCTTATATGGTTGTTAAAGGATAAAACCAGGCTCTTATCACTTTTGTGATAATCAGGGGAGGATGCTTCAACACCCGTGGAATATACAACATCTGAAGTTGTACTGGGAATAACTATGTTTGTATTTTGAAATCGTTTTATTTGATTGATTAGCACACTATTTCCTACCATATTGGCCTAGGGAGGTTTTAACGAGGTACTATGTATATATTCAAAATTATCAATAAAATACATTTTTTTTGCCAATGTTTGTTTATTTAAACTATTTTGGTGACTGGTCAAATATTGATAATCTTTGAGGTTGACCAAGAGTAGAATAGTCTGAAGTGCTGCATACATTTTTCGAAGAAACAACCATGTTCGAAGTGCTACGCTCATTAAATGCATTATGATGCTTGGAGTGCTACGCTCATTTAACACATTATGATGTTCGAAGTGTTACGTTCATTAAACACTTTATGATGGTCGAAGTGTTACGTTCATTAAACACTTTATGATGTTCGAACAATGGTCGAAGTGCTATGTTCATTAAACGCACTGCAAATTTGGAGGTGTTATGAATTGTCATATTATGTTTTTATCTCAAATAATTAATATAAATAACAATCGAATGTGAGCATAACCTTAAATGAAAAATGAAGCATAAACAATGATCTTTGTCATTCAAATTAATTTGATGAGCAAAAAAGTTATTGTAATGATATGACATGTACAAAAAACCAAAAGATAGTAAAATTACTCATCATCGGAGCTCTCTTCGGATTTTTTCTCTCCAGATGATGAACTTGGAATTGGATCAAACGCTTCGCTAGGACGCCTTTCAATGAGAATTTCACTCCAAAAGTTGAAAAGATCCATCTTAGGATACTTGGCATAAATTTCTCAAAGGAGTGTGATTACTTTTTGTTCTTTGCCATTGTTGATAGCTGCCAACATGTCTTTTGCATTCATCTTCAAAAACACTGAAAACAAGTTGTTTTTCTTTTTCGAATTGAGCGCTGAGGGTGGTTATCTCATCGGTCAAAACATAATTTGGTGATCATTTGAGACCATTCATTCCCCGTTCTGTGTCATTCAATGTATTTGTCTCGTTCACGTTACCCAACACATATTGAATTTGTGATTGTTCGCACTTTTCTAATGTATAGTGTTTTTGTCTACATTATAAATATAATGTATTAGACACGTTATAAATATTTAAGCTCTTTTAACACCGGTAAAATGTTACAAGGAATAGAACCACGTGTAGGTAATTGCTTCACCAAATCTTATTCAACTGTAGTAAGTTTTCTTGAATGAGACCAACCTTCTAAATATTCAGATGGCGGTGGTCATTCCTACCGTATAAAACTACCATATACCTATTGTCGACATGATGAGCTCTTGCAAAAAGACAATATATATTTTTCCTAACTTTCTTCTTTTCATGTTAGGTGCCTTTGGCCTTACCTTATACTTTCCATGCAAGAATAAAGTATTCAAGGATTATTCATGTGTTTCCTAGAATTATACCTACTATGCATGATAGAATATTTCAAATTTCTACCGACACTCTTTACCCATTTTGTAAGTTTGGATCTACTATAGTGCGCTTGGGTGGTGAATGCGTCAGTGAGATTCAGATATATTATATTGTTAGTAGTAATATGAGAAGGGGAAGTAATTTCAAGTTCTAAAGCAATTTCAACAGTATATCATATAAAATTATGATAAAATTAATAATTAAAAAAATAACCAAAATTGTTACCGATTCAGAGATTCCCACCCGCAATCAGCTGTTTTGTGCAAAAATAGATGATTCCGGATGGGTATATCGGAATTAGTTGTTCTCACAACATGTCATCAATGTTAATTTCCATATTCCTCCCAATATGACTAGAAAATTGTTTATTAACTAGGTGTTGGTAAGTAGCCCCAACATTTTTTAAGCCGATTGGCATTACCTTGTAAGAGTGTAGCCCATTTCCAGTGATAAATGTAGTATGATCCTTGTCCTTCAGATCCATTTTTATCTGATTGTACCCAGAAAAGGAATCCATAAAAGATATCAACTTATTTCCCAAATTGAAATCACCAACTAATCTATTTGAGGAACTAGAAATGATCCATAGAACATGCCCTATTGAGATCTGTGAAATCAATACACATTCACCATTTACCATTCTTATTTTACGAGTACCAGATTTGATGATTATAATGGATACTTATATTCCTGAATATGTCTCACCTTGGTCAATCTATTTACTCTTTAACAACGACTTTAGATTTCTCTTTGGAAAAAACCTTCATTCTTTGGATTACTGGGTATGCATCGAATCACGCAGATAACTTAGGGAAAATGACCGTAGCTGGTAGACCAGTCACATCTTCATTGCACTATGCGAACACATGAAAATATTTAGATAATAAGGATAGTAATTTTTCTTTTGATTCTGGTGGCAATCTATCTCAAATTCTAACATTTTTCCCATTTGATAAACTGTGTAGTTCGACATCTTCAATTGGGATAACGTTAGCAAGAGTCTTTCTTGGATCATACATCTTGCTCAGATCCAAAGATGACTCAAGTAATTGTTATTCCTTTTTGGTTTCCGCATTCTCCAAGGACTTTGGATCAAGAGCAGTGACATAACATTCTTTAGCCATTTTTTGGCGGCTCCAAACCACCCCTTACTTGACATCCAATTGCGTATTTAAAACATTGATGAACTGTTAACGCAATTGTATGCATCATTGATAGCCAATATCTACCGAATATGGCGTTATAAAAGGTCGAACATGATGAGTTATTGTTTTTCCTTAGTTAATTGTCAAGAGTGCATTCTAGAGAGAGAAAAAACTAGAGTTTTTAGAGAGAGAAAACACAAGTACAAGTGATGTTCAAAGTAAAAAGTGTCCAACCTCTTTATTAGAGTAGTCTGGTAATTTATATAGAGGAGCCAAGACTTAATCTCAAACTGAAATCTGTTACAAAAAATGGACTAATTTCTTTTTAGTCCTTACTAATTATACATGGTTACAAATATCCTCTAAAACTTACATCGGTCACGAATTAAAGACAAAACTTACATAAATTACAATTAAATCCTTAAATTTACATTATTTGCAATTTAGTCATTAAAACTCTATTTCCATATCATAAGCCCCCTAGTTCTCATGTTAGTAAATGAATGAGAACTAAAAAGTCATCAAATCCATTTTGTCTTCGAATCTTAACATCTTCAAAAACTCCCATACGCTCGGTAACCTGTGATAAACTTGAAAACAATCATTCGAAGAAATTAATTTAAATGGTCATTCGAAGTACTTACGCAATTTATCTTAAAATGTATTCAACTCAAAAAATAAACGCAAAATGGCCTCAAAACTCTTTTATTGCTAAATGTTGGCTTGAAATCACTTCGAAACGGTTTACAAAAAATGTTGTTATGAAAATCGTCCTCAAAATATTATGTAAATAGATCATCCTCGAATAATCATCCTCGAATATAACCGTTAAATTGATCATAACGCTAGACGTCTAGCCTGACAGATGTCGAACATCTAACCAACTCACCAATTCATATTCCAACCTATCATTACAAAAGTATTTCCACCTTCACACACCTTCACTTGCTTTAGTATAAATACACCCTTCCTTTCATTTCCACTCTCCTCACACAGAAACCTTTTTATAGAGAAGTTAAAGTTTTTGGCTACCTTCATCGTCTTCCTCCTCTATTCTCAGGATTTTCGCCAGAAAACCCAAGCTTTCTCAAGCTTTCTGACCAATATTCATCCTCTCCGATCAACCCTTACTTGGTTTATGAGAAAGAAACCAAGAACCAAAAAATCTAAGGCCATTCTACCCAAAATACCAGAATCTTATGATACTGATAACAACTTAGTGTTCAGATCTTACGATTACTTTTGTATTACACAAAGGGCTGAAGAATACCGAAGAGAGAGATTAATTCGAGGAGGTACAGTCGGAACTACTACTGCAATATTCTATTACGGCAACTTTGATCCTACTAAAGTTCCAACTATTTCACCTTCCCCCATAGTCGAAGAACAATCATCATCTAAAATGTCTGGGTTTAAAACACCTCGAGTCTCCTCAACTCAAAGATGAATTTCTCATTTAATTACTGAAAAATCTCCTCCGATACCAGAAAACAAGTAACCCTTCTTCGGAAAACTCTTCAGTAACCAGAAGAAGAAAAACTTTCATCACCATGGGAGATGAATCAACAATTATTCGAACTTTTTCCTCTCCAAATCCAACTACTAAAGACCCTCCTCAAAGAGAAGTAATAGAGAAAGCGCATTGAATTACTAACCCCTCTTTAAAAATAATTATCCCAACTTCTCAAAATCCTTGAGAAGAAAATTCGAAAGCCAACGAAGCTGATTTAGAGGCTACAAAAACCGATCTCGAGGCTGACTCTCAAGAAGAAGCAAATGCTTGTTCCTTTTCTGAAGAAGAAAGGTAAAAAATTGGGAGGAACCTAAGGAACCTTGAAAGCAGATACATTATTTCTTTGAAAAAAGTCCGCTACATATACTATAAGGATAGCCAGGCTTTGGCTCTTAAGAAACAATGGAGAATGGAAGAAAATATAAATCTTTGTCTGCCAAAAGAAGGAGAAACTCCCATGGACTGCAAGGATGATGAATTAGTTGTATACCCAGAAATCATCAACTAGGGTCTTCGGTTTCCACTTGATCCAATAATCGTGGAATAATTTGAACTCCTCAGCTTATGCCCTACCCAGGTGACACCGAATCAATGGTTCACCCTTATGTCAGTGATCATGGCATCTCGTCTATCCAAAATTCCCATCAGCATCAAAGACTTCATCTCACTGACCCAACTGTTGAAAGGTCTGAAGCTTCCCTTTTACTAACTCACCTTGATGGATGACCTCAAGATCATCGATGATCTCTTAGAGGCTCACAAATTCTGGAAACATAAATTTGTCTTCATATCAGGAGCTTGGGAAAACGGTAAAGTGATTTCTGAAATTAACCCTTCGAAGCTAACTCTCGTCTCGAGAAACAATCGTAAGTTCTTCAAATTTGTTATGTTCTGATATAAAATTTACTTTCCCTTTTATTTTTTCTTAACACTTTGTTTTTCTTAAACCCAATGGTTCAAGGCCCTAGCACGTCAGAACTTCGTGTTCCTACTCCAAATCCTGCCATCAGTCGCTCTTTAGCCATTTTCCGAGCTTGATACTGCAACAAAGAAACTTGCTTCCCAAGTCGAAGCTTCTCAAAGCCATCTAAAGCAACTGGCCAAAGATATGGTTTACTACAAGGAAGCTTACGAGGCTGAGAAAACGTTTAGAGAAACTTTGCATAGTAAAGTAGTCGATCAATTTCACGCTTATGAAATGGCACGATCCAAACTGATCAAAGGTTCTCTCTGCATAAAGAATCATCTGTGAATCACCCACGTTGTGGATACTGAATTGGTGACGAACGACTATGAAGCAGAGTTGAAGAAACTCAATACGAGCCATGCTACTGAACTAGCCACTGAAAAAGACAACTCTATTAAGCTTCGAAATTCTCTCACTCTTTGTGAGACAAAAAACAAAGAGCTAACCGATGACATGGCTAAATTAAGGAAGAGTTTCGAAGCTAAAAAGGTTGATGCTGTAGCTACCGCCAAAGCTGAACTTTCAAAGGATATGCAAACAACTATCAACGTTGGAAAAGAAGATGCGACCATTCTTATTCTCCGAGAACTTCACGCTACTTATCCGAAAATTAACCTTACAAGCTTTTGGAATGATATCCCTGGAGAAAAACGCCCAAATGAAGCGTTGGAACCCGTTCCTAGTTCATCATCTTCAGAGGTTGAATCATACGAAGAAGAAGAATCTTCTGAATAACTTTATTATCATCTTTTATCCTTGTCAAATTTTAATATCCTTTTTTCGTACCTTAATGACTTGATCTAAATGACAAATGGTTTTTTTGTATGTTATCATTCTCTTTGCATATTATTCGATGTTGAATTGTGAAAACAAAATAACTATAAAACCTTAACAAATTAATGTAAACTTACCTCCTCGAATACCTTAACAAAATTGGTAGATATTGTAGCTCATCGATAAATTGTAGCTCTTCGAAACAATTGTAGTTCTTCTAAAAATATCAATGTATTGTTAAGCTTTAGTAGCTTTTCAAAAAATTGTCAGTGTGGTGTTAAGCGTTCACTTCGAAATAAAAATGTAATATAATTAATAAAGATGGTTGTTTCTTCGAAAAGTGTCATAAACACTTCGGAACATTCTACTCTTAACCAATCTCAAGGGTGATCAATCTTTGATGATTTGTTAAGATAGTAATCAAACATATGTAAACAAGCATTGGCCAAAAAACAAACTTTATTGATAATATTGAATATGTACACGACCCCTCGTTAAAAACTTTCTGGGCCAACAAGATAGGAAAGAGTGCGCCAGTCAAAACAAAAATTCCAAAGTACAAAAATATATCAACTCTCAATAAAGCTTCAAGTGTTGGATATTCCACGGATGTTGAAGCATTCTCCCCTCGAAATCACAAAGACGATAAGACCCCGACTTGATTCTTTCAACAACTGTTAAGACCCTTACCAATTCGGAGCCATTTTTCCGAGGTTCTTCTCATTTGTGTGCAAGAAAATTTTCCGTAACACCGTATCACCTTCCTTAAATTCTCTTCTCTTCAAATTCGAATCATATCTATTTCTCATAAGAGTTTGATAATGGATTACATTCAGATGAGCTGGAATTCTTTTTTCCTCAATCAAATCCAAATTAGCCCTTCGAATTTTGTCATTACTCTAAAAAATAACATTGTAGATTAAATTGGGCTGACTGCATCCATACCATATGCCAAAGCAAAAGGAGTCTCTTTTGTATCCTCTCTTGCATTTGTTCAATAAGCCCAACGAACCTCTTGCAAATAGTTTGGCGATTTCCCTGCTGGCCCCAATAAATTCTTCTTCAAGCCATCTAAAATTGTTCTGTTTGTCACTTCGACTTGTCCATTAGCTAGAGGATGAAAAGGCGTCGAAAACAATTGCTGAATTTCTTTAGAAGTACAAAACGCAGCCATTTCCCTATTATTAAAATGAGGGCCATTATCTGTTGTGATCCTCCGAGGAACCCCAAAACGACAAAAAATATTATTCACAATAAATTTGATGACATCCTTTACCTTTGTTCCTGATAGTGGTTCTGCCTCTGCCCACTTCGTAAAATAATTCACCGCCACAATTATCATCTGTCTTCCACAGAAGCCATCGGCAAAGGTCCCACCAGATCGATTCCACATCTATCGAATGGTACCGCCTCGGATATAGACATGAGTGGTACTGCTGGTCTGTGAATAACATTGGTAAATCTCTGACAAGTATCACAACCTCAGACTAAATTCTTAGCATCGTTCATGATCGTAGGCCAGAAAACCCTGTAAGTAAAACTCGGCGCGATAAAGCTTTAAACCCACAATGAGCTGACCCTTTACCATCATGCAACTCTCATAATACTTCTTGTGATTCTTGATTGCTTAAACATCGTAATAATGGTCTGCTTAATGCCTTTTTATATAAAATCCCATCCAAAACTATATATTCAAAGGATTTACCCCTTAACGTTTTGGCCAATTGGGAATCATCTGGTAGTAGTCCTTGAGTAAAAAAAAACTAAGAATATTTGATTGCCAATCGCGTCGGCTTTCATTAGTGATGAAAAATTCTTCTATGCCCTCAAATTGGCTAGATAGAGTAACAATTGAAGGATTTTCTTGTAGAAAAATCCAAGGATATTCTTCCTTATAAGCAACATTTACTAGAGAGTCAACCACCGTGTTACTTCCTCGCCCGATATATTCGACAACCACGTTGTCAAACAGAAGCATTAAATTATGAAGCTCCCGAAGATACAAAATCAAGCGATCTTTCTTTGCTTCAGAAAATCTAGATACCTGATTTGCTAATAACTGAGAATCCGTTTCCAAGCGCACTGAAGTCGCCCCACAAATTTTTGCCAATATCAAACCTACCAAAACATCTGCGTATTCAGCTTCATCGTTCGAAGCATGAAAACCAAATTTAATTGATTGAACCATTGTCTCTCCCGTCGGAGCTATTAATTGAACCCCAGCACTATACCCTGAAATACTAGATCCTCCATCCATTCGAACAACCCACCTCAAATCGACAGGTTTAGCGTTTTTAGTTTCTTCCTCATCTGATCGGCTGGAGTGAAACTCAACAAAAAAATTTGCCAGTGTTTGTGCTTTTATCGCTGTTCAAGGTGTAAATAAGATATCGTAATCCCCCAACTCGACTGACCATTTGGTCATCCTCCCCAAAATATATGGTAACTGTAAAACATTTTTTAAGGGGAATGAAGTTTGGACTTTGATAGTATGAGATTGAAAATTTGGACGCATCTTCCTAGCAGCAATCACCAATGCTAATGTCATCTTTTCTAATTTCACATATATCTTTTATGCTGCTACCAAACTTTTACTAACATAATACACCGACTTCGGAATTCCTGAATCTTCACTGATTAACACTGCGCTTAGTGCAAATCCGATACTGCGATGTACATAAATAATTCATCCCCATTTCGAGGCTTTGCCAAAATCTCTGGTGATAACAACAAATTTTTAATGTTTGTGAAAGCTCCTTTATATTCCGACGTCCATTCGAACCTATTGGGTCCTCGTAACATTTGAAAGAAAGGAAATCATTTATCAGAAAATCTTGAAATAAATCGATTAAGTGCTGCTAACCTTCCTGTCAGAATTTGCACTTCTTTGATTGACCGAGGAGAATTCATTATTATTAAAGCTTTTAGTTGTTCTGGGTCAGCTTCTAATCCTCTTTCACTGATGATAAAACCCCAAAAACTTCCCCGATCGAACTCCGAAGGTGCATTTCTCAATATTTAATTTCAACATTGGTCTCCCTTAGATTCAAAAAAGCTTCCTCTAGATCATCAAGATGCACTTCGTCCCTTGAGCTTTTCACTACCATGTCTTCTATATATACCTCCATATTTCTTCCAATCTGTGTAGCAGAAGTTTTATTCATTAATCTCGGATAAGTGGCTCCAGCATTTTTCAATCCGAAGGGCATCACTCTATAAAAATGTAGGCCCTATCAGTTATAAAAGTTATGCACTCTTGATATTTTGGATCTATTTGGATCTGATAATACCCAGCAAAATCATCCATAAAAGTTAAAATTTTGTTTCCCAAAAGTAGAATCAATCAGCTAATCAATTCGAGGAACGGGAAACGGATCTTTTGGGCAAGCTCTATTCAACTCTGTAAAATCCACACAAATCCTCTATTTCCCATTCTTATTTTTTTATTACCACTTGATTCGCCGTCCATAAAGGATACTGTGACTCACAAGTTCGACCTTAGACAACCAATCCACTTCAGCAACAATTGCTTCTGCTCTTTCCGAGGAAAATGCTCTTCTTTTTTGAATTACCGGCTTGACCTTCAGATCTATGGCCAAGCTGAGTCGAATTACCTCAATATGTACTCATGTTACATCTTCTGTCCTCCAAGCGAAGATATCCAAATATTGATATAAAAAAGCAAGAAATTGTGGACGTAGAAAAGGGGTCAATAAAGTTCTGATTCGAAGCACCTTTCCTTCCGAAAAAGTAAAATCCTCTATCTCTTCGCTCACCGTTAAAGACTCTGGTATTTCCCTCAGATCGTCAACTCTTTCTTCCAAATCCGAAGGTGCCCCTTCTAATTGTTATTATCGCATCAAATCTCCACTGCTAGATCCTCGGACCCAAAGTGCAGTGGCTGAAAATTCCCTGGCAACCTTCTGATCGCCTCGAACAACCCCAACTCTGTCTCCAACCACGTACCTAAAGCAATGATGAACTGTAGAAACCACTGCGTACATTCTTGAAAGCCACGATCTTCCAAATATAGCATTATAACTTGTGGGACAGTCCACAACCAGAAAGAGTAACTGGACCTTTTTCTTGAATGGTCATTTTCTCAAACTACACTCACCTTTAAACTCTCCAACAATACGAGCTGTTACACCCGTAAATCTGATAATTGTACGATCCGATTGAGTAATCCGAGGTGGATTTTTCATTCTATCATAGGTGGATTTAAAAAGGACATTAGCAGAACTGCCAGTGTCAATCAGGACATGTCGAATTTTGACGCCAGCCACCTCAACGCCAATCACCATCCTCATGTGGTCCTGCAGTACCTCTCAGGTCGTCTTCATTAAACAAAATAAAGGGAATATCTTTCTTTCCATACAAGGGTGTTGACATCCTCCCTTAAATTTGAGTTGTCAAATTGACAACATGCCTTTTCTTCGAACTGTCCGAATTTCCAATCATTGAATCGCCTCCAAAAATAGCCAACAATTCAAAAAACTTGCATAGCTCTCGAACACGCCCCTTTTCTACAGGTTCTTCGACTGTCATCAGAAGCAACCGATTCGGATCCTTTATAACATACTGAGAAGAAGCATCGAACGTTTCAACCTATAAATCTATAATCATCAAATTCTCAGCTGGCTGTGCAGCCTTCGAAGTCGATGCACCATTATTTTTTGATGCACTCTCATGTGACTTCACATAAGTCAAGAGCTTTCCATTCTCAATCAGATATTGGATTTCTTTTTTCAGAGCAATACAATTATTTGTATCATGCCCAATATCATCATGATATCTACAAAATTTATTATTTCTCTCCTCCATTGGTCTACTGATGGGACTCAGCTTCCTGAAATTTACAAAATTCTTGGTCTTATCCCAGATGACAAAAACATTATTTGTCAGATCGGCATAATACTCAGACTTGACGCATGTATTTGGTATAGACCTATTGTAAGTATTAGTTGGAGCGTGATTTGAATAACCACCACTCCGAGAAGGCTAATTGTTTTTCTTTTGCCTCGACTGCTGATTGCCATTGCCATTGTTATTACCATTCGAGGGCTGCCCCTGATTATTGGCTGTCTGTCCCGAATTTTTTGGAGTGCTGTCGGTCCGCCTCGGACTCTACTCGACACCTCCCCTTTGATCTGATCCTCAACTTGAGCCATCAAAGCTCCAAAAGTCAAGGCCCTTCTCTTTGTTGTCTCATTAGCTAAATCCTCTGGCAACAATCCTTGGCGAAAAGCTGCCATTGCCACATTTCCCTCGCAGTTGTCCAAACTAGCCTTGGTCAACACAAATCTCTTAGTATAGTCTTTCAATGTTTCTCCCGGTGCTTGCTTGCACTGAATAATAGTATCACAATTTTCTCTCATCTCTTTGCTTCCCGCAAACTGCCTTCGAAAAGCAGTATAGAAATCTCTGAAATTTGATATGGATCCCCTCGGAATCCTATTGTACCACTTAATAGTTGTTCCCTTAAAAGTCTGTGAAAATGCACGACACACAAGTCGGTCGTCATCCTCGAAATTCATCATATAATTCTTGAATTGTTCGATGTGGTCATCGGGATCTTGTATCCCATCGAAGTTTTGCACCTTTGAAATGTCAAAACGCTTCGGAAGCGCCATGGATCGAATTTCATCTGTCAATAGAGAATTTCTCCAGTCAACACCTTGAACGAACTGATCATCAGTTCCCATTGTGACATATAGGTTCCTATCAGTTTCACTGATTCGAATGATTTCCTTCATGCCAAGTCGAACGAGGAGCATTCTTATACTTGCTTTCCTTTTTATACTTCCTTGAATAATCTCTATCAGAATCCCCTCTTGAAGAACCTTTGTGCCTCTTAAAACCTGAGGCTGAGCTTTCGACCTCTTCGTCACTAGAAGTCACTAATTTTTGTTTATCCTTTCTCTCATTTTGAGACGAATATCGCTCTTTAGGAGCCACAAAACATGCTTTTTTGTGCTAGGACTTAGCACGTCGATCATCGAAAGATCAATCCGACTGACCTTCCACCTCAGTCTTTTCTACTTCCTGTCTAACCTCGGATCTGAGCCTTGTTGAGAATATCTCTTGCTCCCTCCGTTCATATTTCTCATTTAAAGTATTAATTTTATCTAAAAGCTGATTCATTCGCGCCTCGATATCAGATTGAGCTCGGATCGAAGATGATCCATCAGTTCTATTTCCATCAATTTTATCAGCATCCATCGCTGACGGAAGCATATGATTGTTTTCAGGATTCATTGTATGAATTTTAATCAGAGAATACAACTAGATTGTACCAATATTTCGAACGATATAAGAGCACTGATTTTACGTCCCCAATGGAGTCGCCAATTAGATGAGTTATTATTTTGCTTAGTTAATTGTCAAGAGTGTATTCTAGAGAGAGAAAAAGCTATAGAGCTTTTAGAGAGAGAAAACACAAGTACAAGTGAGTTTCAAAGTAAAAAAGTATTCAATCCCTCTATTAGAGTATTATGGTCCTTTATATAGAGGAGCCAAAACTTAGTCTCTAACTGAAATCTGTTACAAAAAATGGACTACTTGCTGTTTAGTCCTTACTAATTATACATGGTTATAAATATCCTCTAAAACTTATATCAGTCGCGAATTAAGGACAAAACTTACATAAATTACAATTAAATCCTTAAATTTACATTATTTGCAATTTAGTCCTTAAAACTCTATTTCCATATCAGAAGTCCCCTAGTTCTCATGTTAGTAAATGAATGAGAACTAAAAAGTCATCAAATCCATGTTCTTTTTTAGAATTTGTAACTGCAGCTTATGATATCCAATGATAATTTCTATTACCTGGCCTCTATAGAAAACTATTCACGCTTTTTTCAAGTGATCTTAAAATACTTTTCGACACACGAAGAACCACAAGAGTATGAATATGGATTGAGGATAAAATAGAATTGATAAGAACAACCTTACCAGTATGAGACAACATAACATTAACCCAACCTTCCAGACAAGCTTTAAATTTTTCAATAATGACGCTGTCGGGGACTTCTGCAAGATATTTTCATAATAAAGGAAATAAACTAATGTTGGATAGAGTTTAGAGAGATAATTGAGCTGATTGGTTATTTATGAGAGAGAGAGATAGAGAGAGAGAAAGTCTGCCAAGAGTTGTTGTAAGAGTAAATATTGTAGTAATAGTCTTAAATCCTAAATCAAGGCTTTATATAGACATATGGATTCATTCGATGTGTCTATCGGATAAAGTCAAAGTAGAGAGAGAAGCCAAAAGAGCTTATGGGCTCCTAGAAACCGAAAGGCCAAAACTCATTGTTCAAACCTTTAATTACAGAGAAGTATCTGATTGATCTCTCATCCTCTTCCATTCAGTCTTCATCAAAGAAATCTCAGGATCCTAAGCTAGGTCAATCTCAAAGAAATACTACCAGTAAATACAAATCACTCTTTATATCTAGAGGGAGTTTATATACCGAAGATTTCTCACTTGTGAAGAAGTTTCCAATATTTTTTATGCAAAAAAGAAGCATGTCTCTGATCATCTTGAAATAAAAGAGGAACATGCCAAACAGACTCTTGCAACTGTGAATATACCCCCCATATTACAGACGTATGGGTCGCAGAGCAGGATACTATCCTTTGGAGACAACCCGATGTGATTGATCGACGAAGCAGAAAAGCCTATTGCTGTTAGGCCTGTCCGAAGGTGATGTTGAGAGGGAAGAAGAAAGCCCCAAGAAAGGTGAAGGTAGCTTTAAAAGCCAAAGGTGGAAGAGGTAAATGGGAAGATGTTGAATTACCCCCATCGTGGCCGAGTATGTTGGGCCCGGTCTTGAAACAATCAGCAACAAATACTTAATGTTTCTTTACGAAAGAAAACTATTCACGCTTTTTTCAAGTGATCTTAAAACACTTTTCGACACACGAAAAACCACAAGAGTGTGAATATGGATTGAGGATAAAATAGAATTGATAAGAACAACCTTACCAGTATGAGACAACATAACATTAACCCAACCTTCCAGGCAAGATTTAAATGTTTCAATAATGACGGTGTAGGGGACTTTTGGACGATATTTTCATAATAAAGGAAATAAATTAATGTTGGATAAAGTTTAGAGAGATAATTGAGCTGATTGGTTATTTATGAGAGAGAAAGAGAGAGAGAGAGAGAGAGAGAGAGAGAGAGAGAGAGAGAGAGAGAGAGAGAGAGAGAGAGAGAGAGAGAGAGAGAGAGAGAGAGAGAGAGAGAGAGAGAGAGAGAGAGAGAGAGAGAGAGAGAGAGAGAGAGAGAGAGAGAGAGAGAGAGAGAGAGAGAGAGAGAGAGAGAGAAAGTCTGACAAGAGTTGTTGTAAGAGTAAATATTCTAGTAATAGTCTTAAATCCTAAATCAAGGCTTTATATAGACAGATGGGCTCATTCAATGTGTTTGTCGGATAAATTCAAAGTAGAGAGAGAATCCAAAAGAGCTTATGGGCTCCTAGAAACCGAAAGGCCAAAACTCATTGTTCAAACATTTAATTACAGAGAAGTATCTTATTGATCTTTCATCCCTTCCATTCAGTCTTCATCGGAGAAATCTCAGGATCCTAAGCTAGGTCAATCTTAAATAAATACTACCAGTAAATATAAATCACTCTTCATATCTAGAGGGAGTTTATATACCGAAGATTTATCACTTGTGAAGAAGTCTTCAATAATTTTTATGCAAAAAAGAAGAATGTCTCTGATCATCTTGAAATAAAAGAGGAACATGCCAAACAAACTCTTGCAACTGTGGACATACCTCCCATATTACAGACGGATGGGTCGCAGAGCAGGATACTATCCTTTGGAGACAACCTGATGTGATTGATCGACGAAGCAGAAAAGCCTATTGATGTTAGGCCTGTCCGAAGGTGATGTTGATAGGGAAGAAGAAAACCCCAAGAAAGGTGAAGGTAAAGCTTTAAAAGCCAAAGGTGGCAAAGGTAAATGGGAAGATGTTGAATTACTCTCATCGTGGCCGAGTATGTTGGACCCGATCTTGAAACAATCAGAAACAAATACTTAATTTTTCTTTACAAAAGAAAACTATTCACGCTTTTTTCAAGTGATCTTAAAACAATTTTCGAAACACGAAAAACCACAAGAGTATGAATATGGATTGAGGATAAAATAGAATTGATAAGATCAACCTTACCAGTATGAGACAACATAACATTAACCCAACCTTCCAGGAAAGCTTTAAATTTTTCAATAATGACGGTGTCGGGGATTTCTGGAGGATATTTTCATAATAAAGGAAATAAATTAATATTGGATAAAGTTTAGAGAGATAATTGAGCTGATTGGTTATTTATGAGAGAGAGAGAGAGAGAGAGAGAGAAAGTCTGACAAGAGTTGTTGTAAGAGTAAATATTCTAGTAATAGTCTTAAATCATAAATCAAGGGTTTATATAGACATATGGGCTCATTCGATGTGTCTGTCGGATAAAGTCAAAGTAGAGAGAGAATCCAAAAGAGCTTATGGGCTCCTAGAAACCGAAAGGCCAAAACTCATTGTTCAAACCTTTAATTACAGAGAAGTATCTTATTGATCTCTCATCCCTTCCATTCAGTCTTCGTCAGAGAAATCTCAGGATCCTAAGCTAGGTCAATCTCAAAAAAATACTACCAGTAAACACAAATCACTATTTATATCTAGAGCGAGTTTATATACCAAAGATTTCTCATTTGTGAAGAAGTCTTCAATAATTTTTATGCAAAAAAGAAGCATGTCTCTGATCATCTTGAAATAAAAGAGGAACATGCCAAATAGACTCTTGCAACTGTGGATATACCTCCCATATTACAGACGGATGGGTCGCAGAGCAGGATACTATCATTTGGAGACAACCCGATGTGATTGATCGACAAAGCAGAAAAGCCTATTGATGTTAGGCCTTCCCGAAGGTGATGTTGAGAGGGAAGAAGAAAACCCCAAGAAAGGTGAAGGTAAATCTTTAAAAGCCAAAGGTGGCAAAGGTAAATGGGAAGAATTTGAATTACCCCCATCGTGGCCGAGTATGTTGGGCCCGGTCTTGAAACAATCAACAACAAATACTTAATTTTTCTTTACGAAATCGCATATAACTATTATTGGGAGAAAGATGTAGGTAAGCTACGAGGTAGAAAGGGAATACCATTCGAGGTGTATATAAGGTTACTGAATCTTAGAGAGATACCACTGAGATGTGCATGAAAAGAGACGGTCTACCCCGACGTGCTCAAGTAAGGGAACCGGTTTCTGCCGGACCCATAAGTAGTTCGATACTTCAATCTGGTTGGCCTGAGTCCAAGTCACGCCAATCAGAATACTTGATTTTTTTGTATGGCGTGAATCATGACATCGAGGTTATCAAAGATTAGGATGCTGATAGAACAATTTGTCGCCATCACTGGGCTATCGATAAATCTTCATATTCTTATCTATTTTATCACTCTTGGAAAGAGTATAAAATAGTCAATGATTTACTGGAGGCCAAAGAAGCATGGTAGATGCAATTCTTCTTCATTAGTGGATGCTGGAAAAGTGATAAAGAAGATCTCATAAAAAGAAATCCGAGTATAATACAGAGGACTTGAAGAAGCACAAGTGATTTTTTTTAATTTTGATTGTTGTTAACCTCCAACGCTCAAAAATTATTTTTTATTCTTTTTGCAGTTATACCGAAGTCTCAGCAACAACATTTGAAATATACCAAAGAGAGCAGATTTCGTAATTTCTTTAGACCAAACAATCTTGTTCGGAGTCACTGATGGATGACTAATTTGAAGCTTAAATTATCATTGGAGGAATTTACAACTCCACCGTGTGCATCGACAATCCTTAATCAAATGATATCTTGCGATGCAAAAGGTATACCTTCCAATTAGGAAGAGGGCTCTAAGCCATAGGGTGGAGAAGGATGATGTTAATAGCTCGAGCCCGAAAAAGATAACTGATGGTGTCGTGGAGGTGCCCGCAAATCACTCTAACCCACAAGGTGGGGAATGATGAATTTATTTTTTCTCTGATAAAATCCCTCTTGTCATTCTTTCAAACAAGTTAACATATGTATCTTCCATTATAACTCCATGTTTCTTCCAAATTTAGAAAACTAAGATATGATATTGTGAAGGGAGAACCTTTTGATGACACATATATCTAATGTGATAATCATTTTTTAAACTAAAATTAAAAAGGATGGTCTCCAAACTTCATCGATCAATAAAAACATTATCAATATGATGGTATTTAATCGAATAAGGTAATCGATCAATGAAGCATATTTACCATATTACATAATACAATAACAAATAATAGATCTCGAGGAATAAACTCGAATGCGGCTCCAGCAAATTAAATTTAAAATTAAGGTTAACATAAATATTAAAAATATAACAAATTAGATTATAAATTAAAAGTTGCTTACCATTATTATGCAAGTACGATAAACCTTATGGAACTTGTACAACATAAATAGTTCTATGTTATTATCCATAAAACCCTTCATAAGCACTCTAATTTATTTTTCACAATCATCAAAAATAGTCGCCAAAAAAAAATTCGTGGGATGATTTTTATATTGGATGGGCTAGTTTTACCTAATGGATGTTATGACGTCTCACCGCTTTAAGTGTTATACAAATCTTTTTGTCGATTATAAAATTACTTTAAATATATTTGACATCGATAAATAATATATTATTATAATAAGTCGTACAACCGTCATTATAATTAAATGTATGTCTCACAATATTTATTTGATCACAAAAAAGATAAAACGATCAAACAAAAAAAGTATATCATAAAATAAAATATAAATTTAATAAATAAAACAAAATACGAACTAGAAAAAATATTTTTTAAAATAATTATCACTTCCTGTAAATATATCACTGTGCCATTTCATTCTAAACCTCACTCTTCATAAATTGTGAGTTTTAACAACTTGGCATCGTAGGTATCTATAAATTATGAGTTTTAATAACTTGGCATAGTAGGTATCTATAAATTGTGAGTTTTAACAACTTGGCATAGTATGTATCTGTTATCTCTCTCATAGCCTTAACTACGTCCAGGATTCTACCAACAATCCAAAGGATTCTACCAACAATCCAAAGGCCTGTAACGACATGGATGTCCTTTAGAGTGAGTGTCATCTCTCCAAAACTAAACAAAAAAGTGTTGGCCTTTTATTGGCAACGTTCAATAAATACCTCGTCGAGAACTGGATGAGTGTAATACTTAGGCATATGAGATATGACAGATGACTCGCTACTTCGGGTTAGTCTGTCAAGTCTAGACTATGCAACATATTGTAATGTACTTGAATTTCGAGCAAACGACGAGGTAAAACATTTAATTTAATAATTATAAACTTACACTCCTGATAGTGTTGAACACTTCTTGTTCTTTGTAGTCAGGAAACCGTGGAATTTTGTTTCATTCAGAAAAAGAAAATTTACTCATCTATTATTTTCTCATAGCGGCGATGATCTTTTCTTCTTCAAGTAACTCGTGATCTATAGCATCCATGTAGACGCTACCGGTATGCACATTAGAGTACGGTGAATGATAAGTTGTTGGTGGTGGAAGAACAACTTATGGTAGTTAACGATGAACTAATGGTGGTGTTGAACGTTGAGCTGTTTGTGGTGGTAGAACCTGCCTAGACAATCCACACCTCATAGGCTCAACCATTTTGTCAAAAAAAATTAGCACCATATTTCAAATCCTTACGAATGCAAAGCATTGATCTTTTGGTGTGATCATCAGCTTCTTTTTCAAAGCTCGATCGTCCATGATTTTCCCGAACAACGCTCCCTTCTCCACTTCAACAGATTTTACAAGGGAAATAGTTTTCCAATAATGCTCATATCTAGAGCTCCGTACAGGTTGTGGGTGGTCATTTTGTGGATCGGACAACCTGAGTCAAGAAATAATAAGAGTTAGATAAAACAATAACTGAAATAAGTACGAAATAATATTAATAGTAACTAAATTCTACAATAAACAATTATTAATAACTAAATAAGCACAAAAAAACAAATTAAAAAAATAAAATCATTCGAAAAATAAATAAATTCATAGATAAATTTTTTGAAAGGAGCTTCATATCGTACACCAAAAATGCATCGGCTACGCACTTATGTTGCACGGTGTTGTGCATCGGCTACACATACAAAGTGCACCGATGGTACACAACACCTGCACCATCGGCCGAGAGCTACATACCAATAGTACGCAAGCACAATTCTGCCGGTGCTCGCGATTCTGAAGAGGAGTATGACCGCCTTAACTATCTAATAAACCCATCAAACCCAAAATCTTCAAATTCATCCTAACAAAACCATAAATGTCTAAACTTTAACCTAACCCACAAATTCCATTACAAATCACTAACAGAGATTGATTTTTTTTTTTTTTTACATTGTTTAACAAATCTTTTATAGGCATTGTTTAGAAAAAAAGATGTATATATTCTAATATGAATATTTTTGTCAAGTAAAGTTTTTGTTAGATGATTTTTGGATTAATTTATATTTGGACGATGCAGATCCAAAAAATAATTTGGCCTATTTCTAAATATTGATTGAAGTCGGAAGAAGGTCAGGTTATGGGAGAATGTACTTATTGATTGTCAATTATGAAAATGACGTAAAATTTCGTATCCAGAGACGAAAACGTGTCTTGAAGGAATGAAATAACTTTATCGAAGTCATTTTCTTTTCTTTTCTTTTATTGAAGTCATTCAATGCATCGATCCTAGTTCACTATGGATGGTAAAATTAGAAAAGGTTCATTTACTATTTTATTTAATGTACTATTCGATTACCATCCACATTTGTTTGTTAGGTAGGTGCATGAATTAAGAGCGTATGGTAGAAACTGAATATCAAAGCAGACCATATATAATAGCTATCACTTAGAAACATTTATATTTTAGTATTTTACTCAATATCTTATATTGTATATTGATTAAAAATAATTATATTTTATTTTAGTAAATAGTTGTTAATTCGGTGAATCATTCAAAAATTTAAGTAGAAATTCAATATATTTATCTTTATTTTAATAAATAGTTGTTAATAATGACTTAAAATTTATGTAGAATTTTAATATTATTATCTAACTAGTTAGTCAATATTAATTTCTATAGTTAAATAGAAATATATTTTGAAGAAACTCTAACCCTAGTTAGCTGGAACCATCGATCCTGAACCAAATAGGTCGAAGAAGTGAGCACTTTCTCCACCTGAACCAAATAGGTCGGAGAAATGAGCATTTCTCTTGTACTATTCAATCGTCACTTTTATAATTTGCTCAAAGCTATTGTTCATCTCAAAAAAAAAATTCAATCATCTACAGAAAATTTGAATATACTAAACCATGAAAAATTTCAAATTTTACCAGCTTTCATTGTCAATTCTTCAAAAAACAAAATCCTACAAATAACAAAAGCAATGATACTTCACATGAATTTGGGACAACAGAAAAGACTTTATTTTCTGGTTTCGAAAATCAAAACTTGCATCAACATCCTAGCCTGCTTCATAAGCAACTCTAGAATTCATTAAATAGATAATATGTAGATGTGATTAATGCAAGCTTATCATTTCAATACAAGCTATGTCTCAATCAAAACAAAATGAGAATATCCGACAATTGGAAATATTCTTAGCAAAATCAAAACTTAGACTCATAGGAAAGTTCCACTATGGAAGACATCTACTTTAAGAAATTCATACTCACTTTTGCACTTTTGGTTTCACTAAAGGATCCAAAGTACATTCTAACTCAATTTGATCAACAAACAGACTACTAAAACTTATGGAAAAGAACTATTTGGTATATTGAACAATTTTCGACGAGGATCCTCAAGTGAACTTATTTTTCAATTCTAAAACCGAATCTCCTATTTTAGATAACTTTACCTAACCACCCTGAGTATATGTACAATGAAGAAGCAATATATGCTATTGCACGTCATAGGTAAACCATTGAAAGTTTGGGTCCCTGTATGGCTTGGATAAAATTGAATATCTCATGTGACTTAAAAACAAAGGTTTTGGGTGAGATTTTGTGGCAATGAAAGGAACCTATGGGAAGATGGTTTACGGCAGGAAATCTCATATGGAGATATGTCGTACTATTGCAAAGTATGTTATCATGTAGTTCATAATTTAAATGTCTGTAAGAAATCACAACCAATAAAGGAAGAAAATATACTGGAGTAAGAACAGAAGTAAACTTACTTAATTCAAAATTTGAATAAGAAGCAATACCAACCAGGTGAGATTTGTGTCCTAAAAATTGGATTATTAGAAAATTATATGGCATAATACATCAAACAGAACAAGGAGGTCATTGTACTTAACTCATTTGACAATGATGAAGAAGTAATATGGGGTTTGTATCATACAAATGCATATATCAAATTAGCATTATCGGATGGTTGTAAATTTATGATATAAGATCTAACTAACCTCAACAAAAAAATATGGAAAGTCTTCCTAACTCTTCTATTAAGGGAAATATAGAACAAAGAAAAGAATCCAAGGAATTTATCTCTAAAAGAAATAAAAAAATCTATGGAAACTCATCAAAAAGAGATAGATGGCAATAAGATATTGAAAGATAAAAGGGTCAACAAGGCCTTTTTTTTTGTCATTGTCAAATGACCATCACAAATTTAATTAGAATGTGATATGAGTCGGGAATAAAGTTACACGAAGAAGACTTAAATCTATCAAAAGAGTACAAAAAGTTTACTTCGTTTCAATTCAAGAGTCAATGATATCATTTGAAAAGATGGAGAATATAGCCAAGAATATGAGATTTCACTATAGTTATTGAAATTCTAATAACAAAATTTGGATATTTTGGAAAGACGATTTTAAAGCAAAATTTGTTATTTTTGTAAAATCCTTACAATATAAAGATATTTAAAATATGTTTTATTACTGAATTTTGGCATTCTCAACTTCTCATGTACATCACCATATATTGTTTAAAAATAATTCGCCCTCGAATTTTCCCTAAATTCAAAATTTCAGAAAACACTCCTATTATTTCACTAAAGGTTTTATCGAACAAGTTTGGTGCACAATTAATCAACCTCATTTCAACACATACACGAAATGAAAGTTTAAAAATAACAATAAGCTTTAACCCATGGCTTCACATCTTCATAACCATACTATAGCTTTACGCAACTTATCAATTTCCGCAAATACAAACATAACTTATGTATAAAACCTATGTCGGTTGTACGTTAAAGCTAATGTTGACCAACTAATCAAGTCTATTTTATTCATATTGTCAAACAGTATACATGCATGGTAAAAACTTGAAATTTCGAATACACATTTAACCGTATGTTCTTAAGAAACGTATCAATTTTAAAATGCTGACGATGTAGTTTTTTGTAGAAAATAATAATTTAGTCTAGACCAACAACAACCACTAACAAGATATCACTACTAATTACATTAGTCGAGTATCTAAAATAATTATTTTCACCTGTATCAAAAGGTAGATCACGAATAACATTAGTAGCAAAAGTAGTATATTTATCTTCTCCTACGAGACATATGATTGCCAGATCTCCACTGGTTGGAACCTTAAATAAGTTCATAAATAACAAGGTCGATGCTTTAAATGCAACAACACCACGACGTGTTTCGTTGACAATCGATATATTCCTATGATATTGACGAACATAAAAATCTCTATTTTTCGCAACCTCGGGCTTCTTCATCAAGAAATCAACATCGTTGTAGTCATCTTATACTGGTTTATAAAATGTGTCCTTTTTGTATATATGAATGATCATGTATGTACGTAGCAAGATATCTCAAGAGTTTATACCAAACCGATGTAGTGAAATATCTAAGTAGAACAAAAGGATAGGTGAAACCCTTATATAAGGTCTGAAGTTCAAACGATTCTCTTAGACATAAATTCTAAATTTATATTATCCAAAAAAATAATAATCGCCTCAAAAGTAGGGTTTAAGGTGAAATAGGAACCGCCCAAAATCCTAATGCTAAATAAGGAAACATAAGTAAACGTAATAACATCAAATATTATCAAATCTGGATATAATGAGATTTAATTTGTTATTCTATTAAAACTCTTAAAATAAAAAAAAAATAAAAAAAAGTAACGCAAATTAAAACATGTGGGGCATTCTCAGCTTTTCAGCTACATCACAGAGTATTTATAAAAATACCGTCAAATAACATATTATAGTATCCAAATACATGATCAGACCATCCATGGTACAATATAAAAAAAACATAACAAGGATAAGTCCTAAAATAATAAACATAGTATGGTATATAAACAAAGTCATCAATCAATGTAAACAAAAATAATTCACAGTAATCCAAAGAGAAGTGAGCTGAAATACATGTTTCGTAAAAAGCTTCAAACCTTCTAAATCACCTCTTGTTTGAATGGTGTTGATCGTAAAAATAACCTCAACTGATATATCATCACCAGACGACACAAGTGAGGTGAGATATATTATCTAAATTGAGAAATGTAGTCACCATACCAACTAACCATCAATTTCTCATATGTAGCAATTGTAACTAGCAAGCGATCATTGATAATTAAATGACTACGCAAATTTTACCACACTATCTCACACAGAAGATAACAAAATATACTTTCTTTTCCATACAAATATTTTAGTAACATAGGAGACTTCGGTTCGGTTCATCCTGGATCCGTCCAAACTGGTGCATCACTATGTCAGACATATTAATTTTGATCGTGCCCATTATTTTGATCAGTTACTACAATAAACAAATACCTTACAAGGGAAACTCACATCCTATGTGTTCGTACAACTCGAATATGACATGTAAAATAAAAACAATATAGTATGGTATAAAAAATATACAGTTAAACGTTATAAATACTGTTATATGTATAATAACTATCAGTTTGCGAACTTAAATCCTTATCATTTATATGTGCACGAATGACGTGGATATTACATTTAGGTCACACGTTAGAGCTTACCATTCTCCCCGTCAACCAATTAACAATCTTCGAGCTCCTCGAGACATAAGATGGGTTTTGCGTCTTCTAACAATAACTAGAAAGTGATCGTATATCTAACAACCTAGCATGATAAAAAAAACTGTATAGCTTCTGCTTGGCAGATTTTGAAACATCTCCTAGAGAACGATAAAAGAAAGTCAAAGCACTAGCCTTCAAACCTATATCTCATAACCCAAGATCCATGTTCTCCAAATGGTAGAGATAGTTAGCCTTCGCGCATTTTGGACTTATATTCGTGAATATAGTGCACCCCAAAAAAGAGAAAGTATGTGTGTGATATCTCATAAACAATCTATTGGTCAGTTAACTGAATAAACCGATCCTGAGTAAATATTTCCCAAAGCTATTTGATTCTAAACCTCACTCCTCATCAACTGTGTGTTTTAACAACTTGTCATAGTAGGTATGTGTCTTCTCTCTCGTAGCCTTAACTACTTCCAGTGTTCTACCAACAATCAAGAGGTCTGTAATGACATTGACGTCATTAAGAATGAGTGTCATCTCCCAATCTTGAACTGCAAAGTGTTGGTATCTTGGTGCCAACGTTTAATGAATACCTCGTCCCAAATCGAATGAGTGCAATACTTAGGTATATGAGCTATGAGAGATCTGAAAGGATTACATGCGAGATGGATCGCTACTTCAGGTTGGTTTGTCAAGTCCCAACTACGCAACATATTTTAATGTGCCTGAATGTCGACAGAACTACGGGTCTGTACACAAAAATATTTAATAAGAAAACAACAATAAAAGTAAAACATTGAATTTAATAATTATAAACTTACAGTTCCGATGAAAGTGTTAAAAACTTCTTTTTCGTTTTAGTCGGGAAACAACAGAATTTTGTTCCATTCAAAAAAACAAACTGCCTCATCTATTATTCTCTCATAATTGCGTCGTTCTTCTCTTCCTCAACTAATCCGCGATCTATAGCATCCATGTCACCACTACAGGTAGGCACATTAGAGTGTGGTGAATGATAAGTTGATTGTGGTAAAAGATGAGGCGGTGATGATGGAACAACAACTGATGGTAGTGAACGATGAGCTGGTTGTGGTGGTGCAACCTTCCTAGATAATCCACCCCACAGAATCAACTTCTTTGTCAACATTTTTAGCATTATATTTGGAACCCTTATGAATATGAGTGCATTGCATTGATCTTTTGGTGTGGTCACGAGCTTCTTTTTTAATGCTCGGTCGTCCATACTTTTCGCGAACAACTCTCCTCTTTTCCATTTTAACGAACTTTACAATGAAAATATGTTTCTCATAATTCTAATGTCTAGAGCTCCCAACAGGTTATTGATGGTCATTTTGTGCATTAGATAATCTGAGTAAAAAATAATAAGAGTTAGATATAAAAAAATAACTAAAATAAGTACAAAAATAAGTAATAGTAACTAAAGTCTACAGCAAAAAAATATTAATAACTAAATAATCAAGAAAACAACAAATTTAAAAGTTAAAAACATACGCAAATAAAAATTCAAAGACAAAAATTTCGAAGGGAGCGTCAGACGTACACCAAAGCTGCACCTTGCTACGCACCTATGATGCACGATGTTGTGCAATATTGTCGTATACAAGATGCACTAACGATGCATAACACCTGCACCATCGGCCGAGAGCTATGATGCAACACGACCAGTGATGGTCATCTTCCTCGCGATTCCAACGAGGAAGATGACCGTTCTAGCTATTCAATAAACCCCTCAAACTAAAAAAACTTCAAATCCATACTAACAAAATCCTAAATGTATAAACTTTATCTTAACGCTTAAATCCCACGTCAAATCACAACAACAAGCATACAATATACTAACTAATTCAAAAAAAATATCAAAAAACAAATCGAAGAACACCAAAAATTTCCATAAATTCATAAATTCAAATGAAACAAATGTAACTAATATAACTTATTTTCTAGACGAGAAAGGATTAGCTCTCTTCATCATCACCGATGTGGAAAAACTCGACAGAGAAAAATAATGGTGACCGGAAATTCGATAGTAGAAAAAAATGAGAGAATATTCAACTTTTTTTTAAACATTGATTAGGAATTTTGTTTATATATTTTAATAAAAATATTTTTTATCTAAAAACTAATGAATTGATATAATTTTTAGATGAATTTGTATTTGGACGATGTAGATCCAAAAAAATAATTTGACCTGTTTCTAAATATCGATTGAAGTCCGAAGAATGTCAAAGGTTATGGGAGAATGTACTGATTGATGGTCAATTATGAAAATGACATAACAATTCGTATCCGAAGACGTCTTGAGGAGGGGTAACTTTATGAAGTCATTTTCTTTTCTTTTATTGAGTTTGAAGTCATTTAATGCATCGATCGAAGTGAAAGCTTTTTCACTATCGATGGTAAAATTGAAAAGCTAAATTTACGGTATTTAATTGAATGTACTATTTGACTACCATTCATATTTGTTATCATATATATATATATATAAAACATTTATATTGCCTCCAAGGGGGTAGCCGAGTTAGTTGAGTATGACATTCTTATAACCAAAGGGTCATGAGTTCGAGTCACCTATATACGTTTTTTCGGCTGAACCTGTCATCTTGTGTGGTTTACCTTCTGCCGTTGGTTTGCAGGCTATCGCGTCAGACTGAGGGTTTACCCTGTGCGCACTCATTGCACTCTGAGTAGCGGCTGCGGGTTCCCTCCGAAAAAAATAAAAATAAAACATTTATATTTTAGTATTTTACTCGATATTTTAAATTTTAAATTTTATATTAATTTGAAATAAAGGTGAAGTCCAAAAATTTGGCTAATTTTCTTTTAAATTTACTCTAACTATAAATAGAGGTGTTAAAAAATGGGTTAAACTTACTTCCCTCTCTCCTAATCTCTCTATTTTCTTAGAGTGTCACGCTTTCTTACCATCGATGATTGCACTGAATTCAACTCTGATTTATCGTTTTTCACTTTTTGATACACGTTTCAACTATTTCAGAATCGACGCTAAAATAGTAAGTTCGGTCATCTTTTTTTTTTCGAAAAATCAGTACAATTCTATCACATTTCAGAAACCTAGGGTTTCATTGACATGGATTTTTCGAGTTTTTCTGTTAGTTTACTGATAATCTACTTCACATATATATATATATATATCAGTTTTTTTGACTTATATCAGTTTTGTGTGATACTCTTCTTCATTTTTTATTTATATATGTTTTTCAGTCTCATCATTACTCAATCCCACTGCTTTCTCGTGTCTCGCATAACAGCCCTGCTAACTCCATAACAACCCTGCAATTTCGCGTTTAAGTAGCCTTATTAGTGTTACTTTAAATCAGAGATGCTTTTGTTTCTCATAACCTATATTGTTTTTGTTTAGCATCTAGTATTTGTCATCCGCCACACTTTGTGAGGTTTAGAATCTATCACTTAACATCTATCATAACATCTATCATAGTTACTCTATTTTTAGCATATGCAATGCCAATTTTTTTTTTGTATTTGTATAGGTTTTGCAGCTATCATTGATTCCATGATTGCAGGTGTGTATAGATTTCGCATCTATCAATGTGTCTTGGTTACAGATTAACATAGGTTTCACATCTATCAAATTACCCCATGTGTTAACATTTACAAAGGTTGCGCATTTATAACTTTTAAAATGGTTTCACATGTGTATAGTTTTCACATCTATCACTTAACGAACTTCCAATGATTTCGATCTATCATAGCTCACTCGTTTTTCTTATTTTATTATTTTTTACATGAAAAATGGCTCCAAAAACTTGTTTCTTCAGGTCAAGCCTTTTTTCATTAATAAAACAGATGCAAGAGACAAAAGTAAGATCAGAACACATAGAATAAGCAAAAAAACACAATTTTATTCAGTCTTGAAGGCAACATATGATCTTAAAAAGAACAAGGATCCTTACAAAAAGAATTGGGATTTAATTCACGAGATAATAAAGACATATGTTGATGAAAATGAAGCTTTCAAATTGGGTAAAAAGTTTCTACGTCTTACAACCAACGATGTCAAGATAATATTTGGTTTAAAACATGGAAACCATCATATGACACTACAAGCCAAACACTTTGAACCAAGATATTCAGAATTAGAAGATGGAAAACAATCCAGAATAACCAATACATACTTTATTTGATGACACATCAAGAAAAATTGATAAAAGCAAAGCAAGACCAATCACAACTAAAATGATAAAGGTATATAATTCCAAATTTTCTTACATTATTGCACTGGTTCCTCATTATCATAGGTTTCATAATTACATAGGTTTCTCATCTACACTTTTTCCCTATTTCACATTTGCATATGTTTCTTATCTACCATTTCTTTCTTACTTTAATATTTGCATAGGTTTGACATCTAAAAATTTTACTCTTCTTTCACATTTGGATAGGTTTCACATCTATCATATTAGACATGTTTCACATTTTCATATGTGTCACATCTATCACTATTAAGTCACGTTTTACATCTATCATTTTAATTAATGTTTCACATATATCATTTTAACATTTGCATAGGTTCTGCATCTAGACTTTCAACTTTGCTTCACATTGGCATAGGTTTCGCGTCTATTGATTAGCCATGTTTCACATTAGCTTAGGTTTCACATCTATCTCTTTTAAATAATACATTTTCATGTTTATAGGATGCTATAAATAGAGCAGCAAAAAACTTAGAGGACATGAAACAAAAGATGTTGTGACACTCTTCATAATGTTAACCCATTCTACCTAGTTTTTTCTTTACATCTGGAGATATACTAGAATCTACAATGATCTATTACGTAGAACACCTACATAAAATAAAAAACTAAAATTGGGTTGAAGCAATCCGGGACAAGTTGATGAATTCTGGTGTGGATTATTTTCGATTTAGGGTAATTTAGTGAAGTGTTTTGGGAATTTAATGTTTAAGGTGGAGTGTTGTGAGATAATTAATATCTGTTCTTGTATTAAATTATGATCGCCCTCATTAATGAAAGTAGTTGGGGTATTTATACTTAATTAATGACCCATGGGTCTTTCGGGTCAGATTGTGGGCTCGGGTTAAGTTTAAGAACCCATTTCGCAAGGTGTGAAATGACCAACACCTAGCTTAGTCACATTCAACTACATTTGTCCCGTTCGGTTTATTATGGCAGTGGCTTCGATCAAACTGCCCTTCAGATAGAGGTAAGTTATTGTGTAAAAAATATCTGACCTTATTAGTAACCCCTTTAGGTCTTGCAAAGAATCTTTGGAAGAACTAATCCCTAAAATTAGAAATCAACGCATTTTCAATATGAAATGTTTTATTTCGATTTGTCTTTGTATCCGAACTGAATAAATCACTTTTTTCTGCTAAGAATTTCAAGAGTTAGTCCGATCAAAATTTGGTGGGACTGATTTTACCGTTAAGAATTTCAAGAGTCTTTTTTCAACGTGGGATACGTGTCAGGCTCTGGTTTGACCTCTCAGACGTTTTCTCTTAGATTCTCATATCTACTAGGCTAGAAAGTTACTTAGGGTGTAACCCCTATGCTTAATAGCCCTTAATCATGGCTATGATCGGTTTATCTTCCCCTAGGTAACCCCTTATTTAACTCCATTTTACTATTCTATTATCTTAAAAAACACAAACACTTCTAGAGAGAGAAAGCTTGGTACTTTTTTTAAATTATGTTCGAGTAATTTATGTTCGCAACCAGATCGCACTAGTAAAACGGGGTTGGCTAAATTTGTCTGAACTGGAGAGAGCGAGAAAATTTACAAAATATGAAAGAATTGTTGCTGGTCTTCTTGTCTCTCATAGTGAATAAATCAATCAACTAAAAGCAAGCACAAACCAAGTTTCATCAGCATCAAAGACATCTAAGGTTAGAAAATTTCTTTTTGTCCTAACTCTTTCTCCTCTTCAATCAGGATCCTATGTTCAAGAATCTCAGAACCCTCTCTTTAAAAAAAAGGTAGTTTCCAGTGTTAGGAAGCCTTCACCCTTAATTTCCATGGGTTCGGACGCTGAGAAGTCTCCTGAGAAGAACACCCCTCGCAAAATAACTCACCAATCCAAGGTTAAGTCTACTCCTAGCTCTTCGAAACATAATAGTTTGGAGACAATCCTGGAAGAAAACAAGCCATCCGAACAGAAATCCATCTTAATGGAAGAAAATATAGAGGATAATATAGAAGATACTCCTTTTGAGGCATCTGGATAGACGGAGGACACCGCAGCAGATCAGAGGGGTAAAACTAAAGTGGGTCTGTCAAATCCGGATGCACTTCCGGAGTGTCTGGAAGGGAAGGTGGGGCTCAATTTTCAGAAAGTCAGTTTGAAGTACCTGATATCCCTCAAGAACATTGCTTACGTATATACCCGCACTATTGAGTTGGGTCGTATTCAAACAAAGTGAGGCTTCCCCGATTCTGTTAAAGTAAGAATCCCAATCATCCTAGAGACTCCAATGGACTGTAAGTCTAATGAGCTAGTAGTATATACCGAGGTGTTGAATTGGGGACTCCGGTTCCTTTTGGATCCAGAGATAGTCAGGTACTTTCACTTGATAAAGTTATGTCAAAGTCAGTTAAGTCTGACTCCTTGGTACACTATGATGGTTGGCATAATGGCTTCGAGGTTGTCAAAAATCCCACTACCAATGGAGCAATTCGCTGTTGTGGCGAATCTATCCAAGAACCATCATATTCCCTTTTACCACTACAATATGGGAAATGATTAGAAGGTAGTGAATGACTTACTGGAGTCCAAAAATCCATAAAGGACATAATTCTTGTTCATCAGTGGGGCCTGGGAGAATAGGAAAAAGATAAAGGTTGACTCTAATCCAAGCCAACTGACTAGTCATTGGAAGAGTATAAGTAAGTGTTATTTATGTTGCCCTTAGTCTTTTAAATACTATGTGGTTATTCCGAACTCACTTGTGTCTCTTTTTAGTGTTTCGAAAGAAGTTCTCAGACCATCTAGAAGCTGGACAAAGCACTTGTGCTAAGTTAAACGCATGGGCTTCGGAGAAATGGTAGAATGGTTTCCATAACTCTTCCACCTCAGGGAACTTTGTGAGATCTCACATGTGGAATACTACAGGAAAAAGGGACCTCACATGGGAAAAACTGAACACTCCTCCTCCCGCAAATGTCATCCTAAAGAGGATTGAGTGCTAAGGACGCCAAGATTTATCTGCCTTCCAGGGTCAAAGCCCCTAGCTATCTGGACAAGATGAAGAATAAAATAAAGAAGAAAACCATAATAGACCCACCTGAGCCAACTACCGAAAGGACCGGTTTAAAGAATCAAGAAGGGATCAATGATGTTCTGCTGGAAGCAGTTGAAGTTACCGTCAAGGAGGCTGGTGGATTAGACAACCCATCAAAGGTTACAAAGAAGGATAAGAAGTGAAAAGCAAGAACTGATGAAAAAGATGCAAAGAAGAAGAAAGTCGCTCTGGGATCAAAAATAATTCTACGACCTTATGAACTTCCTCCTCCGGTTCCTGCTGTTCCCACTCTGCAAGAAGAAATTCCACCCAACCTTTATTCCGAACAAGCCACTACTGATGGAGAGGTAAATCTCAATGCATTTCAGAACATTAATATATATTTTAATAAATTGGACGATGATGACCTTTTGGGACCTTATCGTCCTACTAATTGGACCAATGCTGTAACACACAATGGTTAGAAATACATGATATCAAGTGAACAAGACACTCTGAGTCATGCTCTCTTAGATTATATTCGTCCGGTAGTCGACGTGGAAAGGCAAGTGAGGGACCAAACCACTACCATAAATTCCCTGACTTCCGGAGAATCAAAGCTTGACGAATAGTCTCTCTGTCGCTCAGTAGAGCATAGAATCCTTGAAAAAGGAAAAAAAGGATCTAGCTGTTAAATTTCTCAAGTCTAAGAGGCTTAAGAAGATCTCCAGACCAAGTATTCTGGACTGGAAACTTCTTCCTCTGATAAAATCAAAGCTCTGAAAGAACAGCTAGAGGCTAGAGACAAAACTATCAAGAATTTATCTGAAGACAAAGTCAATCTGGAAAGGTGTTCTTGCAAAGAAGACAGAGGAGAATACGTCTCTAGTAAAGAAGCAAGCTGAAGAGATAGCTACTGGAATAGAGAAGTATGCCTCTGGAGTGGTGGATTCTTTGGAGAAACAGATGATGGAATAAAATCCAATATGGTCTTACTATTCCATGAGACCTTTCCTAAGAGGACTCTTGGTTCTTTTTGGAAATTTATGGAATACGATGATCTCCCTTTTCATATGATGGTTAATGGTGATAAACACAACTACTCAAGTGGGGAAGATTCTGAGGACAACGAAAGGGTTGGTGAGAGTTCAAGTGCCGAACTCAAAAGTCTGAAGAAAAGCGATGGTGATGAAAAGACCGAAGGGAACAAGCCCTAAGGTTGTATAGTTATACTGTGTATTTTTTGTTAAAAAAACTAAAGTCCTTGGATGGCCAATGAATGTTGTTGCATTTTTTGTTTAATTCATGTTCTTAAAACTTAAAGTCCTTGAATGGTCAAGGCATTTTTGAACCATAGATCAGGTCTACTCCGATTAGACTTTAATATCATACTTCTATTTGCGTAAATTTTGTTTAACTCTTTACTGCCAGTATTTAAATGGCCTTTGATATTTCAGATCTGTTAAGTAAGTGTGCTGAATAATTCCGATCACATATGTTTGACAAATTTGATCAAGTATTTAACGTATCCGATCACCTTAAAGATGTTTGAGAGCTGGAGTGTTAAATAAATATTTAATATCCGACCACCTCGCACTATGATTAAGTCAAGAATAATTTTGCACCAGACTTTTGAAGAAGGCATACGATATTATTGAAAACCTCATAGTGCCACCAGGGTAGGAAAGAGTATGCCCCCTTATTATGACAAGAGAGTTCTATTATAAGTATAACCTGAGATGTTCAACGTTCCATGGGGGCTTTAGTGCTCTCCCTTCCTTATCTTGAAGTTTATATGTTCTTGGTTTGACTTTCCCACACACCACATAAGGACCTTCCCGATTCAGAGCCAGCTTGCTGAAATGTTTTCCTTGGTGTGTAAAAATAATTTTCTTAAAACCTTGTCTCCCAATTGAAAATCTTTTCTTTAAACTTTATAAGAAAATCTGATCCTCATCAAATGCCGGTAATGTGTCGTTCTTAGATGCTCTTTAACTCTTCTTTCTTCAATAAAATCCAACTGATTCCTAACTCCCATATCATTTGCCTATTCAGAATAGTTCTGGAATCTGTAAGATGGCAAACTAACTTCTATGGGAGTGATTGCATTCATCCCATAGACAAGCCAAAACGAAAATTCTTGTGTAGCAACTCGAGGTGTAGTTCGGTAAGCCCACAACACTTTTTCTAGATAACTTGGTCATTTTCCTACAACTCCCTCCATATTTTTCTTTAGCCCTGACAAGATTGTCTGATTAACAACTCCAACTTGTCCATTTACTTGAGGGTAGAAATGAGAAGAAAAACAATGTTGAATTCCTTTGGAGGTACAGAATATTTTCATGTCTTTATTATCAAACTGTGGCCCATTATTTGTGGTAATCTTTCAGGGAACCCCAAATCTGCAACATATGTTAGACAAAATAAATTTAATAATTGCCTTAGAAGTGGTTCCTGCTAACGGAGTTGCCTCTATCCACTTAGAGACATAGTCAATAGCAACTACGATTGTTCTACTTCCACCAGATGCCATGAGAAGAGGCCCAACCAGATCCAACCCCCATCTATCGAAGGGTATCAGTTTAGATATGGATTCCATAGGAACTGCTGACACATGAATTTCATTTCCATATCTTTGGCAAGGATCACACTTCTTTACCATATCTTTAGCATCTGCCATTATGGTTTGCCATTAATAGCCTGCTAATAAAACTCTGATGGTTAGGGCTTTATAGCCATAATGTGGAGAACCTTCTCCAACATGCAGTTCAGATAATACAACTTTGGATTCTTCAAATCTTAAGCAACACAAAAGAGGTCTGTTGAAAGATTTCTTGTAAACACGAGCCTTATACTTGATTTTCTTAGCCATGGATTTATCCCATGGAAAAATCCTATCGGAAATAAACTGAAGAATATCATACCTCCAGTCCTTCGGTTAATTGGTTACTATGCTCATACTTTCTTCATTCTTTTTACCTTTTTCTTAGCCCGTCTGTATTGATGGACATTTGAACATCAGAATCCAAGGGTAAGATTCAGAATAATTTATAGTTTATAAAGAGTCTGCCATAGTATTCTCCATTCTAGGGATGTGTTGATAGTGGATTCTCTTAAAGCTTGCAAAAAATTCCCTTAACATAAGCAAGTATTTAATCGATTGTTCTTTCTTTGCTTCAAATTTCCCTTGAGCATGTGAAACAGTAATTAGGAGTCACTCATTAATCGAACTCTCATGGCCCCACATATAAGGGCTGGCTTAAGACCAGCTATAGCTGCTTTATATTCAGATTCATTGTTAGAAGCCCTGAAACCAAAACATATAGTATGGTACATAGTATCACCATATGAGAAGTTAAACAAATTCTATCCCCACAACCCATAGTACTTGATCCACCATTAGTTCAGACTAATATTTCTTAGACTGGTTTTCTGGAATTTATCCGAAGGATCTATCAACATGAAATTCTACAAAGAAATCAGCCACTGATTGGGCTTTAATCACCGTTCGGGGCGCAAAATCAATATTATAATCACCCAATCAACTGACCACTTGGTCATTCTGCTTGATACATCAGTTTTCTGAAGAACACTTTTCAAGGGAAAAGATGTTCGAACAACAATGGAATGAGCTTGGAAGTATGGTCTCATCTTTCTTGCTGCAATTACCAAGGCCAATGTTATTTTTTCTAACTTCAAAAATCTTCTTTCAACATCCGACAAAATTTTGCTAATGTAATACCCCGGGCGAGGATAATTATCCACATCTCTTACTAGCACATTACTTATTGCATACTCTGATACATCTAGGTATACGTAAAGTGTTTCCCATGAAAAAGTTTAAAAAAGTATTGGGTGAAGAAAAATGCTTCTTGATTTCAAGAAATGCATGATCACATAAGGGAGACCAATTAAAGTCTTAGCATTCCTTAATACCTAGAAAAAAAAGAGCACATTTGTCTGATGATCTTGAAATAAACCTGTTCAAAACAGCCAATCATCCGGCCAGCCTTTGAACTTCTTTCGTGCTCTGAGGAGGATCCATAGCTAGCAGGGCATTAAGTAGTTCCGGATCAGGTTGAATTCCAATTTTCACTTATAATGTAGCCCAATAATTTTCCAGATCGGACCCTAAAAACACACTTTTCAAGGTTTATCTTCAAGTTCACAGCCTCTAATCAGAAAATGTTTTTTGAAGGTCAGATATATGGGCATCTTCCTCCAAGCTCTTTACCATCATGTCATCTATATAAACTTCCATGTTTCTTCTGATCTGATTAGCGAAGGCTTTATTTACTAACATTTGATAAGTGGCCCCCGTATTTTTTAATCCGAACGGCATCATCTTATAAAAATGAAGACCTATGTCCGTAATAGAAGTGTTATGGTCTTGATATTTCGGATCTACTTGTATCTGGTTGTACCTGAAAATACATCCATGAAAGACAACAATTTATTCCCATAAGTTAAATCCACCAACTGATCTATCCAAAAAAAAACAAGATAAGGATCATTGCAGCATGCCTTATTAAGATCAGTAAAGTCGATACACATGCGCAATTTGCCATTATTTTTCTTAACTAAGACAGGATTGGCAGTCCACAAAGGGTATTGAGACTCTTTTATGTGACCCATCTTGGACAGACGATCAACTTCTTAAACAATCACATTTGCTTTTTCTTTAGAGAAAGATCTTCTTTATTGTACAACTTGCGCAACATCAATTCGTTCGATAACTTGCGACAAATTTTATAAGCTGGTACTCCGGTAACATCGCCATTGCACCAAGAAAATATATATTGACTACTCATTAAAAAAGATAACAACCTGTGTTTGAACCTTGGCTCCAACTTGGTACGAATTTTAATATATATTTTTTCTCAGCTAAGGAATGGGTTTCGACGTCCTTTACGAGTATCATGACACTGGGAGCCTCCCTGGGGATCATCAATTTCATTCTCATCGGTGGAAGGCTTCATTAGCTTCTAATCTCTATTAATCTTGACTGCCTCTTTAGACTTAGAGGCGAGGGTCGTTGCAAAATATTCCCTGACTATCTGTTGACTGCTCCATACAACACCTACTTGCCCCTGGATAACATATTTCAAACATTGGTGGACCATAGAGGCCACATCATGCATTCTGGAGAGCCAAAACTCCCAAATATTGCATTGTAAGATGTTGGGAAATCCACCACAACAAACAATACTCTCACCATTTTCTTAAAAGGTCTTTTGCCCAACAATACCTCTTCTTCAAATTCCCCAATTACATCTGAAGAACTTCCTGTGAAGCCCACGATGGTTCTGTTCGAACGCTGTATAAGTAAAGGGTTCCTCATCTGTTTGTAGGAGCTAAAAAAAAAGATATTTTCCAAACTTCCTGTGTCAATCAGGATACGACGTATATCATTTCCCCTATTGACGCCCCTATTACCACAACATCTTCATGAGGGCCTACAATATCTCTTAGGCCATCCTCATCAAAAAATATAAAAGGAGATGGAGTTTGATGCAAGTGTGTGGAAATTATTCCATCCAACCGGGTGATCAAACTGTGGATATGCCTCTTCCTTGATGAACTAGAAGGTGCAGTCATAGCATCTCATCCGAAGATAGTCAACGATTCAAAAAATTTAATAAAACCGGAGACAGCTTTAGTCTTGTCTGTTATTACCCCTACCCGATTCCGATTCGGATCCGGATCAAGGTACTCAGAATCTATATCAAACCTTTCAGTGATCACTATATCATCTTCCCTTGTAGACGTTTCAGGGTTGCTTGAAGGAACAGTTCGGGGAGTATGGCATTGGGTTGTGTATCCGGTCTGCTCCCCCCTCGCTTTTTGACATAGGCCCCCAACTTACCTCTTTCAATAAGATTCTGGACCTCTTGTTTCAAGGCTATACAATCGTGGGTATCATGCCCAATGTCATTATGGTATTCGCATAAACGGGTACTCCGGTTTTCTCTGGGGGATTGCAATGCTGCTGGCTTTCTGAAGTGTACTTCATTTTTATTTTTATCATAAATTGTAGCCACACTTTCCCCCAATTCAACAAACCACTCAGGTTGGACCCATGGTCTCAACTTGTTTCAGACCTGCTGGTTTTGACTTTAGTTAGACGGATTTTGCCTTGATTGGTTAGACCCCTGTCCAATGTCCTTTGACCTGTAATTGGACTGATTGGTAGCTTGAAGGGTTGATGCTGTAGTAGTATACCTAATCTAGAGATGTACTCTGGTTTTCTTTGTTTCTTTAACATTAATTTGTTTTCCAATTTGATTTAACAATCCTCCCAGGTCATAACCTTCTTCCAAGTCACTGAATCAGCTAAATTACCGAGATTTAATCCTTGTCTGAGGGAAACAATTGCAACTTGTTCAAAGTAATCTACTAGCCTATTTTTTGTATTCATAAACCGGTTGATATACTCCTTCAGAGATTCATTTGGCTCTTGAGCACAATGGATAATAGTATCCCCAATACCCTTGAGCTCCTTGCTTCCAACGAACTGCCTCCTGAAGGTAACCCAAAATATATAAAAAAACATTTATACATCCCCGAGGGAGACTATTATACCACTTGAGAGCGCTTCCTGTGAAAGTTTGGGAGAAGGACCTATACAACAGTTTGTCGTCGTCATCGAAGTTCATAATGAAGTTCTTAAACTGCTCTAAATGGTTGTCCGGATCTCTACTCCCATCAAATTTCTCCATTTTAGAGCTGTCAAACCTCTTGGGAAGATGTCCAGAGAGTATTTTCGTAGATTAGGGTGATTGTCTCCAGTTCTTGTTACGACTGAAAATAGTATCTTCATTTGGAGTAGCAAAAATACCTGGTTCGGATTGGAAAGCAAAGAGATCAATCAACAACTGGTCAATATGTTGATTAATTGTACCCTTACCCTTCCCATGATATCTCTTAAGCCTGCCATGCCTATCCCTTTTTCTTGAATGTTTTTTAGTTAGCCTCATTTTCTTTTTTGACCGTCCTTCATCACTACTTAAGGACATTGATTCTTCAAGTTCCACGTCATTGCATGAGCTGCTGGAGGATTCCAAAGTAGAACTCTCCAAATGTTTGTATCAGTACTTTTTCTTGGAACTGAGATACGTATTTAGAGACTACTTGTTCTCTCCAGGATTGTCAGTATGGTGAAGTACCGATGCATCAGATTTCTCTTTAACCTTTTTTTATGCCTGTTTCAACGCTCCCAACGCCTCTATCTCAGCCCTCAACTGGTCGCGCTCCTCGATAGTGTATTCATTTTTTTCCTTTACAACTTCCACCTCAAGAGGTGGAACATTCTGCGCATTCAGATTCATCTTAACTATTTGCATCCTGGTTTTGAATATGAAATTCAGGCACCGTCGTGCTCCTACTGTGGTCGCCAATTCGGTATAGATTATTTCTGATTGAGGGTAATTTAGTAAAGTGTTTTGAGAATTTAATGTTTAAGGTAGAGTGTAGTGAGATAATTAAGGTGTGTTCTTGTATTAAATTCGGATCACCCTCATTAATGAAAGTAGTTGGGGTATTTATACTTAATTAATGACCCATAGGCATTTCAGGTCGGATTGTGTGCTCGGGTTAAGTTTAAGAACTCATTTCTCAAGGTGTGAAATGACCTAAACCTAGCTTAGTCACATTCCACTACATTTGTCCTGTTTGGTTTATTATGGCGGTGGCTTGGTCCGAACTGCCCTTCGGATAGAGGTAAGTTGTTGTGTTAAAAATATCTGACCTTATCAAATTCAATAAAACTTTCTCAAGAAACTAATCCTAGAAAAGATGGAATTTTCTTCTCCCTCAAGAAAGTTCCAAGAAATGATTCTGTTTCTTAACCTCTAAGAAACCTCTCAATCTCTTCATCCTATTGTTAAGTAGATTTATAGTATTGGTATATACAATCCGGTAACAGCTGCATCTACATTGGAGATTTCGGCCTTCGCAGGCACGACCTGTTGAAGGCTGGTGTCATGAATATGGATCCCCATGGCAAAGACTTTCCTCCACTGAATGGTAAGTTGGCTGCGACTGAATCTATGGCATTGTCAATGGACAGGCGGTATGCTGATGTACTAATGAAAAAAGATATGGTTACAGAGTTTGAATCGGAAGTTATAACGTTAGGTGATCACAATGTCATCCGGTTTGAAAGAAAGGTGAAGCGCAATATTTGCTCTCAGTCAAGAACTACCCTAATATGTAAGTTTAATGATGGTATCCCTAAAAGGCTTGTGTTTCAAGCATTTCTTGACTCGTTCAAGTTCAAGGGTGTGTTCACATATGTAACAGTCGACTCAAGACAGATTCTTATTGAGTTTTCAGTGTTGGAGGATGCTGGTAGGCTTTGGGTGAGTAGGTTCTGGAAGGTTGATGGAAACATGATGCGTGTAGTTAAGTGGTGTCCACATAGTACCAGAAACTTTGAGAGCCCGATTGCTCTGCTCTGGGTTAGGTTCGAAAAAGTGCCAGAATTCATGTATAACAGTTCTGTGATAAATGAACTAGCTTCTTCCCTTGGGTTGGTGCACCATGTTGTAATCCCTGATATTAACAGGGCAAATTGGAATGCATGCTTTGCATTGATTGAGATTGATGTCTCAAGCTATCTTAAGAGGAAGTTGAAAGTTGAGTTTGGTGAGGGTGATGTGTTCAACATACATGTTAGTTACAAAAATGCTCCAGGTTACTGTAAGATCTGTCACCATATTGGGCATGAGTCTGATAAATGCAAAAAGAATTTGTCTATGGATTCCAAGAATGTGATAGAAAGTGTGAAAGAAAGTGTTGATCTAAACAGAAATAAGTTGATGAAAGAAAATAATACTGTTATTGCAAGAAATGTTGATCAACAAGAATCTTTACAGAAAGTTGATAAGCCTGATAAAGCTAATACGTCTACAAAGGTTGAAGCATTTACTCATGTATACAGGAGGAAATTAAAATCAATCATTACAAAGAAAGATAGGTCTTCTGTGTCTTGTCCATCTACGAATGTTGCAAGTCCAGTAAGGGAGAGAGTAGTATCCAACAATGATCCTGATATCATCAGTGCCCTTCAGAATCTTGAGGAAGAAGAGAACTGTCTGGGCAGGTTACAGCCTTCTCCTCGAGGTGGAAGGGCTGGTAGTTACAATCCTTCTCCAAGAACAAACACTAATGACCCTGATCAAGATTTCGAGACAGTTATTTCAAGAAAGATCAAATCTGCTAACAGAAATAGTAACTCAAATAGACTGTCTATAAGCTCTTTTAGAAAGAGAGGAAAGGGTTTAAACAACTCAGCATCTGATAATGATTAAGTTCCTAAGTTGGAATGCAAGGGGGGTACATAATGATCCTACAATTGCTAGGCTTAAGTACATTATTAAAAATGAGAAAGTTAAACTAGTCACAATTCAAGAGCCCATGGCTTGGTCAGATAAGATGGAATTGGTTACTAGGAGAATTGGGTTTGAGAATTGTGTGGCTAATAAATCTAATAAAATATGGTTGCTTTGGTCAAATGAAGTCAGTGTATCAGTGATTGATGATCAGGACCAGTATATACATGTTGAGATCAATCATGCTGCTTTTACTGGTTGTTTCACTTCTATTTATGCAAAAAATTTGAGAATACAAAGAAAAATGCTCTGGAGTCAGCTTAGTAACATTACCTGTGATATGCCTTGGGTTCTTGCTGGGGACTTCAACTCCATAAGATGCCCTGATGATCAACTTTGCTGTATGAATTATGATGGAAATGGGGCTGAAGACTTCAATGACTTCATAAGGAACAGCAACCTTGAAGTTCCTGGTCACATTGGATCACGTTATACCTGGAGCAACAATAAGGTTTGGAAAAGATTAGACTGGGTGCTCACTAATCAAAGTATGCTGAATGGGTTAAGTTTACAGGTTTGCCACATGGTCAGAACTTGTTCTGACCATGCTCCTCTTTTACTTTCAATTAGTAAAGTCACTTCACATATTAAGAAGGGTTCTTTTAAGTTTATCAATGCTTGGGCCAACCATCCTGACTTTATGGATTCTGTAAGTCAGAATTGGTCCAAGCATTGTAATGGAGATGAAAGTACAATATTTTGGTATAAACTTAAGAGATTGAAGAAGCATTTGAAAAACTGGAACTATACAACTTTTGGAAACATTTTTAATAAAGTAAAAGAGGCTATAGTTGATGTTGAAAACTGTGAGTTGATTCACCAGCACACTAAAGATAATACTTCAAAATCTAAACTTTCAAAAGCTAATAGCACCCTTATCCTTGCTTTAAAGGATGAGGAATGCTACTGGAAACAAAAATGTTTTAATTCTTGGCTAAAAGATAGTGATGGAAATACAAAACTTTATCATAGCTTTGTAGCCAAGAAAAGAAAGAAAAATTTCATAACTGGAATAAAAGATAAAGATATGTGGATTACTGACCAAAGTGAGATTGCTTCTTCAGCTGTTGAACACTTCAAAATGATTCTTTCTAATGTACCTAAAAATAATAACAATATTAGTGATGATGAATCTGTTCTAAAGCACATACCTAAGCTTGTCTTGGACAGGGATAACAGAGAGATTACTAAACCTACTACTAGGGAGGAAGTCAGAGAAATTATTTATGAAATGAAGATTGACAGTGCCCCTGGCACAGATGGGTTCAATACTTTTTTCCTTAAGAAATGTTGGAATATAATTTGTGATGATCTTTGTAAAGCATTAAATGCTTACCTTTCTGGAAATGCTTACCTTTCTGGAAATGCTATCCCAAAAGGGGTATTTGCTACTGGCATTGTGCTGGTTCCTAAAGTGGCAAACCCAATTGCCTGGAACAGCTATAGACCATTAAGTATGTGTACTATTATGAACAGACTGTTCTCTGCCCTCATTAATAGGAGAAACTCTTGTATTCTTCCCAAGCTTATATCTAGAGGCAGAGTGCGTTTGTGAAAGAAAGACTAATACATGACAACATTTTAACCATGAAGGAAATGCTACATAGCATCAGAAGAAAGCCATCAAAAGGAAATATCATTTTACAGCTTGATATGACAATGCGTTTGACAGGATGTCTCACACCTTTGTCATTCAAACTTTAAGATGCTTTGGGTTTTCTGAAGATATTCTATCTTTGGTTAATAGCTTAATTTCTAATGTTATGTTATCAGTATTAATAAATGGAACCTGTACAGGTTACTTCCATCAGAGAACAGGATTAAGACAAGGAGATCCTTTGTCTCCTTGTCTCTTTATCCTTGCTGAGGAAGCCCTTTTAAGAGGCTTGGAAAACTTATATGAAAAGAATAATAGAATGCAGTTCTATGTAAAGTCAGGATTCATCTTACCATGTTTAGATTTTGCAGATGATGTGGTTATATTCTCTAACAGTGCTCCATCAACAGTTAGAAGTCTGAGTGACCTGCTAAATCAATATCAGAAAGAGTCTGGGCAATCTATCAACAGTGAAAAGACAAAGATTATTACCTCCACTCATTGCTCCAATACTAATTCTTCTAGAATCAATGCAACATTGGGCAGATTGTCACTTATAAGACATGTTCTTCATCCCATCATAATTTTCTGGATGCAAAACAGTGTTATACCAAAAACTATTTTAAATAAGATTGAACTCTGCTTTAACAAATTTCTATGGAGACCTAAAGTAAATGAGAATGCAATTCATTGGGCTTGTTGGGGAAACCTATGCAAGAACTTTGAGGAAGGAGGATTGAATATCAAGCATCTGTCTAATATTCAGTTAACTTTTGCCTATAAGCTATGGTATTTGTTTAGAAAAGGGAAGTCCCTTTGGGCTGATCTCATATCTAATACCTATTGCAAGGACAGACACTCACTTACTGCTAAGTGTGGAGCAAGTGACTCTATAGTATGGAAGAGTCTTTGCTCTGTCAGAAAGAAGGCTGATATATTCATTCAGTGGAAAGTTGGGCAAGGAAACATGGATTTCTGGAGAGACTCATGGCATGAAATGCCTCCAATTATAACTGATCAGAATTCCTGGTATCTTCCAGCCCAGGTTAAATCATTTTGGAAAGAAAACAGTTGGGACCCCAATCTCACATCTTTTCTTTCAAATGATCGATATCAACACATATGTGGTGTTAATATTAACCATGATAAAGAGGATTGTATAGAGTGGAGTCTGTCAAAAAATAAAAAGTTTAACACAAAAAATACATGGGAAAACATCAGAGTTAAAAGTAGTAGTTCATTCTTTTTCAAAAAGCTTTGGCACAACTTCATACCAACTAAGTTTTCGTTTTTAAGCTGGAAGATACTGAGAAACTTTATTCATACTGATAATGTTCTTACTAAGAGGCATTTCTACATTGTCTCTAAGTGCCAGTTCTGCAGCAACTGTGAGGACACAACTCACCTCTTCATAAGTTGCTGCTTTGCTTGGCACTTATGGAATTACTATGGAATCATGTTTAGAATTCCAGTAAAGAGGTTCATGAAATTGAGGCACATGTTTCTCATATGTTTTAGTGCAACTCGTATTAAATTTCATGTTACTCACATTGTGCCCCAATTAATTGTGTGGACAATATGGTATAACAGGAATCACTCTAAGTTTGGAAAGCCTATAGACAACTTCTACAATGCTGTGGCCAGAATTAATCGTTTTATTTTGGGTATAGACTCTAAGCTACAAGCTAAGCACTGGGTTCATGCTATGGATGTAGGTGGAAAAATTGGAGCCAGTTCTATTAGCCAGAGGAAGATAACATACCGTACCTGGAAGGCTCCCGATCAGGGAAGACTGAAAATTAATGTGGATGGCGCCTCCTGCTTCTCTGGGGAAGCTTCTGGTGGTCTCATTGTTCGAGACAGCCAGGGGAACTGCATCGAGGGAGCCGGTTATCTGTTTGGAAAGATGTCACCACTACAGGCTGAGAGGAGAGCATTGTTGGAAGCTCTGCTTCTTTGCAACAGTCGAGGGTGGAGCGAAGTGGACATCAAATCGGATTGTTTACCCTTGGTCATCAGCTTCTCACTCGAGGATGAGATCAATAGGTTCAGGGATGAGGTTTTCAGAGCTTTAATTCGCCCTTCAATGAAAATCAACCACATTTCCAGATATGAAAATGTGGCTGCAGATTGGGTAACGAAATGGGTACTGGAGGAGAAGAGGTGTTGTTCATTTGCTAGTCATGACATCCCAACACCCCTTTGTGCGATTCTGGTGCTTGAAAGTTTGGGTATTGGGTACATAGACCCAGGTTAGAAAGTGTAAAGCTTTGATTGAAAGGTATTGGTCGTAATGGTGAGAACGTGGTAATGGATGGGATGACTGGCTATGGTGATTTCAGCTGAAAGTTAATTAGGGTTTGTGAAAGGGAGAAGACAAGGGGATTGAAAGGAACTAGGGTTTTCAATTAGGGATTTTGAGTGATTCAGGGCTAACTTTTGGTCCTGATTCAATTTACCTTGTATTGGGCCTTTTTCCTCTTGTTTTTAGGCCCTGGAAGTTTGGGTCCTTTTAACTGGTCATATCATTTAGTTAATAAAATAATCTTTTTTGCAAAAAAAAAACTAATCCTAGAAAAGTAGTTGGTTGTATTGCGCTTTTACTGTTTAGTATTTTTGTTTGTTCTATTTTAAATATTATTTAATAAATAAATGGTATCTAAACTATTTTTAATATATAGTCATTCATTATTGAACACAAAAATATATGTCAAAAAGAAGAAATTGAAGACAAGATATGTAGCTGCTTCAAGTGGTTGGGTATTGAGGGTAAAACAACATTAAATTTGATTGATGTCATAACAAAAATAACAGATGACCATGTATATTTACACATTGTGTTTTGGTCCAGTTTTGCATTTTACATAAATATATGTTTTTACTTTAATATTTTAACAGTTTTGTAGATTTCGGGAGACGAATTGAACCTAACTAAAGAAAAACAAAAACAAATTGGAGGAGAGTTCCAAATACAATAAGAAAATAATAATGTTCCTCAGTAGAATGATGATGTTCCACAAGATGTTGAACATGATGTTACACAACATGGAAAACATGATGATATTCCACCGCATGATTCTGAACACGTTAACCCCAATGAGGATGACAGTGGTCTGAATTGGGGTACAAACCCAGCCTCAGTTGTAAGAGATTCTAGTGATAGCGAAAAAATAATAGATTAATACATTGTTCAACCACATCCAAAAGTTACAAGAACTAAAAAAGTTGTAACATGAAGAAAAAAACTAATAAAGAACGTGGAAGAGAAAACTTTATTGACAGAAACTGGTCCTTTGAACAAACATAAAATGGTATAGGCATGACGTGCTCCTATTGCAAGAAAGGAAAATTCAATATCGCAGAATCTTAGGAATCCAACGAGACTTGAAAAGAAAATAAAAAAGAAATCTCCAAACAATAATGCTAACAAAATATACCTTCTGATAGTATAAAACAGAAGGCTGAAGATATTACTGGAAAAAAAAAGGCAAAAATATCCCTTTTATCATATTTCACGTCTAGCATAGTCATGTAGGTTTCACATCAATCATATTTACTATAACTTCTGCATCTATCATCCATAATGTTATAATATGTTTGGCATCTATCATCCATAATGTTATAATATGTTTGGCATCTATCATATACAATGTACGTTTCACATCAATCATATTTCCTAAAGGTTATGCATCTATCACTTTAATTTACATTTCACATCTATCAAATCTATTAAGGTTTTGCATCTATCATTTTAATCCATGTTTCACATCTATCATGCATATTAAGGTTCCACATCTATCATGGATAATCTCATAAAAGGTTTCACATCTATTACGTTTATTTACGTTTCACATCTATCATATTTATTAAGATTTCACATCTATCATATATCATTTTTATAAAAGGTTTCACATATTTTACATAAGTTATTATTTTATAGAAAATCAACAAAATATCCCCAGTCCCAGCCATACCACCAGCATACCATGTCTCTTCGTAGAACTTTGACTTATCAACAATAGATATAATAGAATAAAATAAAATCAAACGTGAAGGATTTCAATACGGAATGAAAGAATTAAAAAGGAAACTAAATGAACAAGAGAACATCATTTCACAAATGAAAGCTGATGTAGAGATGGACACCGAGGTCTTACTACAAAAGACACTTAAACTGTCTATGTTGAAGCCAAACACATAAGATGAAGTAAAAAATAAACCACTGAAAAGAAACCAAAAACTTATGCAAGAAAAGAAATTAAATGATCAATCCCAACACTCACCGAATAAAAAAGTATATATTACATATACAAGACAGAATGATCAACAAATCGGTGTAAAGAAACATGTTTTTGTTATTGGTACTGGTGTCCAAATCCCTGTTGTTGATATTGAAAGCCCATACACTATATCCAATATTATATTGGCAGTCCAGCATCCACCTTCACCACAATAGAACAGTGAAGTCGGTGTGGAACAACAGGATCCAAAAATTACGGTTGATGTGTAAGAGAAGCGCATTAATCCTAATGTTATTGTTGTTGTTCAAGATGAGCATGATACTCGTATTAATATTAGGGTTGATGTTTCTGTTGTTACAACTAAGGGTATTGCTGTTGTTGAAAAGGAGCATGTAACTCCTATTGATGTCGGGGTTGAAAAACAAGATGATCCCCTTGTTGATGTTCATCTTGCTACATCTAAGGTTACTATGGAAGAGAAGCATGTTCTTCTATTATATTTCTATAGGTTTTACATCTATTGTAGTCTAACTTGTTTCTCATCTATCATAATTTCAATGGTTTCTCATCTATCACATTTCCTTAGGTTTCACATCTATTGTAGTTTAGCTGGTTTCTCATCTATCATAGTTCTAAAGGTTTTACATTTATCGCGTCTTACAGTTTCACTAGTTTTGCATTTTTGCAGAAAGAGTTGGATGAAGAACCTTTATTTGAACTAAATTTTGATCCTTCTCAATATCAAATCCCTGATGAACTACCTAATATAGAAATTACCAGAAAAAAATTTCCAGTTACAAATAAAGTAACAACCGCAATTGAAATAGAGAAAGACTACAAATTAGAACTTATTCAAAAGGAAGAAAACAATCCCGATCCAATAATGGTGTGGATAAAAGTAGCCTGAGGGTAGGCTGGTAATTTCAAGTAGAGTTTCAGGGTGGTGTAAGGGTGTTTTAAGGTGGTGTAAGGGTGTTTCAAGGTGGTGTAAGGGTGTTTCAAGGTGGTGTAAGGGTGTTTTAAGGTGGTGTAAGGGTGTTTCAAGGTGGTGTAAGGGTATTTTAAGGTGGAGAGAGAATTAAGCAGCTTGGCAGCAGTTAATTTTTGTTACCAGAAGTTAATGCTGGTGGTTGAGTATTTATAGTGTGATGCTTGGTCCCTTATGGGCTTTCGGGTCAAGTTTAATGGACCCGGGTCATGTTTAAAGACCCATGAGTTCTAAGCAGGAGGACAGGTAGCTTAGTCAGGAAGTGTTTAGGTTTTTTAGTACTTTTGTCATAGTTCGAACAGCCTTAGGCTCATATTGGTTCGAAGTGATCTGTCCGGTCCAAAAGTTCTGTCCGGTTTTCGGAGAGAATTACACTAATCTGCCCTTCCGGGGAGTATTCTGAATTCGGACTCATCAAATAATATGGTCAGTTCCAGAGATAACATGATCTAATATTTTTGTTACTAATATGCTGGAGATAATAGACGCAGATGAAATCAAATCTGAGGTAAAATTTAAATTTACATTTCTTTTGTTTTCCTTGCTTCCCATTACATAGATAAACTAGTTGTTAACTTCTACTTTTGACAAGACAAGTAATAGACGGTTATATGTATATCCACCTTAAACAACACAATTATTAAATACTTGTTGGTGAATGTCCTGGAAAATTTATGCCAGTAACATACTTATATGAAAGTGTAATGATAAGAATAGTATACTTTTACAACACATATATTAATTAATAAACAAACATATTTCCAAATATTATTGCTTTAATGTAGCTGATGCTAGAAAAAAATCGGATGTAACAGTGTATGTTGACAATAAGCTGCAACGCATCACCAAATATTAGATCTTCGTTCCACTTCTAACAGAAACCCGACGAGGGAATGTTTCCCATTGGACATTATTGATAATAGATGTTAAACATGAAACAACAATAAATCTAAACCCAATGCCAAACGTCCACATCTAACAATAAAAAGTGCATAAAGATTAGTAAGTGTATCTCTCCTAATGTATTTTCATACCATATATATATATATATATATCATCTAATTTATTTGTATGTCTATAAACTTACAAATTCAATACCTCCAAATTAAAAACAAATTATGAGCAGAAGCAAAAATACAGATTGTATGTCCAACAAAAATTCTTAAACAAAGACGTGGATCACTTGATTACGGAGTAATAGTCTACGATTACTTAAAAGATTATATTTTTCACGAAAAACTTGACCTTGAATAAACTTCTGACATTGCACTATTAAGAAGAGAAGAAATGTTTTACATGTTTTTTAATAAATACAACACTAACGGATTTTTGGGACGCTATATTGTAATATTTGTTGTAATTTTTATAATAAACTCTTGATGTACAATCTGTCTACAATCAATATATTTTTTACGTTGCATAATTTTATTAGCGTATCGCAACTCTCACCATGTATATATACAGTATCACATCCATCTTATATATAAATGCAAAGGTTTCACATCTATCTATCCTTTGTGGTCTTGTTTCGTATCTATAAAAAAAAAATAAACCGTTTCGCATATATCATATCTTTTGTAGGTTGGGTTTCACATTTATTTTGAATTCTATATACATATTTCGTAACTATCTAGTCATTATTTTTGTTGGGAAGTTTTCTTATCTTCTGGTCTAAGTATTCTTCTTCATCTACTTAATATTTAGAGAAATTCTCTGTTTTTGTAATTAATGTAGTTTACCAAACTCCCAACTATTTTGTCAAATCAAAATTTAAACTAGTGACTTATATTTGATTGGTTATTTATATATATGATTTGACAAAATAAAATACTCCCGATTACTGTGCAATAACAACAAACCTTCACCTATAACAAACAATATATAATTACTGTCAAAGCTTCTAAACATTTCAACTTTCAAACTTTTCACCTTCTAAAATTTTTAAATTCTCCTATAAAGTGCAGTTCATACTTTGAGCTCTCATACACACACATAAAAATTTATTTTGAAAAATAGAACCTATGAAGCAACTGCAAACTAGAAACAAACCACGACAGATGAATTCTCTTCATATTCTTCTGATGATGGTTTTAGTTCTTTTTATGATGAATACCATTATGAAGTTGAACCTTCTCAAGATTACGAGGATCTAATTGATGAACCTATTACTGTCCACTTAAAAAGAAAGAGGAAATGTGACCATGAGGAAGATAAAGATGAACCGTCTGAAGAAAAATACAAAGAAGACGAAGAATAAGATTCAGAAGAACAAGGTTAAGAGAATGAATATTCAGAAGGAGAAGACTCTGAAGATGACGAAGAAGAATCTGACTAAGGTAGGGGAAGGGTATGGTTTTACTTTTTGTTGTTTTTATATTTCTGTATGTTTATGTTTTTTGCCTTTTTGATCACTAGAATGTTTATCAATGTTACTGACTAAAAAGAGTCTGACTAATAAGACTCTGTTTTCACAGTTTGATTTAACCTTATTTGTTTTATATTGAACTTTCCATGTATTTATCTTTTATCATAATCAAGTTTATCATTTTATTTATTTGTTTGTATATATCTTTATTTATATTTTTATTCATTTTCACCCATCTATCAAAACCATGTATTTTGGATATCATAGGTTTTGCATCCATTACCACAAAAATGTAGTTAGTTATGACCTGGTTTGGTATCCATCAAACCAATATATTTGGTTATCCAATGTTGCGCATCTATCACAATATAATGTATTTGGTTATCCAAAGTTGCGCATCTATCAAAATATAATGTATTTAGTTATGAAATGGTTTCGCATCTATTAAACCTCATGTATTTGGTTATAAAAGGTTTTTCATCTATAATAAACCAATGACTTTCGTTCTAACACATTTTGCATCTAGCAAATCATTTGTTTATTCATATTTTCGCATCTACCAAGTCTATTTATTTTGGTTATAAAAGGTTTCGGATCTATTAAGTTTATCTATAATATAAAATTTCACATATATTGTGCATCATCTATTTTTATTATGATAAACAAGTCAGAAAAACTAAAAGTATTAAAAATTATGTTGATCTTACAAAACGTCTACAGATGATCGTCTATTATTACCATAATTACAACAGCGAGAACACGTTATAGTTCGCATACTTAATTCTTCTCTAGATGGAATTCGTTTCTTCTTAGATCGTCTAGCTCTCTTTTTTAAAACTGGAGGAAGTACATTTGGAGAAGTTGTTGAAGTACATGTTTTACCAAAAGTAGTAAATGTAACTATACCATATAAAATAACGCAGCTAAAGCATGAGAGCACGAGAACAATCTTATTGCTACGCACCACAAGAACAAGTACGTACCCTAAGATCAACAACCATAACAGGATCACAAAACCCTTCATGCAAAAGAGGAGTAGACAAACGAACTATCTATGGACGACCTTCTTCGACATTAGCTTTAAACTTTCTATCAAATTCATGTCACAAATCGCTAGTCCAACATTTAGCATCACTAAAACGTCTTAAATTTGACTCATTTGTAAAACTCTAATCTTGTCAATTAACTCCAGTATAGGCAAACCACAAAATTGTTTTATTTGATTGTTAAAAGATTCAGGTTGAGTAGAAGCCATAGAACCATACCTCTTGCCTTTGAAAAAAGCACAATCATATTTATCAGGAGGTAAATTATCACAAAAACTAACAACCTTCCCACCTCATTTTTAAGAAATTCATCCATAGATTGAATAAACAAATTATAACTAGTAACACATGCGCATCTTTTAAACATTTGAACCTTAATATCCTTAAATGATGTACCAGTTAAACAATACCTCAAATTATTTAAAATATGATAAAGATAGTATGCATGATAGCAATCTGGAAATATAGCAGATAAAATACTAATAATACCTAAATGATGATCATTAATAAATGTGATTTTTCGATCAGACAAATGAGATTTCAACATCTCCAAAAACCATAACCAATTCTCAGCATCTTTAGCCCCAACAATACTAAATATAACAGGGAAAATGAATGCAACAAATATATAGAAAATATATTATAAATGACTGATTACAATTAGTTTCACATCTACGAATTTACTTATACTGTCGGTTCCGCATCTAGCGTATTAAGTACTACATGTTTCGCATCTATAATTCTAATTATACATTAAGGTTTCACATCTACCAATTTATTATTCAAGCTTTTGCATCTATTGTATTTTATCCATGCATGGTCTCGCAATTTTATATATAACATAAGAAAGATAACATGTTATTTAATATAAAAAATACTAGATAACAAAAACTCACCATTGTTACCATTTTAGCTTTGGTAGATAACAACACCCTGTTAAATACATGTTGAAAGAGCTCCCTTAATAAATAAAACTTGAAAACAAGAATTAAAAACGCAGAGACATGCCATAAAACACGGTAAGAAATGTATAAACTGAAGTGATTTTTTGAAAATGATTTCACGCTTGTAGCCGTAACATCAACTTTCCTCCTAATACAATCACGTATTTTGTTTGCAATCAAATTTGATGACAAATGCTTTTTATTTTCTTTGCTAAAACCAGTCCCACATGTATGATGTTGGATATACTTTTTAATAATAAAAAATCCAGTAGATCTCTCTTGTTTAACATAAAGTATCCAAGGACAACCCTTTGAATTGTTTTTCGTGGAATACACATTTACTCTTTGTTTATTATTATGCAAATATTTCAAATAAAAAACTTCTTGTAAATCCAACCGACTAACAACTAATCTTAAACCTACTGCACCTTCTTCAAAAGACCTGCCTAACACCACTAATTTAATTAACCTAACCAATAGTAGCAAGTGCTTTGTTCTTGTGATAAATAACATTAACACCAGAACTTTGACTAGTTTCTCCACAAACAATATTTTCATTTGAAGTTTCAAATATACTTTGAGAAGTTTCTCTAATATTATCACCAACAACAACATCACCTTCAACTTTAATAGTAACAGTTAAAACATCCAAAGTATAAAAAACTGATACCAAAATAATTAAATAACCATCACAACCTAAAATAACATTTTCTAGGTCACCTCAACAGTATCTTAATCTGAATTTACCCTGAACCAATGTATCATATCTACTTAAAACAAATTTAAAAATGTATCGAAATTCATCAAACAAACCAAGATCCTTAATTGCAAGTTCGCCATTTAGTTTAAAAATATATAATTGACTTCTAGACATTACGTACCTAAATTAGACAGAAAAATAAACAGGTTTTAAATATATAATTGCAATAAGAAATAGGAATCACATTTATCAGTACAAGGAATACATATGTTTCACAACTATCACTAGAAAAGAATACAAATATTTCACAGCTAGCAGTAAATAGGTTTCGAATGCACAATATATAAAAAAACCAATATTTCGCATCTAGCAAAAAGTGGGTTTTTCATCTACCAATACAAAAGAATAAACACCTTTCATAACTATCAGTACGTAAAATTAGACTTGTTTTAAATTTTCTATATGTCACATGATGGCGAAACACACAATCACCACGCCATCATGTGGCATATGAACCCTTTAGTTCGCCACACGTGTGACGTCCAGTGGGTTTATTACGCCAGTGGGTGGCGTGGGGATTAAGTTCTTCGCCATACCCATAGCAAAGTGGCTCAGACTAATCCGTGATGCCGGTTTAATTGACTTTTCTACTTCTTACATATTGCATTAGGTAACCCAATTCAAAATTTTGCTTGTTTCGGAGTACGCTTACCATTTCACCACTCACAAGGAGTATAGCGTAGACTCGATGACCGAGTGGGTAAAAAGTAGGGGAAAGTCGTTAGGTTTTTCGATTAACATAGCATCTAAGAAGACTGAGAAAAGAGGAAGAACACCGAGAGTAGATTATCGATGCGAGCGATCTGAATTTTTTAAGTTGGGTGTTAAAGAGGGCGACCGTAAGCGTAAGGCTATCGGTAGCAAAAACTAAATTAACCTTTTCATTTGGTAACCAATTATTTAAAGTTGCAAAGCTTGTTATTTATATAAATTGAAATACCAAGGTATTTTAATGGCAAAATACCATGATTAAAACCTGTAATTGTTTACAAAATTTTAATCATTGTATTATGAAGCCTTGTAGATATAAGATACTTAGTTTTTTCTTCGCTTATAATTTGACCAAATGAATCCTGATAATGTTGTATAAATTTGGCGAGGAGCTTAAGATTTGGGACATAACTGTTGGTAAATATGATGAAATCATCAACATAAGGAAAATAAGATATGATTAAGAGGCTCATTAACTTGTATCTCAAAACCTCATTTTCTTCAAATAAATTATTTAAATATCTCATTAAATATTCCTCCGCAATAATAAAGATACTTGGGGATAAATGATTCCCTTATCTCACCCCATTTGTAGTCTTAAAGAAGCCAAATAGCTCATCATTCATTAGAATTGAGTCTTGAGCTGAATTTATACTTTTTAGAATTAATTCTTGGAACGTATTATTAAAGCCAAGGGCATTTAATATTCTGATAAGAAATATAAATGATCGATTTTCAAAGGCTTTAGCCATGTCGATCTTAATCATAATATTACCATATATTGATTTGCTATTAAGGTATTGGGATAATTCTTGGACAATGAGGCTATCATCATGAATATTTTTTTTCCTTTAACAATTTTTTCTTGATCCAAAAAGATAGTCTTATGAAATATAGTGGTTATCATGTTATTAAATATCTTAGAAATAATCCTATTAAGCATGGTACATAAGTTATTTGGCTTGAAATATTTCCAATATTTAGGAGACTCAAGTTTGAGGATAAGGAAGATAGAAGTAGCATGTATACCTTAAGAAACAGAATGGCCAATGAAGAAGGATACAATAACCTTACAAAGGTCTTGAGAAATTATGGACCAACAATGATGATAGAACCTGGAATTGAAGACATCCACCCTAGCAGAAATAGTTGGGCTTAAAGACTTGATAACTTCATAAATATTCTCTGAAGGTAAGACTAAAAGCTTATTGTTGTTTTCTTAATTGATTAGCTTAGGATTATAAATATATAGATCATCTAATTCTGCTTGGGTTGGCTTCTTTTTTAATATAGTTTTGAAGTATTCTTTAGTATATTTACCTAATTCAGATTGGTTACTGATCCACTTACCTCCCCTCATTATACCTATGATTTTGTTCTTTCTCCTTTTCCTTTTAACGTATTTATGAAAACTAACTGAGTTTATGTCTCCCTTAAGCCAGTTTATATTTCTTTTCTGCTCCCAATAAGCCTCTTCTCTGGCCAATAATTAAAGGAGGTTTTCTTGAACTTTATCCAGTATAGCTTTATCTTATGTACTCTTAGTGATCCCAAAGTAGTTTCCTTAAATTTAATTTTCTCTTTAGGTTGTATTATTACTTCAAATAAGTTTCCAAAAACCTCCCAGTTCCAGCATTTTAACTTGAACTTCAACCTTTACAGTTTATCTTAAAAAACCTGAATAGAATGACCCATCATTACCTCTTTCCAATTTTCCTTAGAAATGTTTAGGAACCATGTATGTAAAGTCTACATATTTTGAAATTTTAATGAGGTTTAATTTGGCTTTGGTCTGAGAAAATTGAGATACACAACATGGTATGATCAGAACATGTTCTAGAGAGATATTTCACCCTTGTGTTATCAAAATAGGCTAACCACCCAGATTTATTAGACATTTTATCTAAAAACTTATATTTCTTGTTATTAGTCCAAGTGATCTTGGACCAAGAGAAGCCTTACGTTTTCTAAGTGGAAATCCATAATAGCATTGCAGATTTTATCCATGCTTCTTGTACAAATGGTAAAGCAAGATATTTTTCATGGAAGTTAAGGATTGCATTGAAGTCCCTTAGAACCATCTATTCCTCGGAAATTATAGATAGCTCTCTCAAACTATCCCAGATCTAGTCTTTGAGTTCTAAGATATTTGTCATAGACTACTATGATCAGGCCAACGCCATATATCTTACCTTAATATGAATATACTTATCACGATTAACAATAATTTCCACTTAGAAAGCTTCATTCTGAAAGGACCCATACTATATTATTGGTTTTTGCACTTCATACTTTAAAGCCCAAAATCTTAGCGACTTCACTTAGTTTCTCTGTGGACATCATAGGCTTCTAAACTGTTAAGAAATCAAATTTTTATGTTCTTTTGATAGATTTTAACCCTATCATTATTTCCTTATTACCCAAACCCCTAATATTCCAGTTAAAATAATGTTGGTCATTTAAATTAGTCCAATAAGGGCCTTCCAAACCCTATAGTAAATAGATATTTAGTTGAGATTGGGCCTTTAGGATTATTTACTTTAGTTTTATTCATTCTTTCACGTAAGAAGACCTTTTGGAAATCTTTGCTGACTTCTATCTTGTTTAACACTGTGAGGATGGTAGGCTTCACATGGTTATTTTAGTAGGGAATTCAGTTCCTTATTGTCTAGAAACATGCAACTTATGTCTAAAGGCTGCAGGGCTTGATGAATTCAGGTTTCTTAAAAGGGTACCAGTTTTTTTATGCTCATTGGCCAAATGAGATGAATGCTCAAATATTGAGTTCAATGTGACATTTGTTATTCTTTCAGAATTGTGCTTTGTGTGTTCATTTTAAGGTTGAAGTTTATCTTTATTCAGATGAAGGTAAAAGTCCTCAATTTGATTTCCATTGGTTGATGCTTTAGGTTGATATTGTTTGGTGAGTGCTCTGTTTTTTAGAATAGAGTGAGGCACTTTGGTCAATATTTTCACATGACGACTTGTTGCTAAAGATTGTGTCTGTGGCTGAAGTGAAGAGCTTTAGCCTACTACTATGTCATCTTCTGGTGGGGACTCATAGTCAGGCAATCACCCAAAAGATACCGGTTTTTCGTAATGACTCTAAAAACTATAGAGACAGTACTTGTTTTTTCTTTAAACTCAACTGACTTCAATTTTATTTGTAAAAAAAAGAAAAATCAAATATGTTTAAATGATTGAAATAAAATAACTAAGGGTTTGGCTAACTGATCCCCATAGACACCAGTTAACAAGCATCAAATAACTAGTTTTTACTTAATTTTAGGTATTTTTAATAGATATAATAATGAAGAGACATTTAGTTTTTATATAGACATATCTATCCTTCTTCTCAATATAAACTACTCTTCTACAGAATATAAGTGAATATAAGATATCTAAATTTTGACGGTTAAAAAATAGGATTAAAGCTTTAATATTATTTAAATTTTAGAAATAAAAATAATTTTAAAGCTACAGTTTCGAATATATATATATATATATATATATATATATATATATATATATAAGTGATTTAAAAATGTTGTTTAAATTAAAACAAAATTGTTTTGTGATTTAAAAAATGTTGTTTTAAATTGTTTTGTTTAATATTGAAGAAACACTTGTATGATTTCAGGTTGAAAGAAGGTACGTCAATGATTGAACATCTTTATAATTAACTATTATGGATTTGGATAATATCGACTCTATAATCGATGATGATGATAAAGTCTTAGTTGTTTTGAGATTGTTACCAATGTCCTATGATAATTTTATGAATACCATCATGTAAGGTAAAGACAAACTATCTTTGGTAGATCTCAAAGAGGTGTTAAAGTCAAAGGAGTTGAGACAACTGCAACCATATAATCAGGTATAAAGAGAAATTCTTATGACTAGAGAAAGAACCATCAACAAGGTGAGTTCTTCAAAGAAGAAGAATTGAAGGTGATCCAAGTCAAGAGCCAAGAATTTAAACTACTTTAAATGCGGTGAGCATTTTATTGAACACACTTTATGTTGTCGTTTACATCAATAAAATAAAAAAATTGAATGATTTGATAAGGAACCCAGTTTTGCTTTGTGGAATATTAAGTTGAAATATTCTTTGGTATTACAATGGTTGTGAAATCTTATGAAAAATAAGTTACCAAAACAGATGAAAGAAGAAGAGAAACATGATCTTAAAAGATGCCTCTATATTGGATTTTAATGATTGTAAAATATAATTGTATTCACAAGATTAGCAGTGAGAATCATGTTGCTTACTCATGAAATACGTTATGATAACTTTACTAAGAGAAATCGGTTGGGAACCATCTATACTTGAAGATATGGTTATATGATTTCAGGTTGAAAGAAGGTATGTCAATAGCTGAACATTTAAATAATTTTAAGTCAATCATTATAGATATGGAGAATATCAATATCATAATCGATAGTTGGACTCAAACGCTATTTTTTCAGATCATTACCAACTTTCTATGAGAATTTCGTGGATACATCATGTCTGGTAATGACAAGAGATCTATGGCGGATGTCAAAGGGGCGCTCAAATCAAATGAGTTAGGACAGCTAGAGCTAGATAATCAGGCGGAATGTAAAGTACTTATGATGAGAGAAATATCGAGCAACGACATGAGTTATTTAAAGAACAGAAATTGGAGGTCACCAAGTCAAGAGTCAGAAGTTCGAATTGTTATGTATGTCGTTAGCAAAACATTACAAAAGAGATTATCTGAAGATGAAATTTATAAAAAGAAATAAAAAGGAAAATATCAAATGCTATTGTGGGGCTATTCAAGCGTAATTCGTATAGATTAATGATATGTTGTCAAAACTTGATTATGTATAGACAAATCCTTTTTATATTAAAAGGTATAGGGTGGTTGTTGTTCGTGTGGCGAGAGAAGTTGAGCGGGTGTCGGATAAAATTACTTGGAATTATTTTGAGGTAAAGAAATTTTTATTTAGTAGAGTTAGTCAATATACATGATTATTATGTGCAAATACATTTGATAAAACTAGGTTATTTTATTAAGTCCATCCATCAGGTATGGTCGAGAATGAATATGGACGCTTTTGGGAAATATTTAATTTACGATTAGAGGTCGAATGACCGAACTCATTTCTTGTCGAAGAAGTTCAAGAGAAAACAGTTGGAGCAGGAAGTGTTGAGTGATATCAATGAGGTGTCCATTCCCTTATCTGTAACTATGAGGAAGTCAGATTTTTTCATCCATGACCTTATATTTCTTAAAATGTGTTTTATTATTTTCTAATACTTGTTTTAGTATATACTAGAAATATATGTCGCGCGTTGCCGCAGGTTTACATATATAAACCATTAAAACAAATGGTATATCTAAATAAACAAAAAATCAGTTAGATAAACTTTAAAAAATAATTACAAACACTTGTTTTATAGTTTAAAAAAAAGTTAAATAAAAGATTATAAACATTAGTCTTACAAAATATAAAACATTATAAACAAAAGATAACGCATATTGTCTTATTATAAAAGATAAGTAGTCTTGAACTTTTGGAACTTTTGGACAAGGTCCTTCCTTCCTGATCATGCATGGTCAATTTTTTCAAATATTCGCAAGTTGGTTTGGCTTTCCTAATAACCTGGATGGTATTCTAACAAAACTCACCATAGCTAATTCCGTGTTTTTAATCTAAAGTTAAGTTAGGTACTCGAAGTTTATTTCCATTCTCATCTTTTTGAGAAATTGAAAATAAAATAATTTTCAAAATCAATTTAATATAGTTAAGCAAAACTAAGAAAGTTATAAAATAAAATACTTGGTTAAAAATAAAATTTACTTTTGTTTCTTTTTAAATTCTCTCAAATAGCTCAATCGATCTATTTTGATTAAAGTGGTGGAACCGTTAGCAAATACCAAAGCACACAAAATTTTAACTTTCTGTTTTGATTAAAATGGTGGAACCGTTAGTAAAAGCGAAAACACACAAAATTTTAACTTGCTTTGATTAAAGTGGTGGAACCGTTAGCGAAAGCAAAAACACACAAAATTTTAACTTGCTGTTTTGATTAAAGTGGCGGAACCGTTAGCAAAAACCCTTTTAGCTTTTCTCAAATAGCTCGATCGAAATGTTTTGATTAGAGTGGTGGAATCGTTAGCAAAAAAAATACAAATTTTTTTTAACTTGTTGTTAAACACTTAGTTTTTTAACTTCTCGCGAATATCTCTTTATTTGTTTTGATTAAAAGGGTGGAACAGTTAGCAAAAGAAAAAACACATCTTTATCAACAAGATCTCTTTATTCTACTCGTTAGCAAAAGCAAACACACACAAATAAAGGCGTGCAAAGATAATGAATTAAAAATAGAACTTTATTAGTTACCACTTGCAGAAGCTTGCCCTCCGTATCCACACCATGATAATGGTGTGGATACCATTCAAAAAATTATAGAATGAGAAACGCATATTGAATGTTAAAAAAATTCCAATCTACTCCAAAATCATAAAACCATAAACCATAAAACCATATTAAATCATAAAGTAAGTTCACTTATGTAAGACTAAGAGACTTAATTTGTACAAATCACAATCACTTTCTAAAATTTCATAGATTCTTGTGACACTCTCTAGCCTCTCCAATCTTAAACCTAAATTGGATAACAACAGGCAACAAAATTAATAAGAAAAATAATTGAACCTAAAAAATTCTTAGGTTCGAATACTCTCAAACCTCTCCAACAAAAAATAATTTAACCTAAAAAAAATTAGGTTCTTCGGATACTCTCTACCCCTTCTAATTTTAAACCTAAATTGGAGGTAAACAATAACAAAATTAATATAAGAAAACGAATTGAATTAAGATAAAAAAAACACTTTTACACCTATTAGTAATGGGTAAAAGAAAGCACAATAAATCTTAGAACTTATTCTAAAATAATAAATAATGTTTCATTTATGTATACAAAATTGTATAATAAAACTCAATTATTAAAATATAATATTAATAGTAGTTATAACATAAAATTTATGAAAAAACAATAATGAAAATATTTATAATATTTATAAATATATAGTCAAAAAATAATTATTTTCTATAGTCAATTTTAGAGTTAGTTAATCTTATTGATTTTAATACTAAAATATTATTTTAATATTATTTGATTATATATTTATCATTTAACACTATATATAAGCTTAGATATATGAGTCATACTATAACTTATTTTGAAAGGTATAGTTTTATATATCCTAATATTGAAAACAATCATCCTAATACTTTAAATTAGGACTTTTAACAATCAGTTTTATCCCCTATCATCAATACTTTATATTCTAATATATTTTGTTGTTTTTATATTTTCTAAACTTTATAAAATCTTCGTAACCTCTTTATAATTTTAATAGAAAAGTGTACATTAAATTATAATTTTTCAATGAATATTTGATTTGTCATATTTATTTTAGAGCTTTATAAAATAAAATATATAAAAATAAATAAATATGAATTTACTATAAAAGATCTAATAATTTAATTATGATTTGACTCATATAGTCAATAATTAACGCACCTGATATATTTAATATTTTTTATTTAATATATTTAATATTTTCTACTTTTTAAATTTAATAAATTTTTCACTCTTTCATAATCTTATCAAACTAAATAAATATAAATTAAAACTAATAAAATAAAATAAAATAAAATAAAATAAAATAAAATAAAATAAAATAAAATAAGTGAAGTTTATTCAATTGATTTCTCTCTTTTTTAACATTTTTATTTATTTATTTATTTATAATTTTAACTATTTAATTCTGTGTTTTATGGTGAGTTTTTTTAATATTTTTTTAAATTTTGATTTTTTATTGCTTTTTAAAATTAGTTATAACTTTTTTGTTTCTTTTTCTTGTATGTATTTAGTACTTTTATAATTTTAACTATTTTATTCTTTCAATTTTATTTTGGGTGAGTTCCTAAAAGATCAAATCTTTCAAATTTCTTAATAAATACATCCAACTTTTATAATTCCAACAAGTGTATAAGAATTTTGGAAGTTTAAAAATACCCTTCAACTTAAACAATAATTTTAATCACCATATTCATTTAAAACACAATCATATTTAATTTACCACCGCCACCACTGCCACAACCACCACCGTCACCGTCACCGTCGCCGACACAACCACCGTCACCACCATAACCGTCGCCGCCACCACCACCATTACCTCCACAACCACCGTCGCCGACACAACCACTGCAACCACCGACACAACCACAACCGCCGCTACCACCACAACCACCACCACCACCGCCACAACCACCGCGACAACCATTACCGCCACCACCATGACCGCCACCACCGCAACCACCCCCACCACAACCACCTCTGCCTCCATCACCACCACCTCTACCACAACCGCCACCGCTACAACCACCACCACCACCACCTCCCCCACCACCACCACCGCCACAAACCATCACCACCACCACCACCACCATCATTGCAAACCACCACCAACACAACCACCGCCACCACAACCATAACCACCGCCACCACAACCACAACCACAACCACCGTCACCGCAACCACCGCTGCCACCAGCACAACGACTGTCACCGTCACCACCACCATAACCGTAGACACCACCATCACTGCCATCACCACCACCACCGCCGCCACCACCGCAACCACTGCAACCACCACAACCACCGCCACCGTCACCGCAACCACCGCTGCCACAACCACCGCCATAACAGTCGCCACCACCATAACCGTCGCCACCACCACCGTCGTCGCCGCCACCACCACCAACATGACAACCATCATTACCACCACAATCACCACCACCATCACCACCACCACCATCACCATCACCATCACCATAACCGTCGCCACCACCATCACTGCCATCACCACCACCGTCGTCGCTACCACCACCACCAACACGACAACCACCACCACCACAACCACCACCAGCATCACCACCACCACCTCCACCACCACGACGACCACCACACCACCAACACCACAACCACCGCCACTACCTCCTCCACCACCACCACTACAACCACCACCACCGCTACCGTCGCCACCACCGCTACCATCCTAACAACCATTACCGCCGCCGCCACCACCACCACCATCCTAACAACCATTACCGTTGCCGTCACCACCACCATCCTAACAACCATTACCGCCGCCACCACCACCTCTGCCGCCACCATATATAGAATAATGATAATAAATATTTATTTATTTAAAAATTACAATAATAAGACTATTATTTTTAGATATTTTGATTAACAAAAATGAATCATGTAGTCATTATTTTATTAAAAAAAATGAGTTGTTTAGATTAACGAAAATAAATTTTGTTATTTATTTAAAAATAAAAAAATTAATCATGTTACTCGTACGATGTGTAACAGTAATAAACCTGTTACTCTTATCAGAAATAACCGTAATAAAACTGTTACTCCTATAAAAAAAATGTTAGTAGTAATCTTATTCCTAAAAAGAATAAAAACAAAATTCAACAAACATTGCCAAAACTTGGACACGATAAAAACTAGAACTATAACATTTTTTTTTGTTTTAGTTAACAAAAAATATGGTAACTAGCTTGTGCTATTTTCGGTCGATACCAACTATTTTATAGTCACTTGAGACTTTCGTTAATTTCTTTGAGTTGTTTAGATTAATGAAAATGAATCATGTTATTCATTTTTTAGAAGTTTTTGGATTGTTTAGATTAACAGAAATAAATCTTGTTATGAATTTAAAAATAAAAATAATAATCATGTTACTCGTACGATGAATAACAGTAATAAAAATGTTACTCTTATGAGAAATAACAGTAATAAAACTGTTACTCCCTTAAAATGTTAATAAAAAAAATAGTTCATGTTTTATTTCTTCGTTTTTTTTTTTGTTGTTTTTAGGGTTTTGATTCCCATTGTATTCTAAGTACTTGTTAGTATTTTTATTTTCCAACCATACAAACCTGTGAGCTGGAAGCTCAAAATCTGCAAATGAAGGTTCTATACTTTCAAGAATGTATTGAAGATGTTCTTACTTCTTAGAACAATTTGTTTCCTTTTGCAAGTGACCAAATAATCTCGTCTAATATGGTTTACTCGTAATAATTGAAGTTATTTCTCTTATAGTCACAGATCGAACGTGAAAATCAATATCAGAGAAACAATATGTGTCATTTGAATAATAACCACTACCCTTCTTTGTTTTGCTTTTCTCTAGTTTAATCTCAGAAACTCAAAGCACTTTGTATATATGTTGATTGAACGCCATAAAAAGCTGCTATTGACTCACTCTTTAAGATTTATAAGCGTGATTTGTTCTTCGATGGTGCAATCCACATGACAAGAGGATCGACAAGAGAGAAATAAGAATGAGACCAAGACATCGTTGTTCTGTAAGTGAAGGAGAATCACGGCGTATGCTACGGTACTCTACTGTATCTTGCAGAATGATGGTTCCTTGCTTGTTCATGTAGTGGAATGTCCCCAAGAAAAACCTTCGGTCTTTTATTCTGACTAGCATACGTCTGGACAATAGTTCCCGTACTCAACTCACGGTTTCTGAATCTGAGACCTCTATGCTAGTTAGGGAATTCACCGTTTCAGCTTCCATGTCAATCAATCTAAAAAACTCAGTTGCATGAGTAAACATAAAATTATACCATACAGTTTTGATTCAGAACTTAAATCACTACCGTAAGCTTAATCATATACTTATAGATAGAAAACTACTCCCAACTTAATATGAGACTTCTCAATTGCTTATATTTGGTGTTGAAGTACAAAACTACTCCCAGCTTCATCAACCATGAGAACACATAAACAGAAAAATATAGACAGAGAAGATTTAAAGAAGACTCAAACGCATACTAAGATTATCAGACAATTGTAAGGGATGAAGATGCTTACAGACAGACATTTAGTATTAAACCAAAATAAATTATCAACCCCAAAATATATATATTTTCCTTAGGAGGACCATAATCGTCAGATTCAATTGACTGGATTTTTTAACTTGAAAACCAAACTATTAGATCAAGGATTTATGCTATTGTAAGGAGTGAAAATGACAGCCAAAGTTAACACAAGCTAAATATCATTTACAAAGTTTAAGAAAACTGCGTATAGTCAGGTATGTTCGTTTTCATTGCCTCTATTTCCCAACACCATTAGCATTCAAACATGTATGCATTTGAGTTTAGTCAAGACCTCAAGACACTAATATAATTTCGAAGCGATTGTAAGGTCGCTTAGCAAAGTCAAAGTGGTTTTTAAATGACTTGAATAAGCCTAATATAACCAAACACACCAAGAAGAAGTACTACTGCAAAACCACTTGCAAACCAAAACGAAAAAACATATGCGCAAATCTAGTAAAAGATTGAAGAAGAGAATCATATTTGGTGAGTTTCCTCCAAACCAGTTTATTGACGAGAAACATACCTGAAAAAGAATTTCTTAATGATTGGAGATTTAGCAAGAAAACCAGTTTATTGAGGTTTGAGTTTTAGATGGATCCTTAACAACCCAACTTCATTGTACCTTAATCCGTTAATTATTTCATTAGCGAGCGAAAACCATCATATAGTTCAACAATACAGTTATGTATAGGACAAACTTTAGCTCTAGTTTCCTGATCATTCCCTTTCTGTGCAGATATGCTCATCAACCTCACATCACTTTATTTGTAAAATATTAGAGTATAAAATTTTAACCTACTGGTAAAGTATGATTTTAGTTCTTTTTCAAACAAGTGACCTTATAATCTCACCAATAATTTGTTTTACTAGTAATACTTCAAGTTACATCTAAGCTATGAAACATATCAAAGTTATTAACAAAGAATCGTCAAATCCCCCACAATACTTAAGTATAGCTTCCATGGTGATAAAATAATCACCCTATACTTAAAAAAAACGAACGCCATGGATAATGATTTACATAGTAGCTTCATCATCATAAATCTCCCTAGTACATTGAAATCAAACACCCTTTTCAACAGGGAACTTGTAGTATGTTTTGCAAGTAAAATGAAATATATTAAAAATTCAAACTTCATTAAAAAATGCATTGAAATATCGATACAATGGGTCTCACTTGACACTTCAAAAAATAGACTTTTTCCAAAAATACTAAATTGCAAACAAGAGCGTAATTGGACTTAACCCTAATCTAATAATAAGGGTATGCAATTCAAAGATTCTAAAATCAGTAGGGTTTAATTTGACTAACTCTAATTCAACACCCGCGAATCACCGATAATGTATCGACCAAACATAAAAGCAAATGCATACAGATATTTTACTGATTGCTATTAACCAGACACAGTACACTAAAAAGGAAAATTCAAAGGTTAGAAAGAAAAAACGCTACAAAGTACCTGGGATGTTGAATCTATAATCCAGAAATTGAGTTCAGAGGAAAAATTTTGTTCATAAATTGAGTTCATAGCGACTCCCAACTATTCATTTTCCTTCTCGTGAAATTTCACAATTTTACACGTACCTCGTTAAAATTAGTAAATCCAAATATATACTTTATGTTTTTAGGGTAGAAGGGTAAATATGTCAATAAAAAAATATAATACATTTTATGGAATAATCATAAAATTGAATGTATATTTTTAAGAATTAGGCAAAGTGTACGAGAATTTTTGTTGGAAGAGTGTATGTTAAAGGAAATAACCCTTATTTTAAATCTATATATTTTTATGGTTATTGTTTTTAATATTTTTTAAAATTGGATTCTTTCTATTGTTTTTTTATAATTAACTATAAATATTTAGCTTATTTTCTTCTTTTTTTCTGTTTAATCTTTTCCTACTCTAGATGAATGTCTTTATGGAGATTCTTTTTAATATTCTTTAAATTATATTTCTATTATTTTTTAAAATTTAAGAGTTTATCATGATTGAAAAAAATAATAAATATTTAATATTAATTGTATGGTTCTAGAAAGACCAATAATTTTTTTATGTAATTGTTTTTGAATTAGTAAAAAACTTACAAATTCATATTCATAGAAAAGAAAAAAAATTCATACGTGGGTCCAACTTTGAATAGTTGAGTATTATTTCCAAACCTGGAGAGTTGAGGTGAGTATTATTTCCAAACCTGGAGAGTTGAGAAAGAGAGTTGAAGATAATTTCCAAACCTAGAGAATTTGGACTTTGATCATCAAAAGTTAAAAGATTGTTTCCATACCTAGAGTATTATGACTTGGATCTAAATCAAGAATTGAAGATTGTTTTCAAAAGAATCAGAAGAATTGAAAGTTGAATCTGAACAGAAAGAAGATAAAAATATATAAGGGGAAGAGAATGAATTGGATCTCTATTCGTAAAGCATTAAAATTCGTAAAGCTTTAAAGGGTGTCAAATTTATATTTAATGTTTGAAGACGATTAATCTACGAATGACACATTAGTGCTACGAATCAAATATATTTCATAACCATGAATCAAATAAATTATTAAAATAAATTATTTAATTATTCATAAATAAAATAATCATATATATAATATATAATATAGAAAGGTATAACAAATAAAATATTTTATAAAAAAACGAAAGACTAATATTGTTTGTCTCATTAAAAGCAAAATATGTGTATAATCAAACGTGAATCTAATAGGCAATGAATTGATAGATTAATTTGTTTAGGAAGAAAAACAAAAATCAAAATTTACGAAATAAATGGCTAGAATCGTGTAACATCAATACTATAAATTTTAGGGACAAAATAGTAAAACACATATTTACTGTTCATAAGCACAATAAATTTGTGTTTTACTGTAATATATATATAATTTGTAAAAATCTTTTATTTCACAATAATATTTATTTTTTTGCAATAAGGCTAAGCTTTTTCAGGTGACACCTTACTTGTCAGGATTTTTAATGTCTTTATTTTATGTCGATTGTGGGGTCGGTACATACTTTTTGCATAATTAATGTTGGGCTTTGTAATTTACTATTAGTTACATGCCGGTAGTATAGATATGTATGTGTACGCTTATTTCATATTGGAAAACAAATCTTAAAATTTAAGACTAGCTTTGGGTTTGGCTACCCTTGTGCATAAGAAATTTTCGTATAATTTGCGAAGAGTATTGCATTAGATGTATTATGAATACAAGTTATGTGCTCTATCGGTATAGCAAGACTTTTAGATAAGACGCTTTTCCAACATGCTCGGGGAAACATTGGTCTCATTATAGCAATAGTTTCAACACGCATTACATTGCTCATACTCAGATGATGCACATTTTAGTATCTCGACACATTGTCCTACCAAGCATACATAATACTCAGACACATTCATCACTACACACGGTGCTCGAGTATAACAGTCAAAATTCACAATAGATATCAGATGCGTTTGTCATATGACATACATGATATGATGTTGAAACACTCGAATCTCCTAGCACGCGTCGATACTATGCCTCAGAAGACGATGTTCAGTTAATCAATTTATAACATGAATATTAATCAAATGCATAATAAGATTACATCAACTTTATTAATAGTATGGTGCCTCACGACACTATACTTATAATACCGACATAGAAATAGCACCATAATTTAAAAAACATGAAATAGTCTAAAGCATATAATTAAATAATTTTAAAAAACTTACTGTAAATAGTGTGAAGATATCATATAACATCTTACACACCTCTAGAATCTTACATTTTTTAATGTTCATCATTCCAAGGGTGAGGGAGAGGATACCCCTCTAAAACTAACCAACTTGTTAGTATCACGCTTTACCTTAGTTGTCTCAGTATATGGTCCTTCTCGTCTGGACCCCAACTTGTCAAAGACTATATTTTATTTGAGGGGACAATATAAGAAAAATTATGTTTTTAAAAAAAAAAATTATAAAATTTTATTGTACAATCATACATATTGCAGAGTAGAATTTGGTAGTGCTTCATATGAAGATGTGTTCTAATCTATTTTATATTAATATAGTCTATTTCAATATTTTGGTTGTTCTGGTCGGTACATTCATCGTAATTTCTTATACATAAAATGACATGAGAACTTCGATTGGTGCCCAAACCTCCATCCAATAACTAAGGAGAACGAAAACCCCATCCCTGTTGTGTTTATCGGGGTGGTGTGATACGACCACAAGGTGTAGCGTAGCCAGTGGCGATAGTTTAGTTAGTTACCCAGACTTTATCATTCGCTTGAGGGTCGAAACTAGGGATGACAAGTTTTTATGAATCCGCGGGTACCCGACTCAAGTAGACCCGATGAGATGGGTTATGGGTTTTAAAAAAATTCCACTGATGGAGTGTGGGTTGAAAATTTACTACCCGCCATGTTTGGAATGAGTTATTGGTTTAATAAATTTTTCACGCATATCCAACCCAAACCCGACCCACCAGTGATACCCGATGGATATGCTAAATTAATATTATATTATTTAATATGATTTATCAAACTTTAAAATAAAGTTATTAATATTAGTATCTATCTTATATAATATCAAAACCATACATTTTTTCTAATATATATATATATATATATATATATATATATATATATATATATATATATATATATATATATATTAAAATATTTTTCAATATTTAAACATTAAATTTGATTTTTCATTTTTTCAATATTTTTCATTTTTTCAATATTTTTTATTTTTCTTTGCAAAACTGATTCTATAAGTATAGGTCTATTATTATTAATTAAATTAGAAAAATTACTAACATATACCAAAACCAAAACCATATATTAATTACTAATAAACATAACAAAAATACAATATATCTACTAATTGTCACTAGATAAGGTGTATTTTAAAAAATATCATTATACATTTAAACATTAAATTTGATTTTTTAGTGTCTCTTTTTAAATATATTTTTTAATCTAATAATATTAATATAAATTTAATTAAAATTTTTTTTACTAACATATACCAAAACTATATATTAATTATTAATAGATAACAAAATATTTGCTAATTAACATTAGATAGTCAATACAATATATTTTGAAAATAGTATTTTATATTTAAACACTGAATGTGATTTTTTAAAACTTTAAAACATTTTTCCTTTTTTAAAGAAAAAATTATAGCTTCAATGGGTACCCGTGGGTGGATACCCGAACCCGATGGTTTCAGGTGTGGGAGAAAAATATTGTTACCCGAAAAGTACGGGTTAGGATATGAGTTTGGAAAAATATAGACGAGATGGGTTACGAGTCTAGCTATACTCACACCCATCTCGACTCATTTCCATCTCTAGTCGAAGCAGGTGGAGAAGTTTTATTATATGTCCAAAGTTCCATATAATTTATTTAACTTCTTATTCTGGAACTATGATAAATTATCAGATTCGATCACCATCGGGATTTTGTACTTCAAAAAGTAGTCGACTGCAATAAGAATGAATCATCGTCTCTTGATACCTTCAATTGGGCGCTTACTATATCTAACCTCTATCCGTCAAAAATAGCGCCTTCAAAGATCGATTACATTGGTACGTAGATATATGAATCGTGTTCATGAATTCGGTTTCATTTATCAAAATTTTGTACTATTGTCACAATGTCCTCACAAATTATAGGCCAAATAGCCTAACATCAAGAATTTAATTGTAGAGGGTTTTATCCCCACAGTGGGAACATCCATTTTCTTTGTTGAGATATATTAGTATGACAATAGATTCATCTAAATGCAAGCATTGAATACGGGGTTGAGAGAGACCTTGTCGGTAGAGAATGCTTTCAAGTATAATGTACAAAGTGGATCACATTTTAACACCACTCATTTTAGCTTTGCTTGCCGGAGATCGGTCATTGCATGTGATAAAATTGAATTGAGGTAGGAAAATAATGTTCTTAGTTAACGTCCACGACCTCATAAACTATTTTAGAGGGTTCTAACCTCTTCGGCTTTTAGATAGTTGGTGAATCGTGAGTGATGACCTATGTTTCTGACTCAGTGCTTCCTAGGGAAGCCAATACATCGAGTATGTTTTTTTTCTAGTATGTGTTACTTATTTTTACCATATATATTTGAGGTTGAATGACTTAATCCATAACAATGCTAAATAGAAGACAAGGGTATTCTTTTGGCCGTAGGCTTGTCCGAAAGTATAATAGACTACAACTTGAGAGTCACTGAGAAGTCTTAAGTGTCGTGCCCTAAATATTTGGAAAACCCATAGCCCAAGTATTACTTCTTCATACTCGACCTTATTGTCCAAAGGAATCAAAATCTAATACATTAGTGGATAGAGTCTTATATAAGATCAATAAGTTTTATACTAACGCCAATGTCTCGGCTGTTTGAGTCCTCATTTGTACAATATGTTAACAATGGCTCATGGTTGGATAACGAGACGCATATCATTCGACTTGGAACTTGATGGTAAAATATGTTATTGCTTATGATTTTAGTGGTTCATTGTTCAAACTTGAGGTTGAAATCTCCCACTTTAAAGACCACCGCATAAGTCTACCAAAGATGTCAGGCTTATGAAGGGAGTTTCTAAATGAGAGAAATGTTCCGACCATAATGATATGCATTGGAAATATAACCTCGTTTTTGTTGCGAGTAATAAGGCCATAACAAATTTCTCCAACTAAAAAGTTTTGGAAGCATGAAGTAGCTTGTCGACGTAATAACTACCTCGACATATGGTTTCTTCTTCTTTGATCAAGACTACACCTACGGTATAGCCAAATAATTTGAGGTAAAGATAAAAAAATATCAATTGGGTTTGTCTAGTTGAACAATCAAACCTCTTTGAGTACTTTAAATTCTCGAACTAGATGACTACACCATATTCATTTTGTTCTACTACCCCTCTTAAGTTATTATTTTTGAACAGGGTCAAAGAGAGGGAGATAGAGCTGATAAATGTGAAACGATATCTGAGTTACCTTTTGAATACTAAACTTGGAGATATGATGCTTTAAGGAGTTTTTGTGATACACATGATGATGTCTTCTCTAGATATGGTACCCACAATATGCATGTTAGGATCGTGATCCAATGATCCATGGTCTATTTTGAATAAGACAATGGTTTGCCCAACCGAGGGTATGATATTTCCAAGAAGTTCACTATTCCACTAAACTAGTTGATACTATGTTTGAATTTGAATTGAAAAAAATGAATAATAACGACATGTTTATAACAATATTATATGAATGTTTTTTCTTATAATACTTTTTGAAATAACAGAGGTAAACAAGTTCAGCATTAGACATAATCTTGTGACCTACATAAGGTTACGACCAATAAGACAAAAATAAAGAGCCTTCTTCCAAAAGATGTTAACAACATCATAAAAGAGTCAAAGTATCCAATATGGTCGGTATTATAGAGTACACCATTCATAATAAAGCGTGATCTGTATTATTACAAGATGATGCTTTCCATATGAAGAAAGCATGATCAGCTTATTCGAGGTTAGTCAATCATATCTTCACAAATCAAGTAAGTAAAAATATAAATTTTTGTATCCATGATATGCTAAGAGCAAAAACAATGACTTTCACAGCACAACATTATTTTAGAGTTCTCATAATTTGTAAAAGTATAACTTAAAACTAAACCCTTTTCAAATGTTTATTTGAAATAAGTTCGTATCTTTTAAGTTATGCTGTTATTGAAAATAGGAGAGAAAAATTGACGCATCCAAATGGACGCTCTAATTATAATATCGTCACTAACAATTATAAATTAGATAAATAAGCTAAAAGGTAACTTACGCCCGTAAACCTCTAACAAATGTTTCCATGTTTTTATAGTTTTTTTTAAGCAAAATAAATGGAATTTCATAAATTAAATGTTTTACAAAAGACAGTCCTTCTTAATAAGAATAATAAAAAGAAGGACTAAATTGAAAATACAACCAAAGGAACCCTAAAGGCCCAACTACTACCAATTCAGATCGTCTTCCTTACTGAGGACGACTTAGGGCATCAGATCTTTCTTCTTCTAAGCAGTGGAGCTCCTAACCGAGATCTATATACCCCACTCCAAGGCTTTTAAGAGTTATAATCGCCAACAAAGGATTGGGGACGTCGATGTTAGTGAAATTTCTATTGGAACGCTCCATCAAAACCCAGTTCGCAATCCGGTCAGCTGCTGTGTTTTGGGTGCGAGAAATGTGACGAAGGTTCATGGAAGAGTGCATCAGGCTTCGACAGATCGAAGCAATAGAATTGCTCGAAGCTTTACCAGAAGCAATGGTGTTTATAAGGGTTAGGCAGTCCGACTCAATGTCGACGACATGCCAACCATTGATCTTGCAAAGAATAAGAGCTTCGAGCAAAGCCTTGCTCTCAGCTTGAAGAGGATCCAGTTTTCCAAACACAAAGCCAGCACCAGCTACAATGTTGCCCAGGTTGTTTCTGACAATCAAACCACCAGAAGCTTCACCAACAAAGCTACTCGCTCCATCAACATTGATCTTGAGCCTCCCAGCTACCGGTGGACGCCATTCCAGGTATTTTGGTTTAACCTTTCCAATAGTTAGACAACACAGTGAAGCACCTGCATCGATAACATCATTCTAATGCTTAGCTTTAAGCATATTTTTTGAATCAATACCTAGGATTACCTTCTTAATTCTATTAACAGCAGTAGTGAAAAGGTTATAAGAATCATTGAACTTGCTGTGATTACGATTAGCCCAGATAGCCCATAAGATGATTTGAGGAACAATGTGTGTAATGTAGAATTTACACTGAGATGACCAAAACCAGCAATGCATCATGTGACTGAGAGACATGAAACATCTCACAGGAAGTTTGAAGAGAATTCTAAAATAATTCCATAGAGACCAGGAAAAACTGCAACTGATGAAGAGGTGATTTTTGTCCTCACAGTTGCAGCAGAACTGGCATTTTGAAACCAGAACAAAATGTCTTTTGGAGAGAATGTTATCTATAGGAGCAATTTTTTTTAATAACTTCCATGTTAGAAATGAAAACTTAGTTGGAATGAAGTGATGCCAAATTTTCTTAAAAATGGAAAGATTAGGATAACTAATTCTGATGCTTTGCCAAGTATCCTTAGTGTTAAAACTGTTGTCTTTTGAGATCTTTCACTCAATAGTATCTTCCTGATCATGATTGATTTTAACACTGTTAATGTGTTTTAATATTTCATGAGAAAGAAAGGTATGAAAAGTGGAAGTATCCCAATTGCCATTTTCTAAAAAGAATTTACTTTAACAGGGAGAAACCAATTGTTAAAGCCATAATCATTAGCAATAGGATTCATGTTATGCCAAGAGTCTCTCCAAAAGTCAATATTCCCATTTCCAAGTCTCCAGTGAACATTTTGATCAGTCTGGTCCTTAACAGAGCAAAGCCTTTTCCAGATAATAGAATCCGAAGCTTTACAATTAGTGTTAGTAGGATGAGTATTGCTACAATAAGTTTTGTGGGTGAGGTCAGCTCAAAGAGATTTTCTTTTTCTAAAAAAGAACCAAAGTTTAAAAGAGAATGTAAGCTGAATTTCAGATAAAAGCTTGACATTCAATCCACCTTCATTGAATGGATTACAAAGTCTATGCCAGGCAGACCAGTGTATAGCATAATCATTATATTTAGATCTCCAAAGAAACTTATTGAAGCAATGCTCAATTCTACTGATAATGCTGTTAGGGATCAGGCTGTTTTGCATCCAAAAAAAGATAATCGGATAGTAAAAGGTTCTTTATAAGGGATAACCTGCCCCCAAAAGATAGATTCTTCATATCCCAATCATATATTTTATTATGAATCTTAGCAATAAGAGGTAAAAAGTGCTTCCATTTGTTGTTTGCAGCTATGGTAATTCCCAAATAGGTGAATGGTGCTTGATCAATGTTGAACCCAGTTGTTGATTTGATTCTGGCTGAGTTTGCATGAGTGCAATTTGAGGAGGTAATAATCTTTGACTTCTCTTTATTTATAAGCTGACCAGACTCCTTTTGGTATTTCTCAAGCAGGTTACTAAGGCAGGCAATAGAGGCAAGAGAGATATTTGAGAAGATGATGATATCATCTGCAAATGCCAAACAAGGTAAGATAAAACATGATTTTAAATAATATCTCATGCTATTGTTGCTATTATACAAATTAGAAAGCCCTCTAATCAGAGCTTCCTCAGCAAGAATGAAAAGACAAGGAGACAAAAGATCTCCTTGTCTTAAACCATTCTTTTGATGGAAGTAACCAATGCTACTACCATTAATCAAGATAGAGACCATAACATCAGTTATAAGCTTTTTAATGAGAACCAGAAAAGCATCAGAAAAACCAAAAGATTTTAAAGTATTGATGACAAAGGCATGAGACATTCTGTCAAATGCCTTTGTCATGTCCAATTGAAGGATAATATTGCCTTTAGAAGGCATTCTCTTAATATTATGAAGCATTTCTTTAATAATCAGAATGCTATCATGAATTATTCTGTCTTTGACAAAAGCACTCTACCCTCTAGAGATAATACTAGGGCGAATGTGAGAGAGTCTCTTAGTAATAAGACCAGAGATTAGTCTGTTAAAAATAGTACATAGACTAATAGGACGAAAGTTATTCCAAGTTATGGGATTAGGACATTTTGGAATAAGACAAATCCCAGTGGCAAAGACACCACTGGGAATACAGCTACCCTTAAGATAAGAATTTAATGCAGAGCAGAGATCACTACTTATAATGTCCCAACATGATTTAAGGAAAAAACAGTTAAACCCATCAGTGCCAGGGGCACTATCATTCTTCATGTCCTTGACAATAGACCACACCTCCTCTTTATTTGTTTGCTGAAGAATAGCCTCATTATCCCTGTCCACAATTAGCTTAGGAATATTGTTTAGAATAGAATCCTGAGAAATTATATCATTAAAACTATAAGAATTATTAGATAAAATCATTTTGAAATAGGACTCAGCTGATTTAGCAATGTCATCCTGATCAGTAAGCCAAATTCCCTCATCTTTTATAGCAGTGACCATGTTCTTCTTTCTCTTCTTAGTTACATAACTATGGTATAACTTGGTGTTACCATCACTATCATTGAGCCAAGTATTACAACACTTTTGACGCCAATAACACTCTTCATTTTTTAAAGAAAGGATGAGCAAACTATTAGCCTTAGAAAGATTAGCCTTAGAGATGTTACTGTTAATCTGCTGATGAATGATTTCATAATTGTCAACCTCGTTAGTAGCATCTTTGACTTTGTTGAAGATGTTACCAAAAATAGAAGAATTCCACTCTTTAAGACATTTCCTTAAACGCTTAAGCTTGTACCAGAAAAGAACATTGGGATCACCATTACATTTCTTTTCCCAATTCTGCTTCACACAACTAAAGAAATCAGGGTGATTAGTCCAAACATTTAAGAACTTGAAATATCATTTGTTATAGTTAGTACATATGTTTTGAATATTAGATATAGTGATAAGGAGAGGAGCATGGTCAGAACACGTTCTGACCGTGTGGCAAACCTGAACATTCCAAGTGTGAATGAAGTTTTGATTCACTAAAACCCTATCTAACCTTTTCCAAATCTTGTTGTTGCTCCAGGTGTACCTTGATCCAATATAACCAGGATCTTCAAGATTACATTGTTTGATGCAATCATTAAATTCATCAACACTCCCATCATCAAAAGAAGAACAGCAAAGTTGATCTTCAGGTCAAGTAATGGTATTGAAATCTCCAGCAACTATCCAGGGCATTTCAGCACAAGAGAGCTGACATATTTGATTCCATAGCAGTCTCCTCTGCACTCTTTGATTCTTGGCATAAACAGAGGTAAATAAACAAGTAAAAGTAGTATAATTGATTTCCAAATGAAGCAGTTGATCATGATTTAAAATTACTGAAATAGTTACATCATCATGCCAGAAAATCCAAACTTTATTAGTGTTATTAGCAGTATAATTGGGAAAACCAATCCTACTAGCAATAAGATCGATTTTGTCATACCTGGCCATTGGCTCCTGAATTGCAATCACTTTAACATTGTCATTGTTGATAATGTATTTAATTCTAGACATTGTAGGATTGTTATGAATCCCACGGGCATTCCAGCTTATAACCTTTATCATTCTGATAGAATATTTATTAAAGGATTTCTCTCTTTTACGCAGAGAGTTAATAGTCAACTTTTTTAAACTTTTGTTTTTCTTTGCAGATGTAATTTTTCTATTGATGACAGCATTGAAGTCCTGATCAGAAGAACTGTCTTTTGGTGAAGGATTGTAGCTGCCTATATTAACCTGGAGAGGAGAATCTTGCTGAGTTTTCTGGCTTTGAGAGTTAACATCTTGATCCAAATCCTGGAGAGCTTCAATGATTTCAAGCTCTTTGTTGGAGACAGTATCTATTTTAGGACTACATAGATTGGCAGACTGGCTTGAAACAATGACCACATCTTTAGCAGTTATGATTGATTTCAGCTTTCTCTTGTAAACTTTAATAACTGGTTGTACCTTAGTAGATTCAGATGTGTGATACTTATCATTTTGTAAAGAATCTGATTGAATAACATCCTTTGAAGTATTATCAGATTGTTGGCTGACTTCTTGAATTTTGTCATCTATTTTCAAAGCATTCTTTTTACAATCAGAATCTTTATGCCCCAGATGTAAACAAGTGTAGCAGTAATCAGGAACACGTCTATAACTCACACCCACCCAACATCCTTCATTTTCTCCAAACCCAATCCACAACTTTCTTTTTAGCACTCTTGAAACATCTATTTCAACTAGAGCATAGGAGGCATTGGCTTTAGCACAGTTATACTTAGGCACAGACGTTCGGTGAACTTTGCCTAAAGAAGCAGCAAGATCACCAACTATCCACTCATTATAAAGATATTCCGGCATGTTTTCGAAACGAACCCAAAGTAAAACAATCGGACTTTCTTTGTTCTTATTGGTGTCGGGAGACCACTTCAGAATCCTCATCAGTTTTCCTTCAACATTTTAGACTGACTTGGACCATAACTTGGTTACATCTTCTAGTAAGTTAAACTCTATCAAGATTTGTCTGGACTCTAAGGTTATGAACGAATAAGAACCCTTAAACTTCAAAGAATCCATAAAAGATTAAAATGCTGCTCGTTTAGGGATCCTTTGACTAAATTTACCGATTAGTGTTGATTTGGATTGCTTTAGTAACACATTATGAGTCTCTTTATCGAACTGTATAACATTATGATCAGCTGCATACTTGATAAACTGGGGTTTTGATACAGAACGATCCTGAACAGAGGATAGTATGTCTTTGCTGTAATTTGGAAGAAGAGTAGGGAACTCTTCATTATTGAGGATGTTAAACGTCATGATGCAACCGGAAACAACTAATCCGACTACAAACTAAAAAATTCTAATACTTCAAAGCAATCTTCAAACAAAAGATGATACTCCAATGAGATCGGAAAAGAAAACTCTGAAGAACAGAGCTTAGCAAACCAGAAAACTTGGCCCTATGAGAATGAAGACTGGAACGACAATCCAACAAGGATATAACTTGAAACTCCACAAAACTAAGGCAAAGAGGATCAACCCGGAAGAGCTATCGGAAAGGAACACCGCCGATCAAGAAGATCAGGTTTCTTGGAGCCTCTCCCAAATTCAAAACGACATTTCCAAACTCCAACTTCAGTTCGGGTATGAAAAATCAAAATAAATTTTGAACCCGACGTGAATCGCCATGTTTTTATAGTTTGAAACTGGAAAAAAAATCTATTACGAAAACAATTGCACCGCATTTTTTGACAAGCTAAACGATAATTTTAATAAAAAAAGTTATCTACGTGAAAATAAAAGAAGACGGTATTCTGTATTTATAACTTTTAAATTCCGCAATTAGTATTGTACTAACCAAAAAAGAAAATATGATTCACAAACTAGTAACTACATGCGTTTAGTGTTTTCATCACCAAAAACACATTCTTATATTTAATTTTATAAACATGTCATTATACTATGCAATTGTTTTTTAAAATATTTTCGGACGTATGGAAAGGATCGCGAAATGATCAATCTGTAAATATACCGGTGAAACAATTTTCATATGAACATAAAGAAATTGGTAGGCAATTGAAATTGAAATCTGTTTTTTCAATATAGATATATAGGCACCTAAAAGAAATTGGTACCCAATTTTCGGGTCGAAATCATTCACATGGCATTTCCCATACTGATTGAGATTCCATTAATACCCACCTAACAGATTTTCGATATAAATAGCCATCTTCTTTACTCTGTTTCTTCTCATCTCTCTCGTTCTTCTTTTATCTCAAAGTCCTCTCTGCACTCTGTTTATTCTCATCTCTCTCCTTCTTCAATACAAACACAAGTTGTTGATGCAATGGCCATCATCAAAGTTATCATTGCTATCTTTCTCATCTCCATCTCAGTATCAGGTAGTAGCTAGTAGTATATTATGATATTTAGCCATCGAAACGTCTTTACATAATACTAATATTTTTTTGCGTATGCCTTTTAGGTTTACTTGGAGTTGGAGTAGACGGGAACCAGACACCCAAGAAGCTTTTCGTGTTTGGTGATTCCTCAGCGGACACAGGGAACACTGAAAAGTACCCATTCCCATATGGGATAACTTTTCCCGGACATCCTTCCGGCCGAGCGTCAAACGGCCATATATCTATAGATTATCTCGGTAACTCCGTTTTAAATTTTATCTCTAATAGTTTAATATTAAAATAGTATTTTATGTTGGTGACTGCTAAATAAAACTAATATTCTTTTATTCTTAACTTATAAGCAGCACGGTACATGGATATTGATGTGCCGGTATCTTACGAGAAACGGTATTCCGGTGACGTAAAAAATGGGATGAATTTGGCCTACGGAGGGGCCGCGGTTTTTAAAGCTTTTACAAATTATCCAAATGTGAGGACACAAGTCGACTTATTCAAGAAACTGATCAAAAAAGGAGTTTACAAGGTAGATGATCTTAAAAATTCCGTAGCCATAATAAGCTACGGCGGTAACGACTACTCTTATGCTACATTCTTGAACCCAGAGAAAGCAAATGATACACAGGTGAGATAATCAATATCACTATTATTTTAAAAAAAAAAAATTGTAATACTCAGTTTCATGTTTAGATATAATTTTGTGTCTAAAAAAAAAAAAAAAAAAAAAAAAAAAAAAAAAAAAAAAAAAAAAAAAAAACTTATACATTGATTGTTTTGTCAGTTTTGGATCGACACAATGGGAAAAGTAGTTAAGGAACTGCAGCTACAATTGCAGATCATATATGACTTAGGAGTGCCTAAGTTGATTATAAACACTTTAGCACCCTTAGGTTGTGTACCGCAGCAAACGTTCCAAAATAACTACACAGCCTGCTATGCGAAACCGAACGAAGATGTTAAAAATATTCACAATACAATGTTATATGGGATACTGAAAGAGTTGAATAGTGTTAACCCAGCTTTTTTTGCTCTGGACTACTTCAATGCTGTGTTATCTGTTATTGAGAATAAGGGAACACATGGTATCATGTTTGAGGAAGTATACCGGCCTTGTTGTGAGGGTCCGTATCGGGATGCAAACAAGAAGCATACCCTCTGTGCCGAGCCAAATACTAGATTCTATTGGGATGCTGTTCATTTCTCAGACCAAGGATGGCGTGCAATCTATGAATTTTTAAAATCAAGTATATATTATATACTTAAGTTCTGATCTTTCTAGGTGATTTAGGGTGAGCCTTTGTATCTTTCTACATGATGAAAGGAATGAAAAGTTTAATTTTATTATCTTTTGTTCCTAGCATTTTCATACTACTTGTTTTGGCATTTAACATTACTTGATTGTATAGAACATTCAGCTAAACAATACGGAAACCATATTGTTCACTCAAAGTTATCCGGTATAAAATGTATTGAAACTTCTGATATATTAGTGTTAAAGTATCCTAGATTAGAACTTAGATCTACATAAAATTGAAGTATCAAATAAGACATGTAATAACTTTTATTCGATGGCTCAGGATTGTTGGATCATAAACGTGATCCGATGAAAGAGTCCAACCCACTCAATAAGGTTCATCTAGAAAGTATCTTTTGGAAAAAAATTAAATTAATATTTATTTAGTAGTGGAGGTTGTGTTTAAGACCATCCTTAGGTTGAGTGCAAGATAATCTTTTATGTTGAGTGTAAGAAACACTTTTACATTGAGTGTAGTCTTGAGGTTGAGTGTTTAAGTATCCATAAACTCTTGGATGGTGGATCCTTGTCTCCATTATGTTCTATAAATAGTGGAGCTCTCCACCATCAGGACCATCACAAAAACACACCAAGAAGTAAACTTAGAGAAAACTAGAGTGAGAGAAAAGAGAGAAAATAGAGATAAGAATGCTCTCTTGAGTGAAAGAAAAATATTTCTCTTCTAGTGTGAGTTGTAAGAGTGTTTTTGTAATATTTCTCATTTTCAATTTATATCAAAGTCGTTTGTTTGTTTTTAGTGAGTATTGTTTTATATTTTCCCCCAACAAAGTGGTTGCAACCCCACATGCTTCACCAACTTCATCTACTCATAGAGACTCACCACCTTCTTCATCATCAAGTGGTAGTCATAATGAGAGAACTGTGGAACGTACAAGAAGCCTTAGTGATCTTTATGAGGTAACCGAACCAATGGATAACCTTACACTCTTTTGTCTCTTTGCTGATTGTGAACCAGTGACATTTCAAGCAGCTACACAAGAGAAACAATGGAGATACGCGATGGACGGAGAAATTAGAGCCATCGAGAAGAATAACACATGAGAACTCACCTCACTTCCCAAAGGGTGCAAGACAATAGGTGTCAGATGGTTATACAAAACAAGGAGAAATGCTAATGGGGAGACTGAAAAACACAAATCGAGACTTATTGCAAAAGGCTATAGTCAAAAGACGGGAATTGACTATGATGAGGTATTTACCCTCGTTGCCCGATTAGAACTATTAGACTAATAATTTATTTGGCAGCTCAGAACAAGTGCAAGATACAACAAATGAAAATAAAATTAGCATTTCTAAATGACGTCCTTGAAGAATAAGTCTACATTCAACAGCCATTAGGCTATAAGGTCAAAGGTCACGAAGATAAGATGTTGAATCTAAAGAAAGCTGTTTACGGGATAAAACAAGCCCCAAGGGCATGGAACACTAGAATTGACAAATATTTCTGAGAGAACGGCTTCAACAAATGTCCTTACGAGCACGCTTTATATACCAAGATCAGATGGAGATATTTTGATTATATGCCTCTACGTGGACGATTTGATCTTCACCGGAAACAGCCCAAGCATGTTCAATAAATTCAAGGAAGTGACGACGAAGGGATTTGAGATGACAAACTTGGGGCTCATAGCGTACTACCTTGGCATTGAAGTTAAGCAACAAAAAGATGAATATTTCATCTCACAAGAAAGTTATGCAAAAGATATCCTGAAGAAGTTTAAGATGGAGAACTGTAGCCCGATAAGCACACCCATGGAGTTTGGAGTCAAAATATCCAAACATGAAGAAGGAGACAGTGTAGATCCGATATTATTCAAAAGTTTGGTAGGAAGTCTACGCTATATAACTTTCACAGACCATATATTCTTCATGCCGTTGGATTGGTTAGCCGCTATAAGACTCATTTCAAAGTTGCAAAGAGAATCTTTCGTTATCTCAAATGTACAATTGACTTTGGATTACTATATTCCATTTCTCATGATTACAAACTTGTTGGGTACAGCGATAGCGATTAGGGTGGAGATATATAAAATCCAAGGATTACTACTGGATTTTCATTTTTTATGGGAAACATTTCTTACACATGGATGTCAAAGAAACAACTGATTGTCACGTTGTCTACTTGTGAGGAAAAATATGTTGCTACGACTACATGTGTTAGTCATGCAATTTGGCTTAGAAATCTATTGAAGGAGATAGACCTAACACAAAATGAGCCAACTAAAGTATATGTCGACAATAAGTCAGCCATCGCCTTAGCTAAGAATCCAGTATTCCATGATCGAAGCAAGCATATCGATGTCTGTTACTACTACATAAGGGAGTGTATTTCAAGAAAGAATGTGCAAGTTAAATATGTGATGACACAAGATCCAGCTACCGATATTTTCATCAAGCCACTAAAAAGAGAAGACTTCAAACGATTAAGGAAACTATTGGGAGAAGCGAGATCAAGTTTAAGAGGGAGTGTTGGATCATAAACTTGACCCGATTAAAGAGTCCAACCCACTCAATAAGGCCTATCTAGAAAGCATATTCTAGAAACAATTAAATTAATGTTTATTTAGTAGTAGAGATTGTGTGTAAGACCATCCTTAGGTTGAGTGCAAGATACTCTTTTATGTTTGAGTGTAAGAAACACTTTTACCTTGAGTGTAGTCTTGTGGTTGAGTATTTAAGTATCCATAAGATCTTGGATGGTGGACCATTGTCTCCACTATGGTTCTATAAATAGTGGAGTTCTCCATCATCTAGACCATTACAAAAACACACCAAGAAGTAAACTTAGAGAAAATTAGAGTGAGAGAAAAGAGAGACAAAAATGCTTTCTTGAGTGAAAGAAAAATATTTATCTTCTAGTGTGAGTTGTAAGAGTGTTCTTGTAATATTTCTCCTTTTCAATTTATATCATAGTTGTTTGTTTGTTTTTAGTGAGTGTTGTTTTATATTTTTTGCCAACAAGGATGTCAATTTGATTGGGATCACAGGTGGGTACACCATAATAACATTTATTGTCATTATGGTTGTGAAGAGGGAAATTTGTTTCCACAAGAACAGGCATGGAGCAAAGCTTAACGTATCAAACTATCTAGCGATAATGATATTTTGTGCATTCCACATAGTTTTAAGCCAAATCCGAAACTTCCATAAGCTCTCATGGATTTCTATATTTGCTGTTGTTATGTCTTTTTGTTATGCTTATATTGGTGTCGGTCTCTCCATAGCCAAAGTTTTTTCCGATGCTAGTCATGCAACGAAAACCATAACTGGAACTATAGTGAAGATCAACGTCTCAAGTTCAGAGATGTAGAAAAAGATAAAACAAAGAAACATGGCTAGAGTTTTATTATTTACAAAGTGTACAAATTACTAACAGTGTAAGCTCTTATTTATAAATAAAACGTACGAGCTACTAGAGTTATGGCTAATATCTCTTAAAACTCTCTCTTAAACTCACAATGCAACAAACATATTGAGAGTTTATCATAAAGAAAACAAAACTGAGATACTGAAAAGACATTTGTAAATAAATCTGTAAATTTACCTCAATCCTCACATGATCTTCAAACATGTTTTTTGAAACTTCGTACCCTTCATATATACGAAATGACTAATACTTCGAATTTTTTTCTCAAATCCTTTTCACAATATCTTCTTCTTTGCATCTTCTTGTTCATATTTATTCTAACTCATCATTGTTTTCAATCAAATCTTAATCATAAATTTCAAATATCAAGTCTCAAATCCTAATATCAAATATCAATTCTTAAATTCCAAATCTTAATTCTCATTTCTAATTCCAAATCCCAATTTCTAATTTCTACTTCCTAATTCTTAATTTATAATTTCTAGTCTAAAACAAAAACTAAAAAAACTAATCTATATCACAATTAATATTCAAATCAAAATTAAAAAAATTTACACCAGAATTCAAATTGTAAAATCAAAATGCCAAAATCAAGATCCAGACACCAATAGCCAAACTCCAAACGAGGAACTCCAATCCTTTGACGCCAAACGCCAAACACCAAACCAAACCACTAAATTACAAGCGCAAAACGGAAAATGAAATCCAATTTCTAATCCACATCCAAATCGAAACAGAATCTAAAAATTCAAATCCTAAACAAAAAACATGTCCAAAACTAAATCCAAGTACCAAATTAAAATACCAAATCAAAATCCAAGCTAAATTCAAAACTAAATCCAAATACCAAGTGTAAATCTAAAAATATTACCAAACTAAATCCAAATACCAAATACCAAATCTGAATTCAAATCTAATTTTTAATTTCCAAAACAAAAATCAAAATAAAAACCAATCGAATATATGGATAACCTGAAAGTTATCAGGTATGAATTGTATTGAAACTTTTGATATATTAGTGTTAGAGTAGAATATATTAGAATTTAGATCTACATGAAATTGAAGTTTTAATAAAACATGTAATAACTTATGTTCGGTGAATTGGCTCAATACGTCAATTTGATTGCGATCACAATTGGGCACACCAAAACAGCATCTATTGTCATTGTGGTTGTGAAGAGGGAAATTTGTTTCCACAAGAACAGGCATGGAGCAAATCTTAACGTATCAAACTATCTAACAATGGGATATTTTGTGCATTTCCCATAATGTTAAGACAATAGTGAATATGTCTCTTATATCGTCACTCTTTGTATGAGTTAGAAACACAAATCCCACATCCTATAATTATAATTACAGTGTATATATATACATTGTGGCAGAAAGTAAACACTAGCCCATATACACACTAATATTAAATAGCTCATATACATTTTAACACATCCCATACATATTTGATTCTAATTCTGACACTCTAAAACCCCCCTCAAGTTTGAGCATAAAGATTATGAATGCCCAACTTGCCAAGAAAAAACTCAAATTATTGCTTGCCTAGTGCTATTGTAAAGATGTCTCCAAGTTGAGACTGAGTGGGCACGTGGGATGTGAAAATAACCCCATCAAGTATCGCATCCCGTAGAAAATGACAATCTACTTTAATATGCTTTGACCGCTCATGGAACACAAGATTGTGGGCAAGATGTAAAGCCGACTAACTATCACTAAAAACTTGCATAGCACCTAAGTGTGAGACCCCAAAATCCTTGAGAAAACCGTGCAACCACTTCAACTCACAAGTCGGTCCTATCATAGACCGGTACTCTGCTTCAGCAGAAGACAATTCAACAACACCATGTTTCTTAGTCTTCAAAAAAACAGGGGAATCACCCAAGAACACCATCCAACCACTCATATTGCACCGAGTCTTAGGACAGTCATCCCATTCAAAGTCACACCAGCCTGTCAAAGTGAGATTATAACTACTCGGTAAAAGAATGCATTGACCTGGGCTCTCTTTCAGATAACGAACAACTCGTAATGCAGTCTGCTAGTGATCCTCCTGTGAATTCTGAAGTAACTGAGATAAAATATGTACGTAAAAACAAATATATGGTCGAGTAAACGCCAAATACAGCTGTCCCCCACCAACCTGCGGTACGTGGACCCGTCAATGAGTAGCACCAACTCGCTCTTGCCGAGCTGATGTGTTTGCTCCATGGGAATGGTGTTGGCTTGCTGCCAAGTAAACCTGTCTTAGAAATAATGTCCAGAGTATATTTACGTTGGCAGAGAAAGATGCATGTGGGACTCCGTGCTACTTCAACTTCAAAAAAAATATTTGAGATGACATAAGTACTTCATATGAAAGCAAGTGCTCAAGTATTTCTTAAACTCCACTAATGCACTAAATTCATTCCCATATATAATGACATCATCAATGTACACCAAAGCATGAATACGGCAAACACTCGTGTGATAAGAGAATAAATAATAATCTGAATAGGACTAAACAAACCCATACCTCTTCAATGCAGCCAGTAACTTGGCGAACCAACAGCGAGATGCTTGTTTCAAGCCATACAACGATTTTCGAAGGCGACAGACCACCCTTCGCGCCCTTTATCAAAACTTCCTCATCCAGATCACCATGCAGAAAGATATTGTGTACATCCATCTAATGTAATTCTCTATCATGAGCTGCTGCAACCGTTAAGAAAAGATGTACAGTAACCGTCTTGGAAACAGGGGCAAAAGTCTCTGTATAATCAACCCCTTCTACTTGGTGATTACAAAACACAACCAAACGAGCTTTGAGGCGCTCAAATCTGCCATCATCATGATATTTAATTTTATAGATCAACTGACTCCCCCTAAAGCTTTCTTTCAAGAAGGTAGGTGCGCCAAGGTCCAAGTATAATTATCCTCTAGTGCCTGAATCTCATGTTGCATTTCTTCTCTCCAACCAGGGTGCCGCATAACCTCTCGGAATGACTTAGGTTCATCCTCAGAGGTAATACATGCAAGAAACGAGCGGTGTGCCAACCAAAAATGAGAAATGTCTATATAATGAGTAAAAGGATAAGGTATACCGTAATCCGGAGATGAACTAAAACCGGGAGTAGGAGGAGCAGATAGTGCTGAATGTATTATTGTAGTCATCATAAAATCCTTCAAACGAAGAGAAGGAATTTTACTACACTTGCTCCGTCCAAGATCTGAAGAAATACCCAAAGTATCTGAAACAACATCCAAAACACCAATCTCGACAACCTCCGCGAGTGGCACTACCATAGGGACACCGCTATCCGACGAATCCCCTTCTTTAATCGGCAAGGCTTTCTCAACCTCTGCCCAAAACTCCGAAGAAGTAATAGGAGATGCGGAAACCTCAGTCTTAGGACAACCCAACTCAGAGAGCACAAAAACATATCCAAATGGAAATATATGTTCAAAACATTTCATATCATGGTAAATAATATGATCTTGACTCTCTAAAATCATATACTTTCCAGCCTTTCTTGCCATACGGGTAGCCCACAAAAACCCATCGACAACTACGACTTAAAAAATTGTCACCTTTAGACCTATGACCATGCACATAACATAAAGACCAAACACACAAAGCTTAGAGAAAACAGGACGCACACCAAAAAGCATCTCAAATGGAGTCTTGGAACCTAAAATTGAGAATGAGTTCAATTAATCATATATACGACATTCAAAATACACTCCCCCAAAATTTAAGAGGTAAGTTACCCTGCAACCTAAAAGCACGGGAAACATTCAAAATAAATCTATGTTTTCGTTCAACCCTACCATTCTACTTAGGAGTACCCACACATGAAGTTTGAAAAACAATACCCAACTCATAAAAAACACGGCGTACATAGAAAACTTCAATGCCATTGTCATTGCGCACTATCTTAACAACCCCATTAAATTGTTTCTTTGTTATTGCGAGAAAATGTAAAATATGGAAATTAATTTAGTGTCTCAACCAACAAATAAACTCATATAGCACGTGAGTAATCATCAACAATAGTGAGAAAATATCGTGCACCATATGAAGATAAAGTATGATAAGGAACTCATAAATCACAATGAGTTAATTCAAAATACGTAGTCTATTTAGAATCACTAACAGAAAAACACTCACGAGTCTGTTTAGCTCGAAAACAAACATCACATGGGTGACCTACACGACTATCACCACTACTAGAGATAAAAGGTAAAGACTGAACTATCTTAGCTGAGGGATGTCCCAACCTACGGTGCCACAACTCAGTATCACTATCAACTACTGTAGCACTACAAACTTTGGTCTTCACAGCACCGCTGAAGTAGTACATTCCACAACCATGCTCACCCAGTTCAATCACAATCCCTAATCGTCGGTCTTGAATAACACATCCAAACTTAACATAGTAAATAATACATTTAAGATAATCAGTCAAGTGGGATACCGAAAACAGATTACAAGTAAGCTTGGGAACTAAAAATACATTCTGGAAAGACAACTGACAAGACAAGCGCACACTACCACAATGTTTAGCAATAACCTGAGAACCATTGGGTATAAATACTGCACATGTTTGCATAACAGTGACATTTTTCAATAGAGAGATGTAACCTGGTATGTGATTAGAAGCCCAAGTATCAATAACTCAAGGGGTACTGAACAACTCACCACAGAGAAGCTCATTAGGCTGGGAAACTTTATCCGCTGAAAGAAGGAAAAGCATCTGCTGCAACTGACCAGAAAGATGAGAAGCCTCACCAGCAGGCAACTTGGCAATAGCCGTAGCCGACTGACCCATAGTGGATGTCTGTGCCGTCGCTTTACGCGGCCTTGGAGCACCACCTCTGCATGATAGTGTGCGGACCTTCCCCTCCATAATTGTAAGGTGGTTTAGTGCCCAGATGTTTCCCTCGGCTTGGAGGATACCCATTTTTGGCGTAGCAATTGGATTTCTCATGATAATTTTTGTGACAATAAGTGAAAAAAATGCTAAGAATAACGTGAGGCTAACAACGAAGTACCTTAACGAGTACACTGAACCAAAAATTCCATCGGGACCCTTGAGATAGGCTTTGCCACATGTGCACTAGCCTGTAACCACTCCTCACGATGCACCTTGTTAAATTCCCCATCAAGAGTGGGAGGCTGATCATGAGTAAGTAACTAAGAGCGAATAGTACCAAAGCGCTCCTGATGGAGACCATAAAGAAACACATGTAACTTTTCTGCGTCCTGACTCCGTTGATATGCTTCAACCATCCCACCACAAACACAAGTAGGAGTAAAGGAATATGCATTCAACTCATCCCATATTTTCTTGAGTTTTCCAAAGTACTCAGAAACAGACATAGTAGAGGTCTATTTACACTCAACCAACTCCTCCTCCAACTCATGTTTGCGCTAAATATTGCTAACAGTAAAACGACCCTACAAAACATCCCACAGAGGTTTAACCTCCTCAATTTGCGTTGAGACTCATCAATAGTGTTCATAATCTGAGTGTAGATTGAACAACATCCCAATCCTCCAGAGACTTCGGATCCACCGATTTCACAATACTTCCATGTAAAAAAACCAAGCTTTCTCTTACCTTTCAGAGATAAACAGAGAGAACGAGACCAAGCCTGATAATTAGGGCAATCAAATTTAACACTAGAAATAATATTACTAGGATTATCATTGGAACCAAGATAATAAGGGGAAGTCGAATCAATCTTCTGAAACCCAATCGCCGCATCACGTGGCACGGAAGGGGTTGTTTGGTCCATATCAGAATGTGATTTGTCTGCCATGAAAAACATCAGTGATGAGAAAACAAAGGCCGGATATACGTCGGCTAATGAAGGTTATTCCGGAAACACGTTGGATCAAGGGGAAAAAGACCGAAAACACGTCGATCTGGAGAGAACAAAATCCGGATAAACGCCGGCTGATGAAGGCTATGCCGGAAACACGTAGGCGCAAGGGGTAAGGTTTGGAGGCTATGGTTTTAGAGGCTCTAGCTCTGATACCATGTTAAGACAATTTTGAATGTGTCTCTTATATCTTTACTTTTTGTATGAGTTAGACATATTAACACAAATCCCCCATCCTATAATTATAATTACAGTGTATATATACACACTGTGGCAGAAAGTAAATCCTAGCTCATATACAGACTAATATTAAATAGCCCATATACATTTTAACACACCTCATACATATTTGATTCTAATTCTGACACTCTAATACATATTTTAAGCCAACTCCCATATATTTGTGCTTCTATCGGTGTTGGTCTCTTCATAGCCAAAGTTGTTTCCGATGCTAGTCATGCCACGACAACCATAACTGGAACTATAGTGAAGATCGACATCTTGGGCTTGGAATTGTTAAAAAATATAAAACAAAGAAACACGACTATAGTTTTATTATTTTGAAAGTGTACAGATTACTACGAGTATAAGCTCTTATTTATAAATATAACAAATGAGCTAATGGGTTTGCGCCTAATATCTCTTAACTCTCTCTATTAAACTCACAATGCAACATACGCACATAGAGTTTGTCATAAAGAAAATAAAACTCAAACAAGGACAAAATGAAATTATCTCTCTTTTTGTGATGACCAAGAAAGCGAAAGAGAATTTAAAAAAAATCCGATGCACAGCTAAAACAACTGCCCGCCGATACTGTAAAGTATACGAAAACCTAAATTCAAGATGTAAACCTAAGCTCGGATACTATATAAAAAAATATAAATAAAAAAACACAACTTGGATTTTATTATTTAGAAAGCATACACATTAAAAAAATATAAACTCTTATTTATAGATAAAACATATGATTTAATGGGATTGTGCCTAACATCTCTTAACATTAGAAACTACGGAGAACATTCCAAACCCTCGGCAATATTGTCTTTGCTTTATGCCTGCACCACCGTTCTTGTCAAACTCTAAGATACGTTAAAATCAAGTCCAAAAAAAATAACAACATAAAAAAGCATCCATTAACACCTAGAAATTTCCTAACTGGTTTCAGCTTCTACGGAACCATTTTAGCTTGTTGCAATTGGATAGTACTATCTAAGCACCTTACATTTGGTTTGGAGAACAATGTATGTTTTGATATCAATATTAATAGAAATGGTATTTTCTAATCTTCTATAATCTCAATAGTGTATGTTTATAAAAAACATTTATAAAACTTAATAAGAAATAAAAATTACAATTTGGAGATGGGAGTATACCAAAACTTCTAAAAGAGATTTAAAGAGAATCAAACATTACTTTTGTACATAATTAATATATCCACCTAAAAAAATTAAAAACGTAACAAAATAATATTATTATTTGTCGACACCATCATTGTGACTCTACAAAATAAAAAAAATAGATGTACCAAACACCCCAAAATAATTGGAGTATAAGAACCAATAAACATGTACAATAGCGGCATAACAACCCTAAACGTTACCATCAAGTAAAGTGGGTATAAGTCAAGCTCTATGGCTCCACAAATGCTTGGATAAAATGGTATGAACCACAATGCAGAACAACAAACTTCGAAGTCATTTTTTTTTACTCAAGATAAAATTATATTCGAACACGTGAAAAACCTATAGCATGCAAATCAAATCAAATATGATTACAATTACGTTAGCCATTTTGAAAAGATCCAAACCCCAACAACCATATCATGTACGTTTTTTTTAACTCAACGTCACTAATAGAAAAAATGACTATCCTCGTAGACTTTATGTCCCCATTCAGCTAACCAATCAGCAACTTCATTGGCCTCGCTACAAATATGTCTAAATTTGAGCCTCAAAACTAACATTATGAATATCCAAGATTTAGTCCTTGTAGTCCAACACTCGGAATGAGATTTTGCAGCATTAATCACCAATTGCAAACCCATATCAATAAAATTCACAACCAAAGACATACAGTAATAGACGTCATTATACTTGTAATGAATTTCCATTTCCTATAGATGAAGTAAAAGCAAAAACCATGTCATCATTCACATTACGCATAATTCCTCATATAGTACATTCGTCATTGCAACATGAATCATCAAAATTAAATTTCAAATGTCCTTCTAGAGGTTTAACCAATCGCACCTATTTATCCAATTTACTCCGAGGTTAAATTATTGGTTGATTAAGTGAAAGCAAAATTCTCTCGAAATGAAAATTAGGAGAATCAATCACTTTCATTCCATTACATATATCAGCCAACATTCTTCGTATTAAAGTTATCACATGTTGATTTGACTAAATGTTTATCATATTATTTTGCGGTTGATTTCTCCATTTCCAAATGTGCCAAAATCTGACTCCCGAGATAGAACAGGTGATAATAGAAAGTTGGCGCCATAACCAATAAGCAAAGTAATCTCATACAGTCCTAGCGAAGTAACCGTGTAAACAAAAGATGATCCAAAGTATCATGTTGTGGATTTTTACAACATATATAATTTGCTCATCCTTTGAGAGCTTGGAATAAAGTAACTTCCAAATGAAAAAGAAAATTTCAGGAGAAAGATAAGGTGTCTATATTCTACTATTATTCAAGAAAATTATCGGGTTCCGAAGTTCAACCTTAATTGAAGAAGTAAAAAACTCCTCATGGGATCCGAAAGTTCAGATTAACATATCTTCTTCATCTGGGCGAAACTGAAATTGATGTTTATAAAATACATGATGTAATTGTCTCGAAATATGAGACAAAACTTGTTGTAATTCAGAATAGACCGTAACTAAACCATTTTCATACCCATAATCTTAAATTTAGGTGAGAATCAAACTTCTCCAAAATCCAGATTGATTTATTGTTGCATTCTTGAATTTATATCATTTAGTCGATATTTATAAAGAAAATACAAAGTAGGGAGCAAAAAAAAGAAAGAGACTTCCAAATCAGAAAGTGATATTTGTGACTCATACCGTATGATAGCTAAATATCTGCTAATTTATCTCCCGTTTTGATTCAAATTTTTAATCATAAGGAGAATAAATTATAACAATGAAAAAACCCACAATTATTTCAGATCTACAAGCCACCCATCAAATCACCTTCTTTAGATCTAAGATGTCGTGTACAACAAATTTCAGATCGCCTTGAAAGAATAATGTTTTTCAGATATATGATGATATTGGCATCTTTAAAGAAAAAATCAAATTTTTAAATCTCTATATTATAACTTGTTTTAAATAATAGAAAAAAAAACTCACAATTGTTTAAGATTTAGAATACGTGACCTTCATAGATGTGGTTGTATAGATAGGCCGCATACTTGAGATATTGTTAGATGTAATAATACACCCCCGTTCAAACACCTTTGTAACAATGAATTTTGTTTCTTGGAAGAGTGTTTGCTTCAGATTTGAGGAGAGAGATACTTGATACTTGTTCATAGATTCAGCGGATATAGGTGAAATGTATAAACCAAGAAATTGTTGGTTTTTATTTTCCTATTGAGATCTATATAGCTCTATTCAAATTGAAGAACTATTCGGTTAATTGGATTTGGTTCAAAATTCCTAGCACACTATATATTGTCTATACTGTTACTTTTTTCTACTGCTGGATCTATCCAAGACCTCATAAAAATTTCAAGAAACACAAGTTGTGCTATTGCTCAAATAAGTTCTTTATTTTATATTTTTTACTGTCACCTTATCTTTTTTAACCATTAATGTTGTACTCAAACTTCGTAAAAGAAAATGAAGAAGTAAAGTATATTATATTCAACCGAGCAATGAATTGTTTATTTTTAAAGGACTATAAAATCAATGAATCACCTAGAAAAACACATTACTCACTTACAGACTTATGCTCGTCCATCGAGCTTGTGCAGTCGGTGTCTAAAAAACCAGTGAGAAGGAGTTGAGGCGAGGGTTTCAGATGAATTCCAAGATGTTTTATGCCTCGTAAGTAACGCAAGATCCTTTTGGAATTCTTTAAATGTATACTCGTACGAGATTTTCATAATTATGATAGTTTTTTAACCGTAAAGGTTATGTCAGGTTTGTATTTAACAATTATTAGAGTTATCCAAACAAGTTTTTTTTAATTTTGTAGGATTAGGAAGCAAGTCATCATCGTGAAAAAAATAAAGATTTCCCAAAATTCATTAATGTATGGCTTGGAGTTTCTCATACTAGATGATTCAAGTAAGTTCTCTACACACTCTTTATGTGTTATAAAGCCCATAGAGCCCAATATCATCATTGAAAACCTCCATTCTAAGAAATAGATGAAGGTTGCCCATATAGTTTAGGGAAAACATAGAATTTAACTATTTCATGAACCCTTTAAGTCTTGTGATCTGTTCCCATTGATAATTATGTCATCAACATATATTAGAATAATCAGTGTTACCTGGTTATGTAGAAAAACATTGAGTTTTCTGACTTAGAATTTTGAAATACCCAACCAATTAGTGCATCTTCCAGCCTTGAAAACCATGCTCTTTGGGCTTGTTTTAGCCTATAGATATATTTGTGTATCGTCCAGACATGTTGTGGCTTCAAAGTGTCCTCAAACCCCCGAGACTCTAACATGTAAGCTATCTTTTGTAAATTACAATTGAAAGTAGCATTGTTGATGTCTAACTAGCGAATACCCCAATTTTTAGACACACCAATGCTCAACGCCAACCTAGTAGTGGATGCTTTAATAACTAGGCTATAGGTTTCGTCAAACTCCACCTCTGGAGATTGGTCCTTAGAAACCAACCATTATTTCTATCTTTATAAAGAACCATCAACCTCATACTTTAGCGAACCATTAAAGCTTCTCATTCTTCCAAGAATATGAATTTTTATCTCATTCCTTAAGCGTTTGGCCCTGTTTCTGAGCCTCTGTTTCTCTCTCCTGCTTTCTTAATCCACCATGGATATGAGAAGCAAATCTTTATTTCAAGATGCAGAGTTCCCCATTCTTCTTTCAGAAGCTAGTATTGTCAACTACGCTAAACCTCATTTCAAGAAGTCCTTTGTGGATTCAGTCAGGCCTCGAGTGGAAATAACTAGTGATGTTCTTCAACCGGAATATGTCCATGAGAAACTGGACCATGTATCCATCCAATTCTCTCAAGAAACAAAAGATTCGCTTATGAAAAAATCCAAAATAACTCTTATCGGAAAGTTCACAAATGGCTTACCTGAAATGGTTGTTCTTGATCAGTTCTTTACTTCTTTCAAATTCAGAGGATTTTATAGCTGGAAAACTTGGGACTCTCACCATGTTCTTATTTGATTTGACTTGAAAAAGGACGTTATCAAGCTGTGGTATAAAAATATATGAAAAATGTTAATGGATCTGTCATCCGTATACTCATATGGTACCCCGATTTCAACGGAAAAAATGAGAGCCATGTAGCTCTTGTATGGTTTAGAATTCGAAACTTTCTGAATTCATGTATAAAGAAGCTATACTGCACAGTATAGCTGCCTCTCTTAGAATTCCATACAAAATTGACTACCCAGACACGAACAGAGCTCATGGAAATGCAGCTTTTGTTTTAGTTGAGTTGGATGTTTCAAGAAAGCTTTACAACAAAATATGGGTGGGTTTTGGTATGAATGAAGGCTGTTGGCTCAGTTTGAGTTATAAAAAATCTTCCTTTATACTGTTTTCATTGTCATCACAGTGGACATATTCCTTTGGACTGTAAAAAAGAATCAAAAGAAAACGGAAATGGATGGAAAGATTGACAAATATGTAAAAACGATTGATAGATTGGAAAATAAGATTACAAGGAACAATCTGGATGAGACTAAATGTGATGAACAAACACCTATAACAACCCTTCAACTTAACTTTTCTAAAAATATCAACTTTACAACTGATTTATAGTCGGAAAATAGAGAGATTGTTGAAGTCATTCAACAGTTGAAACAGACTCACAACCAAAACAATCCTAATTGAAACAAAAATCTTGAATCCATATCTCCTAAACAAGACAAAGTTGGAAGTAATCCTATTACTCATTTGAGAAAGGATCTTGATGCTGACTTCAAAACTATCTTGAACAATAAGCAGTTATATGCAAAGAAATTAAAAAATAAAAATAAAGTCATCATAAAGTCTTTGAAGTATTCAGGGACTAAAAACAAATATAAATCATTATCTAATAATGATAAAGATGCTTATTTGGAATGTCTGGGGCATCAGTAAAAATCTAACAGTTGGTAGACTGATTTCAATCATTAAGAAAGAGCACATAAAGATTATTGTATTACAAGAGCCTCTAAACTCTTTAAATAAGATAAGTGTTTTTGCTATTGATAAGGTTTTGATTTGCTAAGAGAAATTGCTAGAGAGAAATTCTAGAGAGAGAAAGTGCTTAAGAGTTTTTGGAAAGAGAAAACACAAGTACAAATGAGTTTTCAAGTAAAAAGTGTTCAACCCCTTTATTAGAACAGATTGGTCATTTATATAGAGGAGCCAAGACTTAGTCTCAAACTGAATCTGTTACAAAAATGGACTAATTGTTATTTAGTCCTTACAAATTATGCAAAGTCACAATAGCTTCCTAAAACTTACATCATTCACAAATTAAATACAAAACTTACACTAATTACAATCAAGTCCCTGAATTTACATTGTTTACAAATTAATTCTTAAAACTCCATTTCCATATCAGAAGCCCCCTAGTTCTCATGTCAGTAAATGAATGAGAACTAAAAAAACTTCCAATTTTCAAAAACGTTTATCTTCGAATCATCAACCTGTCATAAATCAAATAAAACAATATATTTGAAGCCATTATCTTCGAATAACCAATCTATCATCATAAAAATAACTATTTGAAGTTATTAGCTCAAACTATTATAGCATATATATGATATCAAAATTATAAACTCTTAAAACCATATTCGAACTGATCTTACTAACATATTTGAAGCCATGGACCAATAACCTTTGAATAGTAACCAAAGAAATCGATGTAATTACTTCGAGTAATTTTTCAAATAAAAATTGCCCTTAACATATTGTGTAATTGTTCCTTCTTCAAATGTAACGGTTACATGCGTAACGGTTACATTCATCTATGATGTAGACCTGACAAGTGTTGAACATCCAATCCTCCCAGCGATGCGTATTCCAACCTATCACCAAATGGGTCTGTCCATCTTCACACGTCTTCAAGCTTTTCAGTATAAATACCATTTATTTCTCATTTCAACTCTCTTTACACACAACCATTCTAGAGAGAAGTGAGACCTTTTTTGGCTACCTTCAACTGCTCCTCCTTTATTCTTAGGATTCTTGCTGCAAACTAAAATCTTCTGATCAATCTTCATCCTCTTCGATCAACCCATTTCTGGTTTATGAGAAAGAAACTGGTAACCAAAAAGTCGAAGGCCATTTTACCCAAAACACCATAATCTTCTGTTACTGAGAGCAACCTGGTGTTCGGTTCTTACGATTATTTTTTCATAACACAAAGAGCCGAAGAGTATCGAAGAGCAGGGTTAATTTTCGGTGGCCCAATTGGTACTACAACTGAAACATTTTACTACGGTAATTTCGATCCTACCAAAGTTCCAAAACTTTCTCCTACTCCCAATATCGAAGATCAAACATCATCTAGAATCTCTCGCCCGAAAACCCCTCGAACTTCTTCAACTCAAAGTAAATTTTCTCCTCTGAAACTGAAAACGATTAACCTTTCCTCAAAGAAATCTTCTTCAACCAAACCTAAAAAGACATTCATCGCAATGGGAGATGAATCAACAATCGTTCAAACTCCATCTCCTTCAAAAACCACCACCATTGATCCTCCTCGGAGAGACACAGCGGAAGAAACAATTCGAACTGTTCTTCCTCTTTTAGAATAAAACATTTCCACTTCTCAAGATCCTCGAGAGGGTACTTCCAAAGCCAATGAAGTTGACTCAGAGGCTACTAAATCCGATGTTGAAGCTGAATCTCAGGAAGAGCAAAGATTGAGAGGAATTTGAGAAACCTTGAGAGAAAATATATTATCGCCTTGAAAAAGGTTCGATACATACATTACAAAAAAAACCAAGCCTCTTTCCTCAAAAAGCAATGGGGAATGGGAGAGAACATCACCCTTCGACTACAAAAGGAAGGAGAAACTCCTCTTGACTGCAAGGATGATGAAATAGTGGTTTACCCAGAATTCATCAACTGGGGTCTTCAATTTCCACTAGATCTGATGATCGTAGAGTACTTCAAAGTTCTCAGCTTGTGCCCTACCCAAGTAACTCCAAACCAGTGGTTCACCCTAATTTCAGTGATCATGGCATCTCTCCTCTCCAAAATACTGATCAACATCAAGTACTTCATTTCACTGACTCAATTTTTAAAAGGTCCAAAGCTTCCATTCTATTACCTTACATTGATGGATGATCTTAAAATCATCGACGATCTTTTGGAGGCTGATAAGTTCTGGAAACAAAGATTTGCTTTCATCTCTAGAGCTTGGGAGAATGGCAAGCCGATTTCCGAAGACAATCATTCAAAGTTAACTATGGTCTGGAGAAGCAGCCGTTAGTTCTCTAAAAAAAATCTTTCTACCTTTTTTTTAATACATATTTTATCTTTTTTTACTTAATATTTTATTTTGTTTGTTTATACCAGAAATTTCGAAGCGCTACTCCACTCGTCGAGAAGCTGCTAAGGTGATATTCCAAAAATCGGCTGCCTGGGCTGAAAAAGAGTGGAATAACACCTTCTATACCGCATTCCAGCCCATTAACTTCCTCCAGTGCCACATGTTTCTGATCTGGTGCTAACCCTTCCACACCCTCAAAACCGAAGCGTCGAAAACGTAAAGTTGCTGAACATCCTCTTTCACCCATCAAAGAGGGAGAAAATCAAGAAAACTCATCAAAAAAGAAGAAAAAAATCTTCTGATTACTTTGGAAAGAAGAAGAAACAAAGAAAAATCACTTCTTACAAATTGATTGATGAGCATGAAGACAATTCTGCTGAAAACGAACAACAACAACACCCCCCAAATCCTCCAACCGAAGATCATTCCACGCAAGACTATCTTGTGATTGTCATCGATGAATTTTCTCCTACCGTTTACCATCGTCCCACAAGTTTCGACTCAGATATGTTCATCGATTTTGAAAACACGGAAGCACTTGCTGGCGAAGATGATCCTACTCTTGAAGTCATTCAGAATCACATGCTTGATTTTGGGAGGCCTACTTCAGACAAATATATTCCAAAATCAACTCGTTCATTCGAACCTATTACATCTCTAGATATGATTGACAAGCCTAGTACCTCGGAATATCGCAGTCCTCCTCCAAATACTGCAATAGTTATCTCTCTTCAACCATTTTCTGGTCTTGATGCTGCTGCAAAACTCTTGCATCTCAAATTGAAGCCTCTCAAGACCATCTCAAACAGCTGACCAAGGATATGGTTTACTATAAGGAAGCTTATAAGTCTGAAAAGAAATTCAGAGAGACCTTGCACAACAAAGTATCCGAGCAGTTTTATGCCTATGAGATAGCTAGATTTGAGCTGATAAAAGGCAATCTTTGTATAAAGGATCATCTTCAAATCAAGTATATGGTCGACACAGAACTGCTGACAAAGTCTCATGAAGACAAAATAAAGAAACTCAAAACCGAGCATGTCGCTGAATTGAACATTGAAAGGTCCAACTCTACCACACTTCAAAATTCTCTAACTCTTTGTGAAGAAAAAAATAAAGACTTGTCCCATGAGATAGAGAAATTGAAGAAGAATTTCGAAGCAGAAAAGGTTGCTGTTGTAACCACTGCCGAAGCTGAACTCTTAAAAAAATATGCAGACAACTATTCAGGTTGGAAAAGAAGATACGACTATCCTTCTCCTTCGAGAACTCCATGCTTCCTATCCAAAAATCAACCTCATAAATTTTTGGAATAACATTCCCGAAGAAAAACGTCCAAGTGAGGCATTCGACCCTGTTCCCAGCTCAGTATCTTCAGAGGACGAATCATCCGAAGAAGAAGAATCTTCTGACTAACTACTCTTTTAGTTTATTTTTTTTTGTCCTTGTCTAATCAGAATACCTCTTTTTGTATTGTAACAACTCGATCTGAATGACAAATTGTTCTTCCTTTTTATGTCGTTGTTCCCTATACTATTCGATGCTAAATACCAAATAAATGCAAAATCTTAATAAAAAATAACAAGTATTCTCTTCTTCGAAAGATATGAATGAAAAATATGTGTTGTTAAGCTTGATTAGCTCATCAACATTCTCTATGAGTTTTAAAACATTCACTTCGAAATTACAAATGTAACATTGTTGTAAAACATGGTTATCTCTTCGAAAGGTGTTATAAACACTTCGAAATATACTTCCCTTAACTAATCTCAAAGGTGATCAATATTTGATGATTTGTTAAGATAGTATCCAAATAAACGTAAAATAACCATTGGCAAAAAAACGAACTTTATTGATAAAGTTGAATATGTACAAGTATATGACACCTCATTAAAACCTTCTTCGGCCAACAGGGTAGGAAAGAGTGCGCCATTAAAAACAAAAATTCCAAAGTATAAACACATGCCAACATGTCTACTCCCAATAAAGCTTCAAATGTTGAATATTCTATGGATGTTGTAGCATCCTCCCCTCGAAATCACAAAGACAATAAGACCCTGGCTTAACTCTTTCAACAACTGTATAAGGCCCTTTCGAGTTTGGAGCCATTTTTCCCAAGCTTTTGTCCTTTGTGGGTAGAAAAACTTTTTGCAACACTTTATCGCCTTCTTTAAATTCTCTTCTTTTTAACTTCGAATCATATCTACTTCTCATGAGAGTTTGATAATGTATGGTATTCAAATAAGCTCGAACCCTTTTTTCCTCAATTAGATCCACATTTTCCCTTGAGATCTTCTAAAAGATTACATTGTAGATTCAATATGACTAACCACATCCATACCATATACCAAAGCAAAAGGAGTCTCTTATGTAGCTTCTCTTGGAGTTTTTCGATAAGCCCAAAGCACATCTTGCAAATAATTTGGCCATTTTCCTGCTGCCCCCGATAGATTCTTCTTCAAACCATCTAAGATTGTTCTATTTATCACTTCCACTTGTCCATTAGCTTGAGGATGAAAGGGCGTCGAAAAAACATTGCTGAATCCCTTTAGAATTACATAATGCAACCATTTCCCTATTGTTCAATTGAAAGCCATTTCCTCTATAATTTCGCATTGGCCAGGTTGAGCAACAATTGAAGGATTCTCTTATAGAAAAATCCAAGGATATTCTTCTTTGTAAGCAACATTTGCTAAAGAATCAGCGACCATGTTACTTCCTCACCCGATATATTCCACAACCACATTGTCAAACAGAAGCATTAAATTCTGAAGCTTTCGAAGATATAAAATCAAACGATCCTTCCTTGCTTCGGAAAACCCAGATACTTGAGTTGCCAGTAACTGAGAATCAGTTTCCAAACGTACTGAAGTCGCCCCATAAATTTTTGCCAATCTCAAACCTGTCAAAGCAGCTTCGTACTCAGCTTCATTGTTTGAAGTATGAAAACCAAATTTAATTGATTGAACCATTGTTTCCCCCGTCAGAGCTATTAATTGAACTCAGCACTACACCCTGATATACTGGACCCTCCATCTATTCGAACAACCCACCTCGAATTAGTAGGCAAAACTTTTGTGCTTTCTTCCTCATCCGATCTACTTGAGTGGAACTTAACAAAAAAGGCGGCCAATGTCTGTGCCTTGATTGTTGTTCGAGGTGTAAATAAAATATCATAGTCTCCCAACTCCACTGACCATTTGGTCATCCTCCCCGAAATATCAGGTCGTTGCAATATATTTTTTAAAGGGAATGAAGTTCGGACTTCTATCTTATGAGCTTGAAAATATGGACGCATCTTCCTAGCAGCAATCACCAATGCTAAAGCCAGCTTCTCCAACTTCATATACCTTTTTTCTAGCTGCTACTAGACTTTTACTGACGTAATACACCGGCTTCGGAATTCCTGAATCTTCACTAATTAGCGTTGCACTGAGTGCAAAATCCGGTACGGCGATGTACAAGAATAATTTCTCCCCTTTTCGAGGCTTTGTTAATATTTCTGGTGATGACAACAAATTTTTAATGCTTGTGAACGCTGCTTCGCATTCCGACGTCCATTTGAACCTGTTAGGTCCTCGCAACACTTGAAAGAAAGGAAAGCATTTATCAGAAAATCGTGAAATAAATCGATTAAGTGCTGATAACCTTCCTGTCAATATTTGCACTTCTTTAACTGATCGAGGTGAATTCATCGTTATCAAAGCCTTTAATTGTTTTGGGTCGGCTTCTATTCCTTTTTTCCTAATAATAAAACCCAAGAACTTCCCCGATCGAACTCCAAAGGTACATTTTTCCGAATTTAACTTCAACTTGATTGCTCTTAGATTCAAAAAGGCTTCTTCTAGATCATCAAGATGCACTTCGTCCCTTGAATTTTTCACTACCATATCGCCTATATATACCTCCATATTTCTTATGATCTGTGTAGCAAAAGCTTTGTTCATTAATCTCTAATAAGCAGCCCCAGCATTCTTCAATCCAAAGGGCATCACCCTATAACAATAGAGGCATCTATCAGTTATAAAAGTCGTGTACTCTTGATCCTTCGGATCCATTTGGATCTGATTATACCCTGCGAAAGCATCCACAAAAGTCAAAATTTTATTGCATGAGGTGGAATCAATCAACTAGTCAATTCGAGGAACTGGAAACGGATCTTTGGGGCAAGTTCTATTTAAATTTGTAAAATCCACACACATCCTTCATTTCCCATTCTTCTTTTTAACCACTACCGGATTCCCATTCCGCTTTCCAAGCAAAGACGTCCAAATTCTGAGACAAAAAATTAAGCAGTTGTTAACGTAGATTAGGGGTCAATAAAGTTCCAATCGAAAGATCGATCTGACTGACCTTCCACATTGTTTTTCTCCAATTCTTGCCTGACCTCATACCTAATTCTAGCAGAGAGTATTTTTTGCTCCCTTCGCTCATATTTTTCATTCAAAGCATTAATTTTATCAAGAAGTTGATTAATTCTTGTCTCAACATCAGATCGAACTTGGACCGGAGACGATCCATCAATTTTATTCCCATCAGTCTTATTCTTTTATAAATCATGTCTCACCATTTATATCGTTGATTGAAGCGTAGGATTATTATTTTCAAGATTCATCTTATGAATTTTAATCAAATAAGACTACTGAATAGTACACTTTCGAACAAAATAAGCTACTGATTTTTCTTGCTCAGTCCCCAGTGGAGTCGCCAATTTGATAAGGTTTTGATTTGCTAAGGTAAATTGCTAGAGATAAAATCTAGAAAGAGAAAGTGCTTAAGAGTTTTTAGAAAGAGAAAACACAAGTACAAATGAGTTTTCAAGTAAAAAGTATTCAACCCCTTTATTAGAACAGTCTGGTCCTTTATATAGAGGAGCCAAGACTTAGTCTCAAAATGAATCTGTTACAAAAATGGACTAATTGCTATTTAGTTCTTACAAATTATGCAAAGCCACAATAGCTTCCTAAAACTTACATCATTCACAAATTAAAGATAAAACTTACATTAATTACAATCAAGTCCCTGATTACATTGTTTACAAATTAATTCTTAAAAATCCATTTCCATATCAGCTATAAAACTGGGTTTTGATTACTATTCATTTAATTACTCAAATAAAATCTGGATATTCTGGACAACTGATTTATGTATTAGTATCTTCTCTAATCAGGATCAGTGTCTTCATATGAAAGTTACTCACACTAACTTTAAAAATCATTATTTTCTTATCTGTGGTGTATGCGAAATGCCAGATGAACCTAAGCTTAAGCCTTTGGGAGATGCTGAGGAGAAAGACTATTACTGATAGATGCTGGATAACTATGGGGGATTACAATATCATAGCTAATACTGAGGAGCAAATGGGGTGTTCTACAACTTGTCACAATTTTATGGATAATTTTATGGACATTGTGAGGGACTGCAACTTGGAGGATGCAAGGTATATAGGTCACAAACTCACTTGGAACAGAGGTTCAAGATGGAAAAGGCTGGATAGGGTTATGTTCAACAGAGCTTGGGCTGATAATTCTACTAAGACTCGGGTTCACCACATGATTAGAACTTGTTTAGACCATGCTCCTCTTCTTATTACTGCTGTTCAAAATAACTTTAATACTTTTCAAAGCAATAAAAAGAGTTTAAATACATGAACATTTGGACCACCCATGATTTTTTTCTAAATCTTGTGAGACTGAATTGGAATCTTAGAATGTATGGTGGTCCAAATGAATTTTTTTGGTTTAAGTTAAAGAATCTTAAAAAATGTTTAAGAGATTGGAATAATAATCAGTTTGGGAACATCTTTAGTAAACTAAAGGAGACTGAAAAGAATGTTGATTCCATGGAAAAGCTTCATTTGCTGTATAATAACAATATTTCAAAATGAAATCTTAATAAAGCTATTAGTCTTCATCTTAAATCTTTAAGGAATGAGGAAGAGTTTTGGAAGCAGAAGTGCTATACCTGGTGGTTTAGTAGACTTACTTGTACGAGTAGACGATCGAGTTCTATGAATACATGTCTTAAATCCTAGTTAGAAAGATTAACCTCTCTAGTAAATTTAAACGATCCCAAAAATTTATGAATAACAGACAAAATTGGTTTACCTTTAGAGAATTTTCCAACTAAAGTAAATTATGTATAAGTAATGAATATTTCGTATGGTCACCATTATATTTAATTATAAACTTTTCATGGATTAGTTCCTTGGATGCTACATTTGTTGCATCAACATAAGATTTAAGAGGTATCTTAGCTTCCTAGAAATGTTCCAAATGCAAGGAGTTGGTGGTTATGATATTGGAATGGTTGTAGACATGGTTGATTCTAAGATTGAAAGTCTTGTTTGTATTTGGTTCAATATTTAGTTTATTATCTTTATTATATTCTCTATTTTTTCGTAATAAATGAAAATCTTCATCTATTTTGTTTGTAGATTGAAGATTGGGAATATTTGTACACGAACTATCTATGTTTCTATTAGCATTTAACATAGAAAAGTTTGGGTTTACACTGTTTAAGTATGAAGTTGATTGCAGCTTCAAGGCTTGTAATTTGTTAAATGATTCTTCACTGGTCATCATTAATACCATCAGATTAGCTGGCACAAAGCCAAATCCTTTGCGAATGCCAAGATCAGGGGAAATTTTCTTCAAAGCAAGGCTTTGTTTCTTGAATCAAAATAACGTTTCTTGGAGCCTCCTCATACAATTGACCGTTATGGGATTTTCTCTATTAAAATTTTCATCTATTTTTTTTAAAATCTTTTATGTAACAGATTTTATTTTATTTCAATTTATTTTTCAAAAATATCTTTTACATAGAAACTTTGATTTTTTCATATATCTTTTAAATATTAAAATTTATTAGTCTATATATATATTTTTAAAATCTCTTTTAAAATAACATATTAAGATATATTTTTATTTTTAATTAAAACAATTATTTATTAACAAATAAAAAAATAAAAAAATAAAGAATATGAAGAAACATTAAAAAAAATTAAAATGCTTACATGGCTTTGTTAAGTCACTCTGGATATTTAACACAAATATTAACTTTTTTAGTTAACACGAATTTAGCATGTTCACTATAGTGACTTTAGGAATTTGTTAACAAATAAATGTATTAAAAGATGATTTAACACATTTATAATACATGCTCTTATATACCAATTATCTTTTTCATGTTTCACCGATATGAGAATTTGGTCAGACCTAACATATTAAATAAAATTATCCAAAATTATTCAAATGAAATGGCAAAAACAACTCAAACCAAGTTATTAAAAATTGTTTCACCCTAACTATAAAAAAACTTATCAAATTTTATCACTTTTTTTTATTCGTTTTGGTAATAAATCATATTGACCGAGAAATGTTAGTTGAAGTACAGTGGAGGCATCATTATCGTAAAAAGAATTTATTGTTATGGTATTAAAAAATTGTTTTTCTTTGGAGGCACCGCATATTAATTTGACATTAGTTATAACTTTTAGACATTAGGCGTCCTAAACTTTGTCAATTTTAATCATGCTAATATCTTTTCATTTTTTCTTCATTGTCTATGCCTTTAAAGTTGAGTTTAATAAATTTTTGCATGTTTCCCTCTATCAAGATTGTTCATACGATATTTATATTCAGTTTTTTCATTAAAATTTCATCTATTATAACTAAACATATTATATAATGGGTAGAGGCATTGAGAATGTTTGGATTGCTTTCTTTTTTTGGGTCCTCTCTATTTAGGTAGACATCATTAATGAAGTTTTCCAAAGATTATTCTTTCATGGTATTATTGATTGGTAAGAAATTATAAACTTGCATAGTCTAACCAATCATTTAACAAAAAAAATTGACACATCGAGTTTATGTAAAATATACTTTAACCAATAGAAGGTTTGGAATAGGATTGTGTGCGCTTGAAGATAAGATATAACTCTTTTAGAAAATTTAACTAACCCAAATACAAGCTTCTCAAAGCTTAAATAACGCATCTCAACATCTATTAGTGTTTTGTTGATGCAGTTTATGGGCTTTGAAAAGTCTTGTCTTCTTTAATGAATAATTAACTTCCAATGGAATTAGATATATTTATACAAAGTTGAGTAATATTTGCGATAATTGAAAACATTATCGCATTGTAAAAAAATGTAAGCTTTCTCGGATCCCTTAACAAGTGAAAAAAATGATAGCATATATTTAAATCTCGTAATATATAATTAGGAAATTTCACGAATCTACCAGTTAGTGCATAAACATTTTGAACGTCCTAAGTAATTTCATGTTAATTAAATTTTTAATTACGAGTGATCGGCCTTAATTTCCATCTTCCTGAACACAAATACAATAAAATTTCTTAACGTTAACTCATAATCATATGTAAAAGAATCAAACTTTAGGTTGAGAGACCAGAACTTTCTAAACAACTCTCGTAGTGGACACGATCGTCGCTCGTGATCAGCATATCATCAATATGTATTTCCATATTGTGGTTGAGCTTACCATTAAACACGTGGATAACCAATGTATGATGCATGCCCTTGTATTTTTAAAAAAATAGACATAACTTTGTAGCATTAGGCTCAACGTCCGGTAAACAAATTGTTTGCTTTTTTACATTTATGAAATACATTTTGATTTGGTTATACGCATAGTAAATACCCATAGATCTCAGAACATTATACCGTGAAGTGTTTTTCATCATTTAGGTCGCAAGATAAAAGTTTAACAAATGTCTATTGCAGTTCAACTAGAAAGATATTATAATTTTTGTTTTTTTATACATATTACCAATATGAACTTTCATGTTATGCTCGAGCTAACCCCAACAAACATATGGTTAACCAATCTCTAGTATGTGACCTTATATTTTTCATATTAAAAAATATAATAAACAATGTAGCATGAGATTTTACATTTCGTTAAAAATATTATAAGTTTCTCGTATGTGGTGCATTCTAATTTAGTTATAAGCATAGTAGGCATCCACATAATTCAGAACATTCTACTCTGATATAAAGTCAATCATAGTTTTAATATGAAGAAGTGTTCATCGAAAGATGATCTATTTAGGCCAATAATATCAACACACTCCTACTAGTCTAAAATTGGGTTGATTATCTCATATACATGTGAGAATTCTTGCGCAAAATTTTACCATTTGAACGTTTAATTCAGAAAAATTACTTTGAATATTTTTTAACTAATGATTTAAATTATTGGATTCTGAATCTATAGTAAAAATATATTTATATATATATTCATTACAATAAAATAATTTTAAAAAGTACTTGCTTAAGATTTATAGATTTACTGTATCTAAATTTCATCTTTAAATATAAATTAATTATTTATATAAAAATATATTAATGTTATTACTTTTGTTCTTAATGTATGGTTGGTGTAAATGAAGACTATCTAAAACATGTGTTTGTATAATATAAATATATAATCATGCATTTAATATATTTAGTGTTACAAATATTAAAACTGATACAAATAAATTTATTTTTCGTAATCTTTCAAACTTAAAAGATAAAATAAAACTTACACAAACTGCAACAAAATTAAATTACCAAAAAAAAACGTTGTATAACTAATAATTGGAGTTTAAAAATTAAAAACACAAACTTATCAATAAATATATTAAATACACAAGGAATAAAAATATCTACAGTAATAAAAAAAATTATATAAAAAATGGCAATGTCATATTTATATAATGTTAAGTCATTGTTTTTTGTCACCATCCTTTTATTCTCATTTGTTTTGACTAAAGAAACCATATCTCCTTCATCTCCTTCAGAAATTTCAAGTTCTCAATATTTTTGGGAAAACGTACCCAAATTATCAAAACAATACAGAGATATTGTATATAATTGTGGTAAAGATATGAGTCTTAAATGTGAAAAAATGTTTATAAGCTACATATTAGAACAAATAGTACCAGATAGACTTGAAACTTGGTATCATTGTTGTGAGGCGTTTAACAAACCATGTACAATACAAGTGAGACTTATTGCTGCTACCATGCCTCGACTTAAAAACGATGCAGCCATGATGCTACAAAGGCACGCATATATGACAGTTTGTTCATTTGGGATGGGGAGATCCTCCGATTAGCAAAAACTAATAATGCAATATTAAAATTTTCTATTGAGTAGTTAATAAAATATGTTAGTATCCATACATGTTTTTTCAATAAAAAATACATTTCAATATATATATATATATAGCATTTGTTATTAATTATCTAATTTTATGTTAGGATTTCTAATTTCTAATTATTTTTATAATATAACAAAAGATTATGATCATATTAGCTATTAGTTAGGGGTTATTCATAATAGAAATGTTATTTAAAAAAGATAAAAAAAAATAAAAGAATGATAATATGTTTAGTGAAAATTTATAGCCTTAAATTAAATACATATCTATGTTAGATACAAAAATCATAGGATGAACTATTCATATATACATAGCTAAGGAAAATATCACAAGTAATCATCTTTTTTTTTAACTAAACTTTCTTTTTTTACTTTTTTATTTTTTTAAAAATATATCTTTCAAACCTAGCTCAGAATAAAAATCCAAAAGTAGGGTCGCTTTTTATTTTTTTTAAGATGAACAAAACTAGATCCATGGATTATATTTTTAATTGTTTTTTCATCAGACTCAAAACCGAACTCCAGTTTCCAAGATACATACTTTAAAAAAACGATTAAACATGGGTATTTGAGATATTATTAATAAATTAAGTATTGAGTATGAGTTAAGTAAAAAAAATGGGTATTAAGTAATAGTGATACATAAAGTACTAAATAGTAGTAAAAATTAATATTGAGCATTTATGCTTATATTACTCAAAATTATATACCACGAAATCATAAAATTATATACATATTATTATATAAAAAATTATCAAACATAAGATTTACCAATTTGATTTACATAAATATAGAATAACAATATTAGACTATAAAAACCAAAATCAAAAATAAAAGTTATATCATCTATAATATATTAAATTATTTGTGGTTAACAACTATATTTCACAAAACAACGAGTTTTGAGAAATTTTATAAATGTATTCAAAATATATATTATAAAAGGTTAAAGTTGAATACGCGATATTGACAATAATAAACTTACAACAAAAAAATACATAAAATATTTCAATTTGGAATAAATATATCTTAAGCTATTATAGTTACTTTAATCATTAAAGTTGTCACAGTTTTTGGTATGCTGTCATAATATGTGGCATGCTTTAAACATCAAAATCACGCATTATGGTTGTAAAACTTCACCACGTGACAACGTAAAGATAAAAGAATTGAAAGACAATTCATTCTCTACTATGACACTGATTGAGCCATCATGTTCTCGAACATCATCGACAATTCCAATCAATTGAAACATATATAAATTAAGTTATTATCGGTAAAAGAGATAATATATAATGAACAAATTAGAATCAATGACTTTCACAAGCGTACCGTTTAAATAAGTGTTTAATTTGGAAGATATTTCGATTCAATGGGAGTTGTAATTTTCTAAATATTTCTATAGTTACGGTTTAGTTTTAGTTTGTATGCATATTTTGGGATATACAATACAATAAAAAACTTATTGTTTATTTCTAAAATTTTAAATTTACTTCAACAATCTCAATTAGTTTAACCAAAGGTGGATCCATTGAGAATCAACATGTTAAGTGGTTTCATAGTTATGTGATTTTCATGCTACGTATCATGAGAAGTCAAAGTCTATTTTTAGAGAGTTCGTGGCAATGTGATTGATAGGGAAATGGTTAGGTATAATATGTCTCGAGTTCTTCAATATTTTGTCACTTTGTATGCATATTTTTAGATATATAATACAACAAAATTTTTGCTTTTCTTTTTATAAATTTAAAATTTAGTTCAACGATCTCAATTCAATTCGAATCAATATGTTAAATTGTTACATATTTATGTGAGTTTTATGTTACATAGCATAAGAAGGCATAGTTTGTTTTAGATATTCGTTAGCAATGTGATTGATACGAGAATGGTTACGCATAATATGGCTCTATATTCTTAGTTATTTATTTATTTTATATTTAAATAATAAGATGTTTTGTTTTATTCGTTAAACAATATAATATTTTAATATGAAATTTAAAAGATATGTCTCATACGTGTGATGATCGAAGTGGGAGATTGTAAGAAAATTTTAAATTAAAATATCTCATTTATGTCTATTTATAGGTTAGAACTATTGTAAACATGAGTCAATGAATAAAATGTAATCAATTATAAATAATTTAAAAATAATAATATAATAGTATCATGAACTATATTATGTAGATCATAGTTGGATCAATAGATACAACAAGAGAAACACTTCAGCATTGTTGTCAATGAATTCAATAATTAATATAATTAATAAAAGACTATTAGATTATATAATATGGTTTTTTAAATAATTTTAAAAATTAATTTATAAATATATAACCATCCAATATTCCTACGTTAATTAAGATTTGAAAGGTTGATGTCAACCTTTGTTTAAGTGCTAGTTATGTTGGTTTGTTGAATATGTTGTAGGGTTGATTTGATACATGTTGAGTTTATTCTCTAGTTTTGATTATTATTTCGAAGAATATGTCTATCCTAGTTGTCACAATGTTTAATTATCTTTCAATAAAAATCATTGGATAGCTTTTATTTTGTTAAGATAAGAGGTGTAGATAATGACATATGCTACTCTAACATGAATGAACTTAGGTTTTTGGTTCTAATCATATATGCATGTATTATTAAATCTTGTAAAAAGTTATGTATAGATATTTTTTGTTTTTATCATTTTTTTATATTTTTTAAAGTTGGAATTCTACCGTATTTGTTTTCCCAAAAAACGATATCAGACTTATTTTAAACTCAAAAATATATATATATATATATTAAAAAGTACGACGTGGTCTTTCTATATTTTTAACATAACACCGAAACATAATCTAAAATATAACAAGACATGTTGATTATTTATAAATACAATCCCCTAGACTCCATGATAAACAAAGACAGATGGGCAAAAAAACTCAGTTACAAAAGTTTAAAAAGTCATAAATATGTAAAATAGGGACATACGGAACCAGAAAGAAGCAATAAAGTAAACTGAATGTAAGACACAATAAGCATACAAAATGAAGCTGAAAACTGGAATCACATTAGCCTACATATGATGGAACCACCTCAAAAACTTGAAAAACTTATAAAACCAAATATGATAACAAGGAGCATGATCCTTTTCGAAAAGATCCTAACCCCTACGAATCTTTCAATATATGGTTTTTTTAACTCAACATCACCAATAGAAAAAAAAATAAACCTATCTTTCCTAACCCTTACGAATCTTTCAAAAGTCTGATGGTAGTCCCTAGACTATCGAGTTTAGATAAAGTTAGTTCCTCTACGTATGTTGACTATCAACTTGTGTGACAGGTAGTCTTTCAACTATTCATTTTCGATAAAGTTAGTCCTTTGAACTTTTAGTTTTTATAAACTTAGTCCCCTTAATAAACATGCGTATGGGACTAACTTTATCCAAAATGGATAGTACAAAGACTAACAACAGAATGTTTGAAAGTCTATGGAGTATATGTCACCAAAATGGATAATTCATGGATGATTTACTGTTCAAAGCCCAACATAAGTTTTAAAATAGAGTGATCAGAAGAACAGGCACTTCTAAAATGGGAAATGGACATGGGGAATGAATCATCTCAAACATTATTAACAAGAACCCGATCAATTCTTGAAGTTGTAGGGTTTATAGTGTTTTATTAATCCAGGTGAAATGAGAACCATACGACCGAAGGTCACTCAATTCAGATTGATAGCTACATAAATTAAAATTGTCAATCTCACCCTGAGAGAACGAGCTAGTACGTTCATCGGGGTAACGAAGAGCGTTAAATGCCATGAAAGTAACCCACGGATAATTAAAACTAGAAGTCGAAATTTCTTCTAGGTCCACCCAAAGAGAACGACGCTCAAGGCCATCATTAAACATATAGATAGCCGTGAGAAAGAAGGGGGCATGGTAATTAAGGTTATATACTTTGCAGTGAATAAACTAAGAGGAGGATAAGAGAATATATATGGAAAAAACACTAGGGTTCCATATAACCCATATCCTACCCAACCTACGAGAAGAGTGATCAGTGGAATATTAAAAGAGAAATATATCTAACAATGGAGCTAATATTATATGTATGGACCTTAGTTCCCACAAGGATCCTAGCCGTGATACTATTTCTAATAATAAAATCAATGGCCTTTTTTTGCCAAACAGGATAGTTTAACCCACGGACATTCCAAAATGCAATATACATTAAAGACTTATAGTGACAGAGAGAGATATCCAATAGTGGACGACGACAAATTTTCCTTTTAAAAATCGAGGATAAAGAAGACAACCTTGATGTATTAGTTGACGAGGGTCCTATCAGATGACAGATCCATATTACCATTAACAGTGTCCTCACCGAATTCAACCTCTTTAACTTCATCCAAACTGTCAGATAAAATTAGCCAACAGCTTTAAAGCGACCACAATAACCAAAAGATAAGTTAGAGTAGAACCCATTTAGAATAATAAACAAATAAATCTATATTAAATACTAAAAAAAATCGTTTACAATACAAAATAAATTAAAATCATTTGAAGTACTAAGTAATTAAATCTATTTAAACTACATAAATAATTAAACTAATTTAAAGTACTAATGAAATTAAAACCATTTAAAGTACTATTGAAATTAAAATCTTTTAAAATACTGACCAAATTGAATATATTAATTGGACCCTTCTTTATAAATAATTGAGATTGAAATAAGAGAAAGAAATAGAGGCCTTTGCACCACCTGTTTCTCCGTCAAAACGTCAAATTCCTCTGGACCGATAACGCTTATCTTAGAAGTTTGTATTATACCCTGAAAATCACCATTGCCGAGCCACCTTCTTTCGTCTTGGTACCCTACTCCTCCATGCACGCAAACGACATATCACTGAGAGAGATAAATTATGATATACCTAAACATCTTACGTGGCAGATTTTCAGCCCATAACTATGGGCACCAAACCAAACTGCTGGATCTCGACCTTGCCTTAGTGGATAAAGATGACAACCAGTAATCACTAGGTGAGAGTCAATAACCAAAAACGGTAGAGTTTCTGTAGTAAGACGACTAGGTGAGAGTCAATAACCAAAAACGGTAGAGTTTCTGTAGTAAGACGAGATACTTGTTGGATTGGGTAGTGACGTCGTGAAACGCAACTTATAACAAGAAATTCTAATGAAGCCTGTCTCGACACACGTCAAAACATCAAGCGATTGGACAGTATGAAGGGATTTGTCGAAACAAATTATCAAGTGACGACCATCGAACACAATACGAAAAATAGTCAATAAACGAGTCGAGAAGGAACGAGAGGAAAGATTAAACAACTCAAGTCATTAAAGAACCTTTCGGCTTCAGGTGGAACGGCCGGGTGAAGCTCTGTCTTTTGTCTCTTGTGAGACTTTTTTTTCATTAACTTTTAAGTTACATAAAAATAATTTGAAAAAATGTAAATTTATTGAAAAAAATGGTTATATAGTTATTTCACAATTTATATTCTTTATAAAGTATTTTCAAAAGATGGTTAGGGGAAAAACATAAATCAGAAGTATGAGAGGAGAGGGGATGCCTTGTAGATTGACGAGAACTTGATTGCGTTGAAGATTGATTGATCTCGGTAGACATGTCGTAGTCTTTGTGCCATGCAACTGGATTGATGTGGCGAGTGAAATGACGAATCGAGATATCATTAGGCATTAGAGTAGGTGTGGTTGTGGGTGATGGTGAAGCGGAAGGTGTTGGTGTTGGTGGAGCTGGTGGTGATGACAGAGTTAAGAGTGAGAGTGATGAACTTATAGTTGATTCTAGGAATGTAGGAGAGGTAGAGGTTAAAGGTGTGAGATTTATAAGATTGGATGGAGATAAAAGAGATAAAGGTTGAGGTTCTGAGTCATAGGATGTGGGATTGGGAAATGAAACTAATGAGGATTTATGTGATTGATTGGAAGATGATGAGGATGATTGGTACAGAAAAGAAGAGGTCGAGGTATGGTGGAAGGGAAATAAAGTTTCCTTAAAATGGACATCACGACTTATGAAAACTTTAAGTGTATGTAAATCAAGAACTTTGTAGCCTTTTTTCCATGTGGATAACCCAAAAAACACAAATGGATGCACGAGGATCAAATTTATATTTATGATGAGCATTAGTTACATAACATGCACAACCAAAAACACGCAAGTGAGTGAGTGATGGGGAACGATTATATAAGACCTCAAATGGAGATTTATTTGATAGTAAAGGAGTTAGAATGCGGTTGATTAAATAAACGACTATTAAAACACAATCCCCCCAAAATTCAAGTGGTACATTTGATTGAAACATGAGAGAACGAGCAACATTTAAAATATGTCGATGTTTTCGTTCGACAACTCCATTTTGTTGTGGGGTGTAGACACACGAGTTTTGAAGTTCAATGCCTTTGTTTTGAAAAAAAACTACGAAGAGGAAGAAATTCACTACCATTATCCACTCTTATTGTTTGAACATCTGTTTGAAATTGGGTTTTGACGAATTGCACAAAATTAGTTAATAAAGATTTTGTTTGTGATTTATCGTGCATAAGAAAGGTCCACGCGCATCGAGTAAAATCATCAACAATTGTAAGAAAAAAACGTTAACGAATATATGAAGGAACTTTATGAGGACCCCAAACATCACAATGTAATAAAGAGAAAGGAAATTTCATACTAATTGAAATTTTAGGAAAAGGTAAACATGTTTATTTTGCTTGTGGGAAAATTGTACAATTATTTCCTAAGTCTTTGTGAATACCTGGAAGGAAATGTGAAAGTAACTTAAAACGAGACAATGATGGATGGCCTAGGCGTAAGTACCATAGGTCAGATGACTGCGACACCAGACAGATAGACGATTTATTTGGATGCATATAGTATAGACCACCACGTTGTCTATCCGAGCCAATCATCTTCCCTAAAACCAAAATGATGCAACAATTATGATCCTTAGTGAGTTTACTAGCTGAAATTAAATTTAAATTAAAGGGTACACACAAGACATCTGTAAGGGTTAAATTTCAATTAAAACTAATTGTGCCGGTGTGAGTGATTTGTGGTGCTGCACCATTTGGTAAATTAACATTGGTAATAACAGAAGGCTTGAGATCAGTTAAATATGATATGTGAGAGACAATATGATATGTGGCACCAGTATCCAAAATCCAAGAACTTGTACTACTAGAATTAACAGACACAATAGTAGATGGAATCAAACCTGCAGCATTCGCATACGCATCAACATTACCAGAGTTATTGTGATTCACTGCATTGATTTCTTGGGCTAATTGTTGTATTTGTTCGGTAGTGAATCCCTGAACAATGCTAGAAGTATTGGAACCTGATAAGTTTTGAGATTCTGTCACATTCGCCAAAGGTTGATTGCCACAAACTGAAGATTTTTGTGTTCGGAATTGTACAGGATTATGATTGTTTCCATGTTTCAATCGACATCTATCCTCTGTGTGACCCATCTTATCGCAATAAGTACAATGATATCTGAGAGTCCGACATTCATCTATGGTATGTCCAGATCTGTTACAGTGCTCACATATTTTCAGCTTTGAATTTTCTTCTTTTCTCGGGACTGCGGCTGCTATGGAGAAATTTTCAATTGGCTCAGAGGATACCTATTGTTACTTCTCTTCTTGGATTATCAAAGAGTATGCTTGACGGACATTGGGCAGAGGAGACATCATCAATATGTTGGATCTCACCGCCTTGTAAGATTCGTGTAAACCCATTAAAAATTTCATATGACGATCTTCTTATTTTTGTTCGAGGTGTGCTTGTCGTTGATTGCAGGTCAGTGGAGAACGATATGTCTCGAGCTCGTCCCACAATGCCTTGATCTTGGTAAAATATGCAGCTACTATCATTGTACCTTGTGATATAGTGGCGATTGATTTTTGTATCTGAAACACGGCTGGAGCATTCTTTTGAGAGAATTGCTCGCACAAGTCAACCCATACTTCACGTGTTGTCTTGGTATGGATAACTCCTTCAGCGACTTCTGATTCAACAGCATGAGTCAGCCAAGAAATTATCATGCTATTGTATTGGTTCCATTGCTCGAACAGAAGAGGTTCATCCTCCTGTAATGGTTCTTTGACACTACCATCGATGAAACCGATCTTCTTTTTTGCAGTGAGAGCATAGATAACTGCCTTGCTCCATGATTGATAATTGACGCCGTTTAATTTGATTGGATCCAAGACATGTCTTGGTTGGTCTGAAATATGAATGTAGAAGGGATATGATGGATTGATAGTTTTGGTCTCCGATCCGAAACCCTTGGAGTTGGTGGTTTGGATCTCGGATTTGTAAGAATCATCGGCCATGGTGATTTTTGTGTTGAGATTTTTTTTTGTAAGAATGATGATTGTAATAATCAAGAAAAATAGGTACTTTGCTCTCATACCATGTCAGAAAAATGAAAAGTGATAAAAAGTGAAAAGTGATACGTTTTATTTCAATAAAAACACTGCTTATATATACACACACGGTAGCTAGAGTTAATTATGACTATAATCAATATAGTCAATCCTAGTTATGATTATAATCAATACAGTCAAACATAATTATGACTATAATTAGTAGAGTCAAACTTACGACATTAATGCCTAAATTAGTGCAACCATTCATCTACCTTTATTCTACTGTTACTTTATAATAAATAGGAAAATATACTTTAATAAATACAAATCTTGATTATAAAATAGAATGTTTTAAACTATTTTTTTTAAATTGCCGAAACTTAAAATTGGGTTAAAACAAACCACTTCACCCGTCCTAACGATATAAATAAGTATTTTAATACTTGTATATATAAATAAAAATATAGATTCTATTAGATATTAAATTCACACTGACAATAGAAATTAATATAGACTAATTAGTTAAATAATATTATTATTATTATTAAATTTTTATTTAAATTTTAAATGATTTAATGAATTAACAACTAAAATATAATATAATTATATCTCTTAGTCTCTTTTACACTCCTATGGTTATTGTTTTATCTATTGATTTGAGGACTATAATAGAGAACAACATCTACTAGTCTACCTGAACACAATCGGGGGAACTATTTCCAAGTTTGTAATCGATTCGAATAGTTATGAGAATCTGATTTCAGAGGAGTCTATTTAGAAACTGTCATTGAAGACTGAAGTTTTTCCATACTCGTACATACTGTCAAGACTGATAAATTACGTTGAGGTAATGGTTTCTAAATGCTGTCAAATTGTATTTTATGTTGTCAATTACAAAGATACAATATGGTGTGACGTAGTTGCTATGGACATTTGTCATCTAGTTTTAGGATGTCCATGGTGATTTAAGAGGAATTCTACTTATGATGATAGATTGAATCAATACAGCTTTGTGAAATATGGTTGCAAGTTTACATTGGTGCCATCTAGAGTAGTATCTCCAAAACTGCCACCAGTTAAGGAATTCCATGCTCATACTGCTCCAACTACTAATCTTAGTTTTGATGCTAAAACTATATTTGAGCCCAAATTTGACAAGCCGGTCTACGATAAGTATGATGATGAAATCAAGGAGGAGAGCGTTGATACTAAGGAATTAAAACCCTTAGTAAATATAAAAATATCAGAACAAAACTTTTCATCAAAATAAAAAAAATCGAAATTAAATTTTTAATAAGTGGGTAGAATTCCTTCATTTATAATTAAATTGGTGTCTAAACACCTTATAATTCAAAATACTCAAAACAATTTAAAATTTTGAAAAAAAAATATTACGAAAGATGTATTTTTTTAAAATTCTAAAGTATTTGGAGATGTTTTACCACCACCAAAGCCTCCTGAATTTACAGAGACTGAAAATGTTATTACAAATTGTGAAGATCATAATAATAGAGAACAAACTATCATAAAAAAACTAGGAGACAACAACTAAAGAAGCCATACGCTCTTCAACAAAGAGGAATTGTCTATTTCTACAATGGTCTTGATGTGATACAACGGGTGCAGTATGAAAATGGAAAAACATCAACCATGTGCTTTAGGATCTTGTAACAGCTTGATTATGTTCTTGTCCAGTATCAGGTTTTGGTCTTGGCTCCCAGTGGGGAACTTGCGCAGCAAATTGAGAAGGTTATGCGAGAACTTTGTGATTACCTTGGTGTTAAAGTTCATGTTGATTGTTTGCATGTGAAGAATCAGTTACTGAACTGCATTTTCTCGGCACCACATTGCAGCTCAGGAAATTAAATCATAAAGTCAGTCATTGGTTAATTTTGTATTGGAACATTCTTGTCTACAATGGTGAAATATTTGGAGGGATTCTCATCAGCAATGATTGTAATGACATCAAAATTATTATGGGAATTTGGAGAAGTTTTGTTCCTGCAAAATAAACAGATATGTGAGACTTGCAACTATAGTGGAAAAGAAAAGAGTCTATCCCGAATTTTCTGATGTAGCCCAGAAAGTCCAAACAAAAGCCTTTTTAATTTTATTTTATTTTATTCAAATATGTTATGTATTTAAATCAAATCTAATTATATTAAGATTTGATTTGATTTTATTATATTTTATTTTATTTTAAAATATTTATTTTATTTCCTTGTATTATAATTTAGGGTATAGAGAAGCTCTTATATAAAGCCTCATATGCTTTAAGTTATTTTAATTTTTTGGAATAATTTATATTTAGCTCTGAAAATTTCAGTCTTTGTTATCCTTAGATTAGGGTTTCATCATTGAAGAGTTTTGAGAAAGTCTAGGGGTGATTATGCGATACAGAAATCTCTTAGTGGTGATTATGCGATACGAGAATCTCTTAGAGTCAATATAGGTAAATTTACTCTGTTTAGGTGTTGTTTTTAGAGAGAGAAAGTGAGTGCTTTTTGGTTAAGTAGAGAGAGAAAGTATTATCTTATTCATCTCGAGATCTGTGAAGCGTGTGTGGTCCTTTTATAGTACAATTGCGGAACCCACACGCTTTAATTCCCATTTATTACACTTTTAGTCCCTGCATCTTATTTTCTTCCTATTCTATATATTTCTTAGATAGCTTATACAATTTTCCCCTCACACAATTTCCTCTTTGCATTTTCCTTCTATCGTACTTCTTCTTTGCAATTTTCTCCTATCATGTTTCTTCTTCACACTTTTTCTCCTTGTCTTTTTCTTCCTTATCAGTAGCCCCCCAGTCCTAGTAAAATTTCTTTTACTGGGACTGTGAAGGATTCTCCTATTATTCATTTCACATCTCCTCGAATAGTTCTTCTTCAGGAAAAGTATGAAAATTTTAGATACCCTAATAATTTGCCTCGAACTTTCGAAGCCAAAGAGTCTTCCTCGAAAATCTCCTTTCTTCGAATTCATCCTGATAACTGGGACCCCCCAATCCTTGCACCATTTTAGCCACATGAGCCCCTCGATTTTGACTGTATCAATGCCCCGAAATTATCAAATTTAAGGCTAAATGAGGTTCCAGGATTAATCTATCTGTCATGACGTCAACAATCAACAATGCTTGTCATCATATCTTTTTAGAAACGCTTCTTATTCCCAAGACATTTTCTGACTAGAGAAACTCTGCATCTTCCCCTGTGGTTTATGTCAGCACAATTTGCACCTATATAGCCCATAATACCCCTAGGCAAACACCAGAAGAAGTCCACAGGCCTGGTCTATCTGGAAGGCCCACCTTCATCTATAAATATGGATCTTCTCTCCTCATTACTCCAACTTTTGTTCAAACTTTTCTAGAGAGAGAAAGTTAGCGAGTAAACCCCGTCAGATTCCTGATTGGTTGTTGATCAGCAAAAGGTTCGAGGAGAGAGTTGTTGCTGGGGAAGACGTGAGGCCCCAACCCCAACCATCTATTACTACTTTCTTTGGTACCTGGCCTCCCTCAGCAGATTCGACTGCCATTATTCCCCTCGAAGTCGCACGATAAAGTCTACGTAGTGATTCTAATCCCCTCGGAAGCATGGGTAAAGATAGATAGCACAAACACTCATCTGGGAAGAGAAAGAGATCTCACAAAGATAGGAAGAGTTCGCAGGAGTGAAAGCGTGCCAAAGAGACGCCACAGGTCATTCGAGAGCCCGCTTCCACGACAGCAGTCAAGGGTCTCCCCCGGATATCTACCAGCCCTCCTCGGATATCTATCAGCCCTCCTCGGACGTCTACCAGCCCTCGTCGGACATCTATCAGTCCTCCACGAAAAAGGGATTTGGATGAGTCAAGTCTGCCCTCTACTCCCTCTATGACCATTCATGGCACTCAGTTTTCTCCTTCGAAGACGATCATTACCGAAGACGACATGCAAAACAGACGAAGCGAAAGCCTAGACACCAAAGGAAAAACACCTGCAACAGTGTCCCTCGAACCGAAAGTGCCCGTAATCCCCTCTTTAGGGTCCTCGAGCAACACGACCTCCTCTTCTCGAACAATATCCGAAGAGCAAGCTCGTCAAGATTGCCCCAAAATCCAAAGGGGATATCATGCTACCCTTAGAGCTGGAGAGCATTGCCGGTCGCAATATTCGGGGTATCGAAAATAAACACATGGTAGCTCTGTATAATATTAAATACAAGTATTTTTCACAAGACGAAGAGGCTATGCTGAGGACTCGATGGTGCATTCCCTCCTATATTACGATCAGGTTCCCCTCGGAAGGTGAGATGCCTCTGTCAGTGAGGGACAATGAGCTAGTAGTGTATACTGAGATCATGAACTGGGGGCTAAGGTATCCCTTAGACCCCTTCTTCATCGAATATTTGGCGAAGATAGACCTTTGTCCTTCACAAGTTGGCCCCAATATGTGGTTTACTCTGATGGCCTGTATTATGGCCTCTAGGCTCTCAGGTCACGAATTTTCGTTAGAGCAACTCATCGGCCTTGCTGGTCTGGCCAAGAATCCTTCTTTCTTTTTTATTCGTTGACTTTCAACCGGGGACAAAAAATCTTGAGAGATCTGTTAGAGGCTGACAAGAAATGGAGGCATCAATTCGTGTTCTTCTCCGGCTACTGGGAGACCGGGTCAGAGGCCACCCCCTCAAATCCTCACAAGCTGTCTCTGATGTGGACCAACAAATGTAAGTTTCTGGCCTTCGAAGATACTTATTTTGCATCGAATTTTACTATGTGACTATACTTTATGTTGGCTACCTACTTTTTGCAGCTATGACCGGGGTATCGAAGCCCTATTCTGACTATGTTAAGGGTGCCACTAACGTGTTCACCAAACTTCACATGTGGGCCAAAGAGCACTGGGAGAACCGATTTCGACTCTGCTTCACGGATAATAATCTAGATAGGAGTCGATTGTGGAGGCTCAACCCCCTCGACCGAATTAGTATGAGAGGATTAATGGCTCCTCCATCGGAACGAGAAGTTATGGAGCGCGTGAGCCAAAAAGATATAGTGATTTATCTTCCTAAACACTCTCGTTCGAAGAGTCATCTTGGAGATCCTCCTAACGAGGAGGTTTCAACTAAAGAGCAACAGTTGGGTCGCGAGGGAACAGTTAACACTCAAGAGCTACCTCCCTCAATCAATGCGATATCGTCTAATTCCAATTCTCCACCTACTACTTTCATCCTTCCACCAAAAAAGGGTGCCAAGGAAAAAGATAAGAAGAATAAAGCTATCCTAGAACCCATCCAAGAATTATCCGAAGATGGTGAAACACCAGACGATCAACAGGAAACTGCTCAGGCCGACGAGATTCAAGAAATATCAAGTGAGCCTGAAAAAGAAGGTGGTGATTTACCCAGAGAACGTTCACATCAAACACCAAGCTCTCCTCTTACTGAAACATCCAGTCCTGCCCCCCTCGAAAATAGTCCAAAGCTAGCACCTCTCCCCATTCCTCGCAGCAATCCTCCTCAGTATATTGACCCAGATACTCTTGGTGGTGGGTTTTCTGATTTTGACTCTACAGAGTTAGGGTCTCCGACAAGCTCCTTCGAAGTTCCTTTGGACGATGAATTCTCACTAAATCTTCGACGACTGTTGCATACCTCAGTTAAGAGGGGGAAGAAGATGCAGCACCTTGAGAAGCGGAAAAATCATTACAAATTTAAGTCGTTGTTGGCTACTTCTCAGCTCGAAGAAGCCAAGAAACAGCACGCAGTCATAGAGAGCCAAGCAGATGCTCTGTATGAGCGTTTATCTACCTCCGAAAATTATGTGGTGATGCTGGAGAGGTGCTGTCATGAAGAGAGGGATCTGTATAAGAAAAAGACCGATGCCCAAGAAAAATTAATAGCTGAATACAAGAAAGGACATCGTCTAGCCTGTGACAGATTCGAAGACTGTACTGCCAGCTTTAAAAAAGTGAAGGAGGATCGAGATCAGTTAGTAAAGCGGGTTGAAAAATTCCCTAGACAAGTCGAGGAGGAAAAACAGAAGGTTGTGAATGCTTATGCAGCTACGTGCACAAGCAAATTGAATGCCCGGGATGCCACAACTCGAGCGGGATTAATCACCCAAATCTATGCTGAACATCCTGAGTATGATTTGGGGAGTTTTTGGAAGCTTATCCCCCCGGAACTTCGTCCTCCCAACATAGTAGTGAGTGATAGCGAATAATTAGGAACAGAGGGAAGTGTCTCATCGAAGAATTCAGACTAAGAGAAAATGTGGGGTATTGTAATATTTTTTTTTGTTTATGGCCTTATGATGTTTTTTTGTAAGTTGGCTGACTAAGGCATGCTGTAATATGCTGACTTTTTAACTGATGTTTGTATTTGTGTTATCATATTATTTGTGTTTATCCACTTATCACATAATTGACCATCATTAAGCGAGGCATAAATTCAAGCCATGGCACAAAATATTGAGACCTAAACAATAATTCGAGGAGATAACAACTTGGATCGCCCTAAATAGTTTAAGGCAAAGGAAAATTCAAGGCACAAATTATTGTATACCAAAAGACAATTCGGGGAGATAACATTTCGAGGCATAGCTTGCTGTGACCTAAATAATAATTCGAAGAGGTACCCATTTGAGGCACAACTTGCTGTAACCTAAATAATAGTTAAAGTAAGGAAAATTCGAGGCACACATTCATGTGACCCAAATAATAATTCGAAGAGACAACAATTCGAGGCACAGCTTGCTGTGACCCAAATAATAGTTAAGGAAAACTAGAATTCGAGGCACACATTAATGTGACCCAAATAATAGTTCGAAGAGACAAGAATTCGAGGCACAGCTTGCTGTGACCCAAATAATAGTTAAGGCAAAGAAAATTTCGAGGCACATATTAATGTGACCCAAATAATAATTCGAAGAGACAAGAATTCGAGGCACAACTTGCTGTGACCCAAATAATAGTTAAGGCAACGAAAGTTTTGAGGCACATATTAATGTGACCCAAATAATAATTCGAAGAGACAAGAATTCGAGGCACAGCTTGCTGTGACCCAAATAATAGTTAAGGCAAAGAATTCTTTGTATTAAGCAGCTCATCGAAACACCTCATTAAAAACTTCCTGTGCCTAACAGGATAGGAAAGAGTATGCCCTCGTTAAGTTTCGTACTTTAAGATACAAAAAAGGTACGAACATTACTTGCTAACTAGGTCCTCAATCAAGATACAATTTTAAGTGTTCAATGTTCCACGGGAGACGGAGATATCGCCCTTCCTTGTCTTTTAGCCGATACGTGCCCGGTTTTAATTTTTTGGTGACCTCATAAGGGCCTTCCCAATTCGGTCCCAACTTTCCCAGGCTCTTGTCTTTCGTGTGCAAGAAACATTTACGTAGGACTTTATCTCCCACCTTAAAACCTCTGTGCTTTACTTTATACGCATACCGAATCCTCATAAGAGTCTGATAATGGAGGGACGTCAACTGTGCTTGTTGTCTTTTTTCTTCAAACAAGTCTAGAGCCAGGTCTCTACTTTGGTCATTCCTGTCTGCTGCATATGTTGCTACACGATGTGAGGGGAAAACAATCTCTGAAGGGACAATGGTGTCCATTCCATAGACTAAGGCAAATGGAGATACAGTAGTGGCCGTTCGTGGAGTCGTTTTGTAAGCCCACAGTACTTCTTGCAAATAGTCGGGCCATTTTCCCGCCTTTCCTTCCAAGTTCTTTTTCAAACCATCGAGAATCGTGCGATTAGTCACCTCCACTTGCCCATTAGCTTGAGGGTGAAATGGTGCGGAAAAACATTGTCGTATGCCCCTCGAGACACAAAAACTTTTGAACTCCTTGTTATCAAGTTGAGGTCCGTTATCCGTTGTGATCTGCAATGGCACGCCAAAACGACAACAAATGTTTGACACAACGAAATTGATCACATCTTTGGCCTTTGGCACTGCTAATGGTTCCGCTTCTACCCACTTAGAAAAATAATCCACCGCTACAATGATAGTTTGCCTGCCACCTGATGCCATTAGTAAAGGCCCGACGAGATCAATGCCCCACCTATCGAACGGGACTGCTTCTGAAATACTCTCTAATAATACCTCGGGCTTATGGATCACATTAGCATAGCGTTGACATGTGTCACATCGTTTTACTAAACCTTTTGCATCTGCAGCAATAGTAGGCCAATAATAACCAGCCAGAAACACCCATCGAATTAATGCCTTATACCCGCAATGGGCAGAACCTTCCCCATCGTCTAATTCAGACAGGATGATTTGCGACTCAGCCTTGTTCAGACACCTTAATAATGGTCGATTCAAATATTTCTTATACAGCACGCCTCCCAGCAGGATATACCCATGAGACTTGAACCTGATTTTCCTAGCCTCGTACTTTTCGACGGGTAAAGTATCGTTTTCCAAGAAGTCGATGATGGCCGACCTCCAATCATCCGTAATCACAGTACTTTCTTCGTGAATGTTTACTGTATGCTCCTCATCAATTAAGATCGAGGGATGTTCCTGAATTAAGACCCAAGGGTATCCCTCCGTTCGTGAAGCGGAGGCCAGAGAATCCGGGACAACATTTAATTCCCTTCGAATATGTTCATACTTGACTTCCTCAAACTCAGATACCAGATATTTCAATTCTTTTAAATACTGTATCAGCTTATCTTTTCTGGCTTCGGACTCTCCCAAGGCTTGGTTTATCACTAATTGTGAATCGCTCACCAGTTTAACCTTTCTAGCCCCACATATCTGAGCCAAACGCAGGCCCGCTAATGCAGCTTCATACTCAGCTTCGTTGTTAGTAGCCTTAAAACCGAATCGAATGGCTTGGAACATAGCTATCCCTTCTGGAGAAATCAATTGGACACCTGCCCCACTTTCAGAAATGTTCGACCCCCCATCTGTTCGTACCAACCATTTCGTTTTATCAACATGATCATGGACTTCTTTTTCCTCTCTATCCGAATGGAATTCGGCCAAGAAATTAGCTAAAACTTGGGCTTTTATCGTCGTACGAGGCTCAACTGCTACGTCAAAATCTCCCAGTTCCACCGACCATTTAGTCATCCTTCCAGAGATATCAGGCCTTTGTAATAAACCTTTCAGGGGAAAAGCTGTCTGAACGATTATAAGATGTGCCTGGAAGTAAGGTCTCATCTTTCGAGCCACTGTTACCAAAGCCAAAGATACCTTTTCCAATTTGAGATATCGCTTCTCTGCATCCATGAAACTCTTACTGACATAATAGATAGGCTTCAGGAGAGATTCCTCTTCGCAGAGTAGAACGGCACTGACCGCACACCCTGACATTGCTACATAGACAATTAATTTCTCTCCTACCAATGGTTTAGACAATACCTCAGGGGACGTCAGATACTCTTGGATTTGGTGAAAAGCGGCTGAAAATTCATCGGTCCAACGAAACTGTTTCGCATTTCACAACACCTTGAAGAAGGGTGCACACTTATCCGAAGACCTAGAGATAAATCTATTCAGAGCGGCCAATCTCCCTGTCAGAACTTGGACTTCTTTGATATTCCGGGGGGGGGGGGGTGTCATGGTGATTAGAGCTTTTATCAGTTATGGATCAACCTCGATGCCTTTTTCGCTGATCATGCAACCAAGAAATTTGCCCGACCTCACCCCGAAAATGCACTTCTCCGGATTGAGTTTCAAATCGACCTTTCTTAAATTGTGAAACGTCTCTTCGAGGCCAGCAAAATGATCTTCGTCCCGCGAACTTTTGACTAGCATATCATCGATATAAGCTTCCATGTTCCGTCCAATCTGTCCCTTAAAGGTTTTATTGACTAGGCGCTGATAAGTTTCCCTTGCATTTTTTAAGCCGAACGGCATAACCTTGTAGCAGTATAGCCCTCTCCCGGTAATAAAAGATGTACTTTCTTCATCTTTAGCATCTAATAGGATTTGGTTGTATCCTGAGTAAGCGTCCATGAATGACAACAGTCAGTTACCCGAGGTCGAATCTACTAACTGATCGATGCGGGGCACTGGAAATGGATCCTTGGGACAAGCTCTGTTTAAATCTGTGAAGTCAACTCACATTCTCCGGACCCAGTTGCATCTTCTTCCGTACTAATACTGGATTTGATGCCCACACGGGATAATACGACTCGCAAATGTGGCCTATGCTTAGTAGCCTTCCTACCTCCAAAATAATAGCAGTAGCCTTTTCCGGAGAGACTGGTCTCCTCTTCTGGACAATAGGTCGAACATCAAATCGGACTGCAAGTTTATGACATATGACCTCCGATGGTCTCCAGTGACATCCTGTGCACACCAAGCAAACATATCAAGCTTGTTAGATAAAAAAGCAATTAACCTTTCTTTAAACTCCAAAGAAAGGTTGACTCCGATCTTCAAATATTTGCCACTCGCAAATTCATGTGCCTCGGAATCTTCTTCCGGGACCAGAAATCTGGGGGTCTCCCTTAGATCATCACATGGGATGATTTCAGAGGGAGGCCTCTTTAATTGCTATGCTTTGTCTGGCGCTTCTCCCCGAAATCCCTTCGAAGATAAAGCTATCTAGTAACATTCACGGGCCAATTTCTGGCTACTTCTGATTATCCCGACATTGTTCCCGACCACGTACTTTAAACATTGATGCACCGTTGAAATTACGCCATGCATCTGGGACAACCAATAGCGACCCATGATGGCGGCGCGTCAACGACAATAAACAATACTTCCACCTCTTTCTTGAATGGCCCGCGGCCCAATTCAACCACACACTGAAACTCTCCAACCACCATTGTTGTAGCGCCAGTAAAGCCCACTATAGTCCTGTTGGATCGTCGGATAACTGGCGGGTCAGAAATTCTCCTGTAAGTGCTCATAAACAAGATATTCACTGAGCTCCCTGTATCGATAAGTATCTTCTGAACTTGATCCCCAGCGATGCCCGCGGTGATCACCAACGCATCCTTATGGGGGCCTGCAACATTTCGCATATCATCGTCGTCAAAACAAATAATGGGGGAAGGAGATCGGTGCATTTGTGTTGACACCCCCCCTTCGATCTGGGTAGTCAAGTTGACCATGTGCCTCTTTCGAGAGCTGTTGGAATTTCCCGCAACAGTGTCTCCTCCAAAGATTGCTAGGGAATCGAAGAAAGCACAAAGGCTATTCACCCTCCCTTCGGAATAATCTCTTCCACCATATTTACATTGTTCCTCCCCTCCTTGGGATCTAAATACTCTTGTTCAATTTCAAAGTCGTCGACCCCTTCGGAAATCACCATGGCTGTGTCAGTGTTCTTTGGGATAGCTTTCACCACGGCGTTCTTCTGGGAGTGCTTTTTGACAAACTCTAATAACATTCCATTCTCGATCAAAGCTTGCACTTCTTTTTTTAAAGCTATGCAGTCCTTGGTATCGTGCCTAATACCCTCGTGATACTTGCAATACTTATTAACGCTTCTGCTTTCCCTCGGAGTCTGTATGGGAAAAGGCTTCCTGAACGGTACTGTAGATCTCGCCTTGTCGAATATTGCAGCAATATTTTCCGTCAACTCCGCAAAATAGTCAGGTCGAACCCACTTATTCGACATGGGTCTTGTTCCTTGATTGTAATTTTGCTAGTTTCCATAGTACTGTGGGTTTATTTTCTGCCTCCGCGGATATTGGCCCGTACTTTTGGCTTGAACATTAGCGCGGGGGCCGTGGCTACTCGGCTCAGATCTTTGAAATTGATTCTGATCCAACTGATCCCCAAACCCTTCTTCGTCTCTCGCTCTTTTCACATAAACCACCTCTCTTTCACTAACTGGCTCCCTCCTTATCTCGGAACGAAGATTTTCCTATACGGTGTCCTTTTCTGCCTTCAACCTTTCGATCTCTAGCAACAATTCATTCTTTCGATCCAACAGATCTGAGTCATCGAAAGCGTCTCCGACTCGCTGGCCCCCTTGTCCCTCGTACTCCATGTCGTTCTGGTAGTCATCGCCCACTAAGTTCTCCTCGCAATTATTGACCAAATCATCCCCTTGTTCTTTCATAGTTTTCCTCGGAATAGGAATTATTTCAAGGAAGCGATTATCGTCAGAGCGATCTTCGCTTCCCACAGACGGCGCCACTAAAGAGTTTTGAGAAAGTCTAGGGATGATTATGTGATACGAAAATCTCTTAGTGGTGATTATGTGATACGAGAATCTCTTAGTGTCAATATAGGTAAATTTCCTCTGTTTAGGTGATGTTCTTAGAGAGAGAAAGTGAGAGCTTTTTGGTTAAATAGAGAGAGAAAGTATTATCTTATTCATCTCGGGATCTGTGAAGCGTGTGTGGTCTTTTTATAGTACAATTGCGGACCCCACACGCTTTAATTCCCATTTATTACACTTTTAGTCCCTGCATCTTATTTTCTTCCTATTCTAACTATTTCTTAGATAGCTTATACAATTTTCCCTTCACACAATTTCCTCTTTGCATTTTCCTCCTATCATACTTCTTCTTTGCAATTTTCTCCTATTATGTTTCTTCTTCACACTTTTTCTCCTTGTCTTTTATTATTCCTTATCAATCATGTTAACCTTAAATTAGGGTTTCATCTATCGTTGCTTCTTCTTTAATTTTTGTCGCGTCATCAGTTTGGTATCAGAGCCTCAGTTCCTGCTACGGGTCAAGCATGTTTCCGAATCTTGATTTTATCTGATTCAAGGTCTAAAGGAGAGAACAACATACGGCCATGAAGATCTCAAAGATCGTTTGGTATGCGGGAGACACACTAGGCGTTTCAATGACGATCATATTAACCGGTTACTGAAGGAGTTTAAATTGGCTACCAATTGTTGAATCAAGGTAAAAATTGCTTATCAAGATGTTGTCTCAGGCTATGAAGAGGTTTTCAAAACCATTTTTTTCATCAACTGGACATGGGGATGTTGTCTTCAGGCTATGAAAAGGTTTTTGAAACTTTTTTTTCCTTCAACTGGATGGCTTCAATGTTACTTCGAATAAGGAACACTCGAGAAGAATTTATCTTATTCTGATAAGGTTAACAATTATAATTCCCAATGTAACGATTGAATAAAATAAAATATATAATTTAGGTTCTTGATGGTGCTGTGAATTCGAGGACGAATTCTTGTCAACCAGGAGAGGATGATGTAGCCCACAAAGTCCAAACAAAAGCCTTTTTAATTTTATTTTATTTTATTCAAATATCTTATGTATTTAAATCAAATCTAATTATATTAAGATTTGATTTTATTCTATTTTATTATAAAATATTTATTTTATTTCCTTGTATTATAATTTAGGGTTTTGAGAAGCTCTTATATAAAGCCTCATATGCCTTAAGTTATTTTAAGTTTTTGGAATAATATACTTTTATCTCTGAAAATTTCAATCTTTGTTATCCTTAGATTAGGGTTTCATCATGTTACCCTTAAATTAGGGTTTCATCTATCGTTGCTTCTTCTTCTATTTCCGTCGCGTCATCATTTTCTCTCAGAATTTAAAAGACCATGGGTCGTAATCAATGGCATAAAATCAGAATATCGTAGTTCTTTTAATGTTTCGATGTTTTGAATTCGAGGTCGAGTTCTTCCCAACCGGGAATGATGATGTAACTAATAATTTAGACATACTGGTTTCTCGCTCAGGTATGAGTATAGGTCACACCATACTCAAATAAAAGATTTCGATGAGCCTAACAGAGTTAAAAAAATATGATTTATCACCAAGTTTGATACCCAAATTCGACCGAGAAAACCTTCAAAAACCGGTTTTTATATTTACCCGTTATTTAAATATTTCATTGTTATTTTTATTTTATTCTAATATTTTATTATAATACATTTATGTAGTTTCTCTATTTTGGCATTAATGTTTCAGATTTTTGCTATATAAAGCATTATATACCCTATTTTGCCATTAGATTTTGATTAATTAAATTTTGAGAATTATTTATGAAGTCTCTTTTATTCTCTAACCTATGGTTAGGGTTTTATCTATTATTTTTTTCTTCTAATTTCGGACACGCTGTCATAGAGTCTCTCTCTTCTTGAGGATATCTCATCCTTCTATTGCAAAAACTTTCTTAGGTATATGAAATTGAAATTCAATATATAGTAAATCACGAAAATGTAAAGGGATCAAGTTAGAAAGCATAGCTGATTCAAGATAATAGACTTTAGGGTTTCAAGAAAATAAGCTTTTGGGTTTCAGTTAAAATCGAAGAAATTCCAAGTAGTATCGAAGAAACTCTTTTCAATATAGTGAATTTGAAGATTATTTCTTCAAAATAGCAACTTCTTATCAAGGTTTACTTCAATCCACAAAAATAAGAAAGCTAGGTTTCCAATCGATGTTGAAAGATCTCAAGATCTGTTTATTGAAGAAAATGGCTAATTGAAGAATCCATCTTTTGGATAGTAAAATTGAAGTTTTTTTTTAAAAATCTGCAAATGAATCTCAAAAGCTACATCAAGAATCACGACTGAAGAAGAGGGGTTTTAGGGTTTAATTTGTCATCAACAGAGAACCAACTCAATGAAGTAATTATTGATATTTTAAAGCTACTAACAATGCCAGCAACTATTCTAGACCTAGCCAATACAAGAATTGTGATACCAATTCTCAGCTTTTGAGTAAGGAAACAAATTTAATCTCAGTGTGAACTAGTCTTAGTTAAGACTTAAAGAATGGAGGAAAACAATAAAGAAGAACAACATGAAAGTACAAAATCACAAATTCATATAAAGAGGAACCAACAACTTCGTACACAGATCCTAGAGGTAGAAAGTATATCACCAAGAAGCACATCCAGGCAAGAAAAGACTCATAGGAATAAAGGGAAAAAGGTTATTCATTCACGAGAATATGAAGAACTCTTAGTTGCTCTCAAAACAAAACCAGTCACATAACAAGAAATGGTTAATCAACATCAACAAAATAAAGGCAAGTTGTACAGGGAAGCAGACAAGGCTAAAACTAGCAAGAAGGATATCATTCATGGACAAACTCGCACTTCAACTAAGAGGGGGCATAAAGTAGTACACTTCTTTGAGCAAGATAAGTGTCCTCTACTCGAAAATACTAAGTTTACAATAATAGGGAAATTTTCCCTTGGCAGACCACCAATGCAAATAATCCACACTTTTATGGATAATTTGCATCTTACTTGGGATTTTAACCTAACTATTTGGGACCATAGACATATATTCATAGAATTAGAACTCATAGAAGACCTTAGAATTTTATGGAAAATGAATGTTTAGCCAATTGGCCAACATTTCGTGCGACTCCTAAAGTGGGAACCTGACTTTAACCCCAAAAAAGAATCCCCTATAACTCCTATGTGGGTTACTTCTCCAAAATTTCCCGAGTTTTTATATAATAAAGATACTATATACACAATAGCAAAAACTTTAGAAAAACCATTAAATGTTTGGGTACCCAGTAGGAATATAGATAAATTCAATTAATGCTAGGCTTGGATAGAATTAGATGTATCCAAGCCTCTTTGTGAAAACAATTGGATAGATTTTGAATGTTAAGATGGATTCTGGATGGATATTATATATAGTAACAAACCATTATATTGTCCAGACTGTTTCTACATTGGTCACAACACCAATCGATGTAATAAAAGTAAAAAACCTACTAAATCTATAGAAAATTTACAAAAATTAAAAAACAAAGCAAATTTAGAGAAGGAAAACAGAGATTAGTTACCTGTAAAAGTAACTAAAACATGGCTCATGAACTAAAATCTATAATAATTCGTGAAATAAAGGATGATAACACAAAATCTATCCAGAATAACATTAATACTACTAGTAGTAATAAACAACTCATTAGTCGGGAATCTATATGATTAAAATCAAATAAAACCCCTTTGACAAAACAATGCATTTTCAATAGAGGAAATAAACTCTGAAGTTATTGAAGCTCTACACACAATAGAGCTTGGAAATAGATTCAACTCCCTCAATGATTCATCTGATAAAGATCATATTAAAAAAATCCAAAAACTACCCTGACTGGTAGTCTACCTCTGTAACCACTATATAGCCATATTGGAAAAGATCAGGACTTTAAAAAGTTATAAACAAGAAAAAAATGATGAAAAAACTAAACTTAAACAGTGGCCACCTAAGACTTGATGATTAACAATATGTATATTGGTTAAGCTGTAATTATTATTTAATAAATCTGTTATCAATGTCATCAAATTGAGGAAAAACAAATTGTGATTTCATCTATTATTTCAAGATCCAGAAACTTCAATTAAAAGATGGATCAGGAGATCAAGTCATAAGTACTATGTGAAGGGGAAAAATTAAGGATAAAGAATAGTTCTTAGCTTATCGTTTCTTATTAAATTCAAGTTGTTCATAGTATATTTTGGTTGTCATGGTATCTAACACGTTGTAAGCAGATTTATAACATGACCCACGTTATTATTTCTATTGTGAATCTTCAGATGCACAAAGAACAATAGAAATGAAAGTATTTTATCCAATCTAAAGCTCTCTTGAGACTGCTAAAGTTATAGACCAAAGGAAAGGAGATTTCTTGAAAAATCTTATTACATACTAAAGATCTATTGAGGCTGCTAATGTTAAAGATTTTATGCAGCCTCAATAGATTTTATGATCTATCGAGAATGACATATGAGTCGTAAAATCTATTGAGGCTGCAGGACGGACTAATATCACCAAAAACACAAATCGAAACTAATTATACCAAAAACTAATACCAAACAATATCGCAAATTAATAAACGGTAAATTTAAACTAATACTAACTAATATCACCAATAAAAATAAACTATTTAGTTTTTTTAAATTAACACTAATACAAACTAATATCGAAACTACTATAACAACCAAATAGATAAAAAAATTATATAAAACTATTAATCTAACTATACTAATGTTACCGCAATCAAATATGATTTGTTTTATCAAATAAAAAATATGATTAAAATAAAAATTACAACCATTGGCAATCTAGTTTTGAGTAAACTAGGACCAATAATTAATACTTTAAAAAACTTTTAAAAAATAAAAATATTTAAAATAGTATTGAAAATAGAGTGAATATATATTTCCTCTATTTAAAGAAACACATAATAAATATAAAACGCCTAATTTATACATCCGAATCGTAATTCAGATATCTCTATTTTAAAGAAACACATAATAAAAATAAAACGCCTAATTTATATATCCGAATTCGTAATTCAGGTATCTGAATTACTACGGCTAGTTTTTTTAAACTAGCCAAACTAAGCCGTCATTTATTAGCGTTTGAATTGAAATTGATTTATATAATATATACTAATTGTCACTTTTGGTGATAGTAATTAATTAGACCTTGCCATTTATTCTGTAAAAGGTCATCTACTGATCCATATTTATATAAATATATTATATAGTAGGTTTATTTATTTATATATATAATTTTTAGTAATTAATTATATATTATAATATTATTATTTTCTTATTTAGTTATGAAATATTTATAATATTATAATTTAATATATTATAATTATAATTAAGAGAGTCCGTCTGAATTTTAAACATTACAAAAATATAAGTATAAATTTTAAAATATTATATATATATATATATATATAATTTAATATATTATAATTATAATTAAGATAGTCCATCTGAATTTTAAACATTACAAAAATATAAGTATAAATTTTAATATATATATATATATATATATATATATATATATAATTTATCGATTGAGACATGAGCATAATTTCAAAAAATATCAAAATAAATATTTTAAATATATTTTTAAAGCATACAAAATATTATTTTATAAACGTATAAACATATTCTTTGATTGTGCTAAATAAATAATTGTTCTTTTAGCTAATTAAGGCGTTGTTGTGTTCAGGGATTAGTATCGTCTTCTTCAATAGCTCTCCATCGTTTCGATAGGTCGTTCTCGATACAAGTTTCTTTGACATTGTTTTGTTAGTTCTTTTTAGATTCAAAGAGAGAGAAAAACTACATGTAAGTCTTGGTTGGGTTGATTGAGCAACAATAAGAGGTTTTAGGGTTCAAATACTAGTGAAGATGAAATAGAACACATGGAAACCAAAATGACAACAATCATTTTTCAATGGAATTAACCATATATTCGATACTCCATTTTAAGCATGTAAGTATATATTACTTATTTTTAATACTTGTCATTTAACACCCATTCAACAAACCTATTACAGAGAAAGGTCTAAAAAATTTAAGAGATTTTATACCTAAACTATTCTTCTATATAAAATCGAGTAAACTAACTTCTCTTTCTTTTATTTTTTTAATCTAAAACTTTAAAGGTTCATATTTTTTAAGCCGTAACTTAAAATAAAATCCAAAAATACCATTGGTTTTTTGTAAGACGAACAAAACTAGTACCACTCATGATAGGTTTTGAATGTTTTTTTAAATAATATTTTATACAGGTTTCTCAAGATATGGTTTTGCATCTATCATAGTGGGCTGGTTTCGCATCTAGCATCAATCATAGTGAGCCTTCGCATCTAGCGGTACACAATTTAAAAAAGTTTCGCATCTAGCAAAACAAAGAAGGTTTCTCATCTAGCAAAACAAATAAGGTTTCACATCTAGCCAAACAAATAAGGTTTTGCATCTACTAAGCAAAGAAGGTTTTGCATCTGACAAAATAAATAAGGTTTTTTATCTAGCAAAACAAAGAAGGTTTCGCATCTAGCAAAATAAAGAATGATTTGCATCTAGCAAAACAAAGAATGTTTCGCATCTTCTTAGTTTACCCTATAAATTTAAAAAAATTGATAGTCTGTATCTTTTAAACCGTAACTCGGAAAAAAATCTGAAAATACCGTTGGTTTTATTTTTTTAAGACGAACAAAACTAGTACCACTCATGATATGTTTTGAATTTTTAAAAAAAAAATTAAAAGAACAATCAACGTTTTGCAGCTAGTAGTAAATGCGTTTAGAATCTATTAGTACAAGAAATACGTATGTTTCCCATCTACCAGTAGAAAAAAATACATAGGTTTCGCATCTATATGTTAATATGGTTTGCATCTACTATACAAAAAACAATAATGTTTCGCATCTATGAGTACGTACAGACACATCATGTTTCGCATCTCCTTCCTCTAAAACCCATAACCGTTTTACTCTAACAAAAATTTTACGAACGCATTAAACAAACTAAAAATCGATGAAAACCTAACTCAAATACAACAAATAAATTACATTAGTAACGTAATATCATATGAACACCAAAAATCAGAAAGAAAAGAGATCTTGAGTCCCCTAATATTCTGAAATCAAAATTTGAGTTACCACACATATAAATTAACTTATCTAAGCAAATATCAACAATCAAACTTTAAAATCAAGTAAAAATACAATCAAAATCATACGAAAACAAGAGAAAATAAAGAAATTGAGTACAAAATTGAAGAATCGCCTATAATTAGGCATTGTTCTATTCACGTAGAGGGAAATAAATTAGGGGGGAAAGTGAAGTATGGATGTTAAATGCTTTTATATAATTGAGTATGGGTATTTAGGGTAATAGTGGGTCTTAAATGGTAAATATTTGACTCAAATGTGTCTTTCTGAGAGAAACATAAAAATATAGGTCTTAAGTGGATAATAGTATTGGTTTTGGGTCTTAAATGATACTTAACCTCTATATATATATATATATATATATATATATATATATATATATAATTTATCGATTGAAAGATAAATATAATTAAAATATAGTATTTAAAAATCAAAATACAATTAGTTGTCTAATTTTTAGATATTATAAATAAAAAAATAAAATAAATAAATAAAGTATCCATAATATCTAAATATAATAAAAAAATATCAAATAAAAAATTTCATTTATATTATAAATTGATCATATTCCTCCATCAAAATAATTCATTTTGGTTTCATTTCTTGAGTTTACGAAATATGGGTATTTTTTATTTTATTTTTTATTTTTTTCTACAATTTCTTTAATTTTTTCAATTAATTAGTATAATATATGTTTGTTGTTATGGTTTGTTATGGAATTTATGGGTAAAGTTAGCATTTATGCATTTGGGGTTTTGTTACGATATTTTAGGTTTTTTTGGTGTTTGGGTTTATTGAATAGCTAAGAATGTTATCTTTCTCGCTGGAATCGCAAGGAAGATGACCAGTACCAACAGTGTTGCGCCTGCGCACTAATAGTGCAGGTTTTGTGCACCATGGTGGACTTTGTATGCATCGATAGTGCACGTTTGAAGCCCGTTTCAAAGTTTTTGCCTTTGAATTTTTAATTTTTCAAATATTTCTACATATTAAATCTTTTTCTTTTATTCTTATTTATATATTAACACTTGTTTGTTGTAGAATTTAGATACTATTACTTATTTCAGTTTTTGTTTTGTCCAACTTATATTATTTTATGACCCCGGTCGTCTGATACACATAAAGATCATCCACAACTTGTTGGGAGCTCTAAGTATGAGCATCCTGGGAATAATATTCCTCTTGTGAAGTCTGTTGAAGCGGAGAAGTGGAGAGTTTTTCGCAAAAAGCGTGGATGATTGAGCATTGAAAATAAAGTTGCGGATCACACCAAAAGATCAATGTGCTTCATTTGTAAGGATTTCAAGCATGGTGCTAAAAAATTTGATAAAGAAGTTAATTATATGAGGGGTGGACTATCAAGACAGGTTACGCCACCACCATCAGTTCAGTGTTCACCACCATCATTTGTTTATGGTTCACCATCATCAGTTATTCTTCCACCACCACCACCTTATCATTCACCATCATCCACTCATTATGCACCGCATTCTGATGTGTTTACTCGTAACGGTGAAATGGATGATATAGATCATGAGTTACTTGAGGAGGAAGAGATCTTCGCGTCTAAAAGAGAAGAACATATGAGGTGGTTTGTTTTTTTAATAGAACAAAATTCTACTGTTTCTCGACTAAAAGACTACGAGGCGTTGAACACTTTCATCGAAAGTGTAAGTTTATAAATATTAAATTAAAGGTTTTACTTATATTTATATTGTTTATTAAGTGTTGTTTTCTTGTTAAATAATTTCTCTTACAACCTCTTAGTTCTCTCGGCATCCAGACACATTACAATATGTTGTGCATGTGGGATTTGACAGACCAACTGGAATTAGTGAGTCATCTTGCATGTACTCTTTTCAGACCTCTCATACTTCATATGCCTAAGCATTACACTAATCTAGTGCTGGATGATATATTCATTGAATTTTGGTACTAAAAGACCAAAACGTTTCAGTTCAGTTTTAGGGAGATGTCACTCATTCTAGATGGCGTTCATGGAATTATAGGCCTCCTGATTATTAGTAGAAAAATGAACGTGGTTAAGGCTACGAGAGAGGAGGCGCAAACCTAATATACTAGGTTGTTGGAACTCACAATTAATGAGGTTCATTTTGAGTTGGAGTCTACAGAAGGATTGAGGTTTAAAACAAAATGTCTCTAAGAAATATTTACTCACGATCGATTTTTTTCAGTTGAACGACCAAGAGACTATTTGTTAGGTATCACGTACATACTTTCTGTTATTTTCAGGTGCACTATATTTACGGATACCAATCCGAAAAATATGAAGACTGGATATCTTTACGCTTTGGAGAACATGGATCTTGGGTTGTGGGATATAGAATGGGGAGCTAGTACTTTGGCTTTCTTTTATCATGCTTTAAGGGAGACTTAGAAATCTGCAAAGTATAACCTATACGGTTTTGGGGCCATGCTAGACTGTTGGATATACGACCATTTTCTAGTTTTTACAGACAGTATGCAAAACCCATCTTATGTCCCGAGGAGCCCAAAGATTGTTAGTTGGTTTCCGAAGAGAATGGTGGGATCTAATGTGCGACCCAAATCCAACGTGTGTGTCATTCTTGTAGATATAAAGTTTAAGGATGTAAGTGCACAAACTTATACTTATTATAGGTATAACAATATGTCGAACGTTTAACTTAATATTTTTTATAATATATTATATTTTTTTCATTTTACAAATCATCTTGAAGTCGTAAGAACACATGAGATAAGAGTTTCCCTTGCAATATATTCGATTATTGTAGTATCCGATCAAAATTATGGGCATGGTTGAAGGTTATTTGCCTGATAGAGTGATGCGCTAGTTTAGACGGATCCATGATGAACAAAACTGAATTCTCCCATGTTACTAAAATATTTGCATATGAATGGAGATTTCTCTCGCTACCATTAGTGTGAGACAGTGTGGTAAGATTGTCGTAGTCATTTAATTCTCAAAGATTGATTGACAGTTATTGTTGCTACATATGGAAAGTCAATGACGAGTAGGTGTGGTGACTATATTGCTCGATTCAAATGGTACGTCATAACCTCACCTGTGTCGTCTAGTGATGATATATGGTCGAGTTTTCTGTGCGATCAACACTATTTGGATAAGAGATGATTTTAAAGGTTTAAAGTTCTTCAAGAAACAAGTAATGCAACTTACTTCTCTTTGACTTATTATTCTTATTTTAGGACTTATTTTAGTTTTCATTGCTTTATGTCTTTGTTTATATTCCAAACTATGTTTTTTTAGAACTTATGTTTGTTACATTTTCAATATGTTTCGTATTGTACCATATATGGTTTGGTTATATATTTGCTTACTATATTATGTTATTTGAAGGTTTTTTATAAATTATTTGTGTTTCTTATGCTTACTCGATAATCTATTATGTAAAGTGAATAAAAATACTAAAAGTTCATTGAAAAACAAATTAGGTACGAAATTATATTAGCAACTCACAAATCAATTAGTTGTTTGTAAAATACTTAGATTATGAATTCATAAAAAAAACAAAATCATTTGATTGTTAGTAAAAGAGTTAAGATATGAAAAAAACTTATTTTTTAAAAACATATTCTCAAGTATTGTATGGAATATGTACAATGCGTATTAAATATGTGCACATATGAGGTGTAATGAAATGCTGGTGTAAATAAACATTGTCGACCGCAACATAAATCTAAAATATTAAAATAATTAAAATTTTAAAATTAAAAACAAAAAAAAAAAAAAAAAAAAAAAATACCTATCAAAATTTGTTGGTTAAATAAAATCGGGTCGATTTTAATTTTTCTTTAATAACGATGAAGACGAATGTGAAAATAGTATAATATTCATCAATAAAATGTAGAATGGATATTTTAGAAATATTAAAACTAAACTTACATACTAACCACTAAATTCAATACCTTACATAAATCCGAAGAGGCACTTTATATAATAATACCACTTAATCAAAGTTTCCAAATATAAGATCTTTTGGTCCGTAAGAGCTAGATGACTAATTAACTTGACAATTCATTGGGCTGGGCATGGAAGCTGGTACCTTTTTTATTCTTTGAACAACTTTTTCCATTCAATTTTACTACATTATGTTGGTTTTTCTAAATTGATATAAAATACATTTTTTTTTTTATTCGTAATAGTGTATATATTTTGCGAAATGATCATGGTGTCCTGAAAAGTCTATTCCATTATAGATTAAAAAAAACTGATCTTTGTTAGCGAAATAAAAAAAAATTGACGAAAAAATAACGAAATCTCGTCATCTTAAAGTGAAATAGTATTTTTTTAATAATAGTTACATAAAAAATCGCTAACTCTATTCCAAACACGACAACTATGAATAAGAACAAAATACATTGTTTATTCAATTTTTATTATTATGAAGTATTATTTTACTTTTTTATTTAAAATTTAATATATATATATATATATATATATATATATATATATATATATGTGAAAGTTGTGTTTTGTTATATTTATCATATATTCTATTTTAATTTTAGGTTTTGTATTAAGATAAATTTTCTATTATATTTAACAATGTTTTAATGATTTCATCTCAAATTTTTTAAATAAAAATAAGTTGTCAATTTAGTTTTTAAATTTTAGTCAAATTTTAATTATATAGTTATGATGGAGCTTAAATTATAAACTGATTTAAAATTACTATAAAAATAAAAATACAAAATAAATCTTGTTATAGATTTAGATTGTTCTCTTACAATTAGATATGGAATCAATTTTTTCAATTAAGAGTGAGTTATTTATTAAAAAAACAAAGTTAATATTTTCAAAAAAAATTATTCACATAAAATGCTATATTCATCGTATAAAATATTATACTCATATGACTAATTTGGAAAGCGAGAATTGTTTAAATTATTTTTTATATTTTTTAGTTTTTAGTTTGTTTTGTTTATTAAATTTATATTTTATTTTATTATAAAAAAATTAAGTCCAATTGATTTTATCTTTTTATGAACAAGCGAATATTCTAATACACATAGTTAATTGTAATGATTGTCGTACGACTTATTATATATAAAATGTTATCTTGTCAATAGATACGATTTATTATATATAAAATGTTATCTTGTCAATAGATCAGGAGCAGGTGACTAATTATATTTTAAAATAATTTTATGTTCTAACAAAATGATTTATATAAAAATTAAAGCGGTGAGACATATAACAATCTATCTGGTGGAGCTCGCCCATGCGATAGTAGATCATCCTATAAAGATTTTTCTTTTTGTGATTTTTTTTTCGGACAACTCTAATATATAGAAATAAGAGTGTGTTTGGAAGATTTTATGGATAATAATAACACACAATTATTTATGTGGTATAAATTGCATGAGCTCTATCACATTTACATGACAAGGATAATCAACTTTTCAATTTATAATTTAGTTTGTTATTTTTTTAATATTTATGTCAATCATAATTCTTAAATTTACTTTTCTAGAGTCTCGTTCGGATTTATTTTTGTCATTATGTGATATGCTGAACATACAAAGTTCTATGATTTATCAAGATATACATAATATAATTCACTGATCTATCATCTTACCCGATTCTACATCATCACGTTAATAGAGGTCTTTATCTAGCGATTACATTTAGAGACCACTATCTTCTAATTTGGTTTCAAAGAAATGAATATCACTTTGGATATTTGTGTCATCAAGAATTTTTAACTTTACTTTATTATACCTCAGTTTTATAAATTTGCAAACAACATGAAATTATACTCTTTTTATCATAATATATAGGATCTCAGTATCTATGATGTCGAGTAAGAGTGTAACTATCATGGCGGTTCGAGATAAGGTTAAAGTGGCTAGAAAAAATATTTACGAGTTCATATATATTGACTCAAATACATATTAGACATAAGTTGATGTTCTTATTGTTTGGCGTACAAACATTTTGCATGTTTTCATGTGCACGGTTTCTATAAATATTAATGGTACTTGTGTGAAGATGTATATCTGAACTGGAAACGTGTTTGGGATTTTAGGTTTTGTCGATAGTTGAATTTATAACCACTTTTCATGCTTATATCCTCCATAGAACTAATCATCGATGGTTCTTCGCCTTTGATCATATTTTTGTTTCCTTTTTAGATAAAGTCGACACAAGTATCAACAAAAGAGTCTCATATAAATATTTTTTTTGGGAACTCGCAGCTGCTACTTAACGAGTGTGCACAGGGTAAACCCTCAATCTAACACAATAGCCTGCAAACCAACGTCATAAGGTAAACCACACAAGGTGACAGGCTCAAACCAAGAAAGTGTGTTGAATATCTTATGTTGGATCAATTTTATGATATTTAAGAAAAAAACAAATATTCATTAGAAGACTATAATCGAATTCTTATACGAATGAAAAGAATTCACAAAAACGAATTGACACAATTATATATTATATGAGAACCTCCATGCACGGCCCATGACCAATTCTCCATATACGATTATGAAAGATTATCCGACAATACGTTAGAGAATATGGACGAGCATACGATCACGAAAATTATGATGTACTAACTATAGTGAAAATGTCACAAATCAAACTCGGTGTAAATTAACATATGAACAATTGAAGAGATCTTTGTTTCACAAAGATGTAAATTTGGACAACAATGTTATCCGTTAAAGAAATTATATATCTAATGTACTTATATTACGTGTACGGTATTTGATGATTAAAATTATAAGATTTAACTAAACGGGAAAAAAATTAAAATTAGTTAATGTGTATTAAAAATTATAAAAAGAAAACGAAACAAATACATAAAAATTTAACTATCTTATTTAAGCTACTTTTTTTCCTAACATGAAACAAATTTTTCATTTAAGAAAAATTGATATTGCTTTTATGTTTTTTTTATTCTATTATAAATTCATATTTCTTTATTGCAACATTAAAATTACAAATATATATATATATATATATATATATATAAACTATTAAACATGAATAAAATACAATGAGGAAAAATATTATACATGGTCATAATTATCGTTTGATTTATGAAACTGACAGTATCCATCGCATATTGTTTAATCGAAGACTCTAAGTCGACCATTTTAGACTGATTTAAATCCAAACAAGAAAAATATATCTTGTGAAAGGTTCATCCGTGACAAAGCTCACATGTTAAAAATTATTATTATTCAAGTTTAGATTTTTTTATTGACATATTATTTGTTTTAGTTTGTGCGTGGATAAAACGATAATTGTTAATAAAAACAACAATATTTTTTTCCATTTTCAAACATCGGAAGTGATGCATTTTATAATTGTATAAAATTAAGGTTTTGATATAATACAAAAAGATGTATGATGGATTTAAACCTCTATATAAAATTAGTGCACTAGATGAACAATAGTCTATATCTTTTTATGATTTTATCAAACTCATCAAGACTAATATTTATATAAATGAAAATAGTATATATTAATTTGGCATAAAATTGTAGTATAACTACCTTCCATCTATTTGGATTGTCTCAAAAATCATATGTGACTGACCTAAAACCACAAAGACTGTCACTGCACAGATCATTAATCATCGTGATATAAAATATTTAAAGTGAATAACGATTTACAATCAACAACTTGTAATACATTTCCAACATTGACAATTTTATTTCCCACTCCTAATGGTTCACTATAAGGTATACTTATACTAATTATTTTAATATTATATGTGCTTATAGTTCATGGGTTGACAGTTTTAGTGTTTATATTTTTTTTATATGCTTGAAAATATTGGTCAACCCTGTACAAAATCTGTATTCAACATTCTTCATTGATTTTCAATACTATCATAATAATATAGTATTTTGTTTCGAGAGTTTGGTTACCTTGTGCCAACATGGAACTCCGTTTATAGTTTAAATAACACCACCATACATCTATTATCTATTCTTATATCTCAAACTCTTCAGAAAGAGTAAAACTATATCAAAGGTTGTTGTTAAAATGTTAGTTTTTATTTAATATAGCAACTTGTGTCCATATTTATGTTTTGTTTCAGAAAATTATTCTCAAATGAATGTTTTATTATTGAGTGATTCAAATTAATTATACAGATTTTCTCAAAACTAATAAAAAACGAAACTAATCATAACAATAATTTAGCAATGAATGAGAACTCTTGAACATATATAAATAAATTAAAATTTGATATATATATATATATATATATATATATATATTAAATACAAATAAAACTTAAATAAGGTAATAGATATGGTGCGATAAATTTATCAGTTAGTCTTCATGTTTCCGAATTTTTTTTTCTACGCGATAAACTTATTAGTGTAAGGAAATAACCAAAATAATTGTGTAATAAAATATTTATGAATATTTTTTAAATCAAGTTTCACTTTATTTGATTATTTTTTAATTCAGAATCTATCTCTGAATATATTATATCACTTCATAGATCCATAAATTTGAAAAAACTTATTGTTATGTACTTCTTTGTATTTGAAATGTTTTTTTGCTAATGTGTCATTGGCATATCATATGTGTTATTTTTTAAAACACTATTTTAATTGCATTAATTAGTATCAAATGTAGATAAGTAAAACCATGTATGGTTGGTCCATTAAGTTCTCTTTCATCAACTAAACTAGATAAATGTTATGCAAATAACCGAGATTATAATCACTCATTCATAATAATCACAATAAATAAGATTCAGTAATGGTCAAAGGTAAGGAAGAGTTAGACAAAGCTTTGGCACAATTAGTTGAACTTTTGATTTGAAGATAACTAATGTAACAAGACACGTGGAGTATAAGAGATTAGATTATTTACTCTTTTATACAGAAAAAGAAACAATAAAAGACAGGATGCAAAACCAATCACACAACACATATTTAACGTTGTTCAGATTGTGAAGAAAATTCTACATCCATGGACAACCGACACAGATTTTATATATAAGTAGGTTATAAGAAGACTCTCACAAACACAACTAGCTCAATCATTCATCTTTTGTTACAAAGTACCCTCGACCTACAAAATGAACAATTTTTATATCGTTATCACCTATAACTTTAATCTTCTCTTTTATAATATATAGACCCAAGGACGTTGAGCATAATACATCAGCGACCATAAGGATATTCCTTCACCCAACAAAATAAAGAAATGATAACAGCCACTTTGACATTAGTAAAATCTGATATGTAGTGGCATCATTACATAATGTATGTTGCGTGTACTATCTTGTCTTCGTTCAATACACGCTCCAGACTGAACCTTTTAATCAACAACAGAGATCATTCGTCCAATTTAAAATATTTTAATACAAACGATCGATTTCATTTCAAGAATAAATAAGCACATTCATAAACATTAGGTAACATGTTTCTAAACCTTTGGTCCACTAGGTGATCAATATACATTATGTTCCAGTAGTAATAAAACTCTTGTCTTTGGTTAAACTCACCATTAGGCTCCAATAGACGACTCTGTACATAAGTATTTGGCTGATATTGGACCACTTAGAGAATCAGCAAAAAAAACCTTAAGTTATGGGCTTACTTAAATCATTGACTTTTAAGTATTCGGTTGAGTTGCAACAATCACTTATAAACAATTTTCCATTTAGTATTATAATGACTCTAGTATCCATTGCCCCGATGTTCCAACTATTTTTAGGAGTTCACTAGCCTCTAAGACTTGCACAAACCTCATCCATTTTGTGAAGGTTTAAACCAATAACATCTTGGTCAGAGCATCTGAAGGATTTTCCTCACTTGAAATATTTGATACTTTCACTTGTTCTCTCTCCACCACGTCTCAAATAAAGTGTATCTTGATATTTAGATACTCAGTTCTATCATGAAAATTCGGATTCATCATTAAATGAAGAGTAGTAGTATTATCACATAACAGAGTCACATATTATTCAATACTATTGATCTCATTATACAGTCTTTTCAGCCATATGGATATTTATATTGTTTTGGTACCAGCCATATATTTGGTTTTCATAGATCAGAAAATAATGATCTTGTATATACAAAAATTCCATGTAACCATTCCTTTATACATAGTAAACAGATAACCGAAGTTGGCTTTCCAATGTCAAGCCAGCCCGCATAATCAAAGTCATTATATCATATCAGTATCTCATCAACTTGTACTTTTGATTATAGCACAACCCAACACTAACTGAACCCTTTAAGTACCTCATGAGCCATTTGAGAGCTTTTCACTGAGTTTCTTTGAATTTAACATAATTCTGCTCAAAATACTAATAGAACAGGCAAGATCAGATCTCATGAGTATCATTGCATACATTATGCTTCCAGTTACAGTTGCATATGGTATCTCGTGTATGAATTTCTTATCTTTTAGTCTCCTTTTTACCCGAGTGGTACTTAATTCGAAATGAGATAAGAATAAATACCTTATCTATATGAATTTGTGTTGAGATAAGAATAAATACCCTTTTAACATGTTTGTTTTGATATCAATACCAAGTATCCTCCTATCATCTCCCATATCATTCATTCAAACTCTATCTTCGACTGCGTTTTCATCGTTTCAATTCTCTTCATGTCCTTTCAAGCTATTAACATATCATCCACATATAGTAGCAACATAATTATCTTTTCATGTTTGTTTCCTCATTACAATGGACACAATTGTCATAACAACTCCTCACATACTTGATGGACCTCATAGATGTATCAAAACTTATATATCATTTTCATGTTGACCATTTTAATCCATATACGGCTCTCTTTAACAAACACGCATCCCTTTTTTTCATTCTTCAAAATCTTTTGTCTAAAACAAGTAGATGGTATTTTCCAATTCTTCATGTATGAAGGCAGTAGTAACATTTATTTGATCCAAATCAAGATCAAATATAGCAATGCTTGATAGCATAAGCCTTATTGAGGTTTGTTTCACATCCAGTTATAAAATTTCATTGAAATCAACACCCTTATTTTGAGTGAATCCCTTCACCAATCTAGTTTTGTATCTAGTCAACTCAACTCTAGTAATGAATTGCTTCCTCTTGTATATCACTTTAATCCTAACAATTTTCTGACTCGTCGATTATTTCACAAAAATCTAGTTTATCATCTTCTTGAGAGAACTCAGTTATTCATGCATAGCCTTCAGTTATTTCTGAATTTCATTACTCTTTAAATCATCGTGATAGCTCTCGAGTTCAAGAACATCTCTCTACATTTGAATCGAAAAAACATAACCTATAACATCAACAAACCCATACTTTGTGGAGGTTTTCTAGGTTTAAATCCTATATTTCTCACCAGCTGATATCTATCAAGATCATATTATTATCCAATCTGATCATCTGAAGACTATAGAACATCAAAATTTCAACAAGTATTATTATCATGCAATGGGTGAACTTCATCTGCAGGAGTTTTAGCTGGACTAAATCTGAGGTAAACTTCGATAGAAGTAGCCTCAACTTCAATTTTTTGTTTAGACTCATCATCCAGTTCACATTTATTCTCAGTAGTACTAGGTTTAGTCTATTTTCTTTAACCAATAGCAGCATCTACTCATTAAATATCATGTCACAGTTGATCAAAGTCTTTTGACTTCCAGATTCAAGACACCACAACCTATACTTTTATACAACCTCTAGATAGTCGAGGAACAAACACTTTAGTGCCCTTGGTTTCATGTGTGAGTACACAGACATCCAAACACTCTAAAATGTTCTAGCATAGGTTTTTTCCAGTCCATACCTCTTGTGGACAATTAAACTGTAGTATCGTATATGAACTTTTATTGGTGATATATGAAGGTGTCATTACAGCTTCTCCCCATAACCTTCGGTTTATTTCAGCCGGTAAAAGCACACACCTTACTTTTTTCAGCAAGGTTCGATTCATTCTTTCAGCAAGCCCATTCTATTAGGGAGTTCCTCTCGCGATTTGGCATCTAGAAATGTCAAGTTTTAAACAATAGATATTGAATTCCTAATTCACATATTTAAAGCCATTTTCAATCTTTAACTTCTTTAATATATTCCTAGTCTGATCGTCCACCTCCATTTTACAGTTCCTAAAAGCATTGAATGCTTCATATTTGGTCCTCAAAAGTATAATTCATACTTTTCGGTAGTAATCATCAATCAAAGGCATGAAGCACCTTGCACCACCAATAGTGGGTTATCTTTATGGACCCTAAAGATCTGAATGAATATATTCAAGAACATCACTTATTGTATGGTTGTGAGGCATGAACTTAACCCTCTTGTTTTTTCCAATAACATAACTTTCACACAAGATCAACTTATTAATTGTATTACCATCCAACAACCCTTCTTTTCTAAGTTTAAAAATAACTTTCTCACTCACATGCCTTGACCTCAGATGCCACAACTTGGCTAAATCTCTCTTTACACTAGACACACTCCCGCTCATTAGAGACCCTTCAAGAACTAACACATCATTAGTCTTATAGACTTTCATAACAACTAGTGAGACTTACAAAACCCTAAGTTTGTCATATTCACCCTTATATATAACATTTCCTTATCTAACTTGACAATATAAATAAAAAATTTATTAACATCATGTATATACATCACGTTTTTATCACCCTCTCGAGTCATGTATATAACTTGATCTGAACATTCTACATCCTTTTTACAACACATGGTTCAGGATTCCCGAGTATAACCTTTCCACCATAAAATAATATCATATTATTAAACCAAAATTTATTAGAATTCATGTGGAATGAAATTTTGGATGATTACTGATGAGGTCAGATTTCTTTGACAGACACTGAACCAAACAAATAACCAAGTGGAATATGACTCAGCTAGTTGCTAGTCATTTCATCTCTTGGGCTTATGGGTTTTTAAACTTAACCCAAGCCCATGATCCGACCCAGAAGGCCCACGGTTCATTAAATGAGTATAAATATCCCAACTATTTTCATTAATAAGGGTGATAAAATTTATTGCTAGCACACACCTCTTTCATCTCTCTACTTCTTACTCAAAATATTGAAATTCCTGAAACTCTTTTCCAAAATACCCTTTGATCAAGAATAAACCTCATCAAATTGGTGACCACAATGGGAGGCGACGGTGCCTGAATTACGAATTCAAAACCAGTAATAAAAACAAAGTTTGGGTGGATCCGAATAAACATAATACTTCACCTCTAGAAGTGGAAGGAACAAAATAAAATAATTAGTACACTATTGAGGAGCGTGATCAATTGAGGGCTGAGATTGAGGCGTTGAGAGCGTTGAAACAAGCAGAAAAAAAGGAGTTAAAGAAAAATATGGGGCATCAGCGCTTCATCATACTGATAATCCTGGTGAAAATGAGCAGTCCCTCAAGATTCATCTCAACTCCAAGAAAACACATCGATCCAAACAAATGGAGAGCTCCACGTCGAAATCTTCTAGCAATTCCTCTAATGATGCAGAGCTTGAACAGTCAGTCTCATCTAGCAGTGATGAAAGACGATTAAAGAAGAAAATAAGGTTGTCCATGAAGCATTCAAGAAAGAGGGACAGACATGGTCGGTTCAAAAAGTATCAAGGGAAGATGAAGGGTTCAGCTGATCAACATATTGACTGTTTGCTAATTGATCCCTTTGCTTTCCAATCTAAACTAGGTATTTTTGCTACTCCGAATGAGGATATCATGTTGAGTGGAAGTAAAAATTGGAGACAATCACATTTGTTCTTAAAAATACTCTATGGACATCTTCCTAAAATATGTGATAGTTCCAAGATGGAGAGGTACGATGGGAGTAAAGATCTGGACAATCATCTTGAGCAATTTAAGAACTTCATGATGAACTTTGACGAGAATGGCAGGCTTCTATGTAGGGATTTCTCTCAAAATTTTAAGGGAAGTGCCTTCAAGTGGTATAATAGTCTTCCTCATGTATCTATAAAAAACTTTGATATCTTTTGGGTTTCTTTCCCAAGACAATTTGTTGGAAGCAATAAGCTGAATGGCAATGGCGATACTATAATCCATTGTGCTCAGGAACCGAACGAGTCATTAAAAGAATACATTAATAGGTTTATAAATACAAAGAATGGGCTGGCTGATTGCTTTGAACAAGTGGAAATTTCCTCTCTTAGGCAGGGATTGAATCTGGGGAACTTGGTTGATTCTGTGACCCGGAAAAAAGCTATGATATTTGGAGGGTTGTTAAATCAAGTTGGGAAAAAAATTAATGTTGAAGAAACTAAGAAATCAAGAGTATCCATAACTACAGCATCAACACCTCAAACAACTAACCAGTCCGGTTATAGATCAAAGGAAACTGGACATGGGTCTCACCGGCCCAGGCAGAGTCAGTCCAACTAGAACCGGAACCAGCAGGTTAGAAATAAAAGGGGACCTTCGGTTCAACCTGAGTTGTTTGCTGAGTTGGGATAAAGTGTGACTATGATATATGACAAAACTAAAAATGAAGCACACTTAGAAAGCCAGCCGCGTTACAGTCTCCCAGAGAAAACCGAAGTACCCGTTTTTGTACATAGCATAATAACATTGGGCATGATTCCCATGATTGCATAGTTTGAAAAAAGAGGTGCAGAATCTCATTGAAATGGGTTAATTGGGAGAGGGGGCTATGTTAAAAAATAAAGGAAGAGCAGGTCGGATAATATACCATCCAGTGTCAATACTCCCCGAACTACTCCTTTGATTCTTCCTGAGACGTCCAGACAGGAGGACGCTATGGTGATTATTGAAATATTTGATGTGGATTCTAAGTACCTTGACCCGGATCCAAGTCGGAATCGAGTATAGGTGATAATAGACAGGGCTGCTATTGTTTCCGGTCTGGTTAAATATTTTGAGTCTTTAACCATATTTGGGAGAGACACTGTGATTGCACCTTCCAGTTCTTCAAGAAAGAGGTATGTCAACAGCTTGACCACCCAATTGGATGGAATGATGTCTACACATTTATACAAAACTCCAGCTCCTTTCATGTTTTTCAATGAGGATGACCTAAGAGACATTGCGGGACCTCATGAAGACGCCGTGGTGATAGGGGAATCAATAGGAGGAAATGATATACATTGAATCCTTATTGACACGGGTAGTTTAGCAAACATATTATTTTTAAGTTCCTATAAACAGATGAGAAACCCCTCGGTTATTCAACGTTCGAACATAACTATTGTGGTATTTAAAAGGAGTTCGGCAGATGTGATTGGAGAATTCAAGAAAGAAATATTGTTGGGCAAAAGGCCTTTCAAGAAAATGGTGAGGGTATTGTTTGTTGTGGTGGAGTGCCCAACATATTATAATGCGATATTTGGGAGATCTTGGCTCTCCAGGATACATGTTGTGGACTCTACTATCCATCGGTGCTTAAAATATGTTGTGGGGGACAAGTGGGCGCTGTCTGAAGCAGTCAGAAGGTAGCTAGGGAATGCTATGCAACAGCTCTTGCATCAAAGTCTTTGGAGGCAGTCAAAGTTAACAAAGACTAGAAACTATTGGAGCCTTCCACCGATGAGAATGAAATTTATGATCCAATGGAGACTTTTAGTGTCATAATACCTATAGAAGAAGTTGAAATTTATTCCCTAGCAAAGGGAAAAGTGTTAAAATTGGTACTAAGTTGGCACCAGGTTTGAAACAAAGGCTACTATCTTTTTTATCGGATAATCTACATGTATTTTCATGGTGCAATGATGATGTCACCGGAAGTGCCTGCTGATGTAATTTGTCATAAATTATCTGTACAAGATGATGTTGGACCGGTTGTACAAAAAAGAAGGTCCTTCTCTAAATAAAAAGTAGATGTAATTGTTCAAGACGTTGATCGACCAAAATGGGCCACATCAAAGAATCCCAGTGCCCATTATGGACTGCCAACCCTGTTTTGGTCAAGAAAAAGAATGGCAAATGGCGCATGTGTATTGACTTCACAGATTTTAATAGGGCATGTCCCAAAGATCCTTATCATGTTCCTCGAATAGATCAGTTAGTGGACTCTATCTCTGGGAACAAGCTATTGTCTTTCCTGGATGTATTTTCAGGGTACAACCAAATACAAGTAGATCTAAAGGATCAAGATCATACCACTTTTATTACGGATAGAGGTCTTCATTGTTATAAAATGATGTCATTTAGATTGAAAAATGTTGGTTCCACCTAGCAAAGGTTAGTGAATAAAGTCTTTATTAGTCAAATTGACAGAAATATGGAAGTTTACATAGATGACATGATGGTGAAGAGCCTTGAAGAAGATGCGCATATATCTGATCTTCAAGAAACGTTTTCTAACTTAGAGGTTGTCAATTTAAAATTAAACCCTGAGAAATTCATTTTTAGGGTCTGATCTGGAAAGTTCTTGGGTTATGTTATAAGTGAAAAAGGGATTCAACCTGATCTGGATCAGCTCGATGCTCTATCAGCTATGGACCCTCCTCGGAGCACTAAAAAAGTTCAAAGATTAACCGGACGCTTGGCTGCGTTGAACAGATTTATTTCAAGATCATCAAACAGGTGTGCTCCATTTTCCAGGTATTGATGAATGCCAAAAACTTTAATTGGTCTTCGCAGTGTGATCAAGCATTTCTTGAAATCAAGAAGCATTTGTCTTCACCCAATACACTATTTAAACTTGTTCAGGGGGAGAAACTTTATACATACTTAGTTGTGTCTGAGTATTCAGTAAGTGGTGTGCTAGTAAGAGAGGTGGCCTGCCCGGTTTATTATATTAACAAAAGTCTGTTGGATGTCAAAAGAAGATATTTGAAGTTATAAAAATTGGTCTTGGCATTGGTAATAGCAGCTAGAAAAATAAGACCATACTTCCAGGCTCATTCGATTGTCCCCCAACTCGGCAGTCAAGGCCTAATCAGTGGTTGATTACTTATTAGAGTTTCATGCTGATAGACCCCTCGGGAAAATGCAAGAGAATCAGTCTAGAAAAGAATGGGTAATCCAAATTGATGGTGGATCTAGTACCATAGAATGTGGGGGCGGAATTTGTTTAACTTCTCCTTATGGTGATACTATGTATCAAGCTATATGTTTTGGGTTCATGGCCTCCAACAATGAATCTGAATATGAAGCAGCTATAGTGGGTCTCAAACTAGCACTTATATGTGGGTCAAATATAGTTTGATTGATGAATCTAGCAACTACTTATTCATCATGCTCAGGGGCAGTCTTAGGCAAAGAAGGAACAATTGATAAAATATTTGCTCATATTGAGAGAAATTCCTACAAATTTCAAGAATATCTGATATGAACATATCCCTAGATCGGAGAATACTGTGACTGACTCTTTAGCAACCATAGCTTATTCTGAATCTTACCCATAGATTCTAATGTTGGAGTGTCCATGGATAGATTCAACCCAAGAAAAGGGTAAAGAGAATGAAGAGAGTATGAGTATATTTGTCATATAACCTAAAGACTGGAGGTATGATATTTTCAGTTTATTTCCGATGGAATTTTACCTCCGGATAAAGCCCTAAGAAAATTAAATATAAAGCTCGTGGCTTCCTAGTGTATTCTCCGATGAAACTAAGGTTTTTCATATGGCCAGAACATGCTCTGCCCATACTCCACTATGTATTAATATAACTAAAGACATGATTAGTAACAACAAGAGCTTCAAGTTCTTGAATATGTGGACTTTAGACAATGACTTCCTCAATTTTATGGAGAACAACTAGAACCAGAATATAGAGGGTTATCCTTTGTATGTTTTTTAGAACAAAAAAAGAGTTAACGAGGATCTTAAGACCTGGAATAAAATTAATTTTGGTAATATCTTTGGAAAAATGTTGGAAACTGAGGAAGTTGTCAAGAAATTAGAAATTAAGCTTAAGGAAACCAACAATTTAGAAACTAGAATAGAGCTTTCTAAAGTTAATGCTCTGTTCCTTTAGGCTTTAAATATGGAAGAATTTTATTGGTACCAAAAGTGATATTCTAATTGAATTAATAAAAGGAACATAAATAAAAAAACCTATCATAGCTTTGTCAATAAGAGGAGAAAGATAATAGAATATCTAGCATCAAATTTGGCTTTGAATGGATCTTAGACAACAATATATTAGGTTTATCTGCTGAGTCATAATTTAGAGATTTTGAATGAGATACCCTACCTTAATACTGAAGATGAGGATCGGAGATTGAATGACAACATATTCAATAATATCCCTAAGCTGATTACAAATAAAGATAACAACTTACTTATGCTCCCTCCTTTGGAAGATGAGATTTTTGGTATTATCAACAACCTTAATTCCTCCAGTGTTGTTGGCATGGATGGTTTTAACAGTTGCTTCTTTCAATCATGTAAGAAAATCATCAAAAAATATCTTTGTGTTGCCATGGATTCTTTCATACTTGGTTAGGATATACTTCAATGTATAATGGCCACTAGTATTGGCTTTATCCCCAAGTTCATCAACCTTACAACTTGGAAGGATTTTAGACCAATCAGTGTGTGCACCCTATTGAGTAGTATCATGTCTAAGATTCTTAATAATAGACTTGTTAAGCTCATCCCTAAAATTATTTCTGAATTTCAAAGAGGATTTGTTATTGATAAGTCTATACATGATAAAATCTTAATTGCAAAGGAGTTGATTCATGACTTGAACAGAAAGACTAAAGATGGTATCATCATCGTCAAGGTGGAAATATTCAAAGCTTTTAATAAAATGTCCCACAACTTCATCAGCAAAGTATTATACACTGCCCCCAAGGGGGTAGCCGAGTTGGTTGAGTATGGTATACTTGTGACCAAAGGTCATGAGTTTGAGTCCCTCTACATAAGATTTCTCGGCTGAGCCTGTCACCTTGTGTGGTTTACCTTCTGGCGTTGGTTTGCAGGCTATCGCGTCAGACTGAGGGTTTACCCTGTGCGCACTCATTGCACTCTGAGTAGCGATTGCGGGTTCAATCCGGAAAAAAAAGAAAAAGTATTACACACTTTTGGTTTATCTTTTAACTTTATTAACCTTATTAATAAGATGATTAGATCATTTTATGTCACTATCCTTATAAATGAAGAGGTTGTTGGTTATTTTAAAACCAAAAAAGATATTAGACTAAAGAATCCCCTACCCCCTAGTCTTTTTATTATTGCGGAAGAGGTTCTAATTAGAGGCCTTACCAAGCTATTTGACACCAACAAGACCATGAATTATTCTACTATGAGGTCTATTATAATTCGATGTTTGGCCTTTGCTGATGACTTATTATATTTACAAATGTTTTTAGCTTAACTATAAATGATGTTGGCAATTTCTTACATAAATACCATGATGTTTATGGTCAAGTCATCTATAGAGACAAAACTAAGATCGTCACTCCGATTAGCCTTCTTAATACCAGAATTTCTATATTAATCGATCAAATTAATTTCAACACTAGGTATCTTTCAACTAATTATTTAAGAATAACCATAAAAACCAACAATAGAGCTAGCAACTATGCCTCCTTGTTGAGTATGGTATTCTGGTGACCAAAGGTCATAAGTTCGAGTCCCACTACATACGTTTTATCGGCTGAGCCTGTCACCTTGTGTGGTTAACCTTCTGCCTTTGGTTTGTAGGCTATCGCGTCAGACTGAGGGTTTATCCCGGGCGCACTCATTGCACTCTGAGTAGCGGCTGCGGGTTCCCTCCGAAAAGAAAAACTATGTCTCTTTGTTGAACAATATTAGTAAGAAGACGACGGATTGGGAGAACAATCCTTTTATGGAGTTAGACTTATTCTCATTAATTTTATTCCGATGACCATTCTTATGTATTGGCTAACTGTATAAGAAATATAGCCCGACACTTACCATTTGCCATGGCGTTATTTAAACTTTTAACTTTTATTTTCGTTCTTCTACTGGCCTGGGCAATGGACTTCAAAGCTTTTTGGGTATTTTTATATGATATTTTTTCGTTAATTCAGTTTATTTAATATAGGATGGTGGTCCCATACTCTAACAATTAAGATCAAATACGTCAGCAGTGACTGAACATTTAGTTTATTAGTCAATACAGTATGTTGAAGAATCGGACCAATATTCAACCATTCATTAATCATTATTAAACAAATCTGAAAATTACAGCTTGCTTAATACTCCTCAAAATATATATATATATATACTCGAACCAATCTCCATAGAATCAAATAAACCCGAGAACACGCTCCCACAAAAATCAAAAGTAGAATCATGAGTGAACAAGAAGTGAAACTGATGGGAGCTTGGTTCAGCCCTTTCAGTCGACGGGTAGAAAGTGTCCTTAAGCTGAAAGGTGTCCCTTATGAATACATAGAAGAGGATGTCTATGGAAACAAAAGCCCGATGCTTCTTAAATACAACCCTCTCCACAAGAAAGTCCCAGTCTTGGTTTACAACGGAGAACCGATTGCGGAGTCGCTTGTTATTATGGAGTTCATCGACGAAACATGGGAACACAACCCGATATTGCCCCGTGATCCTTACCAGAGAGCAACTGCTCGTTTCTGGGCCAAATTTATCAACGACAAGGTATATATGTTTATTCTATGTACGTTGAACTTTACTATGACAACACAGCATGCGTATGTAATAAATTATTAACTAAAATAGCGAATTAGTGTGCAGCGGAGTTATGGAAAGCTTGTTGGAGCAAAGAGAACGAGAGAGTCAAGGCCGTAGAAGAAGCATGTGAAAGTTTGAAAATACTTGAAAATGAGCTCAAAGACAAGACTTTCTTTGGAGGAGACAGCATAGGGTTTGTAGATATTGCTGCAAATTTCATTGCATATTGGCTTGGGATAATTCAACAAGTCTCAGGGGTTGAAATGCTAACTCAAGACAAGTTTCCAAGGTTGTATAACTGGACTCAAGAGTTCATCAATCACATTGACATAAAAGAAACTCTACCTCCAAGAGACCAACTCATTGCTTGGCTTCCAATTTTTGCTCAAGATAAATGAGTTGTTATATCGTCCGTTTATTATAATATATTGTTGTTCCTCGAGCGAATAATAAAGAAAAACAATATGTTTTGGTACAATCGACATGTTTTTATGCTTTCATTTATGTCTGTCTTCTTTTATATGCTGCTTTAGAACTCTTCAATATATGACCCTGGATATTCAGGTTCTTAGTAAGACTTCATCCCATTCTTCATTTCTTCGATGTTCAAGCTCATATGGACTTATAATGCCCATTCCATAATCATACGGATATTCCAGCTCCAAGGCTTTCCAGTGAAGACTAGGTTCCCACTCTGCTTCTTTCAGGACTCTTAGTATTTCCCTCACAACTATCTTACTTCCCTCTGATGATAAATGGATTCCATCTCTGTTGTGTTGACCAACCCAAAAAAAATAAGATTAACTGAGCTACCAAAACATTAAGGTAAAACAAGGTTTCGAAGAGAAGAAAGTCGGATAAAAGAAAATACACATTTTGAAACTTACGTTAAACAACTAGTACGCCAGTCATCCTTTTGCTGTATTGCCGTCCAAAGATCAATTGCCTTTACGCCTAACTCTTGACTCAGCTCTAATAAAGCTTCTGAATATAGTCGACAATTCTCATTTGTACGAGACCCAGCTGGAATGAAATCACTGGTAGATACAATGACACCAATCATGATATATGACAAGCTATTAGTAAAGGGTTATATATATATGCAGTATTTCAGGGGATGTCATAGCCTTGCAATGGATATTCGACCTAACTCAAATCCAACCAGTCTCAAGAGAGGAGAGGATATCCAAGGGGGCAGCTAACCCCTTTGGGGCCTAAGGGGGAGCCAATGCCAATTAACTAAGATACAAGAAATATCGAGTGACGGTTCCTAATCTCGGAATCTCACGTCAAATAACTTGAGGTTCCGATAACATGCTAACTAAACTAACTCTCAAGAGAGAAGTTGCTGTTACACTATATACAAGCGATGGTATATCTTAGCACATAAATCTTGCAATTAACAGGAAAAAAAATGTACCCGAGGTTTTCAGCAATTTGTTTCTCGTTCACTGGAGGAGCCGTGAGAAATATGATACGAGTCTTCTCAGAGAGGCTCTGTCAATTTGAAAACAACTCAGATGTGTCTGCAGCTACCAGATGGATAGCAAAAGAAAATGTTATATTACAATGAGGTTGAGTGTTAACCTTGAGATGCAAGGCAATCTTCCTCATGTTGTCGATATATTCTGGTAACGGCACATGAGGACCAAGGCCAGATGGGTGAGCACTCATTGAATCGTTGCCACCAAAATAGACAATCACCAACGCAGGTTGTACAGCAGCATTCTTAGCAAAAACAAATGCAGAAAACATTAATCCTATAACATCTTTGTCAGATTTCTCCCATTTCATCAAAGTTTATGCAAAAACTATATACTGTTTCACTTCTCTTGGAAAATTTGTAGTGCAAAATGTATAATGAGAGACATAGACATAGACATAATTATATTACCTTCGGAAAAACATGCTCTAAAACCTTCAGAGCAAGCCTTGAATTCCAACCAGCATATCCTCGTAATAGTATGTCAGCCTATTAAAGATTATAAACAACATTATCTATTAACACTGTCTCGATTCTTTTGTAAAAGAAAAAGACCACACAAGGTGTCTGACAATCCATAATTGAAATTGTAACGAAACTTGATAGGAATGAAAAGCGTATATGGAGATTAAAGGAAGAAGAAAAAGACGACATGAATGACCTTACGGGAATAGAGATCAGTGAGAATAGCTCCCCATCCTTGTTGACTGTAGCTGAATTGTACAATCGATGAACCAAAGAGCACGAATTGAGGTCTCTGAGGTCCTACCATCTCTCTCGCTCTATATCTCTCTCTCTATTTTGTTCAACAATGGAGTAAGTGACTCGTTAAGTGAATTATAGTTTTTAGCGTAAATCCAACACAGCAGAGAGAATCGCTTCGGCTTCAATCAGTGGTGGACGAGTTACATCAACGGCACGTGCCTCCTTTTTTCAAATGAGAAGTAAACAAACAACTTTATGAACCTCAGTCACGTGACTAAGAAAAATAGGTAACTTTATCACCACTCGTCTACGTTGACTGGTGGTCAGCATATTGATCTTTTGATTAGTGTAGGTATTTTTCTCATAAATACAAGGTTTAAAAGCGAGTAAATCTTTTTGTTAATTTTTAAGAGGATGCATAATATAATTTATTTATTTTATTAGAATTTATATTGAATTGAAAATAAAAGGAAGTACAAAGTTTTTTAGGTAATATTACACAAATTTGAAAAAATAAACGTTAGAACCTTCTTCTTCAATTCAGCCCCAAATCAACAAGAACCCTAATTTGAAAGAAAGACGAATATAGCCATTGGTAAGAATTAATGTTGAATTGATAAAATCAGGAACACAAATCTTCTTAGAGAATTTTTGGAAGTGAAAAGTGCTTCTGATTATTTCATAGGCATAACTGACTTCTTCGGCCTCTTTAAATAGATTGAGTGAGTTAGTTAGAGAAGTGGTTACATAATGGTATAATTGTAGCTCAACCCTTACATTTCTCCTAAAGCCTAATTTAACTCTTATATTTACAGAACTTATCACTTTAGTCCCTATCAATTGTACTTAGGCCCCCGAGGAATATCTTTCCTTATCAGTAGCCCCCCTAGTTCTTATACAAACATTTATAAGAACTATTAGCTCCTCGAATTTTACCCCGAGTCAACACAATTTTCTTCACTTTATTTCTTTATTATGATTGAACTCAATGATCTATGACTCCTCGTCGAATTTGTGAATGAGTGCAAACAGATTTCTCAATCGCTTCGAACTTGCCAACTTGAAGTATAGCTTCGTCTCTTCTTCGAACGTTATTGCTAGAAACACAGTTTTGCTAATACTTCGAAATCTTTGATCCCTACTTGATAGATTGATTAGACCTTTAATAATAGACCTATGACACTATACGTTTTCTTTTCGTTTCACATTCCACCCAATGAGAGCAACTCACTGGTTTTGCCTCTCCATATTCTCAACGTCACTCCTTTATCCTATAAATACCCAACCCTTCATTCACTAAGAACTTTTTAGAGAAATCACTTCTTGAACCATCTTCAACCTGTTCTTCATCTTCAACCTGTTCTTCATCTTCAACCTGTTCTTCAAGCTAACTTCAACCTGTTCTTCATAAATCTTGAGATTACTTCATCTTTTTCATCCACCAAAGCAACTTCTCATTTCGATACCCATTGTATGAGAAGATATCCCAAATACAAAAGATCTAAACCCAGAAAACCAGTAAAATCAAATAAACCTCATTTCCCTGGTTCTAGCAATCAAGTATTCGGGGCCTACGATTATCTTTGCATTTCACGAAGAGCCAAAGAATACAAAGCTGCTGGGTTGATCTACAACGGTCCTCACTCTTCTTGTACCACTTTTAAATATGGTAACTTCGACCCCAACCTTGCCACTTCGTCTTCACCTTTAGTTTCACAACTAGAAACTAATCCAGAAACCTTTCCTCCTCAAAATCAACCTACTTCTCCATTGTTAAGACCTCATCGGAAATCTAAAGTTGTCACTTTAGACAAGCCACCTACTGATAAAAAAACCACTACCTAAATCACCTCCTCCTCAATTCGAGGCTATCAAAGTTAAACGTGCCAAAAAATCACCTTTTTCTAGCCATGGGTGAAGAAGCAGAAAACTCTTATCCTCCCCCACACTCTTCTCCTCCCCCACAAGAAATGGGTGACGTTACACCAGAGAGCAGTCAGCCAATTCCTGTGACTCAACAGGAGACTCAAATCCGAGTTCGCTCTAACGAAGTCACTGATGAAGATAACAATAAAGACGATTCTGAAGCTACTGAATCTGATGCCGAAGAGGAATCTGAGGCTGACGATGCGGTTCCTCCAAAAAAGATTCGAAAGAAGAAACCTCTCATTACACTCCCCGAGGACGTTGCTGCCTTGGTTCAAGAAAATCTCAAACCTCTTTCTCCTCGGTACATTCTTTCCTTAAAGAACGTACCCTACGTTTACTACCTCGAATCAGAGAAGGAGAAGCTTAAGAAACTATGGGGGTTAACCGACAACATGACTCTTCGACTACCAGAAGAAGGAGAGACACCTCTTAACTGCCAGAAAGATGAGCTGGTAGTCTATCCTGAGCTCTTCAACTAGGGTCTTCGGTTTCCCCTCGACCCGATGATAGTGAGGTACTTCGAAATCCTCAGATTGTGTCCAACACAAGTCACTCCCAACCAGCTCTTTACTTTATTCTCAACAATCATGGTATCGAGGCTTGGGGGCATTCCCCTCGAAATCGAGGACTTCATCTCAGTAACCAAAGTTTCGAACGGTCCAGTTTTGCCATTTTATTACCTAACTCTTGAAGATGATTTAAAAATTGTCGACGACCTCCTCGAAGCTGATAAGTTCTGGAAGCAAAGATTCGTCTTCTTATCAGGAGCTTGGGAAAACGGCAAAGAGATTTTCGATGCCAACCCTTCAAAGCTCACCCTCACCTGGAGAGACAGTAGTAAGTAACAACTTGCCTTCTTTGAATGATCATGTTTATTTAACTCCTCCTAACTGTTTATCCCCCTTTTTCCTTAGAAATTCCGAGGCGATTTAAGAGTCGTCGAAAGGAAGCCAAGGTCATCTTCCAACAAATGGCTGAGTGGGCAGAAAAATCTTGGGGAAATGGCTTTCACTCAGCCTTTGAGCCGATCAACTTCGTCAACTGCCATCTCTGGCGCATATCTTTAGGGGCTGACTTCCCTCAAGATCCGATGATCCCCCCAGATCCTATCCTAGCAGTTCAAAGGATACTTGCGCCAGATGGGAAATGCTACCTTCCCACGCGGAACCGAAGTGAAAGCCATCTTCCCTTAAAGAAGAAAGGAAAATTGACCCATAAGAAGGCCAGCACAAGTAGGGCTAACCCTTCCAAGACTTTGAAGCGTGCAGCGAAAAGAAAAGCATCTGCACCTCCGCTTCCCACCATATCCGAAGAAGACCAACCTATCCTGAAAAAGAAAAAGGACAACTCTCCAAAAAAAGAAAAAGAGTAAGTCCAGCAAGCCAAATGAAAAGAATGAGGCTGATATACTAGAGGTTGTGCTAGCTTCCGAAGCACAGGGGAAAATTTTTATTGAGGAAAACCCTGAAGGAGGACTGACACTAGGAGATAATCAAATAGACGATTATCTCAACTTCGAAGATTTTAATTCAAGTGGGGATTTTGCGTTTTCTGGCTCCCAACCTGCCAATGTTATTCCACCAACTTCTACTGGGGCTGCTATGGCTTCGACATCTAACGCCATCGTTCCTGTTCACCAGCCAACAGTCTTTCCTTATTCAGACAAATCCGATGAGGTAGCTTCGATCCTTCGTCCTTTTGGTAATTTAAATGCGGCAGCCAATAAATTATGTGAAGAGGTGAAAAATTCACATGCACAACTAGAGCTCCTTGCACAAAAATTGATCAAGAGCAAAAAGGAGACAGAGTCTGAAAAGACTTCGAAAATGGAGGCACTTGAGAAATTCGAAGCTGAAAAAGATGGACTTCTTAAAGAGCACAAAGAAAAAATCGAAGCTCTGCAGACTTCTCATCAACAAGCTCTTGAAGACCTAAATTCTCAACATTCCACCGCAATTACCGAGGCGAAGCAAAAATCTTCCGATGCTGAGAAACTTGTTAAAGAAACTCAGGAGAAGCTGAAGAATTGCCAAACTGAGTTGACTACGCTTCGAACCAAATTCGAAGAAGAAAAGAATGCTGCCATCAAAAAGGCCGAGGCCGCTGTTGGTTCTTTAATGCTTGAAGGTATCAAGAAAGCTCAAATTGATACAACTATTCAACTTCTTCGAGAGGTTCATGCTACTTGTCCAAGGCTGGATTTATCGGATCTTTGGAAACAAGTTCCTGAAGAAAGTCGCCCAAGGGAAGCATTCGAGGTGCCACCAAGCTCCTCAGAAGAAGAAGATGCTTCAGAAGGGGAATCATCAGAAGAAGAAGAAGATGATGCCTAATAGATAGGGCAGTTTGTTTTTTGTGATGTTTGTTTTTTGTGTATTTGGTTAAGTACTTCTCCCCTTTTTTGTAAACTTCATATTTTATCCAACGAACAAACCACTTCTTTTTTTTATATCTTAAATTTCTGGTATACTTGTTTAAATATAGATGCATTCATAAGACGTGGCACCTCGAAAAATAGATGCACTCATAAGACGTGGCACCTCGAAAAATAGATGCTCTCATAAGACATGGCACCTCGAAAAATAGATGCACTCATAAGACGTGGCACCTCGAAAAATAGATGCACTCATAAGATGTGGCACCTCGAAAATTTGGTTGTTTCTTCAAAGCTATCGCTTCGGAAAATTATTCTTGGTCAACTTTCAAAGATGATCAGTCTTTGCCAAGTTACCAAAATAATAAATCACCCATCGTAATAAACAACCAATGGCCAAAAGAAATTTTATTAAAAAATTCAATATTAACCAGACACCTCGTTAAAACCTTTCTGGGCCAACAGATAAGGAAAGAGTATGTCTGTTTTACAAAAGTTCGAAGTACAGTTTTACTCACAGTACAATTTCAAGTGCTCTATATTCCAAGGATGTTTGAGCATCCTCCCCTCTCGATGAGACAGCCTGTAGGAACCTGGCTTGACCTTCATTTTAACTTCGTAAGGACCTTCCCAATTCGGAGCCAATTTTCCGAGGTGCTTATCCCTAGTATGAAGAAATACTTTTCGTAACACTCGATCGCCAATTTTGAATTCTCTCCTCTTAACTTTAGCATCGTACCTGCTTCTCATTAACGTTTGATAATGGACCACATTCAAATGTGCTTTGACTCTTTTTTCCTCTAACAAATCAAGCTCAATCCTTCTAGCTTCATCGGTTTCCACATCGGAATATCGTAGTAGTCTATAGGAAGGCAATGTAGATTCAGCAGGGCACACGGCGTCCATTCCATATACCAAAGAAAAAGGAGTCTCTTTCGTAGCTTCTCTAGGTGTTGTTCGATATGCCCACAACACTTCTTGAAGATAATTTGGCCATTTTCCAGCTGCTCCTGCCAAATTTTTCTTCAGGCCATCCAAAATAGATCTATTTGTAACTTCCACCTGCCCATTTGCTTGGGGGTGAAAAGGAGTAGAAAAGCATTGTTGTATTCCTTTCGAAGCACAAAAAGAATCCATTTCCTTGTTATTAAATTGAGGACCGTTGTCCGTCGTTATTTTTCGAGGAACTCCAAAACGGTAGCAGATGTTACTTTGAATAAACTTGATCACATCCTTAGCCTTTGTCCCAGCTAAAGGTTCCGCTTCTGCCCACTTCGAAAAATAATCGACCGCAACAATAATCATCTGTCTTCCACCAGAAGCCATAGGTAATGGTCCTACTAAATCAATCCCCCACCTATCGAAAGGAACCGCCTCGGAAATTGTCATTAGTGGTATTGCTGGTTTATGTATTAAATTTGCATATCTTTGGCAAGTATCACAACTTCGAACTAACAACTTGGCGTCCTGCAAAATGGTAGGCCAATAATACCCTGCCAACAATACCCTACGTGTTAAGGCTTTGAATTCACAATGAGCTGATCCATCCCCATCATGTAGTTCGGATAAAATGTCCTGAGACTCTTGTTTGCTTAAACATCGTAGCAAAGGTTTCGACGCAGACCTTTTGTACAATACTCCATCCAATACCACATAGCCAAGAGCTTTATACTTTATTTTCTTAAGCAAGTGTTTATCAAGAGGCAATATTCCCTTCGAAATAAAGTTTAACAAGTCAAACATCCAATCTCCTCGAGCGCACATCGGATCATTCACTACCTCATTAACAACTTCACACTGCTCAGAATTCGATATGATCGAAGGCGATGGTTGTGTCATAATCCATGGATATTCTTCAGAGTAAGCCATCGTTGCCAAAGAATCAGCCATTGTGTTGCTACCTCTTCGAATATGCTCCACTTCGACATTTTCAAACTGTGCCATCATTCCTCGAAGCTCTTGTAAGTACAAAACCAAACGTTCTTTTTTAGCTTCCGATGCTCCTTTAACATGGTTAACTACCAACTGTGAATCTGTTTCCAAGCGCACAAATATTGCTCCACAAATCTTTGCTAATCGCAATCCTGCTAGCACAGCTTCATATTCAGCTTCGTTATTCGAAGCATGAAAACCAAATTTTATAGCTTGAAACATAAATTCCCCTGTTGGTGCCACCAATTCAACTCCTGCACTCGACTCTTTGTTACTGGATCCCCCATCAGTTCGCACTATCCACGTCGGATTCACGTTAACCTTTTCATTATCTGTCTCTTCGGATCTGCTTGAGTGGAACTCAACCAAGAAATCTGCTAAGGCTTGAGCTTTGATAGCTGTTCGAGGAGCGAATAACACGTCGAAATCTCCTAATTCTACAGACCACTTGGTCATCCTTCCTGAGATGTCTGGCTTTTGCAAAACGTTTTTTAATGGATATGAAGTTCGAACCATAATCGTATGTGCCTGGAAGTAAGGGCGCATTTTCCTCGCTGCCACTACTATACACAGTGCCAATTTTTCGAGCTTCAAATAGCGTTTCTCAGCATCAACCAAACTTTTGCTGACATAGTAGACAGGCTTCGAAATTCTCGTATCCTCGCTGACCAAAACTGCACTTACTGCATAATCTGATACTGCTATATACAAAAATAACTGCTCACCCTTTCGAGGCTTTGACAATATTTCAGGAGAGGACAGAAGATTTTTTATCTTCAAAAAAGCTTCTTCACAATCCGAAGTCCACTCAAAATTATTAGGTTTACGCAGCACCTGGAAAAAAGGCAAGCACTTATCTGAAAAACGAGAAATGAACCTATTCAAAGCTGCTAACCTGCCCGTTAACATTTGCACTTCTTTGATATTCCGGGGCGAAGACATAGATATTAAAGCTTTCAATTGTTCTGGATCTACTTCGATTCCTCTTTCACTAATCATGTACCCCAGAAATTTGCCAGATCGAACTCCAAATGTACATTTTTCTGGATTCAACTTCAATTGTATGGCTCTAAGATTCAAAAACGTCTCTTCTAAATCATCAATGTGTTCATCATCACTCTTGCTTTTAACAAGCATGTCATCAATGTACACTTCGATATTTCTCCCAATCTGTGAAGCAAACGCCTTATTCATCAGCCTTTGATATGTTGACCCAGCATTTTTTAATCCGAACGGCATTACTTTATAGCAGTGCAAACCTCTGTCAGTAATAAAAGTCGTGCTTTCTTCATCATCCGGATTCATTCGAATCTGATTATACCCCGAAAATGCATCCATAAAAGTCAAGATTTTATTTCCCGAAGTGGAATCCACCAACTGATCGATTCGAGGCACCGGAAAAGGATCTTTTGGACAGGCTCTATTCAAATCTGTGAAGTCCACATACATTCGCCATTTTCCGTTCTTCTTTTTCACTACCACCGGATTAGCCGTCCACCTCGGATAATTGGCTTCCCTAATATGCCCCATCTTGTATAGTCGATCCACCTCGGCAACTATTGCTTCGGATTTTTCCAACGAAAAGGCCCTTCTTTTTTGAATTATTGGCTTAACCTTCGGATCAACCGCCAAACTATGACATATGATGTTACTTGGGACCCCCACTACGTCTTCGGACCTCCACGCAAATACGTCCAAATTTTCAGACAAAAAAGTCAACAACTTTTCTCGCATCGACAAAGATAACAGGGTTCCAATTCGAAGCACCCTGCCATTATTGAAAACATACTCCTCTATTTCTTCATTGACCACCACAGAACTCGGGGTTGACCTTGGATCATCAATTCCCTCGTCTGTTCCACCACAAGACAACCCCCCAAACTGCTAATTCTCCATCAGATCATCAGAACTTTTGCCCCGTAGTCTAAATGCAGCAGCATAACATTCTCTTGCCATCTTTTGATCACTTCGAACTACGCCGACTCGGTCCTCGATCACATACTTCAAACATTGATGAACTGTAGAAACTACAGCGTACATTTTAGCCAACCACGACCTCCCAAAAATAGCGTTGTAACTTGATGGACAATCCACCACCACAAAAAGTACTTGTACTTTCTTCTTGAAAGGCCCCTTTCCCAAAGAAATTTCACCCTCGAACTCACCTACCACATTTGCTGCCGCGCCTGTAAACCCTATGATAGTCCTTTCTGACCTTTCTATTCGAGGTGGAGCAGTTAACCTCTCATATGTTGACTTGAAAAGCACATTGGCAGAGCTCCCGGTATCGATCAGCACTCGTCGAATCTCCACCCCGCATACTTCTGCTCCTATGACCACAGCATCTTCATGTGGCCCTGTAATCCCCCTCAAATCATCCCCATCAAAAATTATAAAGGGCACATCCTTCTTGTTGCTTAGGTGTGCCGATGCGCCTCCCTCAATTTGTCATGTTAAGTTCACTATATGCCTCTTCCTCGAATTATTAGTATTGTTGGTCATCGAATCTCCCCCAAATATTGTTAGTGATTCGAAGAAGGCACACAAATCTCGAACACGTCCCTGACGCATCGGCTCATCTATTGACATTAACAAAAGTCGACTGGGGTCTGGTTCGACATATTCCGTGGCCACATCGAAACCCTCACCCTCACCTGCAACATCTAAAATCATTAGTGCAGTTTCCTGCTTAGAATTAGGATTACCAATTTTCGGAGCTGCAACTTTAGCATTTTTCCTGACATATTCCAACAATTTTCCATTTTCGATCAAAATTTGCATCTCCTTCTTTAGAGCAATGCAATCATTTGTATCATGGCCGACATCATCATGATACCTGCAGAACTTATTATTGCGCTCTTCTCTTGGCCTGTTAATCGCTGGTGGCTTTCTAAAATTTATTGTTCCCCTTGTTTTCTCATATATCGAAGCCACGCTCTCAGTTAGATCCGCATAGTAATCTGGCCTTACCCACACGTTCGATCTGGATCTAAACTTCTGCTGATTATTAGAATTGTGTTGATTATATCCCCCTTGATACGAGTTCGAAGCTCCTCGGTTAGAAACATTTTGATTGCTCTTCGGACGCGAGGGATTGTTGTTCGATGTGTTAGATTGTCCCACAGCCTGCTTGCATTGTATTATTGTGTCTCCATTAGCCCTCATTTCCTTGCTCCCCACAAACTGTCTTCGGAAAGCGGTATAGAAGCCTCTAAAATTTGCAATTGACTCCTTAGGAATCTTGTTAAACCATTTCAGCGCAGTTCCCTTAAACGTCTGAGAGAATGCTCTACACACCAATTTATCATCGTCTTCGAAATTAGTCATGTACTTTTTAAATTGTTATATATGGTCATCGGGATCTTGAGTCCCATCAAACTTATCAACTTTGGAAATATCAAACCGCATCGGAAGCGGTACAGATCTGATCTCCCTGATCAATGGTGAGTCCCTCCAGTCGACTCCTTGAACATATTGGTCTTCATTTCTCATCCCCACAGGAGCATATAAGCTTGACTCACCTTCATATTTCCGAGGCGAATATCTCCGAGGCGAATATTTCCGAGGTGAATATACTCGCCTCTCTTTCTTCTTCCTTCCTTCCTTCTTTATACACCCTAGTTGGCCGGAGCTCACGCTCTGCTCCTCTTGAATGGCCTCGAGAACGCTCGTACCTCGGTGTTTCATCAGACTCAGAATCTTCGAAATCCTCTTCATCACTAGAGTTCACATACAGTCGCTTTTGTAACTTTTCTTTCCTCTTTATCCCGCTATACTCTCTTTTTTGTTCAAAACGCGCTTTACGCTGTTCATATCGATCGTCGCCATCGTCCATCGACTGATCCGACTGATCATTCTGATCGCCCCCTGCAACTTTAGACTTAAGCCTAGCACCATCATTATTTCCCTTCTTTTTTATCAATTCGTCAAGCTCTGCCACCTTCCTTATCATCTCATTCATTTTTCCTTCAAAATCAAATTGCATTGATTGAGTTGGAATCGATTTACCTGCCTCTTGCAGATCGGATTTCAGTGTTTCTATAGCCTTACGAACAGATGGATTGTCACCTTCTTCTGAATTCATCTTCAATCAGCGAAAAATCAAACAAAATATGAAAATTCGAACGGAAAACTTTGCAAAACGAAAACTCGAACGTCGATTTCTGATCTGTTGATCAAGGTATCCTCGCCCCTCTTTCTAGCGCCAATTTGGTAAGAATTAATGTTGAATTGATAAAATCAGGAACACAAATCTTCTTAGAGAATTTTTGGAAGTGAAAAGTGCTTCTGATTATTTCATAGGCATAACTGACTTCTTCAGCCTCTTTAAATAGACTGAGTGAGTTAGTTAGAGAAGTGGTTACATAATGGTATAATTGTAGCTCAACCCTTACATTTCTCCTAAAGCCTAATTTAACTCTTATATTTACAGAACTTATCACTTTAGTCCCTATCAATTGTACTTAGGCACCTGAGGAATATCTTTCCTTATCAGCCATAATTCAGGTTTTCCAGTAAAGCAATAGCTTTTAATTGAGGAGGAGCATCTAACCCATTGAAATCCAAACTTGATTGAAGCTTAATAGTTTCCTTAACAATCCAATCAGCACCATAATTTTGTTCACGAAAAACATGGTTGATAACCATGGCAGGCTTGATAAGTTTTCTACAACAGCTGATAATTGGGTCCAAATACCAAATAGAGTTGTCATATGACAAGAGGTTGACAAGAATCTGTGATTCAATATCAACATCCACCTTCTCCATTCTGAGATTTTTGCACAAGTTCAATCCGTCAAAAAGAGCTCTACATTCAGCTACAAGAGGGTTTCATTTACCATATAACCTGCCCATGCCCATGACAATACTACCATTGTTGTCCCTGAGAAGAACTCCACCTCCTGTTTCGTTGTTGAAGGTACAAGCTCCATCTATATTTAATTTGTATCTGCCTTGTTTTGGGTTTTTCCATTTTAGGAACAGAGGCTTAGTGAAGCTTTTCATTTGATTTGTGTAACCTAGAGTAGCAGCTTCCTTCACAAATCTTCCCAATGCTTTTTTTCAAAACTTTAGCATAATCAAGACTAGATAAAATGTAGAGAATGTGCCTGATTATTGTAGTTGAGCTTGTATTTTCATTGCTGCTTTTCTTTTTGTTTCGACCAGACCAGATTGACCAAGCTATGATTGCAGGGAGGATAGACAAGATGTCGCAGCTCTTTTGGGAAGCCTAATACCATTTCATAATGATGTGCCCTATTGTCATGTAAGGATGAATCTGAATTCTGAAAATGACACTGAAGTGGAGCCAGACAGACCAGGCTTGATGACATTGCACAATAGCATGGTGAGTGGTTTCGATGTTTTTGCAGTGGACACATTTAGAAGCTAGCTGAAAGTTTTTGTTCTGTATGACTTCATCAGTAGGAATCCATTTATGGAGTGCTCTCCATAATAAAAACGAGCACTTCTTAGGAGTAACATCATTCCAGGTCTTAGCATAAAGTTTTGAAACATTACCTTTGCATCTTATATAGTTCAGCGTGTCTTTGTTGCTGAACTTACCATCTTTAGATAGAGACTAAAGCAGCATGTCAGTTTTATCAGATAGATATATCTCTCTGATTTTGTTGATTTCAGTTGTAGTAACCATCAACTTAAGTCTGTCAATGTCCCATCTTCCATCGATCTAGAAGTCTTTCACATATTCATTACCAATGTCCCACAAAAATCTTCTAGTGTTGTTGTCACTAATCTTGATGAATGATTTGTCAGAACACCATCTATCATACCAGAAATTCATATTCCTATGACCAGGCAACCAAAAGATATGCTCCTCAGACATCTCTCTAGCATTAGTGATACAACTCCAAGTTTTTGATTTTTTGTAAGGGGAAATAACTAATATAGGATTAATGTTATCCCTGCAGTATATAGATAACATATATCTGGCCCAGAGAGACTTTTGCTCTCTAAAGTTAAGTCAAAGCTTCATTGAATAGACTTGTTGAACATCCTTTAGATTATGAAGATTGAGCCCTCCTTCATTAAAAGGTTTACACAATCTTTCCCATATAGCCCAGTTAATAACCTTTTTGTTTTCTTTGTTTCCCCACAGGAATTTATTAAAAAGAAGCTCCAATATGTTGATTATACCAGCAGGCAGAATGGTATGCTGGAGAAAGTAGTTGGGAAGAGTAGCTAGGAAAGTTTGAATCAGAAGAAGACGGCCAGTAAACGAGATATCCAATTTATCACAATCCAAGATTCTATTCCTGGTTTCGTATAATAAGTCTTCAAAGTTGGCAAGTCTTGTAGAGATAGCAATGATTGTACCAAGGTATTTGAATGGTAGATTTGTATGCTTAATGTTCAGAATACTTTCAATGATAGTTGTTTGCTGAGCATCCATTTTTCTTGAAACAATGATCTTAGATTTAGTAGTGTTGATCTCCTGTCCAGATACACATTGATAATGATCCAAGAAAGCCTTTATAGTTTGCATAGAATTAGTGCCATCATTGCTGAACACCATGAAATCATCTACGAATGCATAATATAAATTTAAGATTAAATTAGCTATATTTATCTTTTATATAAAAAAAAAATCTTTACCGTGGATTCGCGTATGGAATTATTTATTATTTTATCTTCCAAATCAACCTACTAATCAGATTTTTTTATCAAACACCATTGAATTTGAAATTTTGATTATTCGCGAAATTTATTTTACAGATCATAAATACATTTTCACGACGGCCTTTTTTTTACGGAAACAATTTTTCACTAATGCATATAACTCTAACGAGTCTCTTTCTGCAACAAGCATCTTATACTTACGGTCCAACGCTATATATCGTAATAATGGTAACACATAAAGTTCCGTCTATAAATTGATTTTATCAATTTTAAGCCCGCAAATCAATTCAAGAGAAGTCAATCACATCTCTTAACACTTCTCCTACACTCGTTGTCAAACGATATGACCACGCTGAGTTTAGCTCATGCAATTGGCTTCAGCCACTTTACCAGTGTACTTCCCCATGAAACTCTAAGTCTCTTGTCAACCTCTTTACCTCAAGCTCGAATATAATATTTTGTCGTGTTCCAAACCATAACCAGTATTTATACAAAAACCACTCATAGATACCAAATACTATTATCGACTTCTCATCGTTTACCGATTAAACGGATCCATCGCAAAACAGTTGTAATACTCATTTGATCAATTTGACTTGTTCTTATGAAGCCTCTGCAAACAAAATTAAATTATCTACAAAGAAGATATGAGACCAAAAGGGCTTGTCCATTCTCCACTACTATAAAAACCCTAAATAATAAGAGATAATTGTTCCATACCCATGACAAAAAATGTAAGGAGTCAGTGGATTCCCTTCATGATACCTTGTTACAGTATAAAAGACTCAAGCAATTCTTCATTCCACATAATTTGCATTGAATTCGATCTCATGGTGGTGATAATAAGCCTTATCCATGTCGCTGGGAGCCTAAATTGAGTGATAATATTCTTAGTGAATCGTCAGTTGAGTTTGTCATACGCTTTGGCTAGGTCAATCTTAATTGTCATATATCCATGTGTCTTAGTAGCTCTATGAAATTAATGGTCCACCTCATGAACTAAGAATATATTATATGTAGTAAACTGATCGGGAAGAAAACTTGTCTGATTCAGTCCAATACGCTCGATTAGCAAGGGTCGCAGTTTGTTAACCATTACCTACATAATAAATGTTATTGGAACTTAGATCAAGAAGATCTGGTAATACTGATTGTTTTTTTCCAAGTCAACAACTTTAGAAATCGAGATGAACAATCATATCATTAAGCTGAGTAATGATCTCTCATATTTTGGTCACGTTATAGAGTATCTTACATATAGTCGAGCTAACCATCTTTTGATATTTTTGATAAAATGCAGTAGTCATACCATCTGATCCTCGATATTTTGATGGGTTTGATCGAAATACGACTTTATGAACCTTTTCATCCAAAATATCATACCTAGAAGGTCTGATTCTATTTTCCCAAACGAGGGATGTACGAAAGGGAAAACAAACTAACAAACTCGATATATTTTGAATAAAATTTCTCAAAAAAGATTATCTAACCAACCTTTGAACTTCGGGCAGTTCTGAAATTCATTCTATTTGATCAGTCCTCAAACCTGCAGTTCTAAGAGTTTTTCTTTTCATATGGTTGAGAGATGGTAAAATTATGTATTACGCTCACCTGGTCTTATCCACCACTATTTCAAATGTTGAAACCATAACATCTCCTCTTCTTCAAGAACAATTAGTATTATTCCCTTAACTTCTTACCAAGTGTGAAAATTGAAGAGTTGTACGACCTTCGAAGCTATAAGCAATCTCTTTCATCGATGAATATCACCAAAACCTCATTTTCCTATAATCGGATGTGACCTTGAATGAAGGATATACCTTCTCATACATCTGACTTAGATATGTCCCACTTCTTTTGAATAGAATCTTAAAATTTATTGTTCAAATACCAAACTGACTCAAATCTGAAGCATTTGAGATCTCGAAGTGGAGAAGTGTCTCTTGTTAACTTTATCGATGAATGAGTGCAATCTAAATACGCACGATTTAAATAAATAACCTTATCATGCCAAAAGATAGTATGTAATATCGTACTTATATACATTTTATCTAAACACATCATTATTCGTTGACCCAAATTCCAAGAATCACATCGTGTAAACATCTCCCTTTGAAACCCAAGTCAATCAACCTACACTCATGACACCATTCTTTGAGTATTTCTATTCTAATCGTGTTCTCAAAGACCTCTCATTTCTCATCCTCTTATTCTCCCAATTGATTGAAGTTACCCGTCATAATCCACTGAAATGATCTTAAGTGCCTCCTATAATTCCTTATATTTTGTGGCTTAGGTCGTAGCATACACTGTAGAAAAAATCAATAATTTATCCCCCTATTTTCACACTTCAATATCGATGAATTGTTAACCCGTAAATAAGATCCAGATATCAATGTTTGAATCACACCCGAAAATATTATTGTTTAATGTACACATAACAAAATCATGACTTACAAAACACAAAGATTTGCTTCATACATTTTCCAATGCTATATCTGAAGCACCACCAGTGATGACTTGCTCGTGACTCCTTCATGATCCATTTTACTCCAACTATTATGGAACCATATTAGTCATCGGGTTAGCCTCTGGAACGTGAACAATCTCCAAATATGCTAAACATCCAACATATTTAATCTCCGATTTTGGGTCTAATTTATCTAATTTTGAAAAATAAAAAACTGATAACTTCTCCCCTGCTTTGTACCGTGCAATCACATGATTCATATTAGACTCATCTAGATATATGATTACTCCATCATTTCCCACAAGAATTGTTGATTTATCTGCTCTATTAAGTTTTTTATTGTTGATGCTAAACACAACAATTTATGTTCTTTTCTTAATCATTGTGTACCCATCAAGACCATATTAAAAAACTTACTCTATTGCTATTTTATCTTGTACAAAACATATTTTTTCCAAATTACTCATTTCCTCCGCTGACATACATAAAGTTTCCCTCAACGTGACCTGATGAGTTCAGATATTTTAGACAATATAACTTGCCTTTATCCGGAGGGTTGTTCGGACATAACCACTGTTATAAAAAACGGGACAAGACAAATGTAATGGAATGTGACTAAGCTAGGTGTTGATCATCTCACATTTTGGGCTAATGGGTCCTTAAACTAGACCCGACTCCATGGTCCGACCCAATAAGCCTATGGGTCATCAATTAAGTATAAATACTCCAACCACTTTCATTAATGAGGGTAATCAGAATTTACTATTAGCACACACCTTAATTATCTCACTACTCTCTACCTTAAACATTAAATTCCCTAAAAACTTTACAAACTTACCCTCAGACGGAAATTAACCACACCATGACCAATTTATATTTTCACATTATTCTGACTCGAACCTTCTATAAACTTTTCTTTACTAATTTTTTGCCTTTTTATTTTGTAAACCAACATCTTTAACATCTACAACCAACGAGGGTTCCACTCTAAAAACCTTTGATTTTTTAAAGTTACTCATTATGATAACCTTATGACCCGATTCCACTCATTTGTTTTAATGATGCATCCCCGTTAAATTTGTTATGTTTCCCATTTGAACACTTAGCAGTATTAGCTCCCATCACGAATCCAAATTCTTTGTTAGTAAGTTCCTCAATATGTAACGCTTGGAACCGTGAGCCATTCCCTCATATTTTTCCATTTTGATCACCACTCAAACTAGCTTCATTCAAAGATTTTCCTCAGAATGATAAGTCATATTCCGCGTAACCATTATCCAATCGTCAAAAGGTAACTCATCTTCCATCATTTGTATCTTTATATTCACTCATTCCACTATACGGTTATCCATATCCACCTCTACAGTAGTATTACTTGATGAGATCCATTAGAGGTGTAATTTATTTTTTATGACAAAAAGGGCCATACTCAAAACAAAGTAAGTGAAATCATGTATACTCTACATTACATATTTCTCTTCCAATGTGAATTTTTTACAACTAGTTACTTATCAAAATCAATATTCACTACTAGTCTCGCATAGTTTCCTCTCTTACTAATCTTATTTAGTGTGTCAAATCTAATTGTTTTTCAATCAAATCTCTCATATTCCTCAAAATGTGTGAGATATATTTTTACATCCCAACATTAGAAATCTTCACCCAAGCTGTCGTAATGGTAATAAAGTCCATTTGAGGCCAGAAATCTAGAGCTCGTTCTTGAACTATCAAATAATGATCAAGTACTATACACGGCCCACCGATAATACAAAATTAAATCCTTGTATAATCAAGAACTTAATCATGAAATACTCGTCTCCAACATCCAAAACTTTAAACATTCATTATGAGCCCAAATTCATTTAATTTAGTAAGTAAATAATTATATCCAACGATATATCCCAACAACTTTACTATCAATATATTCCTTAAAAAAAATACCCTCGTCTAGAGCGTACTACTTGAGAAAACTCATATTTATCAATAAATACGCCATCTTCTATTTAAGATAAAATGTTCTCTTAAAATTTAATTACATGACTTTCATATCATTTTGATAAAAAAAATCACATGAATAATTATATTATTACATTTAAGGGCTGTATGTCAACTAAATATCTTCCTTGGTGGGTTCACTGATGGTTTAGGACGATATTTCAATTGAGAGAGCTGATGTATGTAAGGATCTATTATTTTCTTCATTATTCAGTTAAACACTCTAAAAATATCTATATCGTAAGTTTTTTTTCTTTTCAAAACCAACTTCATTTCAGCTTAAAGTAATTAATACAAGCTATTGGTATAGTTTGTTGTTTTATTTTGTTATTTAGTTTTATAGTTACTCAACTTTTAGTTTTGTAAAATACAAAATGTGATTTTTGTTTAGTTGTTTGTTAAATGCTAGTTAGGTGTGAAGAGTTTCAAGATAGTCCAGGGGTGATTATGCGATACGAGAATTTCTTAGTGGCAATATTAGTGAGGCTATTTTGTTTAGGTGTTAGTTTTAGAGAGAGAAAATGAGAGCTCTTAGGTTAAGTAGAGAGAGAAATTATTATATTATTCATCTCGGGATTTGTGAAGCGTGTGTGGTCCTTTTATAGTACAATTGCGGACCCCACACGCTCTAATTTCTATTAATTACATCTTTAGTCCCTACATCTTATTTTCTTCCTATTTTGGCTATTATTTAGGTAGCTTATACAATTTAACCCTCACGCAATTTCCTCTCTACATTTTCCTCCTATCATACTTCTTCTTTGCAATTTTCTCCTGTCATGTTTCTTCTGCACACTTTTCTCCTTGTCTTTTATTCTTCCTTATCAGTAGCCCTCCAGTCCTAGGTAAAAGTTCTTTTACTGGGACTGAATAATTCTCCGACTGTTCATTTCACACACCCTCGAATAATTACCTTCGAATCAGCAAAGAACATTTTCCTTGAACCTCAACAAAAGTCAAAGAATCTTCCTCAACCATTTTCTTTCTTCGAATTCCAACATTTTGCCTCGAATTGTCGAAGCCATAAACCGCCCCTCGAAGGTCTCCTTTCTTCGAATTCATCTCGATAACTGGGAGCCCCCTAATCCTTGCACCATTTTAGCCATATAAGCCCCTCGACTTTGACTGTATCAGTGCCCCGAATTTACTCAATCCAAGGCTAAAGTGGGTGCTAGGATTAATCTTTACCATGACGTCATTAATCAACAATGCTTGTCAGCATATCTTTTTTTTACAGACGTTCCCTATTCCCAAGACATCTTCTGACTAGGAAAACTCTGCATATTCTCCTGCGCTTTGTGTCAGGCCAATTCGCACCTATATAGCCCATAATACCCCTAGGCAAACACCAGAGAAAGTCCCCAGGCCTGGCCTGTCTGGGAGGCCCAAGCTCATCTATAAATAGCGATCTTCTCTCCTCATTAATTCAACTTATGTTCAAATGTTTCTAGAGAGAGAAAGCTGGCGAACAAACCCCGTCGGATTCCTGATTGGTTGTTGATTAGTAAGAGGTTCGAGGAGAGAGTTGCTGCTAGAGAAGACGTGAGGCCCCAACCCCCACCATCTGTTACTACTTTCTTTAGTACCTGGCCTCCCCCAACACATTCAACTGCAATTATTCCTCTCGAAGTCGCTCGACAAAGTCTGCATAGTGAGTCTGACCTCCTCGGAAACATGGGTAAAGACAGATAACACAAACACTCTTCTGGGAAGAGAAAAAGATCTCATAAGGATAGGAAAAGTTCGCAGGAGCGAAAACATGCCAAAAAGACACCCCTGGTTATTCGGGAGCCGTCTTCCCCAACAGCAATCGAAGGTGTCCCCCAGACATCTGCCAGGACTCTTCGGACGTCTACCAGACCTCACCGAACATCTATTAGTCCTCCGCGGATATCCACTAGCCCGCGTCGTACATCTATCAGTCCTCCACAAAAAAGGGAATTAGATGAGTCAAGTCTGCCATTGACTCCATCTATGACCATTCATGGGACTCGGTTTTCGCCTTCGAAGACGATCATCACCGAAGAAGATATGCAAAACAGGCGGAACGAAAGTCTAAATGCCAAAGGAAAAGCGCCTGCAACAGCATCCCTCGAACCAAACGTACCTGTGATCCCCTCTTTAGGTTCTTCGAGCAACGCGACCTCCTCTTCTCGAACAATATTCGAAGAGAAAGCTCGTCGGATTGCCCCAAAATCCAAAGGAGATATCGTGCTTCCCTTAGAACTGGATAGCATTGTCGGTCGCAATATTCGGGGCATCGAAAATAAACATATGACAGCTCTCTATAATATCTTATACAAGTACTTTTCACAAGATGAAGAGGCAATGCTGAGGACTCGATGGTGCATCCCCTCCTATATTACCATAAGATTTCCCTTGGAAGGTGAGACGTCTTTGTCAGTGAGGGACAACGAGTTGGTGGTGTATACGGAGATCATGAACTGGGGGCTAAGGTATCCCTTAGACCCTTTTTTCATCGAATATTTGGCAAAGATAGACCTTTGTCCTTCACAGGTTGGCCCCAATATGTGGTTTACTCTGATGGCCTCCATTATGGCCTCAAGGCTCTCAGGTCACAAATTTTCGTTAGAGCACCTCATCGGCCTTGCTGGTCTGGCCAGGAATCCTTTCTTTCCCTTTTACTCACTGACGTTCAACCGAGGACAAAACATCCTGTGAGATCTATTAGAGGTTGACAAGAAGTGGAGGCAGCAGTTCGTGTTCTTCTCCAGTTGCTGGGAAACCGGGTCAGAGGCCACTCCCTCAAATCCTCACAAGCTATCTCTGATGTGGACCAATAAATGTAAGTTCCTGGCCTTCGACATTATTTATTCTTCATCGAATTTTGGTTTGTGACTGGACTTTATGTTGGTTACTTGTTGCAGCTATGACTGGGATATCGAAGCCCTATTCTGACTACGTTGAGGGTGCCACGAATGTGTTCACCAAACTTTGCTTGTGGGCAAAAGAACACTGGGATAAACGATTTCGACTCTGCTTCATAGATAATAATCTCGCCAGGAGTCGATTGTGGAGCCTCAATACCCTCGGCCAGATTAACATGAGAGGATTGATGGCTCCTCCCTCAGAGTGAGAAGTGATGGAACGCGTGAGTCAAAAAGATATAGTGATATATCTTCCCAAACGCTCTCGTTCGAAGAGTCATCTCGGGGATCCTCCAGAAGAAGAGGTTTCAATAAAAGAACAGCTAAACCCTGAAGGAACGGTCAATACCCAAGGGCTTCCTCCCCCAAACAATGTTGGGTCATCGAGCTCCAATCCTCCACCCCCTGCTCGTATCCTTCCATCGAAAAAGGAGGCCAAGACAAAAGATAGGAAAGGTAAAGCTGTCCTCGAACCAATCCAAGAATTATCCGAGAATGGTGAGACGCCTGATGACAATCAAGAAGCCGCTCCAGCCGAAGAGATTCAACAAATTTCAAGTGAACCCGAGGACAGAGGTGGCAACTCACCCAAGGAAAGTTCTCATCAAACACCACACTCGCCTCTTACTGAAGCTTCATACCCTGTCCTCTTCGAAAATAGTCCAAAGTTAGCACCTCTCCCCATCCCTCGGAGCAATCCTCTTCAGCACATTGATCCGGATACTCTTGGTGGTGGATTTTCTGATTTTGACTCTGCAGCACTAGGATCTCCAACGAGCTCCTTCGAAGTTCCTTTGGATGACGAATTCTTACTGAATCTTCGACGACTGCTGCATACCTCAGTTAATAGAGGGAAAAAGATGCAGCATCTTGAGAAGCGCAAAAATCACTACAAATTTAAGTCGTTGCTAGCTGCTTCTCAGCTCGAGGAGGCCAAGAAGCAACACGCAGTGATAGAGAGCCAAGCAGATGCTTTGTACGAGCGCTTATCTGCCTCCGAAAATTATGTGATAATGCTGGAGAGGTGCTGTCAAGAAGAGAGGGATTTGTACAAGAAAAAGACTGACACTCAAGAGCTATTGATAGCTGAGTATAAGAAAGGGCATCGTTTGGCCTGCGATGGATTCGCAGACTGTTCTGACAACTTTAAAAAGGTGAAAGAGGATCGAGATCAATTACTAAAACGGATTGAGAAATTTCCTAGACAGGTCGAAGAGGAAAAAGATAAGGCTGTGGATGTTTATGCAGCTACGTGCACGAGTAAGTTGAAGGCCCGGGATGCCACTACTCGAGCTGGTTTACTTGCCCAAATCCATGCTGAGCATCCCGAATATAACTTGGGGAGTTTTTGGAAGCTTGTCCCCTTGGAACTTCGCCCTCCCCAAATAATAGTAAGTGACAGTGAAGACTCAGGAGCAGAGGGGAGTGTCTCCTCAAAAGATTCAGATTAAGGGAGAATGTAGGATTCTGATGTTTTGTTTATGGCCCTATAGGGCTTTTTTTTGTAAGGTGACCAAGGCATGCTGTAATGTGTTGGTTTTGTGACCGATTTTTATTTTTATGTATAAGTTCAATCCAAGGCACCAAATATTGTGTTCCCACCAATAATTCGAAGAGACACTCCCTTCGAACCAAAAATAAGTTATTGTGAGATCAAAAGCTCAAACTAATAATAGCTAAGCCTAAGTTAACGTGATCCAAAAGATAACTTCTGTGCCTTAAATAATAGCTAAGGAAAATAAAATGCGAGGAACGCATTAGTGTGAACCGACTGATAATTCGAAGAAACAGTAACTTGAGACACACATTAATACGACCCAAATAATAGTGAAGGCGAATAGAATTCGAAGCACATATTAACCAAATAATAACAAAGGTAAATATAATTCGAGGCACACATTAATGTGACCCAAATAATAATTCGAAGGGACGATAACATTCGAGGCACATATTGATGTGTCCCAAATAATAAAGGTAAATAGAATTCGAGGCACACATTAATGTGACCCAAATAATAATTCGAAGAGATAACAATTCGAGGCACAACTTACTGCGACCCAAATAATAGTTCGAAGGGACAATAAGTCGAGGCACGTGTTATCGTGACCCAAATAATAGTTCGAAGGGACAATAATTTGAGGCACGTGTTATCGTGACCCAAATAATAGTTCGAAGGGACAATAATTCGAGGCACGTGTTATCGTGAACCAAATAATAGTTAAGGCAAATAGTTCTTTGTATTAAACAGCTCATCGAACACCTCATTAAAACCTTCATGTGCCTAACAGGGTAGGAAAGAGTGTGCCCTCGCTAAATTTCATTCTGTGGGTTACAAAGAAGAAGAGAAAAAGGAATACAAACATTACTTGCCAACTAGCTTTTCAATCAAGATACAATTTTAAGTTTTTGATGTTCCACGGGAGACGGAGATATCGCCCTTCCTTATCTTTTAGTCTGTACGTGCCTGGTTTTAACTTTTCGGTGACCTCATAGGGGCCTTCCCAATTCGGTCCTAACTTTCCCAAGCTCTTGTCTTTCGTGTGCAAGAAAACTTTACGAAGGACTTTGTCCCCCACCTTAAAATCTCTGTGTTTTACCTTAGACGCATACCGACTCCTCATAAGAGTTTGATAATGAAGGGGCGTCAACTGTGCTTGCTGTCTTTTTTCCTCAACCAAGTCTAAAGCCAGTGCTCTACTTTGGTAATTCGTGTCGGCGACATATGTTGCTACACGATGTGAGGGGAAAAGAATCTCTAGAGGGACAATGGCATCCATTCCATAGACTAAGGCAAATGGAGATACAGCAGTGGCCGTTCGCGGAGTCGTCCGGTATGCCCACAATACTTCCTGCAAATAGTCGGGCCATTTTCCTGCATTTCCTTCCAAATTCTTTTTCAATCCATCAAGAATCGTGCGATTATTCACCTCCACTTTCCCATTAGCTTGAGGGTGAAATGGTGCAGAAAAACATTATCGTATGCCCCTCGAGACACAAAAACTTTGGAATTCCTTGTTATCGAATTGAGGTCCATTGTCCGTAGTGATCTGCAATGGCACACCAAAACGACAACAAATGTTTGACACAACAAACTTGATCACATCTTTAGCCTTTGTCCCTGCTAGTGGTTCAGCTTCTACCCACTTTGAAAAAATAATCCACCGCTACAATGATGGTTTGCCTACCACCTGATGCCAATGGTAAAGGCCCGACGAGGTCAATCCCCCACCTATGAAACAGTACTGCTTCGGAAATACTCTCTAATAATACCCCAGGCTTATAAATCACATTAGCATAGCGTTGGCACGTCTCACATCGTTTTACTAAATCTTTTGCATCGGCAGCAATAGTAGGCCAATAATAACCGGCCAGAAACACTCTTCGAATTAATGCCTTATACTCACAATGGGCAGAACCTTCATCATCATGTAATTCAGACAGGATGAGCTGTGACTCGGGCTTGTTCGAACACCTCAATAACGGTCGACTCAGAGATTTCTTATACAACACTCCTCCCAGGAAGATATAGCCATGAGACTTGAACCTGATTTTCCTAGCCTCGTACTTTTCGACGGGTAAAGTATCATTGACCAAAAAGTCGATGATGGCCGACCTTCAATCATCTGTAATCACATTACTTTCCTCCGGAATGTTGATTGTATGCTCATCATCAATCAAGATCAAGGGGCGCTCCTGGATCAACACCCAATGGTATCCTTCCGTCCGTGAGGCGGAGGCTAAAGAATCTGGGACAGCATTGAACTCTCTTCGAACATGCTCATACTTGACTTCCTCAAACTCAGATGCTAAGTCTTTCAGTACCTTCAAATATCGTATCAGCTTATCTTTCCTAGCTTCGGACTCTCCCAAGGCTTGGTTTATCACCAATTGTGAATCGCTGATCAGTTTAATTTTTGTATCCCCGCATATCTGAGCTAAACGCAAGCCCGCTAGTGCAGTTTCATACTCAGCTTCGTTGTTTGTAGCCTTAAAATCAAATCGAATGGCTTGGAACATAGCTATCCCTTTTGGAGAAATAAATTGGACATTTGCCCCACTTCCAGAAATGTTCGACCCCCCATCTGTTCGTACCAACCATTCCGCTGCATCAACATGGTCATGGATTTCTTTTTCCTCTCTATCCGAGTGGAACTCGACCAGGAAATCAGCTAAAGCTTGGGCTTTTATCGTCGTTCGAAGCTCAAATGTTATGTCAAAATTCCCCAGTTCCACTGACCATTTAGTCATCCTACCAGAGATATCAGGTCTTTGCAATAAACCCTTCAGGGGAAAAGTTTTCCGAACAATTATAGGATGGGCCTGGAAGTAAGGTCTCATCTTTCGAGCCGCCGTTACCAAAGCCAAAGCTACATTCTCCAATGTGAGATATCGTTTCTCCGCATCCAACAAACTCTTACTAACATAATAGATAGGCTTCAGGAGAGATTCATCTTCGCGGAGTAGTACGGCACTGACCGCACATCCGGATACTGCTACATAGACAATTAATGTCTCTCCTACCATTGGTTTAGACAATACCTCAGGAGACGTCAGATACTCTTGGATTTGGTGAAAAGCGGTCGAACATTCCTCGGTCCAACAAAACTGTTTCGCATTTCGCAACACCTCGAAGAACGGTGCACATTTATCTGAAGATCTAGAGATAAATCTATTCAAAGCGGCCAATCTCCCTGTCAGAACTTGGACCTCTTTAATATTCCGGGGGGGGGGGGGGGGGGGGGGGTCATAATGATCAGAGCTTTTATCTGTTCCGGATCAGCCTCGATGTCATTTTCGCTGATCATGTAACCAAGAAACTTGCCCGACCTTACCCTCAAAATGCACTTCTCCGGATTGAGTTTCAAATTGACTTTACTTAAATTGCGAACCGTCTCCTCTAGGTCAGCGAAATGGTCTTCGTCCCGCGCACTTTTGACTAGCATATCATCGATATAGGCCTCCATGTTCCGCCCAATCTGCCCCTCAAAGGTTTTATTGACTAGGCGTTGATAAGTCGCCCCTGCATTTTTTAATCCGAACGGCATAACCTTGTAGCAGTATAACCCTCTCCCGGTAATAAAAGAAGTGCTTTCCTCATCGTGAGCTTCTAACCGGATTTGGTTGTATCCTGAGTAAGCATCCATAAATGACAACAATCGGTTACCCGAGGTCGAATCTACTAACTGATCGATGCGAGGCACGGGGAATGGATCTTTGGGACAAGCTCTATATAAATCCGTGAAATCAACGCACATTCTCCACTTGCCATTCTTCTTACGTACCAACACTGGATTTGACGCCCACGTGGGATAATGCGACTCACGAATGTGGCCTATACTCAGTAGCTTTTCGACCTCCAAAAGAATTGTCGTGGCCTTTTCCGTAGAGACTGGTCTTCTTTTCTGAACAATAGGTCGGACATCAAGTCGTATTGCAAGTTTATGACACATGATTTCCGACGGTACCCCAGTGACATCATGGCACACCAAGAAAACATGTCAAGTTTATCAGATAAAAAAGCAATTAACCTCTCTTTAAACTCTAAAGAAAGGTTGACTCCAATCTTCAGAAGTTTTCCATTCGCAAATTCATGTGTCACAAAATCTTCTTCTGGGACCAGAAACCCTGGGGTCTCCCTCGGATCATCGCAAGGGATGATTTCAGAGGAAGACCCCTTTAATTGCTATGCTTTGTCTGACGTTTCTCCCCGAACTCCCTTCGAGGACAGGGCTATCTGGTAACATTCACGGGCCATTTTATGGCTGCTTCGGATTATCCCTACATTGTTCCCAACCACGTACTTCAGGCATTGATGTACTGTTGAGATTACGCCATGCATCTGGGACAACCAAGAGCGACCCAAGATGGCGTTATACGATGTCGGCGCGTCAACGACAATAAACAGTATTTCCACCTCTTTCTTGAATGGCCCTCGGCCCAATTCGACCATACACTGAAATTCTCCAACAACCACTGCTGTAGCGCCAGTAAAGCCCATTATAGTCCTGTCGGATCTTCGGATAACTGGTGGGTCAGAAATTCTCCGGTAAGTGCTCATAAACAATATGTTCGCTGAGCTCCCTGTATCGATGAGTATCTTCTGAATTTGATCACCAGCGATGCCCGCAGCGATCAACACCGTGTCCTCATGGGGCCCTGCAATATTGCGCATATCATCATCATCAAAACAAATAATGGGGGAGGGTAACCGGTGCATCTGCGCTGACACCCCTGCTTCGATCTGGGTAGTCAGGTTGACCATGTGCCTCTTTCGGGAGCTGTTGGAATTTCCCGCGATAGTGTCTCCACCAAATATTTCCAAGGAATCGAAGAAAGCACGGAGGCTATCCACCCTCCCCTTCGGAATAATCTCTTCCACCATATTTACATTGTTCCTCCCCTCCTTGGGATCTAAATACTCTTGCTCAATGTCAAAGTCGTCGACCCCTTCGGAAATCACCATGGCTGTGTCAGTGTTCTTTGGGACAGCTTTCACCAAGGCATTTTTCTGGGAGTGCTTTTTGACAAACTCTAATAACATTCCATTCTCGATCAAGGCTTGCACTTCTTTTTTCAAAGCTATGCAATCCTTGGTATCGTGCCCGATATCCTCGTGATACTTGCAATACTTATTGACACTTTTGCTTTCCCTCGGAGTCTGTATGGGAAAAGGCTTTCGGAACGGTACTGTAGATTTTGCCTTGTCGAATATTGCAGCAACACTTTCCGTCAACTCCGCAAAATAGTCGGGTCGAACCTACTTATTCGACATGGGTCTTGTTCCTTGATTGTAATTTTGCTGGTTGCCATAGTACTGGGGGTTTGATTTCTGCCTCGGCGGATATTGGCCCGTATTCTTAGCCTGAATATTAGAAAGGGGGCCCTGGTTATTTGACTCGGATCTTTGAAATTGATTCTGATCCAACTGGTCCCCAGATCTTTTCTCTGACGCCTGAGTCTCTTCCACCAGTATTCTCTTCTCAACCTGATCTAACAGCGCTCCAAAGGTCATTGCCTGGCTCTCTACCACCGTATCTTTCAACAACCCGGGGAGTAGGCTCATCCTAAAAGCTGTAAGCGCCACTGAATCCTTACAATATTCCATGTCTGTTTTTGTTTTGACAAAGCGATTAGTGTAATTCTTTAGGCTTTCCCCAACCTTCTGTCGACAATAGATGATTATGTCTCCGTTAGCTCTGAACTTCTTGTTCCCCACAAAGTGTTGCCTGAAGACATTCCAGAACATATCAAAATTCTTTATCGAGCCTTGTGGAATTCTATTGTACCACTTTGAAGCTACCCTCTTGAAAGTTTGAGAAAATGCTCTGCACAACAACTTATCATCGTCGTCGAAATTGATCATAAATTTTTTGAATTGTTCGATGTGATTATCCGGGTCTTGCGTCCCCTCGAATTTTTCTAACTTTGAAATATCAAAATGCTTCGGAAGGTTTCCCACCAGAATGTCCGGGGATAGAGGAGAGGCTCTCCAATTATGACCTGTGCGATAAACGTTGGATCGTAAGTTGTCATTGTTCGGAAAGTACAACCCCTCCTCAGATGGTAGAGTATACTGGTGTTGCCATTCCGAATTTCGCGGGCCTATATCCTCTTTCCTGTCAGGATAATTTGCCTGTCCATACGACCGATCGCCACCTCGAGCATGGCGACCCTTTTCCCTCGAAGATTTCCTCTCCGAGCTTCTTCCTCTTCGGAAATGGGTGAGTTTACGATCGCGTTTTTTTCTTTCTGTGGTATTTCCGGGGGGACGACTCCGAGGAGCTGTATTGAGAGTAATCACTTGAGTCAGCCGAATCCACTCGTCCCCTCTCTCTTCTCCTCGGCAATCGCCGCTCGCGTCCTCGGTACCTGTCGTCTTTATTTTTGGGACGAAATTCAGTTTCGCGCTCCTCTTTTTCACTAACTGGCTCCCTCCTTATCTCGGATCGAAGATTCTCCTGTACGGTGTCATTTTCTGCTTTCAACCTTTCGATTTCTAGCAGCAATTCATTCCTTTGAGCCAACAGATCTGAGTCGTCGAAGGCGTTTCTGACTCGCTGGCCCCCTAGTCCCTCGTATTCCATATCGTTCCGGTAGTCATCGCCTACTAGGTTTTCCTTGCAATTGTTAACCAAATCGTCCCCCTGATCTTCCATAGCTCTCCTCGGAATATGAATTATTTCCAGGAAGCGATTACCGTCAGAGCGATCTTCGCTTCCCACAGACGGCGCCACTGAAGAGTTTCAAGATAGTCCATGGGTGATTATGCGATACGAGAATTTTTTAGTGGCAATATTAGTGAGGTTATTCTGTTTAGGTGTTAGTTTTAGAGAGAGAGAGTGAGAGCTCTTAGGTTAAGTAGAGAGAGAAAGTATTATATTATTCATCTCGGGATTTGTGAAACGTGTGTGGTCCTTTTATAGTACAATTGCGGACCCTACACGCTCTAATTTCTATTAATTACATCTTTAGTCCCTACATCTTATTTTCTTCCTATTTTGGCTATTCCTTAGGTAGCTTATACAATTTAACCCTCACGCAATTTCCTCTCTGCATTTTCCTCCTATCATACATCTTCTTTGCAATTTTCTCCTGTCATGTTTCTTCTTCACACTTTTCTTATTGTCTTTTATTCTTCCTTATCAAGGTGTATAATATAAGATTGTCCCCGATTAATTTTTGGATGATTTTATGGTACATTTAAGGTATTTTGAGTCGTTTTGGTTGTTATGGTAAATGTATGTTCAGCACACGAGCCTATGGTTGCTTTAGGGCTACAAGATCTGATAACCCATTTAGGACGGGTCCGGTAAGTCTCTAAGGGGACCGCCCCGATGGTGCTATGAGGCGGTCCACAAGTTTAGTTTCACGGCCAATAAGAACCCGTTTTTTAATTTTTATACAACTAAAACTAGCTCTTTAACCTAAACATATTTCTATTATTAAAGAAACACAACCATTGAGCATTTGATAACATAGCCTACTTCTCAAACTTTAATGATTCCCAAACTTTAATCATAAATATCGTTTGTGTAATATTTCATTAATCATCAATTCATCTCTAATTTTGTTTACGTAAAACTTTAGAGATTATTTCCCATTGTAGTATCTATTTTGATTCATCAATCATCCAAAGAGGAAATCAATTCATGAATCAGATTCACTTTCGATTCTCTTTCATTATTCTAAAATATGTAACATTTATTAAGTTTTATTTAATTGGTTCTTTACCAATTTAATTTTATAAGGTCAATTGGAGGTTTATGTTTGATTTTGAATAAATTAAGAGATTAAAGTTGAACTAAAACCAAAATCATTTTTTTGTAAAATCAGTCTGACCAAATTGAACCAAACCAGTCAGCTAACAGACCGGGCCTGATCTGAATTATAAGTCTAACTTGCCTAATGGTCTAGTTTGATATGTTCGATAAGCTTACCAGACTGGTCTCGGACCATTCCAAACCCAAATCATAGCAGACTAATAACAGTCTTACATGAGCCCGATGAACATCGTCATCATCGCATAACCCAAGAAATAGATAAGAACATTCTTACACACTGGGTGCAATATTGTTCTTGTTCATTGTGTAGGGTGCATAAAAATTATGGATTTATGATGTTGGTCTGTCCGATGATAGTGATTATAAGTCGCACCCATTATGTAAAAACCAATATATATACATATAACTTGATTTTATATATTTTTTTACATGTATTATATATGATATTTTGTCTGATTTTGATGTGTCGTGCGATATTTTTATACTTCTTTTGATATTGTATTTTTCTAATTAATAAATAAATTTTATTTCATGAGTGTTTTTATATTTTCGATTGAAAACTTATTCGTTAAAAACATTTTTTTTAAATATATATCCTCGTAGGAAGCTTTTTAAAGTAGGTAACTCATTTGATATTACACCATGTGGTTCCTAAGAAGTAGTTGAACGGGATCAGACGTCTCACACTGTGTGTTACAATAAAGGAGGTCGCCTATTTATTTCACATTCATCGGATAACAAAGATCATGCTCCTTCTTTAGTTTGGGGGGAATCGAGAAGTACTACAGTTGGCGGTTCTTCAGAGGCTCACCCGTTTGAGGTATTTTGTAATAATTTACCTCGTGTTCCTAGTTTGTACCCGAATTTTGTCCATCACAAGGCGTACAATATATTCACTGAGGATGTAAGTGATAAAATGTGTTATTTTTGTTATTGATATATTTTATGTTTTTAGCTTCAAGATTCTTTATAGTATTTTTATTTGTACAATATTATTTGCAAGTGAGATATTAATAGTCAGACTCGGTTCAGAGTGGAAGTTAAGATAATACCCTCTGATCCAATTATCGATTGTCTCCTCTATTTATGTAAAAATATGCCCCTCATTGAGGCATTCATAGAGCGTTGACACTAAAAAACCCCATCCTTCTATTTTTATATCAGTAAGATGACGGTTACACTGGATGATGTCCATGCGTTTATGAGTCTTCCCGTTACAAGTGAATGGTTGGATTTTAACGAGTATGAGAGTGAGGTTAAGATGATCATGATTATATCTCGATTGCTTTGTTTTGTTCTAAAAACCATTGGTAAAGAGCTCGAGTATAAGAAAAGTAAACAAATAGGTTTGTTTGTTTGTCATAGTTACTAAAAATATTTACGAGAGATTCTTATTAGGATAGCGAGGCTACAAATGCGCGTGTCTTTTATGCCATGTAGAATTATATCCTTTATGTATTTGGTTATTGCATATTTGTCAATAAGATATATAATACTATTTCCCTTGATTATATACAATTCATGGAGCATTATATATTATAAAAAGGTATAACTGAACTCAATCAATATTGGACCAATTATAGCATGCGCTTAAGAAGAATTTAATTCATGAAACAAAGAGTTTTTACGGGTTCATCTGGATGTTAGATGTGTATATATTCAATCATTTTCAGATGTTATCAATTCCCATATATAATAAGTATGTTATCACATCACTGTATTTGTATAGGTTTGACCGTTTAGTGTTCGTATGCAAACACGTACTTAAGATTCTTATTATCATATGATAGTTATATCCTAAAAGACCAATGTAAGTTTAGATTTATATTTTTTAAAAATTACTTTATTTTGGCATCAAATTCTCAAGATAGAGGCACGTGATGATACTATAACGGTGGTTGAGAAATTACATCATATCATACGAGCACGTATGAGGCCAACACATATGAGATTTAACATCAAATTCTCAAGATAGAGGCACGTGATGATACCATAACGGTGGTTGAGAATTTAGATTATTAAGATGAGTGCTACCATTTGTGTACTTTTATGTTAAATCGAGTTTGTATCTTGTTATGACTTTGTTTTGACTATCTTTTATATATCATATTATGTTTTAGTTTTAGTTTCTCATTATGACTAGCTTTTATGATTATGTTATGATTTTTATCTATATATTTAGTTACAATGTTTTATTTACCGCTTTGTTTTGTAATGATTTATTGTTTTATCATGAATATTTTTGTTAGAATAATATTACATTAGGTAATGACTAAGTTTAATAATTGGAATATATTTTATATATTTTAATAACAAGATAATTTCGAACACATTTGATATACGAACTAAGATAATTTTGAAAAAACTCTTGATAAATAGTGTCACAAATCATACATAGCATGCTACAAATTCTAACTATATCACGAGTTATGTGCGAAAAAAACTCTTTGTTTAATATTTATATCCAAATATTTAATATGCGTTTATGCTCAAATCGTGTTTAATTCCAGATATGTTGTGAGATGTGCACAAGAAAAAATGAGTGTTCAATATCTAAAGTCAAAATTTTAGTCTTCATTTGTGCTTAGCTCGTAACATATGCCACATATACCGCAAGCTCAACGCGAGAATAACCCTCTCGATTATATTTGAAGGCAAAATGTGATTGCCTTCGTTCATACTTATCTTTCAAAAAATGCTAAGTCTATCTCCATGCGAGTTCGAAAAAGTCTTGGGTCTAAATAACACAAATGTTAATAATTTAATTTCCACAACCTATTTTTTTGTCACTGGCTTCCAAAATACTACTCACTTAGTTGATACTTCAAATCTTGAAACGAACGATAATGTAAAAAATATGAAATTTAAATTATAAATAATATAATAAAGTCAAACTTGAAAACAACAAGAAATTGGAAAAATTAATGGAAAAAAAGAGACAACATGCATTACTTATATGTCCGACCAATTCCATTTCCATATCTTTCTTTCTTATCTGTCATTTGCTTCCCTAATGACTTCGATGTATACAACTTCATATTTTTATGGTTGTGATGTAGTCATTCACGTTATTCATCTATTTTTCAGTTAATATGTCGGTGACAAAACTCTTGTACAACTTAAACATAATTTGGAATTTATTCGTATCCAAGGTTGAAAAACTTGCGTGTTCTTAGGGTCCTAATATTTATGTATTTCTTTGACGTATTCCCGATTGTGTGAGGATTTTTGTAAAACGAAACGATCCATACCCAGACTTGTAAAAGATCTATAAAATATGTGATTGAATTGCTCGTCTACCTATAGCTAATAACCACATAAGCCATCAAATAAAAAAATATCAACTTGAAAATAATTGTAATTCTTTTATTTACAATTTATTTGCTTCACACTGTTCTGATTTTGGTTAAAAACATCGTCTCTTTCGTATTTATAACATAATTTAGAGAAAAAATTCGCATTTACTGTGAGTTAAAAAAGAATCCTACTATATTTTTGCTTTCGTCCATAACTTATGTATCCAACCCGATTTCAATATAAAACTCGAACAGTTTACCCGTGTTATCCACTGTCATGTTGATTTCTGCGATGCTTATTTTTCCCATTTCTACAACGTCCATTTGTCAACCCAAAATAAAATACAACATAATTTCGCACCCATAAAACAATGGTGACACACAAATCCGTAGCCCATAAAATTTAGATTTGAATAAAATTATTTACATGGGCTGGATCATCTACGAAACCCATTGTTAAAACACCATTATAGGCCTACGAACCCGACCAGGTCTTCCTATTCGCATCTGCTTCAACCCCCTCGACGGGACAGAACAAACCATTGAACAAAAATGGACATAGCTCTCTTTTCTCCATCTTCCCTGTTCGCCGGAGACGATGATTCATCTTCTGGTACCCTATCTCCTTGTTACTGTTAATCTGTATCTTTCACTAACAGTTCAATAATCGATGTTTCTCTTTTTAGATGAGGAGAAAACTCTAGACACGAGTGAGAACTATGTGGAGAGGAAGCACAAGTTTCCTGGAATGGTACTGTTCTTATGTCATATTTGAAACACTTAAAGTTTGTTTTTACTTGTTCACATACTTAGTTTGGATATACTGGAACGATTGAGTTCCAATGAAAGTGAGAACCCTTAGGTTTCTGCGTTTTTTTAGGTTTATACTAATGAAGAATCATGATTGTTATAGAACTGTTAACTGGCGTAGCTTTAGTCCGTAGGTATAGATTTCAGTGATTTTGATTAGTGTGATTTACAATTTGTGTTGATCTGAGTAATACCTTTTTGATTTGTTGAGCAGGAGTTGATTGTTCGTGAATTTTCCTTTCATCAGCTGAATGCTAATTTGCTTTGGCCAGGTACTTTCTCATTCGCAGAATGGTTAGCTGACAATAGATCTTTAATTGATGGAAGGCGCACTCTCGAATTGGGAAGGTACATTCTGTTTATCTTCATGCATGCTCTATTGAGGTGTGATTGTACAGAAGTATAAGAGTTGTGATTTGCTCCAGGCTCCAAAGTTTGTTTGATTACTACCAAAGGAAACCGAAGAAACCCATGTAGCTTCGTTGGCTCTTTCCGTGTCGGCTCCAATAAAGTAAAAACCAAATGAATTGTTCGAACATGTTTGCCAAAAGCAAAACCATATTTGACCTAGTCACTCTTTGAATTTGCTCATATGTGAATGTTGGTTTGGTTAGCTTCAATTCTGCTTGATCATAATAACTTTCTTTGAAATCAGATTGTGGTAAATCCTACCATAACATTTTAAAGCCCTTGCACATTTAACAAATCTATTACCGGTAGGCTTAGGTAAGAATGTTTCTCGTACATCATGTACTTATTTAGACCGCACCCACTTAAACAACTTGAATTTGATTGCCCTTCATATATTTTAGCACAAGGCTCATCATAAGTTTCACATCAGATAATTGGTTGATTTATTATGAAATCAGTCAATTTTTTTTTTGTATGATGTAATTTGCAGTGGAACTGGAGCTTTGGCTATTTTCCTTAAAAAGACATTTCACCTAGACATCACAACATCAGATTATGATGATCTGGAAATTGAAGAGAACATAGCTTATAACTGCATATCTAACGGAGTAACGCCTGTTCTTCCTCATGTAAGGCGTAAGTTTCCATACTTCACCTTCAATAGTATGTTGTGTGGTTGTTTAATAAACTTTTTTGTTTTTAGATTCCATTTTAAGATATTTAATTTGATTAGTTAAAAATCTATTTATGTTGTAAATATTAACAATTCTGTGCAACTTAGCTGTATTATCATGGTCTTGAATTTAATTTGAGAAGATCTGGTTTCTATTCTTTTGTTTTGTTCGCTCTGCTAGTTTCACATTTGTTGATGTTTATTAGATGATATCACTTAACTTTAATAATAAAATTGTAGATTCATGGGGAGACACCTTTCCATGTGCTGAACCGGATTGGGACTTGATCATAGCAAGCGACATCCTATTGTGTAAGACTTTGATAAATAAGATTTCACAACCTCCAGTTTGAATTGTGCATGTCCTGTGTGATTGTTACCAACTGATTTTCTGTGGAGCTTCCGTTTTTTACATACGGGTTTAGAATCTTAGTGTAACCTTACATTCTGTTCTACGTCTCTGTTCAATATCTGAATATCGTGTAGTGGATTAAGGATTGAAGCAAAAGGAAAAAAATAATTAGTACTAAATAGAACCTTAAAGACTCTGTTTGGAGTTATAATCATAAAATTGAAAGAAGAAGTATGTTATCCTTCACTTGTTCAAATGATTCAGGTTTGTGAAGTTTGCTTAAGTAGTAGGAAAGCAAATTAATGAAGCAATTTCTGATATCCAAACTGATCCTAGTAATAGTTGGGACTTGCACTGATTTCTTACCTTTTCCTCTGGTCTTTGGCTACTTGCAGATGTGAAACAGTATCCAAACTTAATAAAGTCTCTTTCTTTTCTTCTCAAATGTTACAAGCGAAAAGACAACGAAGCAGCTCTTAGCGTCAAGAACAAACAATACGGTACTACTGAACAGCGATAGTATTTTATAATATAAACAATACGGCACTACTGAACAGCGATAGTATTTTATAACATATGTAATAAAGCTTTTGTCAACTCAATATGCTCATTTTCTATACACCTCTTAGTGGCAGGAACAAACGCCGGTTTGCCTTGGCCTGCATTTTTGATGAGCTGGAGACGGAGAATAGGAAAGGAAGAAGAATCTCTCTTCTTTACTGGTTGTGAAGAAGCAGGTCTTCAAGTGAAGCATTTTGGAGCTCGTGTCTATTGCATCAATGCTAGACAAACACCCTCAAACAACCAGTAACGTACAAAATTTGTAGCTGCTAAAACAAAATTCAAGTCTAATTTTAGTTTCTAGCTTCCCGTGAAACTATTTATGCCTTTGTTTGTGAGCTTCGACAAACATGACATGGCACGATATAATATGAACTAGAAGCACAGAAGGATCTGTTTGAATCTCAGGTCAAAGAAATGAGCAAAAAAATTGATAATTGTCCTGCTGATAGAGACTGAACAAGCCTTTCACCTGTTCGGATTAAGCCAAAGGGTTTCTATCCTGGCTCCAACTGCTTTCTTATAATAATATGATTTAATATGCAAAATTTAAATAGTTATAAAACGGCTAGGAACCGCCATTAGCCATTGAAATTGGTAACGTGCATAGAAAAGACCAATGATAGATTTTTGATTAAAACAACCAACTTTGTTGGTTTTGTTTTGCAACCTTAGTCACTCACAGTTGATACAGATATGATGGTGGTTTTGTTTTGCAACCGGGTGATGTGGTTTTGTTTTGCAACCGGGTGATCACAGATATAAATCGGATGATCACGGATATAAATTGAGACAAACAAGAGTGAAAATAAAATGGTTTTAGACGCTTATATTTAGCAAATTGTATATTTATATAATTTTGTATTTTTGTATTGAAAAATAACAATAACAACAGTGGTATCTTTTCAATCTATATTGCCATTTCAAATTCTCACTTTTAAATAATTTTTGTTTTTTTTTTAATTTTTTTTATTTTATTTTTAGAAGGCCCATGTGTTTCCAATCAGAGTTCGGAAAAAAAATCCGAAAGTAACATCTGTTTTGTTTTTTTTAAGAAAAACAAAATTAGATCCATTAATGATATTTTTTGAATTTTCTTTTTAGAAAATTTTGTGAGTAACATGTGAGTTCAACCATAAGAGCTATGTACCTTTTGGAGCATGAGAGATCTGTACATTTTTAACCATGAGAGTTCTGTGCATTTTTAACCATGAGAGTTCTGTACATTTTTAACTATGAGAATTCTATACATTTTTAACCATGTGAGTTCTATACATTATGTTTCCAACCATGAGAGTAATGTATTTTTTTAACCATGCGAGTTTATTAAATATTAAACATGAGAGTTCTTCATTATAATTCATCTGTGCGAGTTCTGTACATTTTAACAATGAGAATTGTGTACCTTTTTAACTGTGGGAGTTCTGTACATTTTTAACAAATATATTTGTAACCATGCGAGTTCTGTACATTTTTAACAATGAGAGTTCTGCATATTTTTAACCATGCGGGTTTATTGAATATTAAACATGAGAGTTCTTCGGTATAATCCAACTGTGCGAGTTCTATACACTTTTAACCATGGAAGTTTTGTATATTATGTTTCCAACCATGAGAGTTCTTTACATTTTTAACCATTCGAGTTTATTGAATATTAAACATAAGACTTCTTCATTATAATCCAATCGTCGAGTTTTATACATTTTTAACCATGAGGGTTTTGTATATTTTTAACTGTTTGAGATATGTACATTTTTAACCATGAGAATTGTGTACATTTTAACCATGAGAGTTATGTACATTATGTTTCCAACCATGAGAGTTTTGTCTAACAATGCGAGTTTATTGAATATTAAACATGAGAGTTCTTCATTATAATCCAACCTTTGCGAATTCTGTATATTTTAACCATGAGAGTTCTGTACATTTTTAATAGCAAAAAAAAATTCTACAAATTCTTAAAAAATATTATTAATGGATCTACTTTTGTTCATCTTAAAAAACAAAGTCGATGGTACTTTCGGATTTTTTTCCGAGCTATGGTTTGAAAATACAGACTTTTTAAAATAAAAACAAAAAATAAAAAGTAAAAAAAGAGAACTTTGGTCAAAGAATAAAATAGGGTTATTTGTGGTGTTTCACCCTAGTGGATGTAGGTATTATGTGGTAATGAGATAGTTGAGGTGGTATTTATGGGTACTTTTCTCATAATTTAGAATTAAAATATTTAACGTTACAAATATTTTGTTATATTATTCGTAATCTAAATTTTTTGAAGTATTAAAATTATATGTAGATATTTACCCAATAATAGATTAACATTTGGATACTCTAAAATAATTTAATTATGATAACAAATATTATGTATTATAAAATAGGAAATGTGAATAAACATATTCAACACTAACTTTTAGTGTCATTTAGTATTTTAAAGGTTAAAAAATATAGTTAGTCCTTTATGTTTGAGATTTTTCTCATGTTAGTCTCCGTTGTTTACTTTTGTAATAAACTGGTCCTCAACGCTTTAAAAAACGCAACAAACTAGTTTTTGATTATCTCAACAATTTGTTTTGTCCAGTTTTTTTCATTGACCATCCACATTAGCTTACACATAGGACACTGATGTGAACACAATAAAAATTAAAAACTTACCATTAACTTTTGACCTTTCACTATTAACTTTATACCTAACCTTAAATTCGATCAAAACCATTAAAAAAACTCACTTCATATATAAACCTAGCGTAATATAATTAAAATAACCTGGCTCAATCTAATAACCAGTATCCAATTACCAAATAAACTTAATCCATATTGCAAATACCAAATCGATTCAAAAAATCCTTATCCCTTACCCCAAGTCAATTCTCTGAAATCCTAGCTCTAATAAGATTCCCAAATCAAATATATGATACTTTCAAACACACAAATCATCAAATCCTTTGGTCGATTTTACTCACCATTAAACTTCTCAATTTCACTCATCCAAACCCCTTTTCCATTTCATTCATCGAACCATTTTTCGTAACAGATTCTCCAATTTCCAAATCATTTTTTTTGTTAAACCTTAATCGATTTCCACGATTCCAAAAGCATAGTGACTCATGAATGGCTTCATTTGGTTAGAAGGGTAAGAAACATATTTCTCTCATACTGTTCTTAGTCAATTTTAACTTCACGATAGTTTTTCGTAGTTTGTTTAATGAAGTTTTAACTTAAGGATTGTTATGAAAAGTGTAATTGTTAGTGTGTTTTGTAATGTTTTATGTGTTTCAAGTCCAAATGGAAATCTATTTGTTGTTAATTACCAGGTTGATGGAAAATTGATGGGTAAGAGAAGATTGAAGTATAAGAGAGGAAAATCAGCAATCATCAACTTTGTAAAACCAGACTAGTTCTCTATTTTGGAACTAAACGCTATGCATAACCTTATATAAGCAGAAGGTAAGGCGGGGAATTTTTTCTGCCTATTACTTACCTAGTATGGATGAAGAAGTTAAAATGATAAATACCAATGCTGACGCATTTACGTTAATAAAAAAGCTCGGTGATGATATTGTGGTAAATATCTATGCAGATTGGACTTTACTAATAGAAGTTGTGTCTACAAATAAGTTGAGAAAAAACAAGACAATTATTATCGTCGACCTTGATGGAACTATGAATATTGTGGTAGTCCAGGATGAAGAGATTGTACAAGATGAGGATGATGTACAAAGTGAGAAGGTTGTACAAGATGAAGCGAAGACTGTTGTAGAGGAGAGTATTAATGTATAGGATGGTGATGTATTGAAGACTAATGGTGTACACAGTGGTGATTTAAAGGATATTTTTGGTAAAGTTTAGAGGAAAATGTTTTAAATGTGACTATTATAGATGAGAGTATTGGTATACAAGATCTTGATGTAAATGATACCGATGGTGTACATGGTGGTGATATACACAAGAATATTGGTTGATTTGATGAGGAGACTGATGGTGTACATGGTGGTGATGCAGAGGAGACTGTTACGGAAGAGATTGTTGGTGTTGATATAGAATAGAGTAGTACTACATGGCCAAGAGATGTTTATGTTGACGGTCTTAACGATACTTTTTTCGCAAATATGGGCATGTCACAGTTCGATGGTCAAACAGAACCACAACAAGGAAATATGGATGATAATATTGTAAATGTGAGTGAAGATGACTTGTATGATCTAGAAAAGATGAATAATAGTTCTATTGAAAGCGATTGTTTAAATTCTAGCCTTGATATAAATAGTGTTATGAGTACCACAAAGGGCTACAATAGTAGTGATGCCCTAACCACTTCTGAAGACTCCGGTGAAGAGTTTTGCAATAGAATACCAATGAAGGCCAAGTTGAAAAGGTTTAAGCCTCATACTGAACTCAGGTTCATTGAATTACAGCTTGGGATTAAGTTAGGTTCTTCGAAGATTTTTAAAGATCAAGCAGTATGGCATCGAATAACAATGAATTATTTACATACATAAAAATAACAATTAGAGGTGTAGCTTAAAGTGTGGTGCTCTTAGATTTAATTGGTATGTTTACGCGTCTTGCAAATGAAATGCACCCAACTGTAAGATTAGAACCCTCTCTGATATGTACATGTGTATGCATACTAACAAGAACAGAAACATCAGTAGTATGTGGCTTGCGAGACAGTATCTTCACCGGTGGCAAGCTGACCCAAACTGGTTAAATAAAAGTTTAATTATTGATATCAACAAAGAGTATATGGTGAAGATTAGTTGATCGAAGGCATATATATAGCTAAATCAAGGGCTTTAAATATGATTTTTGGATACGGATGGATTTAGTACAGTTGGTTTGGGCTATTGTAGAGTCTGAAAACATAAATAGATAGGGTTGGTTTCTGCAATTAATCGGTGATGATATCAACATATAAAACAAGGGCAGATTTACATGGATTTGAGACAAGCAAAAGGCCTAGTTCCAACCTTGCAAGAATTGTTCCCCAATGTAGAGCACAAATTATGTGCAAGGCATGTGTACGCCAATATGGAAATATTATTCTCGGGTAAAGAGGAACATAATATGCTTTAGTATTACGTTATATCCATTTATATAAAATATTTTGACTACCATATGTAACATATGAGACATTGCAATTAGGCTACTTATAATTGGTTGCAAGAGAGATCTCCTTCACAATGGTCAGGGGCATATTATGATGTTGAAGCTATATATTATATGCAAGCAAGCAACCCAGTAGAAGCTTTTAACTCGATCATCTTAGACTACCGCTTCGAGGGTGTATTAGTTTATTGGAATGAATAAGGGAACAAGTTGTTAGGATGATTGTGAAAAAAATAAGAGATGTAGAAAAATAGGATAAGAGGATATGGCTTCCTATCCAGAAATAGTTGACCAAAATTATTGATAAAGTTAGACAATGTCGAGTTCTACAATCATAAGGCCCTAAGTTTCAGGTTACGAAAGGACCACACTAGTTCGTGATGGACATAGATCTGCTTGAGTGTGCTTGCAGGACATGACAACTATCATGTTTGCCATGTTTCCATGTTGTTTAAACTATATTATTACCAGATACCAACCTATTAATTACATTGCGAGCTACTTTCTAATTGAAACACATAGAAGAATTTATTCTCATATTATCAAATCCCATCAATGGGTATATATTGTAGTCTTCAAACCCTTTTGAGATAGTTAAACCTCTATCTAAGAGGATAGTTAGGGATATACGATAGACTACAAAAGGAAAGATAAATCAGAGTTTGTTCAATCTCCTGCGACTGTGTCAGTAAATTACAAAACTGTCCATAAAATACAACACCCAACGATGTAGTAAATATTAAGGTATTGGCCATAATAAAAAGAGATGTAAAATTAAATCAGGCGAAGGGACAAGCAATACTCCACACCAACAATCATGAGCCACGTCTATGGTGGATGATCAATCAGTACCTATAAGTCTTAACTACTTTATGTTATTGTTATTTAACTTGTAAGTTACTTGTAATTATTTATTATTTATATAAGATTTAAGAAGAGCTGGAGTCGGTAATCCAGGTATACAATATGACGTAAGTATAGTTTTAATTATTAATTTATACCTGATATATTATCCAGTTTAGTGTTGAATGTGCTCTTGATTGTATTGTGATAATCAGGTCTTCAATACAGTGTTGTTTAATGTATTATGATAATTAGGTCTTCAATCTAGTATTATTGAGTGTTGAATATGTTATTGATTGTATTGTGATAATCAGATCTCCAATCTAGTGTTGTTAAGTGTTGAATGTGTTGTTGATTGTATTGTGATAATCATCTCTTTAATCTAGTATTGTTGAGTGTTGAATATGTTGTTGATTTTATTGTGATAGTGAGGTCTTCAATCTAGTGTTGTTGTGTGTTGTATGTGTTTTTTTATTACATTGTGATAATCGTTTGCATTCAAGTGTTTTTTAGTGTTATGGTATTGTTTATTTATGGTAGCGTGGTCTATTGAAGTAATAGAATATGAGACAACTTCCATAGACATGTGGTCCCAACTATAAGATTCTTAATTTTTCAATTAATTGTTTTTGGAAATATTATACAAGTGATATATTGGGAATCTAACTGTTTTTTATATTTGATATATAGGTTGGACCTTCTTTATTTTTATCTCAAGACAACATTACATCCCCACATAATAGTTAGGGAATAACATCAAATATCCAGCAGTTCAAAGATGCAAAACAGGTTTCGATAAAGAGTAACAAACGAAGGCTTTTTGAATCTTGTTTAGAAAATGGAAGGAAAAAATATTATATGTTAAATATATAGTTGTATATCAGCTCTGTACGACTGCATCAGAGGGTGTTGTAGCTGTTTCTGGTTCAGATAACACAATGGTTAATATAAATATATCTCATGGTGCTGTTTCCGGATCCTGCGTTGGGAACTCATGTAGCTTTATCGTCACAACGGGAGGTTCCCGATCTTGGGTCGCAACTAATGAACCACCTACAAAGCTTGATACACCTTGAAGGGTTGTCTATGAAGGTTGCATATGGATCTTAAATATTTTGAGGTGGGATGTTTCTTTTTAGATGAGCTAGGTTGATTAAACATTTTGAGTTGAGATTGTTGCTTCTGGATGGTTTTTGTAAGAAATGTTAGTGGTGACTGAATTGTTTTTTTAAGCTTCACTTAAACTTGATTGTGTTTGTTTGTAATGACTGGGTTATTTCAGTATAAGTTTTTATCAGTTTATAAAATCTTTGGTTTATGAAATTTTTGGTTTATCAGTTGTAATCATGTGCTTGTGCTTTTGTGATTGTAAAATGATGGTATTGTAATTATATGGATCTTGTTAATAATCTTTACCGACTCATAAAAACAAGATTTAAAGGTCTGGTTAAGAATCTAGATTATTGTTACTTTAAATTGGTATGTTAATAAAACTTTAGTTTTTGTCATTGTAAGAAGTGTTAGTGGTGACTGAATTGTTGTTTTTAAGCTTCATTTAAACTTGGTTGTGTTTGTTTGTAATGATTGAATTATTTCAGAACAAGTTTTTATCAGTTTATGAAATATTTGGTTTATGAAAACTTTGGTTTATCAGTTGTAATCATGTTATTGTATTTCTGTGATTGTAACATGATGGTATTGTAATTATACGAATATGGTTAATGATCTTTATTGGATCATACAAAAGGATTTAAATGTGTGGTTAAGAATCTAGATTGCTGGTACTGTAATTGGTATGTTAATAAAACTTTATTTTTGTAATTGTAAGTAAAAAAACTTACATTATGATCGAAGCACAACTTAAACAATTAACTTAAAGTGAAACAACTTAAACAATTAACAAAAACTGAAACAACTTAAACAATCAAACACTTAAATTGACTCATAAATTATATTGATTAATATAGAGTTAATACATTGCGAATATAGATTTGATTTTGCAAATCATAGAGTCAATCAGTACCATTCCATATCCATCCTACAAACACAATTTATATAATTAACAAAACTAAAACAAAAGCAAATACACTTAAACAGACGCTAAAAACCCTAATAACAATCTTCTTCCATCGACATTCAATTTCCAATCTTCCAACCTTCTTCAATAAGCAGTTAATAACAAACTTTGAGTTATCATCAGTCGGGGGATTAACTTACCTAATATACTTACATTGTCTCATTCTCTATAAAAAGGAAAATCATTTTGAGTAAATAAAAATTTATTGAAATTAATAAGAAACCACTACCATTGAAAGAAACAATTAAATCTAAATATACTTACCCCAAATTTGATGCTTGCATTAAATTTCCTACCCGAATTCGGGTCAGTCCAAGTTGTGCGGGTTACAATGGGTAACTCGCGCGAGAGAAATCACTACCAGTTGAATTAACATAGTATATTGATGTACCATACGGCATGACGTTCATAAGGTTGGAATCTGAGACAAACTAAATGGAGAGTTTTGATAGTTTTGATTTGGGACTGGATCAATTTGATGAAATGAATCAATTTGGCGATAAGTAGTGTTTGACTTGGTAATGAATAAATTTGAGATTGGATGAATTTTAGAAAATACTCGATTTTAAAAAAGGAAAAATGAGGGAAATCGAGAAATGGTTGGGGTTAGGGTTACTGGATAGTGTTTGATTTGAGAAAGTAATTAGGAGGGATATGGATTTACTTTATTTGATAATTGGATACAGGTTATTAGATTGGACCGAGTTATTTTAATTATATTACGATAGGTTTATATATGGGTTGAGTTTTTTAATTGGTCTGGTCAGATTTGGGGTTAGATATAACCTTAATAATAGTGAAGAGTTAAAAGTTAATGGTAAGTTTTTATTTTTTACCGTGTCCACGTAGCATCCTACGTAAAAGCTGATAGGATGGTAAAAAAAACTTCACAAAAAATTGTTAAGATCATCATGGACTAGTTTTTTTTGTATTTTTTTGAAACGTTGAGGACTAATTTTTTCAAAAATAAATGGTACAGATTAACGTGAAACAAGTCTCAACACGGAGGAATAATAAATGTTTTTCAAATAGTAATTGTAAAATCTTATATAATTTTTTATATATATACACGATTGATTAATCAAGTAATTATGATACAAAATATTATATATTAAAAATGTGAAATGTAAATAATGATATCCAATATTAAATTGTTAGTGTCATTTAGCACTATAAATATCACAATTATCTATTTAATACCTATTTTTCTATTTAACTCCGACTCAAACCCCAATTTTCTAATAATAACTCAAATAAAATTATTATCAGTTATGTAATCATATTTTTATTTTTTTACCAAAATATTTTTTTAAAGTTTGTACATTTAAACCATAATTTGGAAAAAACTCCAAAAGTATCATTGACCATGTTTTTTTTAAATGAACAAAACTAGATACATAGATGATACAATTTTTTATATGTTTTCGCCAGATTGGGTAACCCTCTGGTCTCGCAGTAATTTTGCATGGTCTCGCATCTTGTACTTTGTTTTGCTTTGGTTTTGCATGACGTAATAGAGATTACGAGACTAGACATGATGTAATGGAGAGATGCGAGACCAGACATGATAAAGTGGATAGATGTGAGACCTAACGCGATGAAGTGAAGAGATGAGAGACCACACATGATGAATTAAAGAGATACGAGATCAGCATGATAAAGTGGATAGATCCGAGACCCAACACGATGAAGTGGAGATATGCGAGACCAGACATGTTGAAGTGGAGAGATGCAAGACATGTACTACTTGATGATAAAGATGCGAGATCAGATATGATAAAATAGATACCATGCATTATTAAATTGTACGATACCAGGCATGATAGAAGTGGATAAATGAGAGACCGGATATAATGAAGTCGAGAGATGCGAGACATGTACTATTTATTTTAGGACTTTTTCATTTTGTGTTTTTCATTTTTAGTTTTTCTGTGTATTCTGTTTTCATTCTTAGATTCTTGAGTAATTTATTCTTAAAGGTGTTATAAATTTGAAACCCCAGTATTTTTATTACAATGTCATATTTTTTGAAATATTTGTTTAGAATTTATACTTGACGGGTGAAAATTTTATCTTACTTTCCTTGTATATTATGATATTGTATGTAAAATTATTTGTTTAGCATTTATACTTGACATGTAAAAAATTTAGTTTACTTTTCTTGTATACTTCTCTTATGGTATGTGAAATTATTTGCTTAGTTTTTTATACCTTACAGGTGAAATTATTATTTTACCTTCTTTTATATACTTTTTCTGGTATGTGAATTTATTTGTTAAAATTTAAGCTTGGCACATGAATTTTTTACTTTATCTTCCTTGTATAATTTTTTATGATATTTGAGGTTGTTTTATTTAGAGTTTATACTTTGTAGGTGAAATTTTTATTTTACCTTCATTGTATTACTTTCTTATTGTATGTGAAATTATTTATTTTGAATATATACTTATGAATTTTTTAGTTTACCTTCCTAGTATACTTTATTATGATATGTGAAATTATTTTGTTTAGAATTTATACTTGGCATGTGAAATTTTTATTTTCCTTGTATTATTTTCTTATTGTATGTAAAATTATTTGTTTAGATAGTATACTTGGGAGGGGATATTTTTATTCTACATCCACGGTATATTTTCGTACGGTATGTCTAATTAGTTGCTTATAATTTATACTTATAATGTGGAATTTTTTATTTTACATCCTTGTATACTTTCTTATTTCTTGTAAACTTATTTGTTTTGAATTTATACTTGACATGTGAAACATTTATTTTACATTCCTTGTAACAAAACAATTGTATGTTAATTTATTTGTTTAGAATTTATACTTGACTAGTGAAATTTTTATTTTAACTTCATTGTATAATTTTGTATGGCATGTACAATTAATTGTTTAGAATTTATACTTGGTAGGTGAAATTTTTATTTTACCTTCATTGTATATATTCTTATTGTATGTGAATTTATTTGTTTAAAATTTTATTTGGCAGGTGAAAGTTTTATTTGATATTCTTTGTATCATTTGTATTTTGTATGTGAAATTATTATTTTTAGAATTTATGCTTAGGCGGGTGAACTTTTCATTTTACATTTCTTGTATTATTTTATGGTATATGAAATTATTTTGTTTAGAGTTTATACTTGACAGGTGAAATTTTTATTTTACCTTCCTTATATTAATTTCTTATTGTATGTGAAATTATTTGTTTAGAATTTATACTTTGAGAGATGAAATTTTTAGTCTACCTTCATCATATTACTTTCTTATTGTATGTGAAATTATTTGCTTAGAATTTATATTTGGCACACAAAAAAATTATTTTATCTTTTTGGTATACTTTCTTATAGAATGTGTAATTAATTGTTTAAAATATATACTTGACATGTGAGATTTTCATTTTACCTACTCTATATTTTTTGTTTTGGTAAACTAAATTACTTTTTTAACAATTTAACTTGATTGGTTTAAAAAAATTACCCTCCTTGTATTAATTTATTATTTGAGGTGAAATTGATAGTTTAAAATTTCAACTTGACAAGTTAAATCATTAGTTTACTTTCTTTGCTATTACATTTGATATTGTATATTATATTTTCTGTATATTGGTAATAATATGTGTTCTTTATCTGGTTATATATTATATTGGAGGATCCCCTATTTGAGGTTTCTGTACCTTTCTACCATCAATTTTCTTCGTTTATCGACGTTTTCTAAATTATCCTTCAACATGTTAGGATTTGAATCATCACTTTCTTCTTCCTTTACCAGTTAGAAGACACATTTGAGCCTGGATGTTTAGGTGATCAATTATTCGTGCAACATTCCACTTTTATTTTTTTTATTCTTCTTTTAATACATGATTCAGTCATTCAACATCAGTGGCATGGATTGCAAAATTCGTTATGGCTATAGGCTCCACATTGTGCGTGTCCACTTCAAGCTCTTCATCCACATACGAATTAGATTGTTCTTTGAGTTTCTCATCAGCTTGTTTCAAGATTTCTTCTTTGTCATTGATTGATTGTGAAGAAAATTTTGTTCTCACAGATGGCACTAGTTGATGGTGCAAATTATGGGTCAGTTAATTGATCTTGAGTTTCAAGTGATTATGGAGGCATGAGAGTAAGCGTAACAATGGTGATTTCTAATAATTTCCAAAATATAAAGATAATGAACGAATATATTATTGATGATTGCTAGATCTCTTTAATAGAGTTTGTAAGATAAAAATAATATTTTTAAATACCTGGGAAATATCTTACTTGATATTGTTAAAGACCTTTATTTGAATTATATATCTTAAATCTGGATAAAATATATTTTACTATATCTTCTAGATAATTAGTCCATATATAGAGGATGGTCATAAATTTATGGACAAATATATTTACATCATTATCAATTATAAATTGGGTAATGTACCAATAACCACCAAAAACCAAATATTTTTCTTAACTACCACTCGAACTATAATTAAGTACTACCTAAGACCCAATTAATTTTGTTATTTACGATTTACTATCCAACTTTTTTTAATATCTCAAATACTCTTACTAACTAAATAAGGCTGATATATTGTTAAAAATTGGTTTTTTCATTGAAATCCTTCTCTCTCTTTTTTCTCCAAATATGATTTCACATTATTCATTTAATTTGTTGTTTCTTTTTCTCCTTCTTTTCTCCAAATACGATTTCACAAACGACACCAAAACCCTATTCTTTTTAAAGAAAGCTTCAATAGATGAAGAACTTGAAGTGTTGATAGATTCTTGTGATAAATTTGATGTTTTCGAAAAGTAAATTTGAAGTAACGGAATCGGGTTGTATACCGATAAACTATGATCGAAGGGATAAAATCGAATAATTAGAATTAGAGCGTATTTTTAGGTTTATGAATAGAGATTGTTTAGAGAAAGAAAATGACTATATGTTTTATGTAGGTTTTACAACGTCTTTGTGAGGAAAATGAAGTCTCGTGTCCCGTATCATGTGTCTCATATCTAATTTCTTGCTAGATGTGGGACCTTAGTAAAATAGAAATATTAGTTGGAATACCTAGATATTAGATGCTAGATACGAGAATATGGTAAAATGAAAATGCTAGCTGCGAGACCTAGATGTTAGATGATGAATGGAAGAGTGGAGTAACATAAAAAAAAATTAAATGTTAAATGTAAGACCATGGTAAAATAAAAATGCTAAATATTAATTGTGAAACAAATGTTAAATGGCTCGTGAAAAAAATACAAATATATTATTCACGAATTGTCTTAAAAAATCAATGGTACTTTCAGATTTTTTTTCTAAATTATAATTTAAAAATATAAAAATTTAGATAAATAAAAAAATAGATAGAAGATACACGTGTTTAATGTTTGTATATAAATATGTTTGATAGAATATAGTTCATGTATTTATTAGTAGTTTTACTAATATGTAATTAAATTTTTTACTATGACTTAAACAATAACGGATTCTTACAACTTTATTTACTTTTTAATTCAGAAGCATATTTATTGATTTGGGTAGAAAGAGAAAAAAAATAAAGCCAAAATGTTGGGCTTGAAAGTAAAAACAAATTGTCAATTAATGACAATAACATCTAAAAGAAAAGATGGTGACAAATTTCCCTGCCTTGAAAATTTATTCAATCTTGAAATCAATCCCATTAGGAGGATGATTCCAGATAGATAGAAACTTAAGATATTAATTAAGCTTCGGGAGATTGAAAGTTCTATCCTTGGTGTCGGTATTGATTTCAAGATTGATAAAATCATGTTGGAGTTTTAAGGCAGCTCAGAGTGAATTGAGCAAGCTCTTTATACTTAACAGAATCATCATCTTGTTTATGAAACTGAGAGGTTAGTATTTTGTTTATGTTTCTTCTCATTTTTTATGTTATATAGATCTTAAAAACTCATATTTTTATTTCCAATAAGTGAACTAGGTGGTGAAGATCTTGTACCAATAGTCATTTGGGTGTCGCTTCGATAGTGTTGTTGAAGAGATTTTAAGCTTGCTTTGAGTCCGATTATCTGAAAGATTTGGTTTTGAAATTTGGATGTGATTTTAGATTGATTTTAACATTCTAAGAGGCATAAAAATTCCATAGAGAAGTAGTCAACAATTGATATTATGAACGTATGTCTGATATTCGTCCTGAAAAATTGTTTATGTCATAAATTTCTTTCTGCTTTGAAAAATGTTATATAGAAAATAAAATAATTATATATGTCATCATTATTAGAAAGGATATGTAGTAGATTCCAGTGAGTGCTGTTATTAATGGAGCTCCTCAATTTTTAAGAGTTCAAGGCTATTAAACAAGACTATTGCTCGTAGTTGGTTTGGAAGTTGAGTGGCATTTAGGTATTGTTTTTGTTTGCATTTTACTGTCTACTTAGCGTACCAGTCCGCAGCCAAGTTCTGCTCCCTATAGATGTGACAAATAGATGTATTTGATGTAAGTAGATTTCTGCAACATTCTAGAATAGTTATTAGAAACCATTAAGATTTTTAATTAAGTAAAATAGTATATAAGACTTTCGAGTCTATCTTAATATCAAGCTTATAGAATTTCATTTTATAACTGAGGATGATTCCATCCATAAGAGCTCTACATTCAGCATAAACTGATGTATGCTTCCAATATAATCTGCCTATAGCTACAAGGATGTCCCTTTTATATTTTCTAATTATAGTTCCACATGATGCTTCACTATTTTGTAAACAACAATCATCAATGTTAAGTTTTAATCTTGATGCATTAGAAGGAGACCAGCTGGAAACGTTTCTTGACTGATTTAAGTTACTAAAACATCCCAAATCATAGGCTATGTCATTATCCTTGAGCCAGTATTTTCTATTTTTAAAGTCATGATTGATCAAGGCTTAACAATCTTGACTAGGTGTATGTGTTAGTTGTGACTTTACCTTGTTAAATTTTGGCTTTGTTTTCGAAATCCCATATAGACCATGTTATGATATACGGAATTATGGTGCGCATGTGAGTGCCATTATGAGAGGTCTCAAACCATCTTTTGACCATGTGGTGTAGAGTCATGTGATATCCTATTATAAGATTGAAAAGGCTTCCAAAGTAGCTCTATACATGCCAAGAAAAGTGACAATTGACAAAAACGTTATTTAAGGTATCAAATTGTTACAATGTTGATATTTATAGGCCAACTAAATGTTCCTATGTTAGCGGACATTGTCAGTAGATATCCAATTATGTAATAATTTCCAAAGAAGATAAGAACACTTCTTTGTTGTTATGAGGTTCCATAGTCTTTTGAAAATCATTGATTTGTCTCCTTTAGTGTTAATTTTGTCCCATATTTCTCTAGTACAAAATTTGACATCTTTGGAGAGAGCTTATTGTAGCTTATCACCTTCATATTGTTTGATTGATATCCTTTGAATTTTGTTTATGTTTGAAGGTATAACAGAATTGTAGAGCTTATTTGTGTTCCAGGTGTCATTGATGAAAAAGTCTTTAACCTGATCTTGAGAATACCAAGAGTTGTTTTCAACAATGTTTAGAGAGATTATACGGTTTGTATTACACCATATGTCCAACCTAAATTCAATAATTTCCTTTCATAATTGCCAGAATATGAAGCTTTCCCCAAAAGGTCTAATATCCAAAAGTCGTTTCCATGTGTTATATATGTTCCTTGAAATACTGACTTGCATAGGGTGTTTATCCTTACAATATTTATTGTGCATAAATTTATCCCGTAAGAAGTTGTTCATTATGAACTTGTGCCAAATTTTGCAGGATAACAAAAGCTGTATATCCTTTAAATTTATCAAATGATACATTCTTTCATCATAAGACATGCATAAACTATTTTGTTTAGTCTAGTAGATGGATTTATGATTATCAGTGAAGCCCCATAAGTATTTGCTACAGATGCCTTCAATAATTTTTATTATAAATTTAGAGAGATTGTAGCTTTACATATGGTATTAAGGGATAACTTATTGTAAATTTTCGATAAGGGTTAGCTTGCCTCTATAGAATTGTAGATTTTGGTTCTAATTTTGAGTTTTCTTTCTGAGCTTAGAGATTATATCTTCAAAGTGAGAGATTTTATTATGTCGTTGATAGTGATTCCATGTAGTTTAAATATAGACTTTTGATATTGAACCCAGTGATGATATTGATATCATTTAGTCTTGCTAATGGGAATCTTGTTGAAAAAATAAGAGTAGACTTATCTTTGTTTATGGTCTAACCATAGGCTTCTTGGTATTGAAGAAAGGTATTGTGGAGGTTGTGAACACTGGAGGTAGAGTCATTGGTAAAGATGACAATGTCATCAGCAAATGCCAAACAAGGAATTAAGGTAGTTACAATAGTCTTGTAACTTATATTGTTGTTAGATCCATACAGATTTTTAAGACTTCTGATCAAGAATTCTTCATCTAGAATAAATAGAGTAGGGGATAAGGGATTATCTTGTCTCACCTTATTCGTTGATTTAAAAAATCCCTTAGGGTCTCCATTAATAACGACAGAGAATCAGATAGTAATAGTTATACACTTTATTCTATCAATGAATGGTTTATCAAAACCAAAGGCAACTATTATATGTTTAAGGAAAGATAGAGAGAGCCTATCAAAATCTTTTTCCATTTCCAACTTGATGATTAGGTTTCCTCCTCTGTTTTTCTTATTTAAATCATGAGTCATTTCTTGCATAAAAAGTATATTGTCTTATTTGTCTTTCTTTAACAAATCTACATTGGTCTTTTGATATAACTTTAGGTAGAATCTCATATAGCCTATTATTAAGGATTTTTGACAATATTCTATTAAACATCGTACATAAACTTATGAGCCTATGATCACTTCAATTCTGAGGGCTATCTTTCTTTAGAATTAGACAAATGGTCGTATCAAATATAACTTGAGGAACATATCCACCTTGGAAGAATGACCTAATAGAAACACATAGATCTTTAGCAATTAAGTGCCAATAATTCTGAAATAATTTAGTATTAAAGCCATCAATTTCATCCATACTTGTGGAGTTAATGGCTTTAATAGAGTTGAAGATTTCACTATCAATAGGAGGGATCATCAGTTTTATAATCTTCTCAAGGATTAGCTTTGGGATGATATTGTGCAGGTTTGGAATCTCTCTTGTGTTATCATTTTAAGAAAGAAGAGTCTTAAAATATTCTACTACTGAATCATCAATCTCATTTGGATCTTCAATCCAGGTATTGTTGACCTTAATTTTATGAATACAATTTTTTATTCTCTTTTTCTTTACATGATTATAAAATGCAGTTGTATTTTTGTCACCATTTAGGGTCTCGTTGGTATTAGTCTTTTATTGTCAGTAGCTTTCTTCCCTGGCCAGAAGTTGAAGGTGATTAGCTTGAGCATTCGCCATCTTAATTTTATCTTATGTTTTAGAATCTGCATAACACTTTTCAAAAAAAACAAACTTATTCTTCAGATTGAGATATAGCATTAAAAATATTACCAAAAGCCTTTTGTTCCAACCTTTGAGAAATAGTTTCAGCGTTTTAAGTTTTTGCAAAAGGAAAATACAGGTGGACCCGTCATTAGATCATTCCAATTGATTTCTATTGAGTGTAAGCGGTTAAGATGTAATGACCACATATTTAAAAATTTAAAAAATTATTTGATTTAATTAAATTATTATAGAAAAGATAAGTAAATGAGAATGATCAGAGCATGTTCTTGCTAAATGCTTGACTGTTATTGTCTCAAAAGATTTTGCCAATGCACTATTGTATAATACATGATCCATTCTCTTCCATTTGTGTGTGTTAGTACATATGAAGGTAGATCTAACATAGTTTGTTAAAATCACCCATGCTTTTTAGGCACAGAGATAAGCTTGATAATTGTTCAGAGGGGGGAGTGGTGCTGTTGAAATCACCCACAATCATTAAAGCTTTTGAGAAGTCAGTCACCCCTTTAAGATGATTCCATATTTCTGTCATATGTTCCCTGATACATTTTTCATGCACAAGTTAGGCTAATACAGATTTATTAAAAGGTAAGTATGTCACCTGAAGATGGATCATTTGATCATGATTGGCTAGAATTTGCACTTTAAAATCATTTCTCCACATGATTAAATTTTATTAGATATGTTATTTATTGCATTCTGAAACCCAAGTAGCTTTGTAGTAAAAGGTAAGTGTTGGACAACAAGCATTGGCTCCCAAATTTCTATAAAGTTTATTTTTTCTACTCAATAAATTGAGTTTATTCTTCTTCTAGTGGCTTTGTTCCCAACGCCTCTAGCATTCCAACAAATAATGGAAACTGTCATTGAGGAGAGCCACTTAAAGGTTTGGTAGACCCATTAAATTGTAATGCCTTTGAAATATTTTATCTTTTGGATATCACATATCATTTGTTTGACTCTTTGACATGAGCGGTTGGGGATGAAGGAAGGCTACAGGTAGATCTATGTTTGGGAGAGGGAGTATCTTATCTTGGGAGGTTTTGGTCATTTGATGTTGTGATCCTAATACAAGTGTCTCGAAAGTTGATGGCTTCATTGATTTCAGTTTCTTGAATCTCGGGTATGAGATTATTTCAATCTAGGTGTCATTTAAGGTGTTGGGTTGTTGTGGGATTGAGTTAGAGTGTGTGGTCATGGCTAAAGGTTTTGTTTTTTGTTTTTTTAATGGTCTTTTGAGGCTTGTATTGTTATATCTATATTGTTTTGGTGTGACTTTGGTTAGTTTGATTTATTTGTGGTGATGAACTGTGTATTAGAGATTATAGGATCTTGGTCTATAATAGAGTCGACTTTGGGAGGAAGGATAAGTCGTTGATCATCTGATTGTTGGTTTGGCTTAGGTTTTATTAGTTTTTTGCAATCAGTAGACTTGTGACCTATTTGCCAGCATTCTGAGAAGTAGCTTGGCCTTGCTCCATATGCAACAAGTTGCCATAGACCTTATTTGTTTCCAAAAATTATCCATATTTTAGATATAGGCTCCTTTGAAACGTCTAGCTCAATCCAAGCCGTAAAATAATTGTATATAGTTTTCTTCTTTTTTGGGACCCAAACTTGGAGTGGGTTTCCTAATGTTTTGGCTATGGTTTTGATAGAGTCCTATTGGTACATGAAAGTTGGTATGCTAGGAATATTAATCCAGGTTGGTGTAACTGGATATTCTCTTCTGAGGTTAAAATTTAGGCTTCATTTGAGGATTCTCATGGTCAACTGAGCCATTGTCCACATATTACGTCTCTATAACCTTTTAATGTCTTTTTGAATATCTATCTCTATTAATAGATGCTTATTATCCTAAAAGCGAGACTAATATTGCCTTTGAATCCTATGTTGTCGAAAATCTTTTGGATATATGAAATTTTTGGATGGCACATAGCAAACTTGTTAATTAGAGTTCATTTATCCAATTATTCAAGTTGTTTTTTTTTTGTGTTTGGCCGAGAATTCAATAGTTGGGTAGTCTTCTTTTAAAGAAAATTTAATTTCTTCATATATACTGGTCTTTGGTTATGTGGCTTCAACATAAATTTTGTGAGGTTCTATAAAATAGCTAAAGTTAGTATTGTTTAATGTTCTCTGCTTGAAAATAGGGTTCTTTCTCAGATTTGAGAAGTTGTTTGGGTCAGTAGGATGAAGATGTTTTTTTTTGGTAAACCTGATTCAGAGGTGGAAATCTTGAGTCTTCTTTTGTGTCTTGATAATGTGAAACTTTGGTATCATACTTGCTTATTTCATTGTCTTCCTTTCCAGGTTGTGAGCAAGAAGTTCCTTGTGTTGGTGTCGGTAAAACAAAGTTGATGAGATCCATCGTTGGTGGTATTGTACTAACAATAGCATGAGATCTTTGTAGAGAAGATGATGTTGAATCATAATTTCATGGGGAAAAAAATCTGAAATTGTATGTTGATAGATATCTTGATCTTCAAGAAAAGGTTTCTTGGAGAGAGATGTGCCCTCCTGACTTAAATTTATAACAATTTCATAAATAGTAAATAAAACAGTTTTATATATTTTATAATTTTACAAATTAAAAATATTTGTTTTGCCCGAATACTACTTTTAGTTAAAATTCTAGTTTGGGGACCGGAAGTGGAGTATAGAATTTTCAAACATCGTCTTGAAACTTATCATAAGTATGAACGACATTAACCAAACAAGAAGCTGGAATAGCTCAGTTGGTTAGAGCGTGTGGCTGTTAACCACAAGGTCAGAGGTTCGACCCCTCTTTCTAGCGATTTTAATTTTTTTCTCCTTAACAACCTCTTACATGGTTTCTGTGTTCAGAGCAGACGCGGTAATCTTTGGCTACATGGGTCTAACCCAACCCAAGAACAGCAAATTCTACAGCAACTGCAACAGCTAAGCATATTTCAATCTAAAGATTTTAGATTTTCTATGTTATCATATATCAAAATACCTACAGATAGGAAGAATTTTCATTAATTAAATCCAAAAGTACTGAACACCTACCCAAATATTAATAAAAGACGACGCAATGCACACAAATAAACATGTTATAAAAGAATGGCTGGTTGTATCAACTATTTGTTTCACACTAATAAATTATAAGTGTCAGTTCTACAGACCCGATCAGTGTCCCGAAAGTTGCCTCAATCACATCCTCAAGCAAAAAAGTGCAACGCCACATTAATAAAACAAAGAAATAGATACAAAAGAGGAATACAAGTAGAACACGATCTCGGATTTAAGCTGCCTATAAATGCGGTCTCTCTAAGGTACTGAGCCGAAAAAGAAGAAGCCAAACAGTACGCCATCCACAGTCGCATCTTCACAAAGCACTCAAAAGAGAGACAATAAACAAAGAACTTCATAGTGCATGCTCTTTGCAGGTAAAATGTACATTTAACTTGAAAGTTGGAACTTGCCACTTGGTTTCTTTCTTCTCCATCCCTGCATTTTAGTAATCAAACCAAAAATCAGTGTGACATATCAGTATTCTCTCGTACAGGTCGGAAGAATAAAGATTAAGAGAAGTTGAAGGGAAAACTCACGAATGCGGCGTAGTAGATAAAAGTTAGTCCAGACAGAATAACAAATCCATATTGAAAGACATTGTACCTGTAAGCAGTAATAGCGATATTTTGCAAAATTAGAGGATAATAACATACATATAAAGTTCAATATTATACTTATCAAAAGCATTTCCCGACAAGTAAAGGATCTAATTTTTCACAAGTTCAAACAAAATCTGGTTTAAAGATCATTAATAATATTAGGATTCTAAACCAATCTGAAAATGATGTGATGTTTTATGCTTTTCTTGCTGATGAGTAATAAATACTTCTCCCGTCAAACACAACATATTAAAGAGAGCTGGACTTGGTGCCTATTATCGATATATACCTACATCCTAGATAATATAACAGAAATTCATACAAAACATCTTTGACTCACTTGTAAAGATACTTGATTCCCTGAAGAGACTCCAATGTGTGACCAAAAATTTCTTGTGCAGCAGTTGCTTGAGCGTAGTATCCAAATGCAGTGGCGCAGAATTGAATGACACTGAATTGTAGTTACCCATTAGATTAAAAAATGTATCACGGACAATTGTTCACAACGAAGAATATGACTGCACATCAAAACCAACTTGGGCAAGACAGCATATAGAACTGAACGAAGATGAAACTTTATGTCAAGCTTAAGGGTAATGATTTCGTGTCAGATCAAAGCGTTGAACTATAATTGCCTGACCACCCCAAGTATAAATACCCTCTATTTTTAATTACCCATGGGCTAGTCAATTTTTTTTAACTACCGTATCAAAACATTCACGATTCTTAGCCTAAGAATAAATATTATCACGGATAACAGATTAACGTAACACAGACCCCTACCTGATGGAGCATAGAAGTATTAGTCCTACGTTGAAAAGGAATGAATTCATCAAAGTAGCTCCCCACCTGAAACAAATCTTTGATGAATAAGCACACACAAAAATGCAGTCAATATTGACCACAAATGATAACAGCCATAAACATTAATTACTTCATCGGATGAATCGTGAAGAAAAGTAGTTTGAGACCAAGCATCATTGCCCCAGCAATCACGGCAAGTAAAAGATAGAAGCAGAAGAAAGCAAAGGCAGAGGTACCCAATAGACCTGGTAAAGCAGAGATGCCAAGCACAATTATTAGGCAAAAGACAATATTGCAAACCATTGTTGCTTAACTTATAAAAAAAATTGTTTTGCCAATGATAGAAATACAAGCTTGAATTTAGTGGTAAAGACATAATATGAAGATTCAAGTGACAAGTTACAAACAAGTTATTTTCAAAAATAACAAACATGCAAAATCAAACCATAAAATTCAAAATAATGACCGAGGCATATATAATGCATAAGTTAACAAATATATTACGAAGGTGCTCTGAGGCACAACACTATGCAAAAGGATTTGTTTACCCCAAACACTGTCCAGCTTGATGAAAACCTCGTTCAGGAAAGCAGAAACAGGAGGTTTGATCAATAGATATATGACAATATGAGCAATCCATGCCACCGAAACAATCAACCTACAAAGAGACATATCAAGGAAGTTAATCACAGTTTCTATAGCATGGGACAACACTCCTTATTCATAATTACTGAACAACATTTCAAGAAAGTTAGAACAAAATCTCATTGCTCCCTGCGTATCTTTGTTTTTTAATTCTGTTTATACTTTTAAGTAAATAATAGGTTGGTTTTTACCTCACTCAGTCAAAAATAGAATATCTTAAGAAAGAAACACACCTTTAGCATAAAGAGTAGAGAAGCGTCAAAGAAATAAACTATTTTACTACAACATAAATAGAACTAATTCAAACAAGATCTTACTGATCCTCACCCGTATGATCCTTACTTTTTCTATATATAATCAACTATAGTTACTCGTTCGTACCAAAATTTTCAGCTACTAACATATTCTCATAGTTGATCCACATATTAAGGTTATTATAACTAATTTTACTTAAAATGCCACAAAATCTCCAAAGGCTCATCTTATTTAAGTTTCAAGTCTTCAATCACTTACCCTATAACTCCCAAAACAAGCTTCGCCAAGTAGCCAAGAACAGTCAAAGCCCAAGAAGTTTCTGCCTGGAAAATGTTGAAAGCAAGGATATGAGTAATTTAATTAGCGAAAAATTATGAACTATTTGCAAACTTTAAGATCAGTAATCATAATTATTCATTACCTTTTCCCCTTGTGGATACATTTCTTCTAAGAGATTCACATCTTCTTCCAACTGAAGCAACTCCTGTAGATTTCAATGAGAATGAAACGAGTTCAGTTTTAATGAATTAGGCTTCTTAACAACTAGTCAAATATCCTCCCAAGTAAATCAAAGTATGACATGGGACCGGATCCTTCAAAATGGAAACAAAAAAAAATATATAGACTGGAACTGTTACATAATACTAGATAAAGAGTTAAACAAGCCTTGACACCATAAGTGGGTACACTAAGACTAAAAGCTGTAAAATCGTGTCATAAAATGTAAAAGGTTTTTCGGCTTTTGAATCATGTACAATATCAATGATATGTCGGCAAAAACATTAAAGAATATGCATAAATATTAACAAATTTTATAAATAATGCAAAATCAAATCCTATAACTATAAGACCATTACAATAATTACATTAAAGCTAAAGCTACATGATATTATATTAGAGATTCTATTTCCAGCTTCTAAGACATGCAACAGAATTGAAATCACATGTTCTTATTTTGAGGTATTTACATTCCTCTTGTCATGGACTTGAGACTCCAATTTTTAAAAAATTAAACCAAGTTAAGAGTGTTCTAAGAGTTGATGAAGTGACCCTAAAGTTATTATAGAATTTAAGAACCACCTCTTACCAAGTATCATAACATACAGGATTGCATCTAGAATACACTTAGGCTACCGTGATACATGCAAGCTTAGAGATAGGTACTCAAATACCAATTACTAAGGCTTGCCGCTTGTCTATGGCAACTACCAGAATAGAAGTCTAACACTAATTACAGACAGCAGAGGACAAAGAAACACAACACTAAGTGAGACAGCTGTCACATATAATAATCCTATCAATTTAAAGATAAGACATGTATAATATTAAACTTACAATTTTAAGATATTCTGTGTACCTTTTCAACAGCTTTTACATTTTTACGCCAACCTTTCCTCTTGGAACCACTTCTTTCTTCTTTATGGAGGTCATCAGCAGCTTTCTTCAAGTCTCTTGCCTTTTTACTTAGCTCAGTTGCTTCCTACAGATGTCCAATAATGCTATCATATACAAAGACACAAATTGCTCTCACTAAGGACCAATTAATGACAGGACGAAAAATGCTAAGTTGTAGATTGCAATGAAGCACCTTGATGTACTGGGACCGCGTGATGACTGCCTTTGGGCGCCTAATGAATGAACCAATAAGTCCCAATGGCAGGGAAGCAATACCAACACCACCAAATATCTGAAAATAGATCAAAAGTTGTATATTTTTGCAGAAATGAAAAAAAAAAAACTGAGCTGAATTATATTTGGAAAAACATAACTAACTCCTTGACTATAGTCTAATTTTCCGAATAACCAAGATCTTTTGTTTATCCCAAGTCACTCCTTTGACTGTCAACTTGTTGTCAAACATCTCATTCAACTACAATAATCCCAGATCACCCTTGGACTATTTACTATATCCAATATCATCCCATCTACCAGTCAAAAATTTAAAACTTTTGTGAAAAAAAAATACTATACTATGTAAATGTAATAGTTCAGAGGTACTTTTGAATCAAAACCTACAAAATAGAGCAATCTGATACCAAAATAATATACATAAAACGAAATAATTTAAAGATTCAAAGGAGTTATTCGTAAAGTAAGGCAATAGATGCTGGATGTCTTTACGAATCCTACTGCAGAATTTGCTCACAATTAGTAGCAACTAAATAGATATGCTATTCTTAACCTCAAAAAATATTATTTGACTTAACATCACATCTTCGAAATTGTTCGCACTTAGTATACAATAAGCAAAGATGAATGTAAGGATAATCTGAAAACATTGAATTTCCAAAGGCAAACGCTAGTATGGAAAGAGTGGTGATACCGTAAAAAGCACAGATCCAACAATTGTAGCAAGAGCAACAACATATTCTGGGAAGGTGGTGCGCATTGTCCATGTTTTCACAGATGCAGCAGCAGAGGTGTAAGCCGCACACTGAAATCACAACAGGAAGAATAGAAGACATGATCATACGATCCACCGCTTGGTTTTGCAATGCACCAAACTTGTATTCAATGACGAAGAAAATAGCTGTCACTATTATACAAGCTACACTATAAGCAAGTTCACAATATAACCTGTCGAGCACCATTGCCAATGCATGGTTCTGCGCTAGAAAAGCTCCAAGTGGTGGGAAAAGAAGTGGTGCCTGACGAGAGGTGCCTAACACTGAAGTCCACCTTCCCAAATTTACCTAATATGCCACATAAAACCTTAACCAGTCAGTTACGTAGTTCACACATCAGAAGCGACCCAGAGCCCTAAACTACTATGAGAACCTCCCTATCTAAACAACTCGATTTCAAATTGTCACCAAAGTCGCATCAGAACAAAAAATGACAGCACTTCAAAAAAACTTAGCTATCTGAAGGTCTGTTCCAATCTAAACATTATCAGGCTGTAATGAAACATCCTAGCCCTGACTAAAAATATGTCAAATATAGCACGAAATAAGTAAAGTAATTTTTTCGAGCAAAGCGGGCATGTTTTCTAAACCTTATTCTACATGTTCATAGTGACTTTAGCTTTAAGAAATCCCATTTTAAGGATTTGTAGTACTACTGTTTGAGTCTAATCTTATGTAACTTGCTAAGAAATAGTCATTTATGCTGCTCTCTCACAACTGTATACGCTTTACTTGTGCTTATTCCGATGAATCTAAAAACAAGAGTCCCCCTGCAAATTTAATTATACATTTAGACAAATAAGACACTTTAGAAAACCATGCTTTAGTTATAGTTAACCTATGCACTTAGATATACTGGTTCACAAGTGCTCCATAGTCGATATGCCTAACATTTCCATAGCTTACTAGAAGCTCTCTTTAGATTATAGCAGATAAACTAAAATCTTTACTCCCCCAGGATAAGTTGTACCAAACATGCCCCATTTACTTGCTAATTACATAACCAGCTCGCACTAAGTTATACATTTTGTACGGAACTATGAACAATGAGCTATAATTAACTGAACTAACCATAGAAAATGCCAAGCGCAAGTGCGCAAATAACCACTGAAGCTCCCACCCACATGGCCGCACTCTTGATCCTTTTACCCACGCTCCTGCAACAAATAAACACATTAGATCACCACATTTCCGTTCAAAGCTTAATTTAATACATAATTAACAACAATCAAAACACTACAAATGCATATAAAAACGGACTTGTCCTGATCGCCTTCGTAGTAAAACATAGCAAAGGGGATAACTAAAAACACGAGCACCGCATCGACTACGTAGATGATGAGCCAAAGAGTCTTCATCGGCAACGTGAGGTTACAGGCGCCGTTGTAAATCGCGTGGCGACACGCCTGCCGGTTGGCGACATCCGCGGGGAGCATGAGAATTGAAATCATGGCGACGGAGAGACCGAAAACAACGACGAATTTAGGAAAATAAGCTTGGTTGACGTCATCAGGATGCTGGTAGTTGACGAGAAGGTAAACGTTGAAGATGAAGACGAGGACGCATACGACTATAGCAATGATCACGAGAGGGAGATTGAAATCACCCATCGTGTGAAGATTCGAACTCGATATCAATAGAGACGAGACTCTCGAGTGAAATAGGGTTCTAAAAAGGTTTGAATTCGAAATCGATGGAATTTATTTTTCTGCAGATCTGGTTTTTTTTGCTAAAACCAGACAAGAAAGAGAAAAAAGAGGTTTTGTGCGAGAGGAAATACGTGTCATGATTGAATGACTATTTTATCCTTGTAAAGAGAGTTTATTAACGGTGACCTTATGTATAGAGACCTTGGTGATGAGTAGATGGATTTTGGACTTAATTGTAAAGTTACGGAACAAGGCAATGACAATCATGACCAGTCTGTCTCAGTGAAGTTATAACAATTTTTTAAGAGAGACACAATAATAGGAACGAAACTGCGCAGAATATAATAGTGATAGTCGTACATAGAGAAGCTATTTTCAGGTTTTAGACATGCAATTGATAGAGATATATATTGTCGATTTTTAAGACTTGTCTCAAATTTAATTTCTGCTTATAATTTAATTATTGAATCTGACAGAGTTTAAGGTTGTCAAGTATTTATTTATTTGAATTTGTTAGATATTTCTGATTTTATACGTATTCCGTATGAATTATCTAGTCCAAGTTATATTTTATAAAAATAAAATGTTTTAAAAGACAAGTAAAAGATATTTAGGTTTTTTTAATTGGAATAGAAACTTTATATAAGTTTCAAATTAGTCCAAAACAACTTTTTTTATTTAAATTTGATTTCTCATCTTTTGTTCGCCTTCAATTATTTTATTATTTTTCATTTTTTTATTTTTTAACCGGATTTACATGTAACCGCATGAAATTAATCATATAATTATATTTTGTTAATAAAATGTATTTTTTATCGAGACGAATGGTATGACAAGACGAAAGTATAACTCAAGAGTTATGACGAGAGTTACATTAAATACATGACGAAAATATCATTTAAAGTTATGATCAGGTATCATTTTAGAGTTATGGTGAGAGTCAATTCAAAGTTACAAAGATAGGTAAATCAGATATATGACGAAAATTCAATTCAAAATAATGATGACGGGTTAAATCAAAGACACGACGAAAGTATAATTCAGAATAATGATGAGGTATAAATTAGAGTTATGACGAGATATAAGTCAGAATCACAATGAAGTGGTAAATCATAATTATGATGAGGGTATAGTTTAAAGCTATGACGATACGTCATATCCAAAATATAACGATGGTACAATTTAAAGACACGTCAGAGCCATGTCAGACACGTGCCTTAATACATGTGTCATTTTATGATAAGAGCTTAAAGAAAGTCTATTATGATTGGATATTCGTGTAGTTGAGTATTGGTATAACACTGGTGTAAACCCTATAAATAGAGGCTAAAGTCTTTTATGGAAGACTTATCATATTTTTCCAATACAAAGAGTTTACGCCATATTCACTTTCGTTATTGGTTTTAATTTATTACTTTGGCTAAGGGGACCTATTTTCGTTGTCTAAGAGGTTTTATCTTCTTTTTAAAGCTTTTTTTTGTTTACCAATGGTGATTATGCGATAAATAATGGAAAGAACTTCTCCAAGAGTTCGTTCAATTCAAGGTAATTTTGTGGTGATTCAGTCGATGGTGTTGAATTCGTATGTTAATGAAGAAATGTCAGGCTTAAGGAATCGAACTTTAGATACAGCTGGTTTGGAGCAAAGAACTCCTGAATTGGCGATGGCAGACCAAAATCAATCAACTGATATGGGTTATAGAGCAGATCGTGTGCATGATGGATCCAGTGTTCAAAGATTTTTTTCCTCATAATATTCAAGGTAGAAATCTCGTGAATCAAGATATACTTATGAATATTTGTAATGTATACATTTTGGAAGCTCAGATTGAACAATTACAAGTTGAAAAAGAGCAAGAAGTTCAAACTAGATTTGATAAGTTATCAAATGCGTTGCAATTGTTAATTGAGAAGTTAACATCAAAAAGTAAAATAGACATATAAGGATTAAGGAATAGTCTGATATGAGTTCCGCCAAAAAGGTTATAGATAGAGAAATAATTTTTAGACGTACGGAGAAATCGAAAGAAAATAAAGTAAAGAATCAAAGGAAAAGAAATCTAAAGGTGGTTCAAAGTGAATGTAAGACAAGTAGTATTTGGTGTGGTTTATTTATATCTGAGGGTAATTTTGTAAAGTGTTTTGGATATTTTGTGGAATTTAATGTTTAGAGTGGTTGGTAGTGAGATAATTAAGTTGTGTGCTAGTAATAAACTATGATTACTCTCATTAATGAAAGTGGTTGGGGTATTTATACTTAATTACTGACCCATGGGCTTATTGGGTCGGATCGTGAAGTTGGGTCAAGTTTAAGGACCCATTAGTAATCTGGTTTGAAGTGACAAGCAACTAGCTTAGTCATTATTTAATACATTTGTTCAGTTCGGAATTTTATTATAGTGGTCATAGTCCAGATTTCCCATCAAATTAAGTCAAGACACAGTAGCTCAAATATCTGAACTCATCAGTAGCCCCTTTAGTTCTTGCAAAGGATCATTGGAAGATCTAACTCTCAAAAATCAATACCAACATTCTCTGATATGCTGTTTTGTTCAAAGTGTAAAAAAATTCTTCAAAAGTGATCTTGTTCGAATTTTGGTGGAACCGATTTCTCAATTCAGAATTCTAAGAGTCTTTCTTCAATCGTGGGACACGTGTTAGGCTTTGGTTCGACCTCTCAGCCATTTTTTCTCCTAGATTCTCGTACCCACTAGGTTAGAAAGTTACATAGGCTTTAACTTCCACACCTTGCAGCTTTTAATCATTGTCCAAAATCGATTTACCTTCTCCTAGGTAACTGCCATTTTTTACTGCTATATATAAACCTTCTTACTGTTCCATTGTCTTCAAAATCCACAAACATTCCTCGTGAGAGAAAGCTTACTTCATCTTCAAATTTGTTCTTAAATCATATATGTTCACAGCCAGAAACGCCCTAGTAAAAGGAGGTTGGTTGAACTTATCTGAGTTAGAGAGAGCACAAAAAGTTGCAAGAAACAAACACATTATTGTTGGTCTCCCTGTTTCACCTGGCGAAAGAAATAATCAACCATAAATGAATATAGATCAAGGCTCATCCTCTTCAAAAACTTCAAAGGTTAGAAAATTTCCATTTATAGCAAACCTTTCACCCCTTCTATCTGGGTCTTTTTTCCAGGAGTCTCAAAATCCCTTACCTAACGATAAATTTATATCTAGTATAAGAAAGTCTTCGTCTTTCATTACAATGGGGTCATACGCAGAGAAATCTCCAGATAAATTAACTTCATGCCAAGCTACGCGTCAATCCAAGTCAAAATCTACCCCCACGTCTTCAAAGATATCAAGTTCAGAGGCAATAAAACTTATACCAAAGGCTAAACTATCCGAGCAACAGCCCCTAGCAGAAATCAGACCACATGTACAACCATCTAAACGGCGATACGAACAACCTTCCATAGTAATGGAAGAGAATATAGAGGACCGTCTAGATGAAGCCCCTTTTGAGGCATCCAGTCAAACAGAATATACTGCTGCAGATCGGAAGGGTAAGACTAAGGTGGGTATGACTCATCCGGATGCGCTTCCAGAGAGTTTAGAAGGTAGAGTGGGGCCAAGCTTCAAGAAGGTTAGCGTGAAGTATTTGTTGTCATTTCAAAACATATCCTACGTATACACCCATACTGCTGAGTTGGGTCGACTTCAGACTAAGTGAGGAATTCCAGAATCTGTGAAAGTAAGAATTCTGGTCACCCCAGAAACCCTGTTGGACTGCAAGCCTAATGAACTGGTGGTTTGTATAGAAGTGCTAAATTGGGGACTCCAGTTTCTTTTGGATCAGGAGATAGTCAGATACTTCCATCTAACCAAGATATGTCCCAGACAACTGAGCCCCAATACTTGGTATACTCTGAAGAGTTTAAAGGTGGTCCAGGGGTGATTTTACGATACGAAGATTGTTGATAGAGGATTTTGCGATACAGAAATGTCTCAGTGTTAGATTTAGAGAGAGAAAGTTTAGATTGCTAAGTAATGTAGTGAGAGAAAGTCTCGTACTATTCATCTCGGGATTTGTGAAGCGTGTGTGGTCCTTTTATAGTACAATTGCGGACCCCACACGCTTTAACTTGGACTAATTACATCTTTTGGTCCCTACATTTTGCTTTCTTCCTATTTTGACTACCTCTTTATAATTAATACAATTCAGCCCTTATACACTTATTTCTATATATTTTCCTCCTATCATACTTTTCCTTTGCTATTTTCTCCTGTCAAGTTTCTTCTTTACACTTTTCTCCTTGTCTTTTTATTCTTCCTTATCAGTAGCCCCCCAGTCTTAGTAAAAGTTATTTTACTATGACTGAATAATTCTCTTGACAGGCAAAACCCATTTCCTCTTCGAATTTCATAAGTAGCGCCTCGAACCATCGGGGACAAAATCATTCTTCGAATTTCAATAACGCTCCTCGAACTATCGAGGCCAGAATCAATTCTTCGAATTTCAACAACGCTTCCTCGAACTATTAAGGCCAGAATCAATTCTTTGAATTTCAACAACGCTTCCTCGAACCACTGAGGCCACAAATCAACTCTTCGAAAAGTCTCCCCTCGAATTGCTCCTGTTATCCGAGTAGCCCCTCAATCCTTGTACCACTTTGGATAAATCAGCCCCCAAATAATTTCATACTCAGGCGAAAAAAGTGGTGCCAGGATTGATCGTGGTCATGACGTCACTTAACGAGCACCTGTGTCAGCACAATTCTTTGGGAAACATTACCAATTCTTCTGACATTTGTGTCAGAAAACCCTTCCTCTTCTCCTGACGTTGTCTGACATAAAAAACCCTTCACCTTCCTCGGCGGCTAGTGTCAGAACAATTCCCACCTATATGGACCATTATGTCCTTAGGCAAACATCATAAAAAGGTCCACAGGCCTGATCTGTCAGGAAAGCCCATATGTGTCTATAAATACCAACCTTCTCACTTCATTAACTCAACTTCTGTTCAATTACTTCTAGAGAGATAAAGCTGGCGAATAAGCCCCGTCGAATTCCTGAGTGGTTGTTAATTAGTAAGCGGTTTGAAGAGAGGATTGCTGCCGGTGAAGACGTGAGGCCTCATCCTCCACCATCGACTACTACCTTCTTCGGTCTTTGGCCTCCCTCGGACAATTCGACCGTAATTATCCCCCGCGAAATCGCTCGACAAAGCTTGCACAGTGAATCGGCCCCCCTCGGAGAGATGGGTAAAGATAGACAACACAAGCACTCGTCTGGGAAGAGAAAGAAGTCCCACAAAGATAGAAAAGGCTCTCACGAGCGAAAACGGGCCAAGGAAGCTCCCATAGTTATTTGAGAACCAACTTTGCTAACAGACGTTGAGAATCTCCCTCAGAGATCTGCGAGTCCTCGAAGGACTTCAAACAGCCCTCCTCGAACCTCTGGCAGTCCTCCTCGAATCTCTGGCAGTCCTCGACGTACTTCGAGCAGCCCTCCTCGAAGACACGTAGCAGATGCGTCGAGTCTGCCTTCCACTCCATCCATGACCATTCATGGAACTCAATTTTACCCCTCGAGAAAAAATATTACCGAGGAGGATATGCGCATTAGACATGAGGAAACTCAAGATGCCAAAGGGAAAAAACCTCTCAAAAAACCCCTCGAACCAAAAGTGCCCATCATCCCTTCCTTGGGTCATGCGAACTTTGCAACATCTTCATCCACAAAAATATCTGAAGAGCAAGCTCGTCGGATTGCTCCAAAATCTAAAGGGGACATTGTACTGCCCTTGGAGTTGGACAGCATTGCCGGAAATAATATTCGGGGCATCGAAAATAAATATATGGTGGCCCTTGCCAATATCAGGTACAAATATTTTTCGAAGGAGGAGGAGACGATGCTAAGGACTCGATGGTGCATCCCCTCTTATGTTAACATCAGATTTCCCTCCGAAGGAGAGACACCCTTATATGTGAGGGACAACGAGGTGGTGGTAGACACAGAAATCATGAATTGGGGGTTAAGGTATCCCTTAGACCCCTTCTTCATTGAGTATTTGTCAAAGATAGACCTTTGCCCCTCACAGGTTGGGCCCAATATATGGTTTACGTTAATGGCCTGCATCATGGCTTCGAGGCTCTCAGGTCAATAATTTTTACTAGAGCAACTCATTGGCCTTGTTGGTTTGGCCCGAAATCCTTACTTTCCCTTTTACTCGCTGACGTTCAATCGAGGGCAAAAAGTATTGAAAGATTTACTAGAGGCTGATAAAAAATGGAGGCAACAATTTCTCTTCTTCTCTGGTTGCTGGGAGACTGGATCAGAGGCCACTCCTTCAAATCATCACAAGCTTTCTCTAAAGTGGACTATGAAGTGTAAGTACTTCCTCAATTTTTTTTACTCCGCGAATTTTATATTCCCCGAATATTTATACTCCCTCGAATTTTAAGCTTTCTTGAAAACTTATATGCCTTCGAATAATTATGCTCCTTCGAAAACTTATATGCCTTCGAATAATTATGCTCCTTCGAAAACTTACATGTCTTTGAATAGTATGCTCCCTCGAACTTGTACTTGCAATTGGTTTTGAAGTTAGTTACTTGTTGCAGCTATGACTGGTATATCTGAACCTTACACTGACTACGTCAAGGGCGCTACAACTGTGTTTACCAATCTTCGCCTGTGGGCAAAAGATCAATGGGACAACCGATTTCGTCTCTGCTTCACCGACAATAATTTGGCCAGGAGTCGACTATGGAGGCTCAATCCCCTCGATCGTATTAGCATGAGAGGATTAATGACTCCGCCCTCAGAGCGAGAAGTGATGGAGCGGTGCAGCCAAAAGGATGTGGTAATATACTTGCCGAAGCGTTCCCGTTTGCAGAGCCACTTGGGGGAACCTTCAGAAGATGAAGTATTGTCAACCCAACCACTAAATCCCGAAGGGCCCATTAATACTCAAAGGCCTCCCTCCTCGAATGATGCCGGGGCGTCGAACTCTCAACCCCCTCCACCAATTATTGCTGCTTCAACGAACCCCGTTCCTCCCCCCCTGCTCCCATCCTTCTTTCGAGGAAGGATGCCAAGAAAAAAGATAGGAAGGGTAATGGTATCCTCCTCGATCCCATCGAAGAGCAATCCGAGGGAGGAGAAACTCCTGTCAATAATGAAGAGGCTAGTCTTGAAAAAGAAGTCCATGGGAGTGCAAGTGAGCCTGAGAACAGGGGTGGCCAATCTCCCAGGGAAACTTCTCATCAATCCCTGCACTCGCCTCTTACTGAGGCTTCTCATCCAGCCCCCCTCGAAGACAGCCCAAGACTAGCTCATATCCCTGTTCCTCGAAGCAACCCTCCTCAACTCATTAATTCAGAGGTTGCTTGTGGTGGGTTCTCCGAATCTGACTCTACAGCATTAGGGTCTCCCTCGAGCTCGTTCGAGGTCTCTTTGGATGATGAGTTCTCATTGAACCTTCGGAGATTGCTGCACACTTCAGTGAACAGAGGAAGGAAGATGCGTCATCTTGAAAAACGCAAAAATCATTACAAGTTCAAGTCATTGTTGGATGTCTCTCAACTCGAGGAGGCCAAGAAGCAATATGCGGTGATCGAGGGCCAAGCTGATGCCTTGTACGAGCGTCTTTCTGCCTCTGAGAATTATGTGACAATGCTAGAGAGATGTTGTCAAGAGGAGAGGGATTTGTACAAGAAGAAGACTGATTCCCAAGAGCTGATGATAGTTGAGTATAAAAAGGGACACCGCTTGGCTTGCGATGGATTCACCCAATGCACTGAGGCTCTTCGAAAAGTGACAGCAGACCGAGATGAGCTGTGAAGACGGATCGAGAGTTTTCATGTAGAAGTCGAGAAGGCAAAGGACAAAGCTGTGGATGCTTATGCAGCAACATGTATAAGTAAATTGCAGGCCCGGGATGCTACTACTCGAGCTGGTTTGTTGACCCAAATTCATGCTGAACATCCTGAATATAACATGGGGCCTTTTTGGAAGCTTGTCCCCTCGGAACTTCGCCCCCCCCCATATAATTGTAAGTGAAAGTGAAGACTCAGAGGCTGAGGGGAGTGACTCCTCGAAAAATTCAGACTGAATAAAGGTGCTGAAGGAGTCAGTTTTTTGTGCATGGCCCAATAGGGCCTCTTTTCTGTAATGACTTACTGTTCTAATTGTGTGAGACAAGTCAATTTTTGTGAGATCAATGAACACTTATCACTTTTATATATATTATGTTTGCAACAAGTCTTTTGAACGTCCAATTATTTTGTCCTTCGAACAATTATTACTTGGATAAATTTACACGTATTATGTTTTCAATAAGGCCTTCGAACTCCCCATTATATTTTCCTTCGAACACTTATTACTTGGATAAATTCACAAGTATTATGTTTTCAATAAGGCCTTCGAACTCCCCATTATATTTTCCTTCGAACACTTATTACTTGGATAAATTCACAAGTAGGATGTTTGCAATAAGGCCTTCGAACTCCCCATTATATTTTCCTTCGAACAATTATTGTGATCTACTTAAAAATTTGAAGGAGATGATATCTTGAGTCGTATTATTGTGATCAAATAATGACAAAGTGAGACTGGATTTGAGGCACACCATAGTGTGACCCAAATATGGATAAAGTAAGAATGAAACTTGAAACACCATAGTGGTTCGAAGAATAGTTCGAAGGTCCCAAATCTTTGAGGCACACCCTAGTGTGACCCGAAGAATAGTTCGAAGGTCCCAAAACTTTGAGGCACACCTTAGTGTGACCCGAAGAATAGTTCGAAGGTCCCAAAAATTGGTGGCACGCCTTAATGTGACCCAAGTATGAATAAAGTAACAAAAAACTGGAGGCATACATTAGTATGATCCCATAGAATCATTCGAAGGGACAACTAATCGAGGCACATTTTACTGTGACCCAAAAAATAGTGCGAGGGGACAACAATTCGAGGCACATGTTACTGTGACCCGAAAAATAGTTCGAGGGGACAACGATTCGAGGCACATGTTACTGTGACCCAAAAAATAGTTAAGGCAAAGAAATCTTTGTATTTGTGGGGCTCATCGAAACACCTCATTAAAACCTTCCTGTGCCTAACAGGATAGGAAAGAGTGTGTCCTCACCAAAATTTGTTCTAGGGGATACATAGAGAGGAAAAAGAAATACAATGTCAACTGGCTCTGCTAATCATGATACAATTTTAAATGCTCAATATTCCAAGGTAAGCGGAGGTATCGCCCTTCTTTATCTTTTAACCGATATGTGCCTGGTTTTATCCTTTCGGTGACCTCGTAGGGGCCTTCCCAGTTAGGTCCCAACTTCCCCAAGCTCTTGTATTTAGTATGCAAGAAAACTTTGCGTAAAACCTTGTCTCCCACCTGAAAATCTCTATGCTTTACTTTGGACGCATAGCGACTCCTCATAAGAGTTTGATAATGAAGGGAAGTCAGCTGTGCTCGCTGTCTCTTTTCCTCAACCAAGTCTAAAGCCAACGCTCTACTCTGGTCATTTCTGTCCGAGTCATACGTTGCTATTCGATGTGAGGGGAAAAGGATCTCCGAAGGGACCACGGCATCCATCCCGTAAACTAAAGCAAATGGGGACACAGCAGTGGCCGTTCGGGAGTCGTTCGGTATGCCCATAACACCTCCTGTAAATAGTCGGGCCATTTCCCGGTTTTACCTTCCAAGTTCTTTTTCAAACCGTCGAGGATTGTGCGATTAGTTACTTCCACCTGCCCATTCGCCTGAGGGTGAAATGGTGCCGAAAAACATTGTCGTATGCCCCTCGATATACAAAAGCTCTGGAATTCCTTGTTATCAAATTGAGGCCCATTGTCCGTGGTAATCTGCAATGGTACACCAAAACGACAACAAATGTTAGATATGAAAAACTTGATCACGTCTTTGGCCTTTGTTCCCGCGAGCGGCTCAGCCTCCACCCACTTAGAAAAATAGTCGACTGCCACTATTATCGTCTGTCTGCCCCCAGATGCCATGGGTAGAGGCCCAACCAGATCAATGCCCCACCTGTCAAACGGGACTGCCTCTGAGATGCTTTCCATCAATACCATGGGCTTGTGAATTACATTAGCATAGCGCTGGCACGTGTCGCAGCGTTTGACTAAATATTTTGCGTCGGCCGTGATAGTGGGCCAATAATAGCCTGCCAGGAATATCCTGCGGATTAAAGCCTTATATCCACAATGAGCAGATCCTTCACCGTCGTGTAACTCGGAGATGATAGTTTGTGACTCGGGCCCACTCAAACACCTTAATAATGGCCGACTCAGAGATCTTTTATACAGCAATCCTCCTAACAAATTATACACCTTAATAATTTGTGACTCGGGCCCACTTGAATCTAACTTTTCTGGCTTCATCTTTGTCGACGAGCAAAATGTCATGAGCTAAAAAATCAATGAGAACTGTTCTCCAATCAGGCGTAATCACGTGGCTTTCCTCTGAGATGTTCATCGCATGTTCTTCGTCAATCGAGATCGAAGGGTATTCCTAAACCAACACCCACGAATATCCTTCTGTTCGTGAAGCGGAGGCGAGAGAATCCGGGACAACATTTAATTCTCTTCGAACATGCTCGAACTTAACTCCCTCGAATTCAGATGCCAAATCTTTCATCAGCTTCAAATACCGTATCAGCGTTTCCTTCCTGGCCTCGGACTCCCCCGAAGCTTGGTTTATCACTAACTGAGAGTCACTGATCAACTTTATTCGCCGAGCCCCGCATATTTGAGCCAATCGTAAGCCTGCTAGAGCAGCTTCATTGTTAGTAGCCTTAAAACCGAAATGAATGGCTTGGAACATAGCCACCCCTTGGGGGGAAATCAATTGGACTTCTGCCCCACTTCCTGAAATGTTTGACCCGCCATCCGTCCGTATCACCCATTCCTCTTTGTTAACCATGTCATGTACCTCCTGTTCTTTTCTATCTGAATGGAACTCAACCAAAAAATCGGCTAAGACTTGTGCTTTTATTGCCATTCGAGGCTCGAACGTTATGTCGAAGTCTCCCAGCTCTACGGACCATTTAGTCATCCTGCTAGAGATGTCTGGTCTTTGTAATAGACTCTTCAGAGGAAAAGTCGTCCGAACAACGATAGGATGGGCCTAGAAATAAGGTCTCATCTTCCGAGCTGCCGTTACCAAAGCTAAAGCTACCTTCTCCAAAGTGAGATATCGTTTCTCCGCATCCAACAAACTCTTACTGACATAATAAATTGGCCTTAGAAGAGAGTCATCTTCGCGGAGGAGAACGGCACTGACAGCACATTCAGATACCGCTACGTAGACAATTAACGTTTCCCCTACCACAGGTTTAGACAAGACTTCCGGAGAGGTCAAATACTCTTGGATTTGACGAAAAGCGGTCGAACATTCTTCAGTCCAACAGAAATGCTTCGCATTCCGCAATATTTTAAAGAATGGGGCATACTTATCCGATGAGCGAGAAATGAATCTATTCAAAGCAGCCAATCTCCCTGTCAGAATTTGCACTTCCTTAATATTTCGGGGAGGTGTCATCGCAATCAGAGCTTTTAGCTGCTCGGGGTCAGCCTCGATGCCTTTTTCGCTGATCATGTACCCCAGAAATTTACCTGACCTCACCCCGAAAATGCACTTCTCCGGGTTGAGTTTGAGATTGACTCTGCTTAAATTGTGGAATGTCTCTGCCAAGTCAGCAAAGTGGTCTTCGTCTCGCTCACTTTTGACTAACATATCATCGATATAGGCTTCCATGTTCCGCCCAAACTGTCCCTCGAAAGTTTTATTGACCAGGCGCTGATAGGTTGCCCCAGCGTTTTTTAATCTGAACGGCATGACCTTATAGCAATATAAACCTCGCCCAGTAATAAAAGAAGTACTTTCCTCATCGTTAGTTGCCAGTCGAATTTGGTTGTATCCCGAGTAAGTGTCCATAAAAGACAACAATCGATTTCTGGAGGTTGAATCCACTAACTGATCGATGCAAGGCACAGGGAACGCATCCTTAGGACAAGCCATGTTCAAATCCGTAAAGTCAATACACATACTCCACTTGCCATTTTTCTTTCTCACCAACACTGGATTCGACGCTCATACGGGATAATGCGACTCGCGAATATGACCGATGCTCAGCAGCCTTTCGACCTCCGACAAAATCGCTGAGGCCTTTTCCGGGGAGACATGCCTTCTTTTCTGGACTATAGGTCGAACATCCAATCGTATCGCGAGTTTATGACACATGATTTCCGCCGGTACACCAGTGACATCCTGTGCACACCAAGCAAACATATCAAGTTTATCAGATAAGAAAGTAATTAGCTTCTCCTTAAATTCTGGAGAGAGGTGGACCCCTATTTTCAGAAATTTGCCAGTCGCAAATTCGTGTGTCGCAGAATCTTCTTCTGGGACCTGAAATCCGGGGGCCTCCCTCGGATCATCACAAGGGATGACCTCGGGGGGTGGCCCCTTTAATTGCTATGCTGGGTCGGAGGTCCCCCCTCGAACCCCCTTAGAGGACAGGGCTACCTGGTAACATTCACGTGCCATCTTCTGGCTACTTCGGACTGTCCCAATATTGTTTCCAATCACATACTTTAAGCACTGATGCACTGTGGAGATTACGCCATGCATCCGGGACAGCCAAGAGCGACCCAGGATGGCATTATATGAGGTTGGTGCGTCGACCACAATGAAAAGTACCTCCACCTCTTTCTTAAATGGTCATCAGCCCAGCTCAACCATACACCGAAACTCTCCTACTACAATTGCCGTGGCACCAGTAAAACCCACTATTGTCCTGTCGGATCTTCGGATAACCGGTGGGTCAGAGATGCGGCGGTAAGTACTCATAAACAATATATTCGCCGAGCTTCCTGTGTCGATGAGTATTTTCTGAATCTGATCCCCAACAATGCCCGCCGCAATCACTACAGCGTCCTCATGAGGGCCTGCAACATTTCGCATATCATCATCATCGAAACAAATAATTGGGGAAGGCGAGCGATACATTTGCGCGGAGACTCCCGCTTCAATCTGGGTGGTCAGGTTGACCATGTGCCGCTTTCGAGAGCTATTAGAATTTCCTGCGATTTTGTCTCCCCCGAAAATTGCCAGGGAATCAAAAAATGCACAAAGACTGTCTACCCTTCCCTTCGAAATTTCTTCCTCTACCAGGTTCACATTGTTCCTCCCCACTTTGGGGTCCAGATACTCTTGTTCGATGTCAAAATCGTCGACCCCCTCGGAAATTACCATGGCTGTGTCAGTATTCTTTGAGACAGCTTTTACCACGACATTTTTCTGGGAGTGTTTTTTGACAAACTCCAACAGCATTCCATTCTCGATTAGAGCTTGCACCTCCTTCTTCAAAGCTATGCAATCTTTGGTGTCATGCCCAATATCCTCATGATACTTGCAATATTTGTTAACGCTTCTGCTTTCCCTCGGTGTCTGTATGGGAAAAGGCTTCCTGAACGTGACCGTAGACCTAGCTTTATCAAATATCGCAGCAACATTTTCTGTCAACTCCGCGAAATAATCGGGTCGAACCCATTTGTTTGACATGAGTCTTCCCCCTTGATTGTAGTTTTGCTGATTGCCATAGTACTGCGGGTTCGACTTTTGCCTCAGAGGATACTGACCCGCACTTTTAGCCTGAACGTTCGACCGAGGGCCCTGGGCACTTGATTCAGTCCTTTGGAATTGATTATGGTCCAACTGCTCTCCTGAACCTTTCTCCGAAGCTTGGGTTTCTTCTACCAAGATTATCTTCTCAACTTGATCTAGCAATGCTCTGAAGGTCATCGCCTGGCTTTCCGCCACCGTGTCCTTTAACAACCCGGGGAGCAGACCCATCCTAAAAGCCGCAAGCGCCACCGAGTCCTTATAGTACTCCATATCCGTTTTGGTCTTGACAAAGCGATTAGTATAATTTTTAAGGCTCTCCCCCACCTTTTGTTGACAGTAAATGATTGTGTCACCGTTGGCACAGAACTTCTTGCTACCCACGAAGTGTTGCCTGAAGATGCTCCAGAACATATCAAAAAATTTAATCGAGCCCTGAGGTAGCCTGTTGTACCACTTAGATGCCACTCCCTTGAAAGTCTGAGAGAATGCTCTGTATAGCAGCTTATCATCGTCGTCGAAATTGATCATAAAATTCTTGAACTGTTCGATGTGATTATCCGGATCTTGTGTCCCGTCGAACTTTTCTAACTTTGAAATATCAAAGTGATTCGGAAGGTTTCCCACTAAGATCTCTGAGGACAGGGGAGAGGCTCTCCAATTGTGACCTGTACGATAAATGTTGGACCTCAAATTGTCGTTGTTCGAAAAGTACAAACCCTCCTCGGAAGGTAAAGTGTATTGCTGCTGCCACTCTGAATTTCGAGGGCCCATATCATCTTTCTTGCCAGGGCACTTGGCCTGTTCATGAGACTGATCACCACCTCGGTCATGGCGACTCTTTTCCCTCGAGGATTTTCTCTCCGAACTTCTTCCTCTTTGGAAATCGGCTCACCTATGATCACGCTTTTTCCTCCTGTGGTATCTCCAAGGAGATGATTCCGAGGTGCTATACCGTGAGTAGTCACTTGAAGCGTCCGAGTCCGATCGGTGTGCCTCTCTTCTCCTCGGGGATCGTCGTTCGCGCCTCCGATATCTGTCGTCCCTCTTATTGGGACGAACTTCAATTTCGCGTTCCTCCTTTTCGATGACGGTTTCTCTCCTTATCTCGGATCGAAGATTTTTCTGTGTGGCTTCTTTTTCTGCTTTCAACCTTTCGATTTCCAGCAGCAATTCATTTCTCTGAGCCAGGAGGACGGAGTCATCGAAAACGTTCTCGACTCGCCGACCTCCTTCTCCTTCGGATTCCATATCGTTCTGGAAGTCATCTGCCTCCATGTTTTCCTTGCACTGGTTAATCAAGTCATCCCCTTGGCCCTCCATGGTCCTCCTCGGAATAGGAATTATTTCCAAGAAGCGATTATCGACAGAACGATTGTCGTTTCCCACAGACGGCGCCACTGAAGAGTTTAAAGGTGGTCCAGGGGTGATTTTACGATACAAAGATTGTTGATAGAGGATTTTGCGATACAGAAATGTCTCCGTGTTAGATTTAGAGAGAGAAAGTTTAGATTGCTAAGTAATGTAGAGAGAGAAAGTCTCGTACTATTCATCTCGGGATTTGTGAAGCGTGTGTGGTCCTTTTATAGTACAATTGCGGACCCCACACGCTTTAACTTGGACTAATTACATCTTTTGGTCCCTACATTTTGCTTTCTTCCTATTTTGACTACCTCTTTATAATTAATACAATTCAGCCCTTATACACTTATTTCTATATATTTTCCTCCTATCATACTTTTCCTTTGCTATTTTCTCCTGTCAAGTTTCTTCTTTACACTTTTCTCCTTGTCTTTTTATTCTTCCTTATCATACTCTACTAGCATGCATCATGGCATCCGAGTTATCTAAATTTCCATTATCGATGGAACAATTAGCTGTTGTGGCAAAATTGTGCAAAAATCATCAAATCCCCTTCTACCACTACAACATGGGGAATGACTACAAGGTAGTGAACGATCTTCTAGAGTTTGAAAATCCCTGGAGGACGCCGTTCTTATTCATTAGTGGGGCTTGAGAAAATGGCAAGAAGATCAAGGTTGACTCAAACCCAAGCCAACTGACAAGTCGCTGGAAGAGCATTGCTGAGTTTCTCTTATTTCTTATTTAATCTTTTAAGCATTAAGTTTTTGATCCGAACTGACTCATACTTCTTCCTATTGTTTCTAAGGAGTTTTCAAACTATGTGGAGGCAGTTCGGGATACTTGTGCCAAGCTGAACGCTTGGGATTTGAAGAAGTGGGGAAATGATTTTTACAACTACTTCACGTCGGGGAACTACGTGAGGTCTCATCTGTGGAACACCACAGGGAGAAGAGAGCTCTCTTGGGAAGAGCTAACCACCCCTCCCCCTGTAGATGCCATCCCAAGTATGACAAAGTACAAAAATGCTAAACTTTACTTGACTTCCAGGCCAAAGCCCCCAGTCACTTGAACAAGATGAAAAACAAGAAGAAGAAGAAGACCACAACAGACCCACCCCAAACAACCACTGAAGGGACTGGTTCACTATGATGGAAGCTGGTAGGTCAAACATTCCACCGAAGATTTCAAAGAGAGACAAGAAACGTAAGGCCAATAATGATGAGAAGGCTGCAAAAAAGAAGAAAGTTACTCTGGGAGCAGAGATAATCTTTCGTCCTCCTGAAGTCCCCCCTCCAGCTTCTACCGATCCTACCTTGTAGGAGGAAATTCCAACTAACCTCCATTCCGAACAGGTTGTTGGTGATGGTAACAAATAGGTAGACCTTGACGCATTTCAAAACATCAATATATATTTCAATGACTTTAAAAAGATGACTTTGCGGAGCCTTACCATCCTCCTAGCTCTTCCAATGTTATAACTTAAAATGGAAAGACTTACGTAATATCTAGTGAACAAGATACCTTGAGTCACGCCCTCTTGGGTTATGTTCGACCAGTGCTCGATCTAAAGAGACAGGTAAGGGATCAAAATGTTACCATTAATACCGTGACTTCAGAGAAGCAGAACTTATCAACCAGTTTTCTCAGTGCTCAGCAAAGTATAAAATCTTTGAAGAAGGAAAAAGAAGATTAAGCTGCCAAACTGCTCAAGTCAGAAGCGGTCAACAAAAAACTTCAAACCAAACACTCCGGCCTGGAGACTTCTTCTTCAAAGGAAGTCACAGCTTTGAGAGGCAATTATGAACTAAGGACAATACTATCAAGACTTTGTCCGATGACAAAGTTAAGTTGGAGAATACTGTCCAAGAAAAGACCAAAGAGAAAGATGCCCTGGAACGTCAACAAGCTGAAGCTATAGTTGCAGGGATAAAGAAATATGCTAATGGAATAGTAGATTCTCTGGAGAAGAGGGATGGTGGAATCAAGTCTAATATGGTCCTATTGTTCCATGAGACGTTTCCTAACAGGACCCTTGGTCATTTGTAGAAATATGTGGACTATGAAGATCTATCTTTCCATACGTTGGCTGATGGGGATAAACATAACTAATCCAGTGGGATAGACTCTGATGATGATGAAGAAGTGGGTGAGAGTTCAAGTGCTGAACTCAAAAGTCCCAAAAAATATGGTGGTGAAGAAAAATCCGAAGGGAACAAGCCCTAAGGTTATATTATGTACTTTTTTGTTTTGAAAGACTAAAGCCATTAGATGGCCAAGGAATTTTTTGTACCAGTGATTGGTTTGAGTCTGATGAGTATCTAATTATCGCATTCCCCTTTGTTTAATTTTTTTTTAAATCTTTTATGGCCAATGTTGAAATAGCCTTTAATATTTCAGAGGTGTTAAACAAAAGTATCCAACATCTCTGATCACATGTGTTTAATAATTGTGATCAAGTGCTAAGAATATCTGATCAACTCAAGAAGACTTGAGAGCCGGGATGTTGAATAAGCATTTAATATCTGAATTGAAACAAAATTGCACCAAACTTTTGAAGAAGACATCATATATTATTGAAAAACCCGGACACCTCGTTAAAACCTTCTCGCGCCACCAGGGTAGGAAAGAGTATGCCCCCCAATATTTACATTGACGTTTAAAAAGTAAATATTTACAAAATATTTTAATTCAAAGTATAACCTGAGATGCTCAATGTTCCGCGGGTGCCTTAGAACTCTCTGTTCTTTGTCTTGGAGCCTGTATGTTCATGGTTTAATCTTTTCAGAGATCATATAAGGGCCTTCCCATTTCCGAGCTAGCTTACCGAACTGTTTTTCCTTGGTATGTAAAAATAATTTTCTTAAAACTTTATCCCATGTTTGGAAATCTCTTCTTTTAACTTTGGAAGCAAATATGCTCCTTATCAAGCTTTGGTAATGTGCTGTTCTCGGATGTACTTTAACCTTTTTTTCTTTTATCAAGTTCAACGAATTTCTAACTGCTACATCATTAGCCTGTTTGAAATAGTTTTGGACTATGTGTGATGGTAAAGTAGCTTTTATGGGAGTAATATCATTCATCCCATATACCAAAGCAAAAGGAGACTCTTTTGTGGCAACTCGATGAGTAGTTCGATAGGCCCATAATACTTCTTGTAAATAACTTGGCCACTTTCACGCAACTCCTTCCAAATTCTTCTTTAATCCAGACAAGATAGTTCCATTTGCAACCTCAACCTGGACATTTGCTTGAGGGTGGAAGGGAGAAGAAAAACAATGTTGAATCCCTCTAGAAGTACAGAAGACTTTCATGTCTTTATTATCAAATTGTGGCCCATTGTTTGTAGTAATTTTCCGAGGAACCCCAAATCTGCAACATAATTTAGATAAAATAAACTTAATGGTTGCCTTCAAAGTGGTTCCTGCCACAGGAGCTGCCTCTATCCATTTAGACTAATAGTCAATAGCTACTATGATTGTTTTACATCCACAGGATGCCATAGGAAGAGGCTCGACTAGATCCATACTCCATATGGCAAAAGGTACTCGTTCTGATATGGGTTCCATAGAACTGCTGGTACATGAATTTCATTCCCATATTTCTGACAAGGATCACACTTTTTCACCATCTCTTTAGCATGATGGTTGGCAAGTAATATCCTGCTAATAAGACTCTTCTAGTTAAGGCCATATAGTCACAGTGTGCAAAACCTTCCCCATCATGTAGCTCAGATAATACAACCTAGGATTCTTCAAACCCTAGACAACGTAGGAGAGGTGTGTTGAAAGATTTTTTGTAAAATAAACTCTCACAATATCAAGAAACCACGAGCTTTGTGCTTGATCTTTCTTGCTACAGCTTTATCCGGAGACAAAGTTCCATCGGAGATGTATTGGAGAAGAGCATATCTCCAATATTTAGGTTGAATAACAAGTATACTCATACTTTCCTCACTCTCTTTGTCCTGAATGGTCTGTATGGATAGATATTCTTGTACAAGAATCTATGGGTAGCATTCAAAATAGGCTATAGTTGCCAAGGAGTCTACCAGAGTGTTTTTCGATCTAGGAATGTGCTCATAGTAAACATTTTTAAATTTTGCGATAAATTATTTCAGCATAAACAAGTTTTTAATCAACTGTTCTTTCTTTGCTTCAGATTTTCCCTGAGCATGGTGAATGAACAATTGAGAGTCACTCATTAACCAGACTCTTTTAGCCCCACATACGAGAGCTAACTTGAGACCAGCTATGGCTGCTTCATATTCGGACTCATTGTTAGAAGCTCTGAACCCAAATTATATGGCATGATACATCTTGTCAGTATATAGAGAAGTTAGACAAATCATAGCTCCACAACCCATAGTACTTGATCCACCATCAGTTTGAACTACTCATTCTTTCTTAGATTTATTTTCTGATTCATGTCCGAAGGATCTATCAACACGAAATTATACCAAGAAGTCAGCCACTGATTGGGCTTTAATCGTTCTTTGAGGGGCAAAGTCAATATCGTAATCACCCAACTCTACTGACCACTTGGTCATTCTGCTTGATACATCAGCCTTCTGAAGAACACTTTTCAAAGGGAAAGATGTTCGAACAAAATTGAATGAGCTTGGAAATATAGTCTCACTTTTTTTGCTGCAATTACTAAGTCCAACGCTAATTTTTCCAATCTCAAGTACCTTCTTTCAGCATCCAACAGACTCTTACTAATGTAATAGACCGGACAAGGGTAATTGTCCATCTCTCTCACTAGCACAACACTTATTGCATATTCTGATACAACTAGATACACATAGAGCTTTTCTCCCCGAACAGGTTTGAAAAGAGTTTTGGGTGAGGATAAGTGCTTGTTTATTTCAATAAAAGCCTAGTCACACTATGGAGACCAGTTGAAGTCGTTAGGATTCCTCAACACTTGGAAGAATGGAGTGTAGTTATCTGATGATCTTAAGATAAACCGATTCAACGCAGCCAATCGTTTGTCAACCTTTGAACTTCTTTAACATTCCGAGGAGGGTCCATTGCTAGTAAGGCATTAAGTTGATCCGGATAAGGCTGAATTCCTTTTTCACTTATTATGTAACCCAATAATTTTCCAGATCGGACCCCAAATACACACTTCTCAGGGTTCAACTTTAAATTCACAAATTCTAAATTGGAGAACGTCTCTTGAAGGTGAGATATATGTGAATCTTCCTCCAAGATTTTAACCATCATATCATCTGTGTAAACCTCCATATTCCTGCCAATCTGATTAGCAAAAGCTTTATTCACCAACCTCTGATAAATGGCCTTAACAGTTTTCAATCCGAATTGCATCACCTTGTAATAATGAAGACCTCTGTCTGTGATGAAAGTAGTGTGATATTGATCTTTCGGATCTACTTGTATCTGGTTGTACCCTGAGAAGGCATACATAAAGGATTATAACTTGTTTCCAGAGGTATAATCCACTAACTGATATATTCGAGGAATATGATAAAGATCCTTAGGGCAAACCCTATTTAGGTCAGTGAAATCAATGCACATACGCCACTTGTCATTCTTTTTCTTGACTAGCACAGGGTTGGCAGTCCATAAAGGGTATTGAGATTATTTAATTGATCCATCATGGTTAAACGATCAACTTCTTGAGCAATCACATCTGCTTTTTCCTTAAAAAAACCTTCTCTTTTGTATAACTGGTACAATATCACTTCGGATTGACAATTTGTGAGCGATAATATTTGTTGGCACTCTAGTAACATCACTATTACACTATGCAAAACATGTTGATTTTTCATCAAAAATGATAATAACCGGTGTTTCAATTCCGGTACTAGCTTGGAACCAATCTTAACAGTCTTGCCCTCTACAAGGGAGTGAGTTTCAACCTCCTCAATTGGTATTATCACACTGGGAGTCTCCCTAGGATCATCAATTTCATTTTCCTCAGCAGAAGGCTCCAGTAGCTGCTAATCTTTATTAATTCTAACTGCCCCTACAGTTTTAGGGACAAGGACAGTTGCATAGCATTCCTTGGCCATCTTTTGACTGCTCCAGACAACACCTACTTGTCCCTGGACTGTATACTTTAAACATTGGTGGAACATAGAGGCCACAACATGCATTCTGGAGAGCCAAGACCTCCCAAATACTGCATTGTATGATGTTGGGAAATCTACCACAATAAAGATCACTCTTACCAATTTTTAAAGGGTCCCTTGCCCAATAATACTTCCTCTTCGAACTCCCCGATCACATCTACAGAAATTCCTATGAAGCCTGCAATAGTTTTGTTCGAATGTTGTATGAACGAAGGGTTTCTCATTTTCCTGTAGGAGCTTAAGAATATAATGTTTGCCGAACTTCCTGTATCAATCAGAATTCAGAGTATATCATTTCTCCTTATTGAAGATCCTATTACCACCGCATATTCATGAGGCCTTGCAATGTTCATCAGGTCATCCTCATGAAAAACTATAAACGGGGATGAGTATAAACACTGATAGGTGGACATCCCACCATCCAACTGGGTGGCCGAATTATGAATATGCATCTTCCTTGATGAAATGGAAAGTGAAGTCACTGTATCTCCTCCGAAAATAGTTAATGATTCAAAAAAGCTGATCAGTCCGGAAACTGTCTTGGTTTTGTCTGTTATCACCCCACCTGATTCTTGACTCGTATCTGATCTAGATACTCAGAGTTTACATCAAATCTTTCAACAATCACCATTGCACCCTCTTGTGTAGACGTCCCAAAATTGTTCAAAGGACCTGTCCGGGGAGCATTGGTTTGTGCATTATTTGTTCTGCTTTCATCTTGCTTTTTAACGTAGCCCCCCAACTTGCCCCTTTCAATGAGGTCTCAGACCTCCTGCTTTGAGGCTATACAATCGTGGGTATCATGACCTATATCATTGTGGTATTGGCAGAAGCGAGTGCTCCAATTATCTCTGAGGGACTGTAGTATTGTTGGCTTTCTAAAATGCACCTCATTCTTAGTCTTGTCATAAATTATAGCCACACTCTCCCCAACTCAGCAAACCACTCAAGCTGAACCCAGCCCCCCCTCTTACTTCTGGTTTGTTGACTTTAAGTTTGGTTGGACTGATTCTTCTTTGACCGGTTGGACCCCTGTCCAGTCTCCTTTGCCCTATAATCGGATTGGTTAGTAGCTGGTGGAGTTGTTGTTGTAGTATTATATCTCACTTGATGGTGTACTCTGGTTTTCTTGGTCTCTTCTTTGTTGATTTGCTTTCCCACTTGATTCAATAAACGACCACAAGTTATAGCATTCTTTTGAGTTACCAAATCGGCTAGATTTCTTGGATTTAAACCTTGTGTAAGGGAAGCAATTACAACTTGTTCAAAGCAATTTGCCAGCTCATTCTTTTTATTCAAAAAACTATTAATGTACTCCTTTAAAGACTCGTTCGATTCCTGAGCACAATAGATAATGATGTCCCCATTAATCTTGAGTTCCTTACTTCCAACAAATTATCTCCGGAAGGCAACCTTGAACGTCGCAAAATTTCTTATACACCCCTGAGATAGACTGTTGTACCATTTGAGGGCACTTCCTGTGAAAGTTTGGGAGAAGGCCTTACACAACAGTTTCTCAGAGTTAAAATTTATCATAAAGTTTTTGAATTATTCCAGATGGTTGTCTGGATCTCGACTCCCATCGTATTTCTCCATCTTGGAGCTATCAAACCTTTTAGGAAGATGTCCGAAGAGTATTTTTGTGGACACAGGCGATTGCCTCTAAGTTTTGCTGCGATTGAAAACGGTATCTTCATTAGAGGTTGCAAACATACCCGGTTTGGCCTGAAAGGCAAAGGGATCAATCAACAACTAATCAATATTCCTACTAGCTGAGCCCTTACCCTGGTGCTTCTTAAGCCTGTCATGCATATCCCTATTTCGTGAGTGTTTTTAGTCAACTTCATTTTCTTTTTAAATTTTCCTTCATCACTGATGAGTTCGGATTATCCAGTCACAGCCCACTGTATTATTCGAACAAGGGCAATTCAGACAATAACATGCCACTGAACTATCCGAGCAAGACAAAATTAAAAACACTTAAACACCTTTTGACTAAGCTATGTGCTAATCAGCTTAAAAGATAACGGGTCCTTAAACTCAACCTGGTTTCATAACTTAACCCGTAAGCCCATGGGTCCTTAATTAGGGTATAAATACCCCAACCACTCTCATTAATGAGGAGAATGAACATTTAATACAACCAGGCTGCTCAAATCTCTCACTACTTTACACCAAACACTTAATACTCAAAATACTTTACAAAATTACACACAGCCCAAAATAAACCAAACCAAATTGGCAACCACAGTGGGAGAGCGATGGTGCCTTAATCTTGCATTCAAAACCAGTAGAAAAGACCAGTTCGGATGAATCCGAACGAGCAAGAAACTCCACCACCTATGGTGGAGGTAGTTGTGGAAAACAAGGAATACACCATCGAAGAGCGAGACAAGCTGAGAGCAGAAATAGAGGCGTTGAGGGACATAAAACAAGTAGGAAATGGTATAAAAGAGAAGTTGAGGGCGTCAGCCATTCATCATACTGAAAATCCTAGGGAGAATGATCCATCAGCAAACTCATTTGAGTTAAAAAAAACCATGTCAGTTCTAAGAAGACTCACCGGTCTAAGCCGGTTCAAAGTTCATATTCTGAGTCCTCTAGCAGCTCTTCAAACGAGGCTGAGCTTGAGGTTCTTTGTCATCAAGCAGTGATGAAGGGAGGTCCAAGAAGAAACAAAAACTAGTGAAAAAATATTCAAGAAAGAAAGATAGGCATGGGAGACTTAAAAGGCATCTGGGCAAATGGTCATCTCACAACCACAATCACAGGCATGTAGATCAGTTGTTGATCGATCCTTTTGCTTTTCAGACCGAACCAAGTATTTTTGCAACACCTAATGAAGACACAGTTTTCAGTCGTAATAGGAATTGAAGACAGTCACCTTTGTCTGCCAAAATATTGTTCGGAAACCTACCAAAAAAGTTCGACAACTCCAAAATGGAGAAGTATGATAGAAATAAGGATCCCAACAATCATCTTGAGCAGTTCAAGAACTTCATGATAAATTTTGATGATGATGACAAACTTCTGTGTAGAGCCTTCTCCCAATATTTTACGGGAAGTGCTCTTAAGTGGTACAACAGCTTACCCTAGGGGTGTATCAGAAACTTTGATACATTCCGGGTTGCCTTCTGAAGGCAATTTGTGGGAAGTAAGGAGGTGAAGGGAAATGGATATACTATCATCCATTGTGCCCAATATCCAAATGAGTCCTTAAAAGACTACATAATTCGGTTCGTAAATACCAAGAACGGGTTAGCAGATTGCTTCAAACATGTGGCAATTTCTTCCTTGAGCCAATGGTTGAACCCTATAAATCTGGCTGATTCGGTAACCAGGAAGAAGGCCATGACTTGGGGTGGCTTATTAAATCAGGTGTGGAAGTAGAATAACATGGATGAAACCAAGAAAACTAGGATGCATCGTCAGGTGAGGTCGACCACAACAGCTCAAAACCAGTCCGGATATAAGGCTAAGGAGATCGGACAAGGGTCCAACATGGCTAAGCAGGCTCAATCCAACCAAAATCAATCTCAGAGCCAACAGTCAAGGAGTAAAAGAGGTCATTGGGTTCAACTGGAGTGGTTTGCAGAATTAAAAGAGAATGTGGCCATAATTTATGACAAGACCAAGGATGAAGTCTATTTCCGAAAACTAGCAGCACTACAGTCTCCCAAAGACAGTCGAAATACTTGTTTTTACCAGTATCATAGTGATATTGGCCATAACACCCAAAACAGAATTGCTCTGAAGTAGGAAGTACAAAATCTCATTGAAAGAGGTAAGTTGGGATCTTATGTCAAAAGAAAAAGTAAAAACATGCCTGACAATGCTCATCGGGCCCTACGAACAATGTAGGAACATCTACTCTTGAGGGGGCAATGGTGATCCTAAAACAATTTGATGTCGATTCAGAGTACCTGGATCCTGATCCAACCCGGAATAAAATAGGGGTCATTATAGAGCAAACTAAGACGGTGTCCGGACTCATTAGTTTCTTTGAGTCACTCACAATATTCGGAGGGGATACCATGACAGCGCCCACTCCTTCATAAAAAAAGAGGCATGTTCATAGTTTGGCTACTTAGTTGGAAGGAGACATGTCTTCTTATCAATTCCAAACCCCTTTTCCATTCATAGTTTTTGATGAGGATGATTTAAGAAATATTGTTGGGCCTCATGAATATGCTGTTGTGATAAGAGCATCTATTGGGGGCAATGATATCAGACGAACTCTGATAGACACAAGCATTTTGACAAACATCTTCTTTTTAAGTTCTTACAAGCAGATGAAAAATCCGGTCGTTATTCAACGATCAAACAGAACCATTGTGGGCTTCACGGGGAGGTCTGCGGATGTAATCGGGGAGTTTGAAGAAGAGGTGCTGTTGGGCAAGGGACCTTTTAAAAAGCTGGTCAGAGTATTATTTGTTGTGGTAGATTGCCCTCACATGTTACAATGCAATCTTTGGGAGATCCTGGCTCTCTATAGTGCATGTTGTGGCATCAACAATCCACTAGTGTTTGAATTATGCAGTTCAAGGGAAAGTGGGTGTTATCCGAAGTAGTCAGAAGATAGCAATGGAGTGCTATGCAACTGCATTTTCTCCTAAAACTTTGGGAGCAGTTCGAATCAATGAAAATAACAATTATTTGGGCCTTCTGAGGGGAAGGGTGAGATTGATGACCTCAGAGAGGCCATAGTGTTATAATATCAGTGGAAGATGTTGAAATCCACCCCCTGGCAGAGGGTAGAAGTATCAAGGTTGGCTCCAAGATGGCGCTAGAGTTAAAAAAAAGAAATTGTTGTCCTTTTTATCAAACAATCAACATGCTTTCGCTTGGTGCATTGGTGATGCAACAAGAGTACCTGCAAGCATTATCTCACACAAACTATCAATTCAGAGTGATGTTGCACCTGTTGTGCAGAAAAGGAGGGCCTTCTCCAAGGAGAAAGCTGATGTAATAGTCCAAGAAGTTGATCGGCTTACCAAGATAGGGCACATAAAAGAGTCCCAGTATCCTTTATAGACTGCCAATCCGGTGTTAGTCAAGAAAAAGAACGGGAAATGGCGTACATAGATGACATGATGGTTAAAAGCTTGGAGGAGGATTTAAACATAATTGACCTTCGGGAAACCTTTGCCAATCTGACAATGGTGAATTTGAAACTAAATCCAGAAAAATGTGTCTTTGGGGTTCGATCCGGAATTTTTTTGGGGTATGTGATAAGTGAGAAAGGGATACAGCCTGATCCGGATCAGTTGAATGCTCTATTAGAAATGGATCCTCCTCGGAATATTAAAGAAGTCTAGAGGCTTACTGGAAGGTTGGCTGCCTTGAATCGTTTTATTTCAAGGTCTTCAGACAAGTGTGCTATGTTTTTCCAAACCATGAAGAGTGCTAAAGACTTTAATTGGTCTCCACAATGCAGCCAAGCTTTTGATGAAATAAAGAAACACTCATGTTCACCAAAGACCCCTTTTAAGCTCGTACAAGGAGAAACACTGTATGTATACTTGGCTGTGTCAGAATGCACTATAAGTGCAGTATTGGTAAGAGAGGTGGAAAATTACCCTCGCCTGGTGTACTACATCATCAAAAGTCTCATAGATGCTGAGAAAAGTTACTTGAAGCTTGAAAAGTTGGCACTAGCCTTAGTGATTGCTGCAAGAAAAATGAGGTCGTATTTTCAGTCTCATTCCATCATTGTCCAAATATCTTTCCCATTGAAGAATGTTCTTCAGAAAGCAAATATATCAAGCGGGATAACCAAGTGATCAGTAGAATTGGGTGATTATGACATTGATTTTGCCCCACGAACTGCTATCAAAGCTCAATCTGCTGCTGATTTCCTCGTAGAATTCCATCCGGATATGAGTTCTAAACAAGTTTCAGAAGGAAAAAACAAAAAAGAATCCGGACTGATGGTGGATCAACCACAATGGGTTGTGGAGCTGGAATTTGCCTAACCTCTCTGTATGGTGATAAAATGTACCATGTTATATGCTTTGGATTCACGGCCTCTAACAATGAGTCTGAATATGAAGCGGTTATAGCTGGTCTCAAGTTAGCTTTCTTATGTGGGGCTAAAAGAGTTAGGTTAATGAGTGATTCCTAGCTTCTTATACATCATATTCAAGGTCAATCTAAGGCCAAGCAGGATCAACTGATCAAATACTTACTCATCTTTAAAGAGGTGGCAACCAACTTCAAAAGTGTTTGTTATGAGCATAATCCTAGATCAGAAGATACACTGGCAGATTCCTTGGCAACCATAACATATTCTGAGTCTTACCCTTGGATTCATGTACAAGAATGCCCATCCATACAGTCAAATCAGAACAAGGAAAAGGAATAAAGCTTGAGTATACAAGTTGTTCAACCTAGAGATTGGAGATTTTCTCTTCTTCAATACATTTCTGATGGGGTTTTGCCTTCGGATAAAGCTATGGCAAGAAAAATTAAACACATGGCTCGTGGTTTTTTTTTATCATAAGGGAAGTTCTCCTATAAAAAAATCTTTCAGTAGACCTCTCATGTGTTGTTTGGGGGTTGAAGAATCTCAAGTCGTTTTATCTGAACGACACGATGGAGAAGGGTCAGCACATTGTGGCTACAGGGCACTGACCCGGAGGGTATTATTGGTTGGGTACTATTGGCCATCCATAATGGCATATGCTAAAGAAATGTTAAAGAAATGTAATCCATGTCAAAGGTATGGCAACAAAATTCATGCGCCAACAGTATCTATGGAGTCTATTTCTGAGCCAGTACCTTTTTCTCGTTGGGGATTGGATTTAGTTAGGCCTCTGTTAATGGTGTCCGAATGATGCAATTATAGTTGTTATTGATTATTTCTCGAAATGGATAGAGGCAACTCCTTTGGCAGGAACCACTTCGAAAGTTGTCATTAAATTTATCTTATCCAATATATGTTGCAGATTTGGGATTCCTCAAAAGATTACCACAGATAACGGGCCACAGTCTGATAACAAGGATATGGAGAATTTTTGTGCATCTAGAGGTATTCAACACTGTTTCTCTTCTTATTTCCATCCACAAGCAAACGGCCAGGTTGAAGTTTCCAACAAGACCATTTTGTCCGGATTAAAAAAGAATCTAGAGGGAGCTGCAGGGAAGTGGCCAAGCTATTTACTAGAAGTGTTGTGGGCATACCGAACTACTCATTGGGCTGCTACACAAGAATCTCATTTTTCTTTGGTGTATGGGATGAATGTCATTACCCTCATTGAAGCTACTCTACCATCATACATGGTCCATAATTATTCCGAACAAGCTAATGAGATAGCAATTAAGAATCAGTTGGACTTAATAGAAGAAATAATGGTTAAAACTCATTTGAGAACAACCTACTACCAAGGCTTGATGAGGAGCAAGTGTGCTTCCAAGGTCAAGAGGAGAGATTTTCAACTGGGAGATAAAGTGTTGAGAAACGTTTTCTTACACACCAAGGAGAAGCAGCTTGGTAAGTTGGCTCCGAACTGGGAAGGCCCCTATGAGGTCTCCAAAAAGCTTTAGCCTGGGACATATAGGCTTTAGGACAAAGATGGAAGGGTTTTGAAGAAACCATGGAATATTGAACATCTCAGGTTATATTTAGAATAAAAGTTGTGTTTAAATATATACTTGTTAGATATCAAAAGTAAACATTATGGGGCATATTCTTTCCTACCCTGGTGGCGCGAAGAGGTTTTAATGAGTTGTCCGGTTTTTTCATTCAATAAAATGTGATGCTTTCTTAAAACATCCTGTGTGGTTTAACTGCAATTCATGTCATCGGATAAACCTGGTTGAGTGATGACCATTAAATACATGTCATCGGAGATATTAAACACTCTCGCTATAATGCTTCTGAAAAACTAGGGGATATTTAAACATTAGCCATTAAAATTTAAAGGAAAGAAAGTGTTAAGTAAAGGAAGTTGATAAATAAACCTATTCGGACTTTAACCGAATAGGAAGAACAAAACATGTCTTGGCCATCCAAGGACTTTAAGTATTTCAAAGAGTTATCCGGACTCTGACCGGATAACATTAAAAAATATGCTTTGGCCATCCAAGGACTTTAACTGTTCAGAAAAGATAAAAAATATGATTAAACCTTAGGGTTTGTTCCCTTCAGATGTCTCACCACCACCACCTTTCTTGGGACTTTTGAGTTCAACACTTGAACTCTCACCAGTTCCCTCTTCATCATCCGTACTGGAATCAATTCCACTGGAGTAGTTGTACTTGTCACCAACTGCCATGGTATGATGAGGAAGGTCTTCATATTCCACATATTTTCATAAGGGACCAAGGGTCCTCTTCGAAAATGTCTCATGGAAGAGCAACACCATATCAAACCTGACTTCATCATTTATTTTCTCAAGGGAATCTATCACTTCAATGGTATATTTATCAATACCTGCCTAAATAGCTTGCTCCTGCTGCTTCACTAAGTCATCTTTATCCTTGGCCATCTTAGACACAATACCTTCTAAGGAAGTCTTCTCACTGGATAGGGTTTGAATGACACCATCTTTGGTCTTCAGGTCCTCCCTTAATGTTGTGAGATCCTTTTCCAAACCGGAATACTTAGTTTGGAGCTCAAAACTAGCAGTCTTCGAAGTGGCCAGCTTGGTTGATAGATCTTCCTTATCCTTCCCCAATGCTTCAATCTCTTTCTTCAGTTCTTCTATGCTCTGATTGGCATTTACAAGATTGGTTGATAGAGAATCCTTATCAGTGGTGAGGGAATTGATGAGAGTGGTCTGGCTTTTTACTTGTCTCTCCAAGTCAAGCACTAGCTGGATGTGACCAAAAAGAGAAGGCTTAGAACATCTTTCTCTCCAGAGACGGAGAATGACTTACCATTAAAGGTCACCATGTTAGCAGAGCTCGAAGGGTGGTAGAGACCTGCGAAATCATCCTTCTCATAATCATTGAAGTATAAATCAATGTCTTGAAGGGCACTAATGTCCACTTCTTCAGTCCCTCCCCCAACAACTTCTCATGAGTGTAGACCTATTGGGATATTCTCTTATAAAGTGGGATTAACATGGGCTGGTGGAGGTAGAGGTTCCGAAGGGCGAAGAATTATTTCTTCTCCTAAGGTGACTCTCTTCTTTTTTGCAGCATTTTCGTCACTGATGGCCATTCTTTTCCGGTCCTTTTTTGGAGGAATTGGTGGTTTTTGATACTATCTCGCCTCTCTTATAGTTTTATCCTCTACCAGTTTGAGCAGGGAAACGTCAATTCCTCCTTGCTTCCCCGAACCAGTCCCATCTGTGGCTGCTTGAACCAGCTATGTTGCAGTTTTCTTCTTCTTCCCTTTCATTTTGTTGGGAGCTTTTGCTATGGAAGGTAAGACCAATTTACCATCTTTGGCTCCGTTCTCTTGAGAATTATACCAGAAGGAGGTGGCGTAGTTAGCTCTTCCCATGAGAGGTCCCTCCCACCTGTGGTGTTCCACAGATAGGACCTCACAAGATTGCCCGAGGTGAAGCAATTGTGGAAGGCTTTCCCCCAACGCTCTGCAGCCCATGCGTTAAGCTTGGAACAAGTTATTTGACCCTCCTCTAGGTGTCCGGTGAACTCCTTCGGCAGCACTAAAAAAGGAGTGACAAATTAATCAGAAGGGAAATACTTATGATTCAAAAAGAAAAGCATGAAATACAAAGATAAAAAAAACTCACCAGTACTCTTCGACCTGCTAGTTAACATGCTGGGATTGATATTGGCCTTGATCTTCTTACCGTTCTCCCATGTCCCACTGACAAACATGAACGGTGTCCTTCAGTTCTTCCCAGTCTCTAGCAAGTCGTCTACCACCTTGAAATTGTTCCCCATGTTATGATGGTAGAATGAAATATGGTGATTCTTGCATACACTTGCCACAACAAAAAATTGCTCCATTGGGAGTGGGATTTTTTATAACCTTAATTCCATTATGCAAGAAATGAGGGAATATCAGGCGTTTGGGCTTAGTTGGCTTGGGCAGAGTTGAACCAGGTAGAAATACCTGACGATTTATGGGTCCAATGAGAACCGAAGTCCCTAGTGAAAATAACCACCTCGTTGAGTTTGCAGTCCATAGGAGTCTCTGGAGTGAAAGGTGTCCTTACCTTCATTGACTCTGGGATCCTTCATTTCGTCCAAACTCGGCCCAACTCAGCAATGTGGGTGTAAACATAGTTTATATTTTGTAGGGCCAACAGATATTTAACACTGATATTTTTAAAGCAAGGGTCCGCCTTGCCCTCTAGGAACTCCGGAAGCTCCGGATGGGTCAAACAGACCTTGACTTTGTCTTTGCCCTTATTGTCAGAAGGAACATCCCCTGTTTGACCTGATGCTTCAGTTTCAAAGGGAGCCTACTCGATATTGTCTTCCATTACTTCTTCCATCACTATGGAAGGTTTATCAATTGCCTTGGATGGATGGGGATCAGCTTCTGGCACCAAAGGCTGTTCGGATGGATGCGCGCCTGTTGTTTCTGAAGGCCTGGTGTCCGGTTGAGGTTGGGATCCGGAGGGCTTGGCCTTTGGGGCTACTTTAGATGCCTCCGATCCGGATGGCTTATCTTTTGAGGTTGCTTTATATGCCTCCGATCCGGAGGGCTTTGGAATTGAAGCAGTAGTTTGGGCTTTAGTTAGAAGAGTCGTCCGATGAGGGATTGACTTCTTCGAAGACTTCTCAGCGTCAGAACCCATGGCTATGAAGGGGAAGGTTTTCTGACACTCGAAACCGCTTTTTCTTTAGCAACAGAAGGTTGAGACTCTTGAACAGAAAAGCCCGATGGAAGGGGAGAGAGGCTTGGTCTGAATAACTGCCTAGGCTTGGGGTTTCCAGAAAAGGATGATCCTTGGTCAGCTTCTTGGGTCAGTTCACTAGATTTCTCACTTGGGGAAACTGAGAGGACGGCAGCAATGCGATTCTCCCTTTCAACTTTTTTCGCCCTTTCTAGCTTTGATAAGTTTAACCAACCGCCTTTAACAAATGGGTTTCTGGTTGTGAACATAAAACTCTTTAAGAACAAATTCGAAGATAAGAGTGAAAATCTCTCTAGAAAGGTTTTGAATGATGAAGACAATAAAATGGTGATAAAGGATTTATATAACAGTAGAAAAAAGTAACTATTACCTAGGAGAAGTTGAAGATGGTTTGCTAATGATTAAAGACGGTGCAAACATGTGAAGGATTAAATGCCTAGGCAACTTTCTAGACTTAGTGGGTGCGCTGATCGAGGAAGAATAACGGCTGGTAGGTCGAACCAGATTGTGACACAGGCATATCAGACAAAGTCAATACTGGCTAAGTAGATTTTTTAGTCCTACCAAATATATTTGGCAAGGCCTAAAAAAGGGACCACTGATGAGTTCGGATTACCCAGTCACAACCCACTTTATTATCCAGAAAAAGATCAATTTAGATAATAACATACCACTGAACTATCCGAACAAGACAAAAGTAAAAACACTTAAACACCTTTTGACTAAGCTATGTGCTAATCAGCTTAAAAGATTAATGGGTCCTTAAACTCGACTCGGTTTCATAACTTGACCCGTAAGCCCATGGGTCTTTAATTAGGGTATAAATATCCCAACCACTCTCATTAATGAGGGTAATGCACATTTAATACAACCAGGTTGATCAAATCTCTCACTTCTCTATACCAAACACTTAATCCTCAAAATACTTTACAAAACATTTTACAAAATTACCCCCAACCCAAAATAAACCAAACCAATCACTACTTGAAGATAATGATTCTTCAACTTCTACTTCATTTGATGAGATGGTGGATGACCCAATTACAGAAGTTTCAACAGGCTTAGATCGGTGTGTCTTCTTGGAACTGAGATGGGTTTTCAAAAACTGCTCATTTTCTCTAGGATTGTCAGTGTGGTGAAGTACTAACGCTCCATATTTTTCCTTAATTTATTTTTCTGCTTGTTTTATTGCTCTCAACGCTTCTATTTCAGCCCTCAGCTGGTCTCGCTCCTCGATGGTATATTCCTTGTTTTCCCTTGCACCTTCCACCTCTAGAGGTGTAGCATTCTGCTCATTTGGATCCACCCGAACTACTTTGTTTGCTGGTTTTGAATGTGAAATTCAGGCACCGTCGTGCTCCCACTGTGGTCGCCAATTTCAGTGTGGTTTATTTCTGTCTGAAGGTAATTTTGTAAAGTGTTTTGGATGTTTTGTGGAATTCAATGTTTAGAGTGGTGGGTAGTGAGATAATTAAGATGTGTGCTAGTAGTAAATTCTGATTACTCTCATTAATGAAATGGTTGAGGTACTTATACTTAATTATCGACCCATGGGCTTATTAGGTCGGATAGTGAAGTCGGGTCAAGTTTAAACACCCATTAGTAATCTGGTTTGAAGTGACCAGCAGCTAGCTTAGTCATTATTTAATACATTTGTCCAGTTTGGAATTTTATTATAGTGGCCATAGTCCAAATTTCTCATCGGATTAAGTTAAGACACAGTAGCTCAAATATCTGAACTCATCAGTATCAAATAAAAAAGAGTAAAAAAAAAGAAAGTAATGCAATATAATGAGAAAATACGAAGAATAACATAGTATATATTGCAATAATCACATTTTATTGGTGAAACCTTAAAATAAAATTTTGAAGAAATTTGATCTATATCGCATGAAAACTTATGATGGATCAAGTGATCCATAACATCATTTGAAACAATTTAGAAGCATGATGATCAGATTCAATGATAATGACATATTAATGTGTGCATATTTTTCAATGACATTTAAGGGAAATGCATTGTAGTGGTTTTTAATTATGTGCCTAAGGTAATGATTAAGAATTCTGATGGGCTTTGGCATGCTTTTAGAAATTTCATTGTTGGAAATCAAGCATACAAGAATGATTGGGACTCTATAATAAATTTGTACCAAAGAATAAGGTAACTGTTGAAGAGTTGTGTTCAACATTTTGTGCGTGAGTTAAATACTTTAGAAAATTATAAATAAGATGTAGTATTTTATTTGTTTAAAAGAGATTTAATTTTAGAGGGAATATTGTATGAGGTTTTTGTTAAGTTTCCAGTTGAAACTATGAGAGATATTTTGGCAAGAAAAGATTAATTCATTCGGCTTGAATATTCGAAGATTTGTGCAATAGGTTCATCTAAATTTCAGGATTTAAAAATTGTGTTTAAGGATAAGAAAAATATTGACGAGGTGAAACATGATGAGGTCATTAAGGCCAATATTTTCTTATTATGATAATCCAGCACAAAGATACACACCGCTAACTTAGAATATTGCCACTATTTTTTTTATATAATGAAATATAAAACAAGTTTTAGACCACCTCGTTAAATATTTGCACCTGATAATGGAAGACCATAAGAATTATTTTGTGCATATTATAATGGTTATGGAAATTCGACGAGTGATTGTTTTCAATTGAGAAATGAGGTATAAAGATTGTTTGATAATGGATAATTGGTTAAATTTATTCAGAAAAGGAGATGAGGTGAGGGGTGAAGTAAAGAGTTGCGTAAAGATTTAGATCCCAACACAAATATGGATGATAAAAGAAAGTAGTGGTTGATTACTATTTTTGGAGGGGACACTCTTTTGAGAACCAGTTCTAGTTTTAGAAAGAAGCATAAGAAAGATGTAAACGTGCATCTGATTGATATAATAGTTGCATCATCATTATAGAAAGCCACTTGCGGATTTATCTTTCACTAATGATGATTTACAAAACGTTGTTACCCCTCATAAGGATGCATTGATTGTTAGTTTGGATATTTCAGGTGTTATGGTTACTCGTGTTTTGATAGACAATGACAATTTAGCTAATATCATTTTCAAGAGTAGTCATGATACTATTATAGGGGTACCTTCATTTAAGAATACGAAAAGCAGTTAGTGAGTTATGATTGTAAAACATCAAGTTGTTTTAGGGAAATTGAATTGCTTGTAACTGTGGGATATTGTCGTACATAGAAAACTATAAGGATCGTATTTATCTACAACATCAACATTTCATCAGTGCCTTAAGTATCATGTTGGTACTTTTGTCAGGGTAATTAGAGGAAGTCTAAGAGAAGTAATGGATGTTTATAAAATTGCTTTGGATTTGCCTAAGTTTCATTATAGCAATTAGAGGATCGTCAATTAGGTGAATAAGTTGATTTTGGAAAGTAGATTGACAACCTTCGAGACGAAGTACAAGATGATAGTTGTTTGGATAAAGCTGATGGGATTAAAGTGTCAAATGAGTAAGTAGTTAGAGTTGGATGTCATATGGGCCAAAAATTAAAAAATAGATTAGTAAAGTTATTAAACAATAAATAATGATATTTTTGCTTTGGTTGCTGATGATATTAATGAGGTGAGCTCATCGGTTATCTGTCATTAGTTGGATATTAATAGAAGATTAAGACTAATTCGTCAAAAGATTAAGACTACTCAAGTTTTTGTTAATAAAAAAGATGGTCAATGGCGGATATGCGTGGATTTTTCGGATTTTAATAAGACACGTCTTTTTTATGCTTTTCCTCCACCTATAATTATCAATTGGTTGATGTGTTTTTCGGTTATAAATTTTTATCATTCATGGATGTGTATTTGGGTATAATCAAATTCAAATGCATCCAAATGTTGAGGAGCATACAACTTTTCAAACGGAAATAAGGTTGTATGGTTATCGAGTAATGGCATTCGGTTTGAAAAATGCTCGATCAACGTATCAAATATTGGTTAGTCGAATATTCGAATAGCATTTGTGAAAGAATGTTGAAGCGTATATATATGATTTGATGGTTAAGAGAAATTTGGAGGATCGACATGTTGAAATTTTATGTGAGAGTTTTCAAAATTTGAGAAGTTTCAATCTTAATTTGAATCATTTGAAAGTATGATTCTTACGGTTAAGAGTGGTAAGTTTTGGGGGTATATTGTCACCAATAATGTAATTAAGATTGACCTTGCGTAACTTGAGACATTGTTAAATATGGATCCCCCAAGGATTGTTAAAAAGGTTCAAAGGTTGGTGGCTATTTAGCGACTTTATCTTAGTTTATATAAAAAACATCATATATAAGTCATATTATTTCTAAAATTCTTTAAAAAGGGTTAAAAAATTATATTGGTACAAGGATTGTAGTGGTTATATCATGTGCTAAAAGATTATTTGGTTTTGTGAGAGATATTATCTTTACCAGCAAAAGGTGAATCTTTGTATCTTTATGTTTATGTTTCTAATCATGCAGTTAATTATGTGTTGTTCAATAAAGTGGATAAGAGTGAAACGACCGGTTTACTATGTGAGTAAAAGTATAATTGATGCTGAAAAAATATATTTGAATTTTTTTTCTCATATCAGTGAGAAAGATGAGGTGATGTGTTACGGAAGCTTGATGGTTCGGGAAGGCTCACGAGGTGGTACGTTGAAGTATGAGAATATGATATTGTTTTTTAGCCTCGAACTGCAATTAAGGATCAAGCTGTAGCGGAATGTATAAATGAGTTTGTCGGGGAACGATCAAATGGTGATGAGGGTGAGCTGTCAGATTTAACAAGAGAATTTAAATGGTTAATTGAAGTGCATGGAGCGTCATGAATTGGTACATATGGAGCGGGAGTTATTTTTATAAACACATTTTAAGGATGAGATTAAACAATTTGCTAGATTTGGGTTTGATGTGACTAACAAGAGCGTTGACTATGATGATGTCTTAGAAGGGTTGATACTAGCTCATATTTGTGGGGCGAAAATGATTTAGATCAAGTTAAATTTTAAATTGGTTGTAAGTCAATCTAACGGTGTTTACGAGACTTAGCATGAAAGTATGAGGGAGTATCTTTGAGGTTTTGAAGGAGTGGGTGAAGAAATTTGAATAAGTGGATTTTGAGAAAGTACCTCGTTTTGTTAATTGAGATGCTAATTTATTAACAAAAATAACTGTGACGTGGGATAATATTTTAGTAATTGTCCAAGAAATGTCATATGTTGTCGGGCTAGATGAAGAATTGGCGGTTTTGATAATTTATGAGGTTAATGGTTGGCGACAAGAATATTTTTATTTTTGAGTGATCATTTACTTCTCGAAAGTAAAAACTAAGTCTCATGCTTTAAGAATTCATATGAAAAAGTACATGATTCTTGATGAGGTACTTTGTATGAAAAGTTTTACGAGGCTTTTCTTGCGTTGTTTGAATATAAAAAAAACATTATTGGTGGTGTGAGATTTGTATGAGAAAGTTGTCGACGCTCATTGTGGGTATAAAATTTTAATTATACATTTTCTCCTAGCGAGGTTGTATTAGCTAAAATTGGTGGTTGATCCGGAGTCTATGGTTCAAGGGTGTAATAGTTATCAGTTATGTGTTAGAAGGAGCCATTTGCTGAGTGAGTCTATGAGTGTGGTCTTATTGCCTTGTCTTTTTTATAAGTGGGTAATTATTTGGTGGGTTTTTTGTCGATAGCTACGGGTAAGAGACAGGTTTTGGTAGTGGATATTGATTGTTTTACCAAATGAGTTGAGGCGAAGGCTTTATAAAAAACAAGAGACGTGAAATATGAGATTTTTTTAATGGTTATATTTTGTTGCGAATTATGATTCCAAGGATATTGATGACTCATAATGATCCTCAGTTTCAAAATGAAATAGTGACAATGTTTTGCAAAACATATGGAATTGAGCAACATTTTCAACACCTTATTAACCATATGGAAATGGACAAGTTAATGTAACAAATAAAACAATTATTAACAATATTAAAAAAAAGGTTGAATGGGTAAATGGTAAATGACCAGATAAACTATATGCGATATTTTGTGCCTATAGAGGACTCCAAAAGTTACAGTGGAAAACACAATTTTTTTATGGAATGAACAATGTGGTCCTGATAATTGTGTTTATTTATAGTTCTATACTGATTAAAAATCTATACTGATTAAAACTTCGTCTTCAGTGAATGAATTTTCTCCTCTCTCCCTTATAATTTTGAAAGTGCTACGATCAACATCTTCTTTCATCTTTTGAAATTCTATGAATTTATTTTCTTAAAATCAATTAACTTTGTTGAAGTATGGTGATTGCAGATTTTAAAACACATACTTGAGTAGTCAAAGAGTTCATTTCAGTATTTAGATTTTTATTCTGATCAAATAGAGTGGTGTTTTGAGGAATCAAATATGTATTATGAGCCATTAAAGTAGTACATTGTTTGATTAAATCTTCATTCTGCATAAGTATTTGTGTTTTTTCAGCATTAGTACCATCTCATCCGGCCTCAAGGGTGGTAAGATATTTCTCAACAATTACTTTTTCCTTTTGCAACTTATCATGAGCTTGTTTTATCTTTTGCAATCCTTGTTAAAAATAAATTAGTTCTCTTTTTTGTTTCCTTAATTCATTCCACAATTTTGCCAGGTTGAAAATAGTCATAGCATCAATATCATTAAGAGTCATTGTCATGTAGGCAAGGGATATGGAATTCTGAATACTCTGGTAAGTATGAAAATGGAAACCAATAAGTATAATTTCAAAATTATGAAAACATGTAATTTTTTATATGAAAAAATATAATATATCGTTAGAGACTAACCTCTAACTAAATTTTAAATTATCTGCACAAAATGTCAAAGCAATTCATATTATTCTATTAAGACATGTTGAGGAAATGCGAGATTTTATGAGAGATGAGTAACGTTGAAGAGGGGACTGATATATATATATATATATATTCACGATCTAATGTTTTATTAGGTGAATGGTACTCGGGAAGTGTTATGAATCTCAGTATAAGTGAAATTTCATTTCGAGGTCTCAGTGATGGTTGCCCGGTAAGCCGAGTGTGGCTTTGTGTCAATGGAGGGATTGTGTATGATATAATAGTTTTTCTTTTTCTTTATTGATAGGAAAAGACAATAAATGTAAAGTTTTCTTTGGATTCTTATGATTTTTAATTCTAAAAGTTTGAGCATGTGTATCTTTGTCATGGTTTAGTTTTGTTTTTTGCTTCTTTTGGAGGGTTCTGTATTGAGCATAGGGTGAGTGTCTTATTCATTAACAAACATGTCATCGTTTTTACGAGAGCTGGTAGTTTGAGATTTGTTGATCAGTGTAACATTCTTTGATGTGGTGGTTGAGCTAGTTGAATTAATGTTTTTCTTTGGGAAGACTTTTGTTAGGAAATTTTGCTACTTTCTCCTTATTTTATCATTTTTATACATTCAAGTCAATACCTTGTGGATTTCGATTTTTATGCGTTGTCACAATATGCATAAAGCCTATTCAGTAGTGAATGGTTCCTTGGTTTTGCGCAATGTGAGTTTACCATCTTTTGTTATGGTGAGTTCAGGTAGTAGCCATTGCCCGACTTTGATAAAATTTCTAGCGGTAAAGAGATAATGGAAATCCACGAGATAGATGGGCTGGGAAACTAAGATCAAAGTTTTCATAGGTTTCTCATTGTGTAAATTTTGTTGAACGGCTCAATTATTTTATCTGGATATGCAAGATAAGTAAAAGTAATGGGTTGGATAACTAAAATGATAAATTGAATAATATAGATAAATAATAAGGACCTTAGCTTATGTGCTTGCATTTATCTTCTCTCTATTTGACCAAATCCATCAAGCTCATTCCTAGATTCCAATCCAGTCACATAAATAAAGTTGATTTTACAATTGTGGTCGAATGATGGTACATTGATAAACCGAAGGGCTTCCTTAGAGTTAAGAAATAAAAAGAGCTATTTTTAAGTTTTGCAATTTTAACCTTGGATAGGAAAATTTGAAGATGAATTTTGAGAACTCTAACATAAGTGAACTCAATAAGACATTAAGAAGGGCATGTCACTAATGGTTGTTAGTTAGGTGGGACAAATTGTAACATGTTTGGAGAAGTCTGTAATATAAGAATGAAAGGTTAATCGTATACCCTATTCAAGTGGAGCTATGAAGAATTTTTTTTATCTTATACAATATGAAGGGGTAAGTTATCAACTTTAGGTTGGCGAGTGGCTATATAGTCTGGGATGTCGTATTCAAATTTAAACATTCGATGATCTTTCTCAGATATATACTTATAAGACTTAGATTGGTTGCTGAAGAAATCCTATAAGAAGTCTAAATTCTCAACTTTATATGTTGGTAATTCTTTTAGGTTTAAGTCTATGAGCTCTTCCTTAGGGGTAGTTTTTTGGGGTGATTTTCTTCTTGGTATATTATCTCCTATTTCCAACCATTTTTAAGAAAAAAGAGTATAAATTTCAAGGAATTTCTAGAGAATATAAATTTGAAGTTAGATTTTTTAACTTGATTTTAAAAAATGAGTAATTTTCAAAAATCCCTAAGCAATTAACTTTTAAGATGCTATGTATTTTAAAAAAAAAGTGGGTAATGTTTAAGACTAAAGAGAATATAGTGATTACCTATGTATAATAGAGTTAAAGTCTGATTTTTTGTATATATGATACCAGTAATTTGAAATAAGAAACTATTTTTGGTGAGTGAGACAATGGTGAGGAAAATGAATAATAAAAAGAAAGATATTTGTTCTTGAATAAGTGAGGGTAGTTAATCATATAAAAATAGTACATATTAGATTAAAAGAGTATTATGGGTTAGGTTTGTATTGAGAATATGAAGCGATTATAGTTTGATGTCATAAGTATAATGACACGTTTTGTAACAGTTGTCATTTTGGTAGCTCATGCGTTTATATATTATATTGGAACAATTAACCTCATCTTATGTGTTTTGTATAGTATTTAAAAATAAATTTTTGTAATAATTAATTTTGAAAGACAAAGGAGAGTCATGATAATGTTATATTATGTCAAAGGAATATATTCCTTATTAAGACCGAGAGTTATGATGAGACAAGTATATAGTTCAGAGTTATGACGAGAGATTAAATCAGTTACATGACGAGAGTATTATTTAAAGTAATAAAAAGGGTTCAGTTCAGAGTTATAACGAAGGGTAAATCAGAAGTATGACGAGATCCCAGTTCATAATAATGATGATAGTTCAATTTAGAGTTACAACAATGGATACATCAGATATATGACAATAGTTCAATTCAAAATAATGACAGAAAATTAATCAGAGACATGGCGGTAGTACAATTCAGAATAATGATGAGGGTATAATTTGAGTTATGACGATATATAAGTCAGAATCATAACGATGTGGTAAATTATAATTGTGATGATGGTATAGTTAAAAGTTATAACAAGAGGTCATATCCAAAATATGATGAGCGTACAATTTGAAGATACATTAAAGCCATGTCGGACACACACTTTTATACACGTGTTATTTCATGATAGAAGCTTATGAAAGTTTATTAGAGGGTTGTAACAGAATGACACATGTAAACTAGTGATTAAATACATGTATAATTAAGTAATTGGTAGAACACTGGTGTAAACCCTATCAATATGGGCTAAAGTCTTCTCTGGAAGACCGGTCATATTTTTATAATACAAAGAGTTTACACCATATTCACTTTCTTTCTTGATTTTAAGTCATTACTTTGGCTAAGTATTTGGATAGAATTTTCCTTAAAAATTTTGACACCATTAATTGTCATCGTGGGTAAGAACTAGAAATTATCGTAAAAAAATCTTTAAAATTCTCTTACATGTAAATATAAATTCCATTTGTATTTTCGGTGATGACATACCTAGTTCTGATAATAGAAGATCGTATTGTTCATACCATCTACATGCATCATCAACAAGATGACATGCGACACTCCCCAATTTAGAATAGTTAATGACAATCTGCACTATAATGGCAGACTTATACACGAAGCGTCAACGGACTTACGTTATGTGATCATCTGTCTGAAATGTCTTAATAACTCTAAGAATGGTGACGTCACACTACTTCCATCATTCGACACTTCTATCAACTTTCTGTAAATCTTTACCTCGGATATGTCTCGTACTAATAACTTAAAGGTAATATAGCCAAAACAACAGCTTTATTGTGAGCCCGTCAGTAGATACAAACGATGCAATTTTTGGCATGATAATTCTCGATATGGTCAATGAATTCAAACTCTTTTGTCTCACCACTTTTAGGATAAATAAAATAGGAAATTCACACTATAAAACTCCAATAAACTTGGTGTGTCGAGCCAAATCTTAAAACATATGAGTTAGAGTTTGAAAGATATAGAGTATTAAAAGTTAAAAATAAATACGAACATAACAATTGAAAAATTATAGAGGGGGTATAGTGATTTATTCGTCAAAAACTGATTTAGTAGTTGATTTATGTTAAAATGCTTGCTAGTTCACTCAAATTTATTGCATATTTTTTTTAGTTTCAATTTTAGAGATAAAAGAGAAAAATTGTGTGTGTGTGTGTGTGTGTGAGAGAGAGAGAGAGAGAGAGAGAGAGAGAGAGAGAGAGAGAGAGAGAGAGAGAGAGAGCGAGAGAGAGAGAGAGAGAGCGAGCGAGAGAGAGCGAGAGAGAGCGAGAGAGAGAGAGAGAGAGAGAGCGAGGGAGAGAGAGAGAGCGAGAGAGAGAGAGAGAGAGAGAGAGAGAGAGAGAGAGAGAGAGAGCGAGAGAGAGAGAGAGAGAGAGAGAGAGAGAGAGAGAGAGAGAGAGAGAGAGAGAGAGAGAGAGAGAGAGAGAGAGAGAGGGTTGAAAGACGATGGAAACTTGAAAGTACCTCATTATTTATTGAGGAATAAGATGAAAACTTTTGATTATATACCTTAAAAGTATTGATAGTAGATTTCATGTAGTAGGTTGTTATTGGTGAACTTGAAAATCTAGATGGTCATTGGTACTTTTATTTAAAGGACTATTTAATTGTATACAGGGTAAGGTTTAAATAATTCAACTCTCAAGTATTCTAATATTTATTCAATTGTTTTTTATATTATTTTTAATTTAAAATATCTAAAAATATTCATAATTGTTGATGTGATTTCAAATATTATAAACCTATACGTGGCTTTTAGTCCAAGATGACTTATGAACCGCTAATATATCTTTTAATCCAACGATTCTTATTATTTTATATCTTCTATATAGAGTTGATTCATATTTTTAAGATCCTTTCTAAAACTTCTCTCTTTAACTTCTCATCTTCAAATATTAAACATTGTTTTTTCGTCTAACCAGAATGAAATTACCTACCTCTCACATGATGTTTTGAAAGATGTATTAGTGAATTCAAAATTTTGTGAACACATATTTAGATTACAATCCAAACCGTATTCTTATGTCGACGAATCTGAATTAAGTTATATAAGGTGTATATGTGGAATTCCTCAAAAAATAGTTATTTGCTTTCTTAATGAATGAGAACTTCCGCATCACATTGAAAGATACAAAAATTACATGTTTGACAACTTACCTAACTCGGTACTTAAATTTTCTTCCCATATTTTAATAACTGAAAATTTTCAGCTTATTTATCTTTTTTCCATCACAACTTACACCTAGCGGATGAAGTAGTGTAATTGTTATTGTTGGTGTCCTTAAACTACCTATAATTGATGGAGGCGTCTTTAACTAATATAAATTCTTTAAGGTGTCTGAAACATCTTTCAATCATCCAGAATTAGATAGACTACATTGTATTTTAATACTTTTGAATCAAAATTTTATTTGGAAGACATATTTCTTATATATCAATGTTTATGGGTATTTATCACTCAAGAATGATTTGAACAACTTGAAAGACGATGGATGCAGACATGTAAAATAAAATATATTCCTTATATATATATATATATATATATATATTAAATTATTGTCTTTTATTTCTAACATTTCTTCTATTCTTATGCAACTCATGTTATCAATACTAAAAAATTATGGAACTTGATCATGAAGAACTAGTTTTAAAGAGAGTATCCTTAGTTGACTTTGATGTTTAGAAATATTAATATCTTAAATTTATAATAGAAAACTTCTTCTTTCATGATATTGGACCATAAACGAGCTAACTATGTATGCATATGTAATTGTTTTTTTTAAGACCAGAATTATTGCTACTAATAATGGCATACAAACCAATCTTCTTAATCGTGTATATACAAACAATGGTAATGACCTAGATCTTTTAATTTATACTAAAAAGAAATCATCCAAAAGATGTCTTACTGATAACAAAAATGAAAGCTCGTCTAAACCAAGAAATTAACATTGATGTTCACCCTTTTACTACCATCGGTGATGTTACTCATAATTAAAGAACCAGTGCTCAAACCAGATTGATATGCCTCATTAAATTGGTACGTAAAGGCAAAAATGTTAACATTATAAAACAAAAAACCATGACAGTCATGAATTCTCATTCCACAAAGGATTTTGTTGGGTTATTAGATTTTAAATTCAAAACTTTTACTCAATAAGTATTTGTGTCCAAATGGTTTGTATACCTCTCATAAAAAAACTGTCGAAATCTTGAAACGATAAGCTGAAATAATCATTGAGTTATCCATCTATTTGTATTCATATCCGCTTTTTCATATATTATTATTTCTATAACAAAGTTTAGCTTTCTTTTCAAATTTATTAAAACTATGTACTTCATGTTAGCAAAACTATTTCTTCCTTCAATATTGAGCATCTACTCTCTCCGCTTATGTCACCACTTTCATTTGAAGAAGGGTTTAATTCTCTTAAATGACAGATTAATGATGTAAACATAAAATATTCATCCTTGAAGAAAGATACGAAGAACAAAACTATTTATGATACCTCATTGTCTAAGTTTCAAAACTCAATTACCATTAAAGACGCATAGATAAAACAAAAATTTAAGACAATATTGACAATATTTCCATAGATAAACAGAATGAAGTTGACGACACTACAAAGATTGTTAATAAAGAAACCTTAAAACTCACTAAAAGGGTTTTCAACAAGCTATGTAAGAATTTTACCCTTGGTATCCGGAAAGCAAGTCTCGACTTGAATTTAACATCTCACAAAAAACAATCACTGATGATGAAGTTCTCGTATTTCATTCAGACTAATCCTAAGATGGTAAAAATGTTGATGATTATAACAATGTATCTCCTCATAATGAAACAAATATAACTTGTATCGAAGGTACTCCAACCGAAATTGATGATGAACAAAACCAATAACCATTAACAACGCTACTAATGAAGTTTTTCTACCAATGAAATTACCAATCAAGATCAAAGTACCCCATATTGACAAAAAAATGTAACTTATTTTGTTTTTTATCAACTCTTTTTGGTCGTGAATTTTTATTGAATTATACTTTTGTAAACCGCTTGTTTTTTTCGGGTAACATTCAATTAATACTTTGTTAGTTTTATCTAATTTTTATTCCAGATTTTTCTTATATATTTGCTTTCGTATTATCTTAACTTGGAAATTTTTCTTATCATAGCAATTTAGCTCGTCATTATTTATAACTTTCTTCATTTTTTATTAACAAAAATATTTTTCAAATAATATCTTCAACATTATTATATATTGTTTATTAATATTTTATGTTTGACTAGTTTTCAATAAAATTTCTATTCTTATTACTTTAAAATCGTTTTTACATGACATTTTTATCCTCAAAGATCATTGACTTGACTTATAGCCATATTCATTAATTGGCATATAGTTTGGGCATTTACGACCCCTTGTGTGGCTGCATTATCCTTTTAGATAATAGGCTTAGCTTATAACTATATTCACTAATTGACATAATAGTCTAGATGTTTATGGCCTATTGTATGACCACTTTATCCTTTCATATAATGACCTTGGGTTATAGCCATATTCGATGATTGACATATAGTCTGGGTGTTTACACCCCGTTGCATGGTCGCATTAGCTTTTCAGATAATGAGCTTGGCTTATAGCCATATTCGTTGATTTGACATATAGTCCTTGCATTTGTAGCTCATTACGTCACTTCATCATATTTAAAAATGATGGGTTTGGCTAATAGACGTGTTTGCTTTCAATATTTACTAGCTTCATAACTTTCTTTATTAACCGACTTTCTTCACAACTACATATTAATTTTATTATCTTATTCGTACTTACTAACCTCATTTTTTTATTTACCAAATGTCTGACCTTTGTATTTCATAAGTATCATGATACCATTATTTATTTATGTTATATTCTTTATTGATTCTTTATTTCATTTTTCTCTTTCACTCTTTTTATGTAGCTCTTCTTACTCGTTTTATTTATTTACTTATATCCTATTTTATTTATTTTCATATGGATAAACATTTTTATAACTTTTCATTAATGGTATCAACTATATTTTGGTATTTTTAACTATAATATATGTAAATGACAAAAACTTTATATTAATGATTTCCCTTATTGTATTTTGTTACCCCTGCCCCCCTACTAGGTTGGAAGAAATAGTTCATCGGGCTGATAATACTGGAGTTTTATACAATTTTAAATCTTGAATATTCCAAAGATGTTGATCTCAGTTTGAAAATACCTTAAATGATCCATCCCAATTAAAGGCTAACATTCCAACATTTTCTATTTGGGGCCATGAAAAACCTTTTTAAATATTAAACCCTCATTCCTTCAAACTTCTCATTTTTAATTTTGAATTAAATTTACTATTCAGCAACCCCTATATTTGTTTATTCCTACAAGTGTCTGATTTCTATGCTCTTCAATCAAATTAATAGCAATCTATCGTTCTTCACATTTGAATATGAAGAATAAAATCAAACTTCAAGACCCAAAATCATAATTTCTATTGGAACCACTTCTTCCATCCATTTAGTAAAATAACCTACTGCCACTATTAAAATTATTTTTCCCTATTACCATATGTAGTGGTCCTATTAAATAAATTTCTCACTTATTAAATGAGCGTGGTGAAAGAATCGTTGCCATGACTTCACTTGGTAAATGACTTGTATTTGCAAATCTTTGACAATGATAACATTTTTGCACTATATCATTATTATTAATTGCTAAATGAGGTCAATAATACTCTGCCAAAAGGAAACGTCTTATTAAATATTTATATCCACAATGAGCTCCCAACCACTCTCTAATGTAGATCTTTAATAATGAATAATGCTTCATCTCTACCTAAACATCTCAACAAAAGTTTTTTTTTTACTTTTTTTATTATAAAGAACATCATCAAAAGCTACATATTATGATGCCTTTATTCTTAATATTGTGTATTGAGATTTATTTTCTAATATTATTTAATCCTTGAAAAATTAAAAGTATTTCTAATGCCAATCGACATTTTCATTTACCAAAATATTTTTTCAAGTTTCCAAACTCTATCTAGTATGATGCTCTTGTATTATTATCAAAAGATTAGACTCTAAACAACCAATTCGGACAAAAGATATGCATTCACATTCACGAGGTACTTGCCTTTATATTACATTATCAAATTGTTTTTCCAGTTGCTTTAAGACTTATAGATGGATCCTCATATTTTCTTGTTTTGCTTTAAATAATAAAATAGCTTGATTCATTAAAAGTTGTGAATTCGAAAGTATCCTTATACATTTTGCTCCATAAATACGAAGTAATTTTATTCTTGCCAAAATTGCTTCATATTCAGCTTCATTATTAGTTACCTCTGGTGTGGATTATTTTCGACTGAGGGTAATTTGGTCAGATGTTTTGTGGTGTTTCAAAGGTATTAAATGTTTGGGTGTTTTGTAGTGAGAGATTTAAGCTGTCTGATTGTATTAAATGTTCATTACCCTCATTAATGAAAGTGGTTGGGTATTTATACCCTTAATTATGGGCCATATGGGCTTTCGGGTCAAACTTATGAAACCGGGTCGAATTCAAAAACCCATTAGTTTATTAAGCAAATTAGCAATTAGCTTAGTCAAAATGTGATTAGTTTTTAGTACTTTTGTCCAGTTCGGATGGTTCAGTGGGTGGCTTTTGTCCGAATTTCCCCTGTCCGGTTTCTACAGTGAGTGGCAAATATTTCCGGACTCATCAGTAGCCCCCTTTTTAGGTTTTGTCGAAGGCCTTTGGTAAGACCTAAAAAATCTTTCTTAAGCACTAGTAACATTCTCCGGACTGTTTAAGTGCTCTGCTCAGGATTTATCCGGATTGAAAACATCTTAAAAGTTGAAAAGTTCTGTTATGGATCGTGGGACACGTGTCATCTTTTGATTTTCCTCAGCAGCCGTTTTTCTCCTAGAACGACGCTCCCACTAATCCCAACAAGTAACCTCTTCATTTAATACACATGACGTCAGTGTCGCCTTCAATCATTAATTTTGTATTTTCGTATTCTCCCAGGTTTTTGGAAACTCTTTTGTCTTATCAGTATAAATTACTTACTTTTTACTGTTTTACCATCTTCATTACTCTCTCATTCCTTCATCTCAAAGCTTTCACCTCTCTTCTCAAAATTCTTTTGGTGTAAGTTTATGTTCACGGCAAGAAACACACTGGTATAAGGCGGGTGACTTAATCTTTCAGAGTTAGAAAAAGCACAAAGAGTTGAGCAAGATAGGCGCATTGTTGCGGGTCTTCCAGTTTCTCCAAACGACAAGCCTGAAACACCATCTTCAGAGGCTAATCGAGGTTCATCTTCTGCTAGAATTTCCAAACCCAAAAGGTTATTTCAACCAAGTCTTTCACCCATCGTATTAGGCTCATCGGTTTAGGAGTCACAGCCCACTGTTGAACGGGAAAAAGCCGTATCAAGCACAAGGAGACCCTCTCCATTTATAGCCATGTGGTCATATGCTGAAAAGTCCCCATAAAAGGTTACACTTCGCCCAACAGGCCGCTTAGTGAAGGGCCAAGCTGTCGTTTCACAATCTAAGTCTCCGAACACAGGGCCTTCTAAGTCTGGGGCCAAGGACAAAGCTACAGAATCAGGGGCATCTATCAGAGTCCCTAAGGATAAATCCTCCGGTCTGGAGGCCACTAGAACTAGCTCTCGAAACAAGCCCTCCGGACCCGAGCCTCAGCCGGACACCAGACCCTTAGGAGAGGGTGATGCTTAACAGTCCGGACAACTTACAGAGCCTACCACCAATACTCCTCCACCAGCAACAACTAACAAACCTTCCATGGGGATGGAAGAGGTGATAGAGGACAACATAGAAGAGGCCCCATTTGAGACCGACGTCTTCGGTCAAACAGGGGAAGCTGCCATTGATAAAAAAAGGCAAGGGTAAAGAGAAGCTATGTTTGAAACATCCGGACTTGCCGGATTCCCTGGAAGGCAAATTGGGACCTTGCTTCCACAAGGTGAGCGTAAAATATCTGCTAGCCATGCAGAACATCAACTATGCATTCATTCATACTGCTTAATTAGGCCGGATCTGGACGAAGTGCGGGATCCCTGAATCTGTCAAGGTGAGGATACCGGTCACTCCGGAGATACCAAAGGACTGCAAGTTGAGCGAGATAGTTATCTACACGGAACTGTTCAACTGGGGGCTCAGATTTCCCTTGGACCCAAAGATCGTCAGATACTTTCATATGATAAAGCTCTGTCCAAGCCAGCTGAGTCCCAATGCTTGGTACACCCTCATGGCCTGCATTATGGCCTCTAGGCTCTCCGGAATACCGCTTCCGATGGAGCAATTTGCTGTTGTGGCCAGCCTCTGCAAGAACCACGTCATCCCCTTCTATCACTACAACATGGGTGATAATTTTAAGGTGGTGGATGATTTACTTGAATCGAAGAAGAATTGGAAGACCCAATTCTTGTTTATTAGTGGTGCTTGGGAAAACGGGAGGAAAATCAAAGCTGGTGTCAATCATAGCATGCTCACCAGCAGATGGAAGAGCACATGTGAAAATTTCATCATGTTTGTTTTTCTTTCCTTATAAAAAATCTGTACTAAATTGCTCTTCTTTTTCTTTGGGTAGTGCTGCCGAAGGAGTTCTCCGACTACTTGGATGAGGGACAGACAACTTGTGCCAAGCTGAATGCTTGAACTGCTGACAAATGGGGAAATCGTTTCCACAATTGCATTACTGCTGGCAATTTAGTGAGGTCCCATCTCTGGAATACAACTGGCCAGAGAGACCTTACTAGGGAGGAATTGACCACACCACCTCCTCCGGGTGTCATCCTGCAGAGGACAGAGGAGAATGATGGGAAGCTGGCCTTGCCTGCCAGGGCTAAAGCCCCAAGTAAGATGAAGGGAAAGAAAGTCAAGAAGAAATAAGATGCAACTGAGGTTGCACAAGGTAATGTTGAAGAGATTGTCCCAGCAAATCAGGAAGTGCAGGGCCATGGGGGAATCGATGCTACTCTACTTCAAGTGGTTGAAGATGAGAGTATCAAAAAAGCAGGTGGACCTCCAAATCCTTCAAAGTACCCCAAGAAGGATTGAAAACGGGGTGCATATGGTGGAGATAGAGAAGCCAAGTATAAGAAAATCTCTAAGGGGGATGAAGTCGCTCTCCGGCTTCCGGAGTCTCTTCCTCCGGTCAACCCAACAGACCCCACATTGGCAGAGCAAATCCCAAGTGATTTACACACCGGAGAGGGTACCAGAATAGATACCAACATTGATGGATTAGACATCAGTGGCCTTCAAAGGATTGGCATTTACTTTGGAGACCTCGAGAAAGACGACTTTGCTGGCCCTTACCTCCCTCCAAGCTCCACAAACGTGGTTACTTTCAATGGTAAGTCTTTTTCTGTTTCAAGGGATAATGACATGGTGACTCACTCCTTGCTGAACAACATTCAACCGGTGCTCAACCTGGAGAGACGAGTGTGAAGTCAATCTACCTTTATCAACACACTCAACGCAGACAAAGAGACTTTATCTAACAACCTCCTTAACGCCAATCAGAGCGTTGAGGCATTAAGGAGAGAGATCGAGGAGTTGAAGAAGGGAAAAGAGGACTTGGCCACCAGGCTGGCCACTTCGGAGAGGGTTAACAAAGAACTCCAATCTAAGTGTTCTGTCTTGGAGAAGGATCTATCCACTTCGGAGGAGGAGATGAAGGCCAGGGACAATGTCATCCAAACCCTAACCAGTGACAAAATTTCACTCGAAGATGCTGTGTCTAGAGTCAACCAGAAGAAATATGATTTAATAAAGGAGCAGGAGAAAACAATCCTGGCCAAGATCGATGCATACACCAACAAGGTGATAGATTCTCAAGAAGAAAGGTATGCTGAAGTCAAATCCGACATGGTCTTGCTCTTTCATCGAACATTTCCGAAGAGGACGCTCATAGATTTATGACGATATGTGGAATACGAAGTCCTCCCATTCCACACTATGGTTGATGATGATAGGCACAACTATTCCAACGGTTATGATGATACCACTGATGAAGAAGAAGAGACCGGAGAGAGCCCTAATGAGGATCCCAAAGACCCCAAGAAGAAACCAGATGAGGCTGGAATATCTAAGGGAGTCCAGCCTTAAAGTTTTAACTATCTTCTATTTTTCTTTAATTCTTGTGTCAGACTAAAGTCCTTGGATGGCCAAGGCATTTTTGTAACCGTGTTTGGCTCTTGTCCGGATAAACCTTTTCTTTTTAAACTTCAAAGTCCTTGGATGGCCAAGGCATTTTACATGTTTTAATATCATTCCCCAGTGATAGCCGGGTAGTTTTACTTTACACAATTCTTGCATTGTTTTATGTTTACCCAATTTTGATGGCTAATGTTTAAATAGCCCCTAGTTATTTTACAAGTAATTTAAGGTGAGAGTGTTTAAATTCTCTGATGACAAATGTTTAAATGGTCATCAATCCACCAGATCAATCCGGTCTGTCAGCGATACTTAGAAAGTTTTAAAGACGATATCAATCAAACCACTCCAAATTTTTCAAGAAGGCATCAAATTTTATTAAATAGCCCGTACACCTCATTAAAACCTCCCCACGCCATCAGGGTAGGAAATAGTATACCCCCTAAAATTTACATGGACTTTAAAAAAGTAAATATTTACATAACTTTCATTCTAGATACAACCGGAGGTGTTCAATGTTCCAAGGGTGATTCAAGATCCTTCCATATTTATCTTGAAGCCTGTATGTCCCAGGCTTAAGCTTTTCAATGACCACATAGGGTCCTTTCCAATTTGGAGCTAGCTTGCCGAACTGCTTCTCCTTAGTATGTAGGAAGACTTTTCTCAACAATTTATCCCCTTGTTGAAAATCCCTTCATCAATCCCTGATAATGAGTGGCTCTAAGGTGAGCCTTAACTCTTTTCTCTTCTATCAAGTCGAGTTGACTTCTGATTGCCACTTCATTAGCCGGTTCAGAAAATTGTGGAATCTATATGATGAAAGAGTTGCCTCTATAGGAGCAATTGCATCCATACCATATACTAAGGCAAACGGGGACTCCTGTGTAGCAGCTCCAGGAGTAGTCTGGTAGGCCCATAGCACTTCTTGCAGGTAGCTTGGCCACTTTCCTGTAGTCCCTTCTAAATTCTTTTTAAGACCGGACAAGATGGTTCTATTTGCTACTTCAACCTTACCATTCGCCTATGGGTGGAAAGGAGAAGAGAAGAAATGTTGGATGCCTCTAGAGGCACAAAAATTCTCCATATCCTTGTTATCGAATTGTGGCCCATTGTATGTGGTTATCTTCTGTGGAACCCCAAATATGCAGCAAATATTAGATAAGATAAATTTTATAGCAGCTTTTGAAGTAGTTCCTGCCAGTGGGGCTGCTTCTATCCACTTCGAGAAATAATCAATGGCAACAATGATAGTTCTGCACCCTCCGGACGCCAAAGGTAGAGGTCCCACCAGATCCAGCCCCCAACGAGCAAAATGTATTGGCTCAGAAATCGACTCTAAAGGGACAACTGGGATATGAATTTCATTACCATATCTTTGGCATGGATCATACTTCTTCACCAATTCCTTGGCATATTCCATTATGGAGGGCCATTAGTATCCGGCCAACAAGACTCTTCGGGTTAAAGCTCTATAACCACAGTGTGTTAATCCTTCACCATCATGTAGTTCGGACAGCACTGTTTGAGACTCTTCAATCCCCAAAAATCGTAAAAGAGGTCTACTAAAATATTTTTTGTAAAGGATGTCTCTTATGATCAAAAATCCACGAGCCATATACTTCATTTTCCTTGCTACTGCTTTTTCCGGAGGCAAGATGCCATCTGAAATGTATTGAAGAAGAGGATATCTCCAGTTTTTAGGTTGACTCACTTATATATTTAAACTTTCCTCCCCCTCCTTGCTCGGATTGAGTTGAATGGATGGGAACTCTTGCACGTGAATCTATGGGTAGGACTCAGAATATGCTATGGTTGCCAAGGAGTCTGCTAGTTTATTATCTGTTCGGGGTATATGCTCATAGGTGATATCTTTGAAGTTAACTACCACATCTTTAAGAACGAATAAATATTTAATTAACTGCTCCTTCTTGGCCTCAGATTTACCTTGTGCATGATGGATAAGAAGTTGAGAATCACTCATTAACCTGACCCTTTTGGCTCCACAAATCAGGGCTAACTTCAAACCAGCTATAGCAGCTTCGTATTCGGACTCATTCTTAGAGGCCCTGAAAGCAAAACATATAGCCTGATATAGCTTGTCACCGTACAGAGAGGTTAAACAGATCCCAGCACCACAACCCATAGTAGTTGATCCACCATCAGTCCAGACAACCCATAACTTCTTAGTCTTTTCACATGTGGCTTGTTTAGTACTCCTGTCTGAATGGAACTCAACTAAGAAATAAGCAACAGACTGAGCCTGGATTGCAGTTCGAGGGGAAAAATCAATATCATAGTCTTCTAATTCTACTGACCATTTGGTCATTCTGCTTGATATGTCTGCCTTTTGAAGAACATTTTTCAAGGGAAAAGATATCCGAACAACAATAGAATGAGACTGAAAGTAGGGCCTCATCTTCCTAGCAGCAATCACTAATGCCAGTGCTAGCTTTTCAAGTTTTAAATATCTTTTTTCAGCATCCATCAGGCTTTTGCTGATGTAGTACACCGGACGAGGGTGATTGTCCACCTTCCTTACTAGCACCGCACTTATGGCACATTCGGAGACTGCTAAATATATGTACAATGTTTCTCCATCAAGAGGTTTAAACAGGGTTTTGGGGGAGGATAAATGCTTTTTTATTTCATCAAAGGCCTGGTCGCACTGTGGAGACCAGTTAAATTCTTTGGCACCCTTCAAAGTTTGGAAAAACGGGGCACACCTATCCGAAGACCTTGAGATAAAAACGGTTTAGAGCAGCTAACCTCCCTGTCAATCTTTGTACATCTTTAATATTACGAGGAGGATCCATCTGCAGTAAAGCATTAAGCTGGTTTGGATCAGGCTGTATCCCTTTCTCAGTTATCACATACCCCAAAAACTTTCCGGACTGCACTCCGAAAACACACTTCTCTTGATTCAACTTTAAATTAACTTTTACCAAGTTGGCAAAAGTCTCTTGTAGATCTGCCAAGTGTAACTCTTCTTCCACACTCTTTACCAACATGTCATCAATGTAGACTTTCATGTTTCTGCCAATCTGATCGGCGAATTCTTTGTTCACCAACCTCTGATAAGTAGCCCCAGCATTCTTTAACCCAAAAGGCATCACCTTAGAACAATGAAGGCCCCTATCAGTAACAAAAGTAGTGTGTTCTTGGTCATTTGGATCCACTTGAATCTGATTATACCCGGAGAAGGCATCCATGAAGGACAACTTGTTCCCGGATTGGAGTCCACTAACTGATCGATCCGAGGGACCAGATATAGGTATTTTTGGCAAGCCTTATTAAGGTCTGTAAAGTCGATGCACATACGCCACTTCCCATTTTTATTTTTTACTAATACCGGATTGGCTGTCCATAAAGGGTACTGGGATTCCTTTATGTGCCCCCATCTTAGTAAGCCGGTCAACCTCTTGAACTATGATATCAGCATTCTCCTTAGAAAAAGCTCTTCTCTTTTGTACAACAGGTGTTATATCTCTTTGGATAGATAGTTGGTGTTATATAAAATCTGCTGGCACTCAAGTTACATCAGCATTGCACCAAGCAAAAACATGTTGATGGTCTGTTAAAAAAGATAACATTTTGCTCTTCAGTTCTAATGTCATCTTGAAAACCGATCTTGACGTTTCTTCCTTCATCCATAGAGTGAGTTTCAACCTCTTTAATTGGTATTAAAACACCAGGAGTCTCTCTGGGGTCATCAATTTCACCCTCTCCCCCATAGGGCCCCTCCAACTGCTAATCTTCACTGATCCAAACTGCCCCTAAAGTTCTAGAGGCCAGTGCTGTTGCATAACACTTCATTGTTATCTTCTGACTACTCCGGACAACTCTCACTTGTCCTTGCACAACGTATTTTAAACATTGGTGGACTGTTGAAGCCACATCATGCATTCTGGATAGCCAAGACCTTCCCAAAATGGCATTGTAGCACGTGGGACAATCCACCACAATGAAACGTACTCTGACCATCTTCTTAAAAAGGCCCTTGCCCAACAAAACCTCCTCCTCAAACTCACGGATTACGTCCGTAGAGCTTCCAGTAAAACCCACAATTGACCTGTTCGAACGTTGAATTACTGCTAGATTCTTCATTTACTTGTACTCAGAAAAGATATTTGATGAGCTGCCAGTGTCCACCAAAATTCGTCTAATGTCATTGCCCCCAATGGATGCTCATATCACCACAACACCTTCATGGGGACCAGTTATGTCTCTCAAATCATCTTCATCAAAAATAATGAAGGGAAAAGGAATTTGTGATTGATAGGAGGTCATGCCTCCTTCCAAGTGAGTAGCCAGGGTGTGAAAATGCCTCTTCCTTGAAGAAGTAGTTGGTGCAGTCACGGTACCCCCGAATATGGTAAGTGACTCAAAAAAACTTATGAGCCCGGACACCGACTTGGTGTGTTCTATGATAACGCCCACCTTATTCCAGGCTGGATCGGGATCCAAATATTCTGACTCCACATCGAATCTTTCAATAATTACCATAGCCCCATCCGGAGCCGACGTCCCTTCATTGTTTGTTGGGCCGGTCCGATGAGCATTATCAAGCCTATTCTCACTTCTTCTTTTAATGTAAGCACCCAATTTTCCTCTTTCAATTAAATTTTGCACCTTTTATTTCAAAACGATGCAATATTCTGTGTTATGGCCAATATCATGATGATATTCACAGAAACAATTATTACGACTTTCCCTGGGAAATTGAAGCACAGCTGGCTTCCTGAAATGTACTTCATCTTTTGTCTTGTCATAAATGGTTGCCACATTTTCTTTCAATTCAGCAAACCACTCCGGTTGAACCCAAGGCCCTCGTTTATTTCTGGATTGCTGGCTTTGAGCTGGTTCTGGGTGGGATTGAGCCTTGGCCCTGTTGGGACCCTGTCCGGCTTCTTTAGCCTTGTACCCAGACTGATTCTGGTTTTGGTTTGGTGCAGCTGGGGTCGATCTCACTTGCCTATGCACCATGGTCTTCTTCGTTTCATCCACATTAATTTGCTTCCCCACCTGATTCAGTAAACCGCCCCACGTCATGGCCTTCTTCCTGGTTACTGAATCAGCCAGATTTTCAGGGTTCAAACCCTGCCTTAGAGAAGCTATTGCTACTTGTTCAAAGCAATCAGCTAATCCATTCTTGGTGTTCATAAAGGGACTTATATATTCTTTCAAGGATTCATTTGGTTCTTGGGCACAATGGATAATAATGTCTTTATTTCCCTTCACCTCCTTACTTCCAACGAACTGCCTCCGGAAGGCCACCCAAAAAGTATCAAAATTTCTGATGCAGCCCTGAGGCAGGCTATTATACCACTTCAGAGAACTCCCTATAAAAGATTGGGAGAATGCTCTACAAAGAAACTTATCATCATCGCCAAAATTCATCATAAAGTTTATAAATTTCTCCAGATGATTACTGGATCTTTACTCCCATCGTATTTCTCCATCTTTGTACTGTCAAACCTCTTAGGAAGGTTTCCGGATAGTATCTTGGAAGACAATTGAGATTGTCTCCAATTTCGGCCACGACTAAACACAGTATCTTCATTGGGAGTTGCAAATATACCTGGTTCATCATGAAAAGCGAAAGGATCCATCAACCGCCGGTCTACATGTCTCCGGCCATGGTTGTGACCATGAGATGACCCTTTTCCTAGATGTATTTTCAACCTTCAATGCATGTCCCTCTTTCTTGAATACTTTTTTACCAACTTTTGCTTCTTGTTAGACCGGCCTTCATCACTGCTGGATGACAGGGACTCCTCAACTTCATCTTCGTTCGAGAAGCTACTAGAAGATTATGAATCTGAATCTGAGCTCTCCACCGGTTTAGACCGGTGAAACTTCTTTGAACTAGCATGAGTCTTTTTAGTGCTTACATGGGTCTTTGCTGATGGGTCATGCTCCCTTGGATTGTCAGTGTGGTGAACGGCTGACACTTTTAATTTTTCTTTCAAGCCCATCTCTACCCTTTTAGCAGCCCTCAAGGCTTCTATCTCAGCTTTCAATCTGTCTCGCTCTTCGATCGTATATTCATCGTTTTCTCCCACCACCTCTGTCAAAGTTGGTGGCACTGCCTGCTCGTCCGGATTCATCCAAACTGGCTTTTCTTGATGGTTTCGAATGCTCGATTCAGGCACCTTCTCCTCCTACTGTGGTCGCCAATTTGGTGTGGATTATTTTCGACTGAGGGTAATTTAGTCAGATGTTTTGTGGTGTTTCAAAGGTATTAAATGTTTGGGTGTTTTGTAGTGAGAGATTTAAGCTGTTTGTTTGTATTAAATGTTCATTACCCTCATTAATGAAAGTGGTTGGGTATTTATACCCTTAATTATGGGCCATATGGGCTTTCGGGTCAAACTTATAAAACTGGGTCGAATTCAAAAACTCATTAGTTTATTAAGCAGATTAGTAATTAGCTTAGTCAAAAGGTGATTAGTTTTTAGTACTTTTGCCCAGTTCAGATGATTCAATGGGTGGCTTTTGTCTGAATTGCCCCTGTCCGGTTTCTACAGTGAGTGGCAAATATTTCCGGACTCGTCAACCTCAAAATCAAATAAAAGACTTCTTAATCTCTTTTTCACATAAATTTTGAAAAACAATTCCACCTCTTCTCTTTTTTTCTCATGAAGCCCATACGCTCTTACAACCTATTTTAACTTTTTATGTGATTTTTTGTCATTTTCTTCCTCATCATTTTAATTTCTTCTTGAAATTCATTGATATAATATTTTATCGCTTGCGGTTTAATTATTGTTTGTGGCTCAAACTTAATTTTATATTCTCTAAACTTTATAGACTAGCATGTTTAATGACTTGAACATATACATCATTTTCTGTTTTAAAAGATATGAACTTTTAAAGTTTTAAATTAGAAAAATAAAAGAAAGAGAGGTTGTTTAATAAATTTTATATAAAAAGATAGTTTTGATACCAAATCTCTTAGAAAATTTAGGCTGTAATAGGTTTCTTGAATGAGTTTTAAATGGTAAGTCTATATATACGTTTTTCTTTACAATCACATAATTTAATTTAATATCTTCCTAAAACAAAATTATTTAAAAAAAATATGAATGAACTTTTTTTAACGAATACCGGTTTTTTTAACCCGTTGACATTAACTTTATTTGTATAATATGCGACTACTTAAATTCAGATTTTTCTTTCCGTTCTAGACAATATTTTAGCTCTTTCCGGTTTATAGATTTTTAACTGTGATAAAACCAACCATTTGAAGACGTGTTTTGTATAATTAGTTTGAGATTGATTATACATGTGATGTGTTATCTTATCCTACATATAGTTTTAGAAATGTTCTTTTTATAGTAATTAAAGTCTTAGGTTCTGTTTGGATAATAGAAAATTCGGAAATAAATAAAATACGATACACGATTGTCAGTTGTTGATGCAATCTGATACTGAGAAATCAATAGTCTTATAGATATGGAGGAAGATGGTAGATGCTTCATATATAGACAACTTCCAAAATATATTTCACACTTGTATAGAACTATAAAAAAACTGGAACAATTTGCTACCTTTTTAGTCTTTCATCTAAATTTTTTTACACTAAAAATAAAACTTATTTCGCTAGGAGGACAAATAAAACAATCAATTCAATTTATACAAAAGAATGAAAAACAATCTGCTATATATACATATATATTTTCTTCTCCAGGAATCATATCGCGGTTTTGGTACGGACATTGTACCACCATTTCTTCCACGTACCTACGAACTTCCAACCATATTTGATGAAGCTCTTGATATTTGGTTGATTCTTTTTCATCTCGGAAACCTTTTTGGAATCTGTCATTTAGAATTCAAGATTTAAACAAAGCGATGTTTTTTTTCTTGTGTTTTTTTATTCTCAAAAATTGTATATGTTCTATATTTTCTTTGGTTTGAAGATGTCTTTTATAGGATTTACTACAAGATTCAGTTCTAACAAGAGGCAAACTCAATGGTTTGTGGTTCAGTAGTTGTCTAACTGAATAGAAGATTTAGTTCAGTTGTTTTTGTTTTGGGTTTGAGTACATAATATATTTTCATCCACTCTTTTATTAACTATTTTTAGTTAAGTAAACCTAATTTTGTTTTTTATTTATTATTACTTCTATTTTTAGAATATATAAACAACAACAATGTTAAATTTTAGTAGTTCTAACTTTTAAAACTACAACGTGTTGGTTTGGGAGGTTCACGGTTTTGGTTGGTGGATTCTGATTAAAAAAACCAAACCACACGTTTAATAACAAAAACATATAATTAACCCACTAATCAAAGTGATTAAAAGTTTGAACGCCGAGTCCGTTCGAATATTACTATTACATATCTAACTGCCTATTTCCTATTTAACTCTAATTCAATATCAGTATTTTAATATATTTCATCCTAATTATTTTTATTTTTTTAACTAAAACATTCTTTCTAAAATTTATATTTTTGAAATTCGAATTCAATTTTTTTTTAATAAAATAGAACTAAATCTATAAATAGTACTATCTCTGTTTTATAATAAATATATTTTAAGTTTTTTTCACCAATATTAAGAAAAGTAATAATAACTTTGGAAAAAAAACTAATGGAGATAATAACTTGGGATACGGAGTTAACTATTCTATTGGTTGAAAATGGAATATATATAATTAATGTTGCATTAAAAAACGAGAACAACACGTGAAACCAAAATTTTCTCCTACAATGACACATATTATGAAACTAAGGGAGTATTTTTTTAATTTTCTTTTCGCGAGACCTAGTTATCATGGTCTCGCATCTCGTCGTTTTACTTTGAGCTCTCATTATGCAATAGAGAGATGCGATGCCATACATGATGTAATGAAGAGATGCGAGACCAGACATGATGAAGTGGATAAATGCGAGACCAGTCATGATGAAGTGGAGAGATGAGAGACCAAACATGATGGTGAGATACGAGACCATAAATGGTGAAGTAGAGAGATGCGAGACCCGACATGATGAAATTAAAAAATGTGCGACCAGACATGTTAACGTGAAAATATGCGAAATATGTATAACTTGGTGATAAATATGCGAGATCAGACAAATATTATTGAATCATACGAGACCAAAGATGATGAAAGTATATATACGAGGCCAGACATTGGTGAGTTTGATATTTGGAGAGACCAAGCAAAGTAGAAAGAAGTAAGAATGTACAGAGAAATAGGTTTTAGAGAGAGAAAGTCAAGTCATAAAAGTGATTTATCTTAAAAAGTCATACTCTTTATTAGATCAGCCTTGACCTTTATAAGAGGCGCAAAGACTTAGTTTTAACTGAAACAGTTACAAAAAATGAGTTAATTACACGCTAGTCCCTGACTAGAATATAAAGTTCTAATTTTCTTCTCTAATTATACAATCTGCCATAACAAGTTTTATTCTTTACATTTCACTCCTTGAAGTTTTATTTCCTTATCGGTAGCCCCCTTAGTTCTCGTATAATTAAATAAATAAGAACTAATTAGCCTCAAAAATCTTTGGAGGTGAAGAAAATTCCCTTATCCACAATCTGAATTGTTCCAAATGTGCGGTTATATCATAATTTAGGTTAAATGTACTGAATTATTTAACACGAAATCGTTTCCTTATGTCATGATTCGAAGCTAAAGCTAAATATATGGTGACGCCTTATATGCCAAGTTTATCTCTTAGCAAATGATGATACCTTAGGCACTAGGTCTGCCACTAGACCCATAGCTCAAAAGATCTTAGATCCTCATCTATGCAATCGCTTCAAATTTTATCCAATCACTTTCTACCTCTTCCACTTCTTGATAATTCTCTTATCTTCCTATAAATACCTCTGTCAATCATTGTTTGATCCACAAACCAAATTTTTTTAGAGAGAAACTATAGAAACTCAAAAGTTCTTATCTACCTTCAACAAATTTTCAATATGTTGGCTACATTTACCGGAATTGTTTTTCGTTCAATCTTAAACTTGTTTATGAGAAATCATCCAAAGACTAGAAGATCCAAAGCCAAAATTCCCAAGAAACCCAAATATCTAAAATGAGGCAACAAAGTCTTCGGATCTTACGACTACTTCTGTATAAGCGAAGGAGCAGATGAATACAAAACAGTTGGACTAATAAGCAATGTTCCTCTTGGTTTGTCTACAAAGACAATACATTACAGTAATTTCGATCCTAACAAAGCTCCTGTCTTTTCACGTTCTCCTCTTACAGAGGAATGTCAAACATAAAAAACTCAAACACCAAAGACACCTCGAATCTCACCTTCTCGTACTGGATCATTACCTCGAATCAGTCAGAAATTTGAAGAGACTCTTTTTCAACCAATCCACCAAAAACTCAACCTCCTCAAACTCTAGGAAGAAAAACTTTCATAGCAATGAGTGATGATGCCGATGTCACCTTGAACATTAACGTTGCTTCAAATCTATCAACCACTTCTCCTCCCTTAAGGGAGATTGTTGAGACAACAATAACGTCTCAACAAAATCCCTCAAGTGATTCTCCTTAACTGATGGACGAGGCATCTGAAGAAGAAATTAATTCTGAAGTTACACACTCAAATAACAAAGTTGAAACAAAAGAAGAGGCTTCGAAGGATTAAGAAAGTGAAGTAGTAAAAATTGCTTTAAAAGGAAAGGCTCGTAAAATGATAAAAAAGAAAGTTCTTGTCACAATATCCGACGAGCTGCATGCATCAGTTGGTGAGAAATTAAGGCCTCTCGAAGTGCATTACATATTGGCTTTGAAATTGTTTCCTATACATATTACGAGGAGAGCCAAGCAACTGATCTAAAGAAGAAATAGGGAATGCGAGACAATATTATACTTCGTCTTCCCAAAGAAGAGGACACGCCTTTGGATTGCAGAAAAGATGAATTAGTGGTCTACCCAGAGATCATCAACTAGGGTCTTCGATTTCCACTGGACCCCATGATAGTTGAGTACTTCGAAATTTTGGATCTATTTCCAACCCAGGTGACACCAAATCAATGGTTCACTTTGCTTCTCGTCTGTCATAAATTCCACTCTGCATCAAGGACTTCATTTCCTTGACCAAACTATCGAAGAGACTAGTACTTCCATTTTATTATCTTACCGTTGATGATGATTTGAAGATCTTTGATGAATTATTGGAGGCAGACAAATTTTAGAAACAAAAATGTGTCTTCATCTCAAGAGCTTGGGAGAACGGTAAATAAATATCTGAACTAACCCATCTAATTGAACCTCGTTTGGAGGAGTAATCGTAAGTCATTCAATTCCATTTCCTTGAGTTATATTTTTAACTGATGTTTTCCTTTATTTCTTATCAAATTCTATGCTCTGTATAGAAATTTCGAGGCGCTGCGCACTTCGTCGAGATAAAGAAAAATATACCTTTATCAAGCTTGTTGTCCGGCTGAAAAAGAATGGAACAATGTTTTCCACACAATTTTCCAACCTATTAACTTTCTAAACAACCATTTATTTCCAATCAAGTTAGAATCTCCCCCCCCCCCCTGGGAATCTGATGAAGCAACCCAATCCTTTACACATTATCAAAAAGTTAGTACATCCTGATTGCAAAGTATTTTTACCGGTTCGAAACAGATCGGATAACCACCTTCCAAAGAAGAAAAAAGAAAAAAAGAATAATAAAGCAATTAGTACATTTGGTGTTAGCCCTTTAGTAGATCTAATGCCAAAAAGATCAAAAAGAAAAACAAAATAAAGTAACCTCCTCACCATCAAAGAAGGAGTAGAAGGCGAGCCTTCTTCGAAAGAGAAGAAAACAGTTGTCCCGTCAGAAAAGAAAGGCACAGCTAAAACGACTCCTCGGAAGAAAGGGAAAAATAAAGTTGTAAAAACCATCAAAGAGGTGTTGTCCGATGGTGAGGATATTGTGGTTATGGAGAATCAACAAAAAAAGAAAATAAGGCAAGTATTAAAGACATTAGCATTCAGCAAAGGGAAACTGATCTAGACAATGATCGAGGCAATGATCACTTTGATCCTGATAACTTTATCAACTTCAATTAATCTCAAGAACTTATTGGAGATGAAGATCTAATTGTTCAGGAAATTCAAGATCAATTGCATTATCTTGGTTAAAGACCTGCACCTGCTACTTTCGAAGCCGCATCTCCTGAAGTTTATGTTCCTACAAGTTTCATTGCTCTTATACCTCGACCTAGCCCAATGGCCATCCCTCATGAAGATCCATCCGAAGAGGTTTTAGCTTCTCTTCAACCTTTTGCTAATCTTGATGTTGCAACACGAAAACTAACTCAAGAAATCGAATCCTCTCGAAGTCAGTTAAAATTCATGGCAAAAGAGATGGTTCGCCATAAGAAAGTTGTTGCTGCTGAAAAAAGTATGAGAAACATATTTGGTTGCCTCGTGAAAGAGAAATTTCATGGGTTTCAAATGGCCAGATCTGAATTTCTCAAAAGATTCGTTCATCTCAAGAAGAACCTCAGAGAAGTGCATCGAAAATAAAAAGAAGATCTCAATACTTGTAATCGAAACGAAATAGATCAACTCATGACCAAGCATTCTGAAGAGTTAGTTGCAGAGAAGGTGATATTCGATGATCTTTAAATTTCTCTTAACAAAAGTGACACTGATAAGAAAAAATTAACAAATGACATGACTGCTCTCAAAGCCCAATTTGATGAAGAAAAGAAACTTGATGTCACCGTTGCTGAGAATGAATGTGCGAAAGACATGCTAGCAGCTATTAAAAATGGAGAAGAGCAAAAAACCATCACCCTTCTTCGCGAGATTCATGCTACATATCCTAAGGTTAACCTTTCCAGCTTTTGGGAGAGAATTCACATTAAACGGCGTCCTAGTGAGGCTTTTGATCTTGTTCCTAGCTTTTCATCTGAATAGGAAGAATCAGAAGAAAATTCTGAATAAAGCTCTGAAAATGAGTAACTCTAATATCTCTTTCGTGTGCCTATCATTCAATTATTATAATATTTTGTTTTTAATATATACATTTTCACTTGGCATCTGAGAAATTACTTTGTTCTCATCGAATCAAATTGAATGTAGAAAGGATTTGTTTACTCTTTATTTTCTTAAGTCATGCTTGCCTCGCAATATTACTTATTCAAAGTAAAATTTTATTATACATAACACATTGAATATCACTGTATATGTAGAGAACGTAGCACTTCAAATATTATAATGCGTTTAATGAACATAACACTTCGAATATTATAGTGCGTTTAGAGAACGTAACACTTCATATATTATAGTGCGTTTAGAGAACGTAGCACTTCGAATATTATCAGTGCGTTTAGAGAATGTAGCACTTCGAATATGGTTGCTTCTTCGAAAAGTGTACTAAAAACTTCAGAATATTCTACTATTGGTCAACCTCAAAGATGATGAGTCTTTGACTAGTTACCAAAATAGTTTAAACAAGTATTTGTAAACAACCATTGGCCAAAAAATGCATTTTATTGATAGTTTTGAATATGTACATAGCACATCATTAAAACCTCATTGGGCCAACAGGGTATGAAATAATGTGCTAATTAATCAAAAAAAAATTCAAAAATACAACAGTTACTCCCAATACAATTTTAGATGTTGTATATTCCAGGGATGTTGAAGTATCCTTCTCTGATTATCACAAAGGCGATAAGAACCTAGCTTTATCTTTTCAACCATATAAGGACCTTCCCGATTCGGGGCCATATTATTGAGGCTATTTTCCTTAGTATGGAGGAATACCTTTCTTAACACTTTCTCATCCACCTTGAACTCCCTTCTTTTCACTCCCGAATTATATCTACTCCTCATAAGAGTTATTAAAATGAATTATGTTCAAGTGAGCTCGAATTATGTTTTCTTCAATCAAATCCAAATTTTCTCTTTTACCTTCATCATTTAGGTCTTCGGGGTATTGAGCTACTCTAAAAGAAGGCAATGTAGATTCTGTATGACTAACGACATCCATTCCATATGCCAAAGCAAAATGAGTTTATTTAGTAGCTTCCCTAAGGGTTGTTCGATAAGCCCATAACACCTCATTCAAATAATTAGGCCATTTTCATGCAGCTCATGTCAAATTCATTTTCAAGCCTTATAAAATAGATATATTTGTCACCTATACTTATCCATTTTTTTGGGGATGAAAGGGTATGGAAAAACATTTCTGTATCCCCTTCGAAGCACAAAACCATTTCTTTATTATTAAATCGAGGACCGTTGTCTTTAGTAATTATTCGAGGTACTCCAAAACGACAACAAATACTATTTACAATAAACTTAATCACATACTTAACTTTTCTGCCAGACATTGGTTTAATTTGTGCCCAATATGTAAAATAATCGACTGCAACAATTATTATTTCTCGTCCTCTAGAGGCCATCAGCAAAGGTCCCACCAAATCTATTTCTCATCTATCAAATAGAACGGCTTCGGTAATGGACATAAGTTGAATTGTTGATTTATGAATAGAGTTAGCAAACCTTTGAAAAGTATCACAACTTCGAACTAAATTCTTGGCATTGTTCATAACCGAAGGCCAATAAAACCTTGCCAACAAAACTCGACGAGTCAATGCCTTGAACCCCCAATACGTTGAACCTTCTCCATCATGTAATTCTGATAAAACTTCATGTGATTCTTGTTTTCTCAAAAATCATAATAATGGCTTACTCAATGTTTTCTTATACAAAATTCCAACTAAAAGTATATAGCCGAATGCTTTGCCTCACAATTTCTTGGCCAATTTCCCATCTTTTGACAACCCTCATTTAACTAAAAAATTCAAAATGTCAGTTCTCCAATATCCTTGGACTATGTCTGGAGTCACGAATACCTCCTTAATATGCTCTGAATGAATTAAAATCGATGGGTTCTCCTATAATAAAATCCAATGATATTTTTCTTTGTATGCTACAGTCGTAAAAAAATCAAGAACTATATTGTTCCCTCAGTTTATATGTTCTACAAAAACATGATCAAACATAAGAGCCAGATTTTGAAGCTCTCGTAGATACAAAATTAAATGGTCATTTTTTCGCTTCGGAAACTCCACACACTAATTTAGAATCCGTCTCTAATCGTACTGAAGTTGTACTACATATATTTGCAAGCCTCAATCCAGCTAAAGCAACTTCATACTCTGCTTCATTATTCAATGTGTGAAAACCAAATTTAATAGATTGTGCATCATTTCTCCAGATGGATCAATCAGTTAGCTGCATCCCAAAACACTAGAACCTTCATCAGTTCGAACAATCCACATTGAACTAGCTGGCTAATCATCCTTGCTAACATCTTCATCCGATCTTCTTGAATGAAACTCAACAAAACAAAACTGCCAAGGCTTGTGCTATAATTGCCGTCCGAGGTGAAAAGGTGATGTCAAAATCTCCTAACTCAACTGACCACTTAGTCATCCTCCCTGAAATGTGAGGGCGTTGTAAAATATTCTTAAATGGAAATGAAGTTGGTATGAGCTTGAAAATAAGTATGGATTTTCCTAGCAGCCACCACCAATTCCGATGCCATTTTTTCGAGCTTCAAATACCTCTTTTCTGCTGCCACCAAACTCTTACTGATATAGTACCGGCTTCGGAATTTCTGAATCTTCACTTATCAATACTGCACTTACTGCAAAATCAGATACCGTAATGTACAAAATGAGGTACTCTCCACTTCGAGGTTTGGATAGTATTTCTTGTGATGACAACAAATCCTTGATATTTGAAAATGTTGCTTCACAATCCAAAGTCCTTCAAACTTTTTTGGTCTTCGTAACACTTGAAAGAAAGGCAAAAATTTATCAGAAAATCTAGAGATGAATCTGTTAAGTGCTGCTAACCTTCTTGTCAAGATTTATACTTCTTTGATAGTTTGAGGCGATTTCATGGATACTACAACTTTTAATTTCTATGCGTCATCTTCTATCCATTTTTCACTACTAACATAACCCAGAAATCTCCCTGATTGAACTCCAAAGGTACACTTTTCTAGATTCAACTTTAGCCTTATTGCCGTTAAATTTAAAAATGTATCTTCTAAATCTTCCAAGTGTGCTCCGTCTGTTGATATTTTAACCACCATGTCATCGATATACACCTCCATGTTTTTTCCGAACTGAGAAGGAAATTCCTTATTCATTAATCTATGATATGTAGCCCCAATATTTTTTAATTTAAAAGGCATAACCCTATAATAGTGCAAGACTCAATCTGTGATGAAAGTGGTACTCTCTTGATCCTTTGGATCCATTTGAATTTGTTTATATCATGCAAAAATATCCATAAAGGTCAATATTTTATTTCCCAAAATGAAATCAATCAACTGGTCTATATCGAGGAATGAGAAACAGTCTTTAGAACATGCTCGATTCAAGTCTGTAAAATCCATACACATTCTCCACTTCCCATTCTTCTTTTTTACCACTACTGGGTTTGTCGTCCATAAACGATACTATGACTCTCTTATATGTCTGACCTTCGATAAACATTCCACTTCGGAAACAATAACTTCTGTTTTTTCAAAAGAAAATGCCCGCTTTTTTGTATAACAGGTTTCACTTTCGGATTTATTGCTAGACTATGAAAAATTATTTCAATTGGAACTCATGTTACATTATTTGTTTTCCAAGAAAAATCATTCAGAGTGTGGATAAAAACTGTAATAGCTGTTGACGTAAAATTGGGAGCAGTAAGGTTCGTATTCGAAGTACTCTTCCATATAAAAAAGCACATTCCTCTATTTCTTCACTTATTGTCAATGACCCAGGGGTTTCCCTCAAATCGTCAAACCCTTCCTCGAGGTCTGAGGTCAACCCCTCTGACTGTTATTCGTCTATTTTATCACCACTACTAGATCTTGGGATTTGAAGAGTAGTGGCATAACATTCTCTGGCAACATTTTGGTCACTTCGGACGACCCCCACGTGGTCTTTGATGAAATACTTAAAATATTGATGGACTGTTGACACAATTCCATACATCATTGATAGCCAAGATCTTCCAAATATGATATTGTAGCTTGTTGGACAGTCCACCACCATAAAAAAACACCTGAACCTTCTACATGAAAGGTCCATTTCCCAGACTCTCTTCTCCTTCAAATTCTCGAGTGAAGTCTCCAATTTGGTGAGTTTAAAAAACCGGGATAAAGTATTCTTGTCTATCATTAGCCTTTTGCAAAAAAAAAATTCGTTATTTCAAAAGTCGATCGAACTAGCGGATCGTCCTCTGGATTCATCGTTAAGCTTCAGTTGTTTTTCAAGATTCGAAAAAGAGAAAAGAGAAAATTCGAACGAGTAATCTAGGCATCAATCGATGATCAGGATCCTAGTGAAGTCACCAATTTGGTGATTTTGATATTTGGATAGACTAATCAAAGTAGAGAGAAGTAACAATCTAGAGAGAGGAATAAGTTTTGGAGAGAGAAAGTCAAGGCGTAAAAGTGATTTATCTCAAAAATTTCAGACCCTTTATTAGGTTATCCTTGACCTTTATATAGAGGCACAAAGACTTAGTTCTAACTGGAACAATTACAAAAAAGAAATTAATTACACAATAGTCCCTGACTAGAATATAAAGTTCTAATTCTCTTCTCTAATTATACAATCTATCATAACAAGTTTTATTCTTTACATTTCAGTCCTTGAAGTTTCATTTCCTTATCAGACATAATGTAATGAAAAAATACAAGATATATACTATTTGATGATAAAAATGTAAAATAAGGGTTACTATATTTGACGATTTTATTTAATAAAAAAATATCATCCATGAAGATAGTTTTGTTCGTTTTTAAATTTTCAAATTATTTTTCAAAATTATAGTTTAAAAATCCAAACATAAAAAATATATATTTAATTAAAAGAATGAATATGTTCAAAAGCACAGTGAGGGGCATTAGCATTTTGTCTAGATAAATTCAGGACTTGCTGGATGCAGGAAAAGTTGTCGTCTAAGGTGGGCAAATCATTTTCAACCCAATTCGAGAAATGACCTATCATTAAAGAATAAGAGGAACAAATCATTAGACTTCTTGCTAAAATAGGTAACATATGGGCTCACATGGCTACATAGTTTCCTAGACGGACCGATAACAAAATCAAGAATTTTTCGAACATGAGACATAAGAAATTAGAACGAGCTGGTGTTCCAATTTACCCCCCCCCCCCCCCCCCCCCGGCCCCGGATGTCCCCGGTAAATATTGAGGGGACTCAAAACTCGGATACACATGGGGACATGCATGGTCGCAATACTTTGTAACCTGACTATTTCCCTTTAAATATTTCAATTGTGAAATTTCAATATTACAATCTATAAATATTGCACTTTCACAGTATGCTGAATCCAGGTGTTATTTTACCCTTTATACAAGCCTCACTGTTTCAAGACATGCCTTTACACAATTGGGTTCTACATGAATTAATGGTGAGTGTTGTTTACGATGGCTACGTAAATAATCGTGCTTATGATGGTAACGTCGGTTGAATCAATATGCATTTCCCCGTAAGGTATAGATATAAACACCTCTCAACAATTCAATAATTTGATGAGAAGTTATAGTTTTATGCCCAACTATGCATGTACAAATAATAATATCATGCCCAACAATGATTGTACAAATAAAAATTTTATTCCCGATAGTATGATAACCAACAAGACATTTTGAGGCAACATTCATCCCAGATGTCTCCCATTTAATTCCAATATATAGACCACCATTAACAAATTTTTGAAGCAACCTTCGTCCCAGATGTCTCCCATTTCATTCCAATATCCAGATAATCAACAAGAAATTTTGAAGCAAACTTCGTCCCAGATGCCTTTTCATTCCAATATCCAGACAATCAACAAGACATTTTGAAGACATTTTGAAAACATTTTGAAGCAACCTTTGTCCCATATGCCTTCCATTGCATTCCAATATATAGACAATCAATAATACATTTCAAAGTAATTTTTGTCCCGTATGACTCCTCTTTCATTATAATATTCAGACAATCAACAAGACATTTCAAAGCAATCTTCATCATAGGTGTCCCATTTCATTCCCATATCCAGACAATCAACAAGACATTTTGAACTAACCTTCGTCTCAGATGCCTCCCATTTCATTCAAATATCTAGACAATCAACAAGGAATTTTGAAACAACCTTTGTCCCAGATGCCTCTTCTTTCATTCCAATATCTAGACAATCAACAAGGTATTTTGAAGAAACCTTCATCCCAGGTGCATCCTCTTTTATTCGAATATCCAGACAATCAACAAGGTATTTGGGAACAACCTGTGTCCCAAACAACTCTCACTCTCCAGGATTCAGATAATCAAGAAAGCACGTCGGAGCAATATATGTCACAGACGCCTCGCCCAACATTGCAAGATTCATAAAATTGTGAAGACATTGTGGACATATGTATGTCTCGGCCGCCTCTTCGTCCGTTCAAAATTTTAGACAATCATCAAGAATTAGGGAAAAACTATGTTCGAGAGGACTCTCCCTTTATTCCTAGATTCAGACAATCAACAAGGCACTGGGGAACAAACTCTGTCCCAGACGACTCTCTCTCCACTCCGAGATTCAGACAATCAACAAGACGTTTGGAAATATTTGTCCCAGATGCTTCGCCCAACATTAGAATATTTAGACAATTGCCAAGAAATTAAGGACATAGGTATTTCTCATACGCCGCTCCAAGATGTAGATAATCATCAAGACATTGAGGAACAAACTGTGCCTCAGACGACTCTCTCTACTCTTAGATTCATACAACCAACAAGACGATTGATAACAACTTATATTCGAGTGTACTTTACTCTATTTTGTTGAGGATCTAAATATTTCAACACCAATTGCTAACCCAAAATCAAACTGTGATAAGCCTATTAATCATAGAACGAATCTGTTGGAGGATGTAACCCATGATTGCAAGTCTCTAAATAGACCAACAAACCTTAATTCAGGTTCTTCAACATGCCTTTTGATGTTGGCAACAATTCGGACGTGGTAGATTCTTCTCCCACTTCAGATTAATTTAGTGATGATGCTTTCGGTTTCCTCTATTCAGATGAACCGTTGAAGTAATTGCATACTCGTCGGTTAAGAATATTTTATTGTAAATTACATTTTTTGTGTAATATGTATAATGGTCGTCATCTAAAACTATTTCGGACTAAGAGATTTTTTTGGTGACACTAATAAGGCTTATTATAATATTATTTTTACCTATAAAAAATGGTGCTCTAAATAGACATAAAACAACCCGTGAATTTAACAAAAAAAACTAATCGCTTTTACACATCAAAAAATTATTATATGTATGAAACTTATGAAACATTGCCAACGATGAGTTTGTTGACACAAATTGGGATGGAAATGAACCAAAACGAAGACATGACGTAGGAGATCTTCTTGGCTGAGCGTTTTTTTTCATATTTAGAGTTTTTAAAATTGAACTTTCTCAAATAACTACATGATTGTTGCCTGTTTTTTCGTTTTTAAATTATTTGCATTTCGATTACGTTTTTTTCATGCTAGAATAACACAAGAAATCAATTTTCTTATACGACCCAACCAAAACAGGTGGTTTTTCATATAATTGGTAGATCTAGAACTAATAAATCCTTTTTTAAAAATAAATATTTATAAAAAAAAATCTTGGTAATAAAAAAATTGATTAAATATTTCACTAATCCACTCTAATTTTTATTTATTTTGGATTTTGTGTAATTATTAGTAATATTTCGGTAAGACCAAAATATATCCAATCATTGGCTTCCACATAACCAAACAAAAATTGAGCGAACCAATAAACACGTGGTTATCTTCAAATCACGAAAAAAGTGGCTTAATACGTCTTTCCATATCAGCCGTTCGATCGACATATATTTTTTTAATTTCTAGCTTCGCCAACTTTCTCGGGCGATAAGATCACACACAAACCAAACACTCGACACCGCCACTCAACCAGTCAAAATCTCTAAACTTATCTCTCTAGTCTCTTCTCATAAAAATGGCAGGAACTGGAGTGGTGGCTGTTTACGGAAACGGAGCGATGACGGAGGCAAAGAAATCGACGTTCTCAGTGAAAGTAGGTCTGGCTCAGATGCTTCGCGGCGGGGTTATAATGGACGTTGTCAACGCCGAGCAAGCGCGAATCGCGGAAGAGGCCGGTGCGTGTGCGGTTATGGCGCTCGAACGCGTACCGGCGGATATTCGGTCTCAAGGGGGTGTTGCTCGTATGAGCGATCCGCAGCTGATTAAGGAAATCAAACAAGCGGTTACCATTCCAGTTATGGCGAAAGCTCGAATCGGCCATTTCGTGGAAGCGCAGATCCTGGAAGCCATTGGCGTTGATTATATTGATGAAAGCGAGGTTTTAACACTAGCAGATGAAGATAATCATATTAACAAGCATAATTTCAGGATTCCTTTCGTCTGCGGCTGCCGTAACCTTGGGGAGGCTCTCCGCCGTATACGAGAAGGAGCCGCGATGATCCGAACGAAAGGAGAAGCCGGTACCGGAAACGTAGTTGAAGCTGTTCGACATGTGCGGTCTGTGATGGGAAGCATTAGACTTCTTCGCAATATGGACGACGATGAGGTTTTCACCTTCGCCAAAAAGATCGCTGCACCTTACGATTTGGTGATGCAGACGAAGCAGCTCGGACGACTTCCTGTTGTGCAGTTTGCTGCTGGAGGGGTGGCGACACCTGCAGATGCTGCGCTCATGATGCAACTCGGCTGTGACGGAGTGTTCGTTGGCTCTGGCGTGTTCAAGAGCGGTGATCCTGCTAAGCGTGCGCGTGCCATAGTTCAGGCTGTGACTCACTACAGCGATGCGGATATGCTTGCGGAAGTGAGCTGTGGGCTTGGTGAGGCCATGGTTGGGATCAATTTGAATGACAAGAACGTCGAGAGGTTTGCCAATCGATCTGAATAATGAAGAGACTTATATGTTTTTGGTTTTCTCTGTATCTCATTTTCCATGTACTGGGGTTGTACTAGTTGGATGCCCATTTTGAGTTTCCACTTCTGGCATGTTTTTGAAAAGGAGGTTCTGCGTAATAATGCAAAACTTGTGTTATGTGTTCAAATTTTAAAACTTTCATAGATAGATTGGAGTAGTTAATTCGCACATTTGCTTTGTCCAACAACTGAAAAAGAGAAATCATGAATCAAGGGCCTCTTCGGTAGGATTTATATTTGCTGATCATTAGGCATGGCTTGACATAAAGAACGGATTGTCTTTTTTAGTTTAGTTAACATTTTGGGATTTCCTGATATTGGGTCTATTCTCTTGTTTGTAGTTAATTTGTTTAGGTGATCTTTATCTCACAATATACTGTAGATGAGTATCATATTGCTATAGGGGGGCAGTAAGTTACTCGAGTTTTGTGTGAGAAAAGATCACTATGCCTCCTAATTGTTTGAACTTGAAACCGGGCGCAAGCTACTTATTAGGTTGGTGTGCTGGAATCTATCTGGCTTGTAATTCGAATAGCTTGCAGATTCATTATTCTTTTTCTATTTTCATGCACCTATACCTGATGCGATGCGATGTTTCCAGTCCTGTGTCTGGACTTGAGCCATATATACTCTTTTTTCACCCTCACACTCTTATTAGCTGAATGCAAAAGTCTAGACTTTTCAAGCGACCTTTCCTTTTCGGGATTGTATTTGAATAACAAAATTCGGGTGGGGGTTTCTTGTTTTTTACAAACTATTACCTAACCAGATTTTCAGGTTGTGTGGTCAGGAGATGCCATCAAATTTATTTCAGAGTTTAGTTGTATAGCAACCCAATTCTATGGTTAGTCACATCCTTGAACTTCTCTATTGTACTAATAACTCAAACATATCTATAATGAATGGGCCACTCTAGATTTTCACATTCTAATGTGTCATCATTTGTACGAACAACAACATTGATGTCAAGTGAGATGGTACAATGGTAAAGTCGAAGTATCCAAAAGAGAAAATTTACAATTTCCTTTCAGGAGAAATAATGGACACACTCTGTAGAAAAAAAAGTTGCAGTCATCGATTATTTTTGTTTGAAATATGATTGACCAATTTTCATTTTCTAGTTTATAATTTTTTTTCTTCAGATTTTATCGGATTGTAATTTCAATCTGAAATTGGTTAGATGGACTTCAAAAATTATCACGAATAAACACAATTCCCTCTTGTAACTTACAAGCCTGAACAAAGTGACACAAACCAATCCAGTGGATAGAACATAATTGGACCAACTTGGTGCTTGGTATTTAGTACTAGTTTGTTCAAGTAGTCTTGTTACCAACAGCTTGTAACAAGATAAGCAATTTAAGAAAGAAATAAGACACACCTCCAATAGTTGCATACTCTAGCTTTTCACTCCCTTCAGTGTCTGGAAAATCACCCTCTACTGATCTGTTAAATCCTCCCATTAGCCAACCCAAGTTCCTATACCCTTCTTCATGTAACTTCGATATAGCCATCAACGACCTGACATCAGCTAAAACATATTTACAAATTCTGATATATAAACCCAAGTCAAATGATTTAAACACATAAAACAAAAAAGAAATTACGACCTTAATCCTTCACCGCAAGCAACAAGGACCTTACACTCCTTATCAGGAACAACAGCCTTAACCTGATTAACAAAATCATCATTTAAAGTTGTAAAATTCTGACCAGTCCACAGACCAATGTACCCAAAATGAACCCATTTCTTCAACAAAGTGATGACACTAGTGTCCATGTCTTTCACAAACAACGGCACGTGCAGTGATCCTTTAACGTGTGCCTTTTCTCTTTCCCATACTGGCCTTATGTCCAAGAGCTTAAACCCTTCGGTGTTCAGTGACATTGTTGCGTCTTTCGGGTCGATAGGGCGGACCCTGCCGGTTTGTATCAGCTGCCGACCGTTGGGTGATGCTGAAGCTGATGCTTTGAAGGTGAGTGGTTTGGTGGTGGTTGGAAATGGGTTTGGTTGTTTTTTGTGTCTTAGAGATGAAGATGATGTGTATAGAGGGGGTTTGAGTTGAGTTGCCATCTCTCTTTCCTTCTTATCCTAAAGAAACTAAACTTTTGCTTTTATTATTGTGAATTGGAATGAAGTTGTTTGTTAGTTTATGGGACTTTTCTATGGTAACATCCCAATAGGAAAATTATTTATAGGTTTTTATCACGAGCTATTTCTCTAATAAAAAATCAATTACAGATATCATCCAAAAAATAAAAAATTAATAATATCTATTTAGGTTGTATTTTCTGTTAATTTTGGTTTATACAAGAACATTCAACCGGTGTATATTTTAATTTTTGTTTTTTCTATTATAAACCTTTTAACAATTTAAAAATTTCGAATTATAATTCAAAAAACAATATGAAAATCCGTAGTTTTATGTTTTTAAGTCCAACCAAATTAGATTAATAAATAAATTTTTTTCAGTACCAATTAACATTTGTTTCGACGTTAATATTTCGTTTTGTTTTTAATCACCATTCTAATAAAGCTTTAATTTGCGTTTTGATAACTAACTATTCACATCTGGTCTGATTCTTAATTCGTAGGCAAAATTTTACTAGCTTTCAGTTTTTCATTTCGCGCTTAGATAACTTTTTTATTAATTAAAGAGAAAAATATCGGTAAATACCCCTTCAAAGTAACTAATTATCCGGTAGCATACCCTTCGACTATATATAGTCATTTTTCACATCAAACCCACTTTTTTCCACCTTCCCATCACCCTAAACAAACCCAAACACGTCTAATTTTAGAAACCACCAGAAACCGTTTGACTTCGTGATACTCTCTCTCTCTCTCTCTCAAACCCAAAACCCCTACACCTTCTCATCGTTCGAAATCAGTCTTCGTTCGCACCTTCAACGGAAGTACACCGGTCACGGTCTCTTACTCAGTCCAACAAGTAACCACCTTCTGTCCTAGAAAGTTGCCGTGAAATCGTCTCCGACCGGTGAATAGTTCAGCGTTTAGAAGTAACAAGGTAAGCATTATCGTGGACAATGTACTTTTTCTTTCATTTTTGATGACTTCGAACCACTATTTTCTGTTATTTCACGATCGGCGTTGCTTTTTATACCGGAAGGAATGAAGTATTTAGTGACGATAGTTGGTTAGTTTCTCGGTTTATCGTCGAACGCAGGGTAGAAGTTTGGTTGCATGTAATGTTAATACTTTCCTGAGAATTGTGATGTATGTTAGATGTGCATTAGGTAGTTGATTGTTGATTTTGGTGTTGTTTGGATATTTTCCAGATCCCTGCAACGTGCATGGGCAAAATATAATTGTTCGCATCCTGTTAGTGTGCGTTGTAGTACAGTTCGCATCCTCATTACCCAGGATGCAAACAGTTCGCAGCTCATATCTGTTTATATGTCATATCAGTTCGCAGCTTGACTGACTGTTTATGTCATGCATTTCGCAGCTTGTATTTACAAATAATTCGCAACATAAGCTGCAAATTGATTTTAAATACTGTAGTGATATATAGGCAATTCACAGCTTGGCATGCGAATCGTGTGACACTTTAGTTGATGCATATGAAGTTCGCAGCTTGTGATGCGACGTTTGTGACACTATAACTGATTTGTGTTTGTGCAAGAAGTATGACAACAAAACCAAGCTATTACAGATCATGGTTGGTGAGCCTTCAGAAGCTTCTTAAAGAGATGGGTATTACCCGTGCCCACATTGAAGCTGCAAGAAACACACCCTTCTACCTGCTTTTGAAAACGGCTTTTGACATCCGTAACGAGGCAGAGCTGCCGAAGAAGAAATTCTACTCGATCATTCAGTATCTCGTCGAGAGGTTCTCTGTCGACCAAGACGTCTTCCGTATTGGCTCAAATTTTGTAAAGCTAACTGAAGACGATGTGAAGGTCATATTCCGGATGAAACATGGCACAGAGAAAATGCGGTTAACGAAAACCAGAGCATTTCATAACAAATACGCGCCCGACGAGGAAGACGAATCAAGGATGATGAAGAAATACTTCATGGGTAAAACTGGCAGGAAAGTAGGACCGTCAAATACTAAAACAATAACGAATGCCATTATAAAGGTACGTGTAAAATCGACTTCATCTTATAAAGCTAACGTACTTTTCTAACATAGCATGTTGTCGTTGATTTTACAGGCAGCTATTGAGAAGGCCATAAGCGAAGGGGGGAGCATGAGTTGGAAGACGTTACAAGGCTGTTGATACTGTTTTTGTGCTCCACCCTATTCTACTCCGTATCTGGAGATATCCTGGGTTGGAGCACGGTTTATTATGTTGAATACTTCAGGAAAATAAACAGTTACGACTGGTCCGAATCAATATTGTACAAGCTTCGACAGTCTATCCGGAGTTGCTTAGCAATCGAAAAACCTGATCGAGTCGTCGGCTGCGTCGCCCTTCTAATTGTAAGATTGATTAATTCAGTATAAAAATTAGTTATGTACAGAGCATCTTAATGATAAAAATTATCCCCATGCAGCCCTTCTTCATGGAGCACACAACAGTCGGCCTCGAGGTAGCGAAGCCGACCTTGATACCAAGGTTTTTAAAATCGTTGGGATTAGAGTGCCAAGCAACAACCGTGGCGCTGCTTCTTTAAATACCCAACCTGAAAGATGATCATGTATAAGCTTTATATAGGTATTGAATTGGGGTTGCAAACAGTTCACAGCATATCATGCGTTTTGATTTGCGTTATATTAGTACAATGTATCAATCATTCGCAGCCTGAGATGCGAACTGAGTTTGTAGCTTATTGTTTTCACACAATTCGCAGCATATTGGTTATACACATTTCACAGCTCAGCATAGATAGAATTTCACACAATTCGCAGCATATAATGCGAATAATTTGTAAAAACAATTTGTCTGTCTACACCCTGATACTTTCAAAACAACCCGCTTGCATCTATCTACTTACATGTGCCTCTGTTGGTAGGTTTTTGAAGGTCCACTACGTCTTACTGAGGACGAATGCGAAGCTTTCGGAGAACCAGTAGAAAGTGGAGATCCAGATGAGAAAGCTATTTCATCGGAAGAAAGACCAAGGAAGAGGAAGAAAAGCATAGCCCCAAAACCAAGGAGACGAGCATCACAGAAATAGAGAGCAAAGAATTAGGTGATATCTCCCAGACCCAAACAACCAAGACTCCCCGAGCCAACGATTCCACCACCAAGACTCCCCGAGCAAACGATTCCACCACAACCGATCGACACATCCAGGCAGGAGCCCGACGACGAGGGCACAACCAGTATGAGTGAAACAGTCGGTGATTATGTCCTCAAACGCAGAGCGCCTAATCCAAATAAGTCTGTAATTGTTGCTAAATCAAAGCGTTTGAAGACATATGCCGACAAGAACAAGTACGAGAGAAAGATACAAAAACAAGTCAGAGAAGTAAGTATGAAATTGAGCCTTAAATAATCGCTACAAACACCACTTAATATGTTTATAAAATGGTTGCTATCATTTTTTCAGCTGGAAGAATTGAAACGAAAGATAGAGGAGCTTGAAGCACAACAACTCCACAATGCTATCTCTCAGCCAATTTGCCAGATGGGAAGCCTAGTAGCTGAGAAGGTGCCAACATTTCAAGATAGAGCGGCGTCCACTGAAGAGAGGCATGATGATGGGAACCATTCACCCATACCGGTACCATTTGGAAGAATGAAACAAGAGTTGTTGGTGTCCACAGAGATGGACACCACATAGACACAGACGGAGAAAGAAAGACACAAGTCTCCTCTGAATGACCAACAATTCGTACTTCACAGGGAAAATGAGATAAAAGTGGCAAAACCAGACAGCCTAGAAGATGTAAGTGGATCAAAAGTTCACTAAGATTCAAATATCTTATTTATTTGTTGTGATGAAATTGTTTCATATAATAATATTTACTATTGTATAAATATTCAAACAAAGTCAGTGTATCCATTTAAAACAGTCAGCGGGTTTTCTAGTTGAATACATATTCAAACAATGCATCACATGATATGATGTAATCAAACAAATATCATGATTGTTGTGTAGTCATGGACGACAATTCGCATCGTATATTGCGAATTGTTTTTACTATAGTTGACTGGTTAGTTCACAATTCGCATGCTGAGTTGCGATTAGTTTAAGATTGACCAAAAAAATATCAGGTCAGCATGCGAATCGTTCGCAACTATGATAATAGTATGCTTAACCCTTCCACCTTTTTATTTGAAATTTTGTATGAAACAGGAGAGCGACAGACAGCAACACTAATAGTAGCAACAACAACAAGAACACCTCCAACAGCAACAACACCACCACCAACAACAACAGCAGCAACAACAAGAACAACATGAACAACAACAAGTTCAACAACAACAGCAACAAGAACAACAAGAACAACAAGAACAACAACAGCACCAACAAATAGCCTTGGCAAAAAGAGAAAGGCTAACACAAGAGATAGCGCCGCAAGAGTCAGAACATGTCAATCCCTCTGAGAAGATGGAACTACTAAGCCAGGAATGACCATCCTTAGAAGACAACACCACATATGGAGATGCACCTCAAAGACCAACGGTGGTGTGGGAAAAGTCAAAATTGCTAAGCCAAGGTGAAACTGTAGCACCAGTAACAAATCAACCGCAAGCTCCAGATTCAAATGATAACATAGTAGGTTTACCCGATGCTTTTGTTGATGGTATTTACACTCAAGTTTCACAGACATTTTTAAATGAAATTGATAATGTATATTACGATTCTATAATAGAACGGTCTTTGGAGAACATGTCGCAGGATGACTTTAATGATCTCTGCCGACACGATCCAGATCCTATGCCGAACCAGTCAACGACATTAGTTGTCGTTGACCGTGTGGTAAGGGCTATTTTAAATGATTTCGCAGCATATAATGAGAATTGTGTGGATATATTTTGAATTATACAAACGAATATCAGGATAGCATGCGGACTGTTCAGTAGAACCTCGAACAGTTCGCATGCTATCCTGATAAATACCTTGAAATGTATTCAGCTGTAACCAAACAGTTCGCATGTTAGCATGCAAACTGTTTGGGTTCGTTATCATGATAATGACTGACACACTCTTTCGATTTTTGTAATTTACTAAGCTCGAGCCAAGTAAAGAGACAGATTTCCCTACTTTTAATCTACTGACACCAACACACCCTTCAGTGGAAGAGGAAGAGGAAGAGATAATTATAAGAGAACGGGAATTGCTAGAAGTTGAATACAACGGCTGGCCAAAGGAAACAAAAGTAACTAAGCGTATCTCTGTCAGAGAATACCACAAAATATAGTTAGTTAAAGCCTACGAGAGTGACACCCCTGATCCAGTAGTATGGCAGTTACCAGAGTCCAAATTTACATACGAAATTAGAGTGCAAGCGAGTGATGCGATGACACTACCTTTAGAACTGGAGCTGGACGTAAAGGTATCCAATTGTCAACCAAATTCGTTTTAATGTTTCAAACATGTCTTGTATATTTAACATAAATAAACAACTTCTTTCTTAGGTTGTGAACGCTTGGATTCGAAAGATTCTTGAAGAAGCAGACTTCAAAGTTCCATACCAAACGCTTCAAGGAGTGTTCTATGACAGCGTCATGACTTCGGGCATGACTACGGTAAGTTTAGCTAAGGTAAATTTCAAAGTTTCAGAAAATTTTCTCATTGTAATGTACTGTCACTTTGATGTAGCATCAAATGGAATCAGGATGGGAAGTAACAAATTTGGTGGACACTGCTTTTAGCAAAGCGCCCGAAAACCCCAACATCATCATCATTCCAATATGCACCGAGACAAAGGACCATATAAACCATTGGACGTTGCTCGTCATTGACGTCGACGGCAGGTCGGTAACAAACTACAATCCACTTCTGCCTAAACTGAAAGCGATAGACCACACCACAAGGACACCTATCAATATGGTAATATCCCAAATTATTAACTTACTTTTAAACACATTTTAAAATATATGCATGATCAATACATGATGCGAACTGTGATCAAGGTATGCTGCAAAATGTGAGCAAATCAGTCGCAATTCGCAGCATATCCATAAAAGAGTTCGCAGCCTAGGATGCGAATCGTTTTGGCTGATGCACATTTTGGAAAATAGGCTGCGAAATGATTGCAGAAAAATGGATTGAATACCAAACAATTCGCACCCTATGCTGCGAATTGCTTGACATGTACATGTTGGATTTGTTGTCATACAATTCGCAGCCTATGATGCGAATTGTGTGGGAACAACTGTTTAAGTTTTTATGCTCGTTCCTAACAGTAATTATTATAACCAGATCAAATATTTAGTGGATAAAAGATTCCTACCTAAATCAAGCACAGGGTGGAAGGTGAAAAATGAAAGAAAAATCCCACAACAAAAACCTGGCACCCTGGACTGTGGTATTTTTGTTTGCAAATACGCCAGAGATATTATCCAGCATGGATATATGCAGAAAAAATACGACAAAGATAAGGTCACCACCTTCAGAGCGGAAATGTTTGATTTTTTCTTAAACGAAAAAGACACCGTGAAGTACGGGTGATTCGAAGTAAAACATTATGGTTTTTTGGTGTATACACATTGATTGTAATTTTTTGGTGTGCATACATTCATAATATTTTTTGTTGTACATAGATTTTTAAAATTTCAGAAATGTGCAATTCCCAGCTATATGTAGGACATATTTCTTATCAAACAGTTCGCAGGATACCCAGATATATAAGGGTTAGTTAATATTCGAAAAATTCCAACCAAACATTTCGCAGCAGCTCCTGGTATATCTTAAAAAAAGATTCTCACCAAACAATCCGCATCCTAACATGATAGATGCTTAATTATCACTAAACAATTCACAACCACACCTGGTATATCACATTAAACAACAGTTTTGCATCAACTCGTGGTATAAATATAAATAATTCAAAATATATCGTTCAAGAATACGAACAGGCTATGGCGTATGCCTTGGTAACCGTTAACTGCATTGAGCACTAAAAAAATAATCTAATCACCAGAGGTCCAGAGCCCATTAATTGCTGCTTGGACATGGAGGCTATGTAATGATTAATATAGCCACACCACTACCTCATAAGCTCAGACTCCCTCCTTTCCCTATAAATAACACTAGTAACCAGAGGCTAATTTTAAAACAAACTCTATATTTTTTTTAAACACCTCTTGTTCTCTTCGAATTCAAACAGTCATGTCTTTTTCCACCACCACAACCACCACCACATACTCATACTCTAGGTGACTCCTGGTCATCCTTAATCGTTAACTGGAGTGATGACTTGATCATGCCAGCAACACCACCAAACAACCCAATATATGTCCTTGATTTAAACATATATGATGACTACTACTCTGCTGACTCTCAACCAGTGGAAGTTGTTCCAATGGGTACTGTTGAACCTCAGCCAGAAGAGGTTCCAACGGTTGTTGTTGTACCTCAGCCAGCAGAGGTTCCACCTCAGACGACAGAGGTTCCAAACAACAAAAGAAAGAGGGACGACGAAGCCGGTCCATCAATGACAAAAATTTTATGCATAATGGACGTAGATAATGAAGAGGAATATGAAAAGTCTGATGATCAGCACGCAGAGGAGAAAGATGGTGAAGAATCTTCTACTGATGACTAATAGAGTTGGCTTTTTTTGTTTGCTTTTTTGGAATGCAACTAACAAACACTAAGAGGTTGTAGTGATTTGTGTGAACATTTGTTAGTGCATAAAGACTGTAATCCTATTTTTTGTAATCCATTTTTTACACACTTTTAATCATATATACGATTCGCATCCAATTACCATTTTCAAACAATTCGCATCGTAATCTGATATATGACTTGTTTATCAATAATACGGATTTTCATGCAATTTGCAACATACCATGCGAATTGGAGCCAATTAAAAGTCCTGGTATTTTGATAAAAGAACGATTTGCAGCTTACCATGTGATGTGTCAGCAAATATCAGGAATTCTAGTTGTTCTCAATTCGCATCATATCATGCGATATACAAGCAGCCAAAAGTTGTGATATCTGTTCTGGTCATAATTCGCATCATAGCATGCGGATTGTGATATTTTGTTTGTTGATGCAATACTTTAGAGTTTAAGGTAATTCATATTATAGCATGTTAATCGTAAGCAAATAAGAGTCCTGATATTTATTTGAAAATGCATTACGTTACATCTTAACACAATTCGCATGGAAACGTGATAGATGTTTGCAACATGATATCAACATAGTGTACACAATTCACAATATTGGATGCGAATTTCATGCAGCTCAAAACACTTAGCATCCCTTTACTGTGATAAAAAAAATAAAAAAAATGTGTACATGAACAAACAACTGTAAAAAAATTGTGCGTAAACTGAAACATCACAAGTCCTCCTATTTTGGCATGATTTCGAACAACGACCACATCTCAACTGCTTGGTTGAGATTTCTCCTCTAGATGATATTTGCTATTTCTAAGCCCTTCCGGAGCGTCTCTTAACGTTTGGAGGCAGAACTTCAACAAACGAAGGATCGTTAGCGTTGGACCCTTCCCCAAAATCCGTTATAGCTGGTATGCTAAAAGAGTAACTTTCCCTGTAATTCTTAACCGTAAAGAAGGGCTCTATTACGGTAAAATGATCATGGTCCGTATACTGTATTTCCACTAAAGTGTGAGGACATGGAAAACACTCTTGTTGCCATGATCCGCAAGAACATTTGAAATCCAACAGATTAACAACAACCACAGGATTTGAACAGACTTCGAACATGGCGGATGACGACTTACTTACTACCCAACTTCGGCACATGTCAACATTATGCTTTAGCTTCTTCTCATACTCGGGGACCAAATTAGTACTCCAGGTGAGACCCTCTTCGTATCTTCGTGAAACTTGAATCATAAGCAAGACTCTAATCCAGTCAATAAACTCAACAATCGGTAGGCCGCAATATTTTTTGATCTGATTGTTAAACGATTCTGCCGTAGTATAAGCCATAAGGTCGTATCGTTTCCCTTTTACGTAAGCTTGCGCATACTTTTCCGGGGGTAAATTTGCAAGAAAATCACTAATTCTGTCACCACCTTCACATAGAAAAACTGTTAGTATATCTTTAAAAAGCTCTCGACTGGGAGCATAAGCAAGACGGTGGAAGAAACTCAACATCTTTTTTTTATAGTCTCTGTTAGTATATTCCAGTTTTGCTTTCAAATTATGCATGAGATGAAAATAACAGTACGCATGATAGAAGTTTGGATACAAGACAGAAACAACATTAACGATACCAGAATGACGATCTGAAATAAATGTGATCTGACGATCCAACAAATGTGGTTTCAAACACCCCAAAAACCATATCCCATTGTCCCAATATTCAATGCTAACTACACCAACAACAACAGGGAAGAGTCCTGGAAAAAAGGCAGATCAAATGAACACTACAACAGTACTCAAAATGTTTTAAAATGCAAACAGTTCGCATGCTTCCCTGAGATTTGTTCTCAAAACACACGCTGCAAACTGTGTACAAACCCAACTGCGAATTAATCACAGTTTCAAACACTTATTAGTTCGCAACCTCGAATGCGAATTGTTATGAAATATCAGGATTCCAACAACAATGGTGTGCATATATAGGATGCGAACCGTTGCTCAAAATTTCATCACCTAATTTGCATCCTCTATTGCAAAATGTCATCACCTAAACAACACTGCATAATTCACAGCCTATGATGCGAATCGTTCTCAAATATCAGGATTCCATCACAATGGTGTGCATATATAGGATGCAAACAGTTGCTTAAAATTTCATCGCCTAATTCGCATCCTCTATTGCGAAATGTCATCACCTAAACAACACTGAATAATTCATAGCCTAGGATGCGAATCGTTCTCAAATATCAGGATTCCATCACAATGGTGTGCAAATATAAGATGCAAACTGTTGCACAAATTTTTTAAACAAAACATCATAACACATTCAGATTAATTAGTTAAATGTAACTAACTGTTGTTGCCGTCCTTTGCTACGGGAGTAAGCAAGGTACCCTTGTACTTCCATCGACAAACAACATTGGACGGAATGAATGAAAACCTTGAAGGGACGAACCGAAGGCTACAAAACAATGCTTGAATCGGTTTCCAGCTGATAACTCCAACTGGCAGTCTGAAGTAATATCTCGGCTCTTCAATCGTATGAAGTATCCGCTTAGTAAACTAAAAGATCTTGAAATATATCCGAAAACTCCCCTCTTAGCCTTCTCTAAAGCATTCCATGACAAATGGTAAGAGATGTCAAGACCGTAATCTTGTTTGATAGTCGATTGTATGGTTTTGGCTGTCAACGAATGGCAGGTCCGGAGAGAATCCTGAATTTCCTCTGCAATCAAATCTGATGTCAAATGCCTGTGCCGCTTATGTTTCTGGGAGAAAACGAGACTGCAAGTATGGTGCAGAACATACTTCTTGATCGTCATCAAGCTGGTGCTGGAATCAATAGATGCATAAAGCCTCCATTTGCACTCGTTTGTGAACTTGTTTTCACAATAAGCAGTGATCTTGGTTGCTGTGTTGTGCAGGTATTTGAAAGCAAAACCATGCTCTAAAGCAAACATGCACAAAGATAACCTGAGACCTACAACACCTTCTTCAAAAGCTTGATCCACTCATGTAATAGCATTAGCCCAACCAGCAGTAGCAAGTTGTTTTTTCTCTGTTCAGAATTAACTAAATTGTTACTACTCTCCCCGCTAACTAGTTGATCAGGAGATGGTTCGCCCAAACTCAAGATACGCTCTTTACGCTTTACACCATAATCCTTACCATCAGAGCTCTTATCACCAAAACGTTTTTTACCATAACACTTATGACCAGAACCCTTATCGAAGACGTGTTGTTCTATGAGAAAACTAACCTGTTTTAAACGCTCCAAATCAAGATATAACAACAACCCAACAAAATCCTTCTGGTTATTAAAGAAACAATTATTGTGATCCCCGCAGGAGTAAGTAATTAGGTAGTCACCTGTGACAAGCTCATCTCATGTGTTCTCCACATAAGCTTGGATACTTTGAAAGCTTTCAAACTCCATGAAAGACACAATTTCGGTTTGGTGACAATATTTAAAAATACAAACTCATGATTTGGACATACCTTACCCTGCACTGAACAAGCTATTAGTTATTAATCCCAAAAATAAAGTGCAAATTATTTATTACTGCATCAAACATATCGCATCCTGTCTTGCGATTTGGGTATATCTATATGTCGCGAACTGTTTACAATTTGCATCCTATCTTGATAGTTGTTTGTAAATCAACTAAAAAAAGTCCTAATATTTGTTTTGAAATACAATACTCTAAAAGTTCTACACAGTTCGCATCCTAGCATGCGAATCGTATAAGTAACAAAAAAGTCTTGATATTGGTTTGAAAATGCAATACTTTATAGGTTCATACGGTTCGCATCCTATAATGCGAAACGTAAAAAGTCCTGATATGGGTTTGAAAATGCAATACTTTAGAGTTCTACATAGTTCGCATCCTAGCATGCGAAACGTAAAATTAACTAAAAAATCCTGATAGTAGTTTAAAAATGCAATACTTTAGAGTTCTACACAGTTCGCAGCCCATCCTGAGTTTTGTAAGCAACTAATAATCATTATATATATTTGTACAATTCGCAGCAAATTTTGAAACAATTCTTTCATGTAATTTGCATGTAACCATGCGAATTTGTACACAATTTGCATCTTATTTGTTGAATACATCAAACAATTCGCATCTTGCGTTAAACGCCTGGACAACTAAAACTCGTAGTCTATACATGTTTAACGTCCAAAATAAAAATCTAATGGACTAAAAATTTAGCATATAACATCAGAAAATAAGGACATGAGTATATAAAGACAAATATTAACAAAACAAGAACAGATCACTGGAACAAAAAAAAATAGAGAAAAGCTTGAAATCAGGCTATGACGTCTAAAAACAGTAACATAATACCTATTCCAACTGAGAAAACCAACAAATAACTTCAAAATCAGTAGGTAATTACGATTACCTGGAAGCAGCAACACAATTACTTGTAAAAACAAAAGATTCCAAAAAGCACGATCAGTTCCTGTACGTAGAAGACAATGTTAGATAGGTTTACACCACAAAACTACATAAATGAACAGACCTTTGAACACTCCGATCACCGGAAACTGTGCTTCCAATCGTACTTCGTGGTGGTTCGTAGGGTTAGGTGGTTAGAGTGGCTAACATTATTAAAACCTTCAATAAGCTAGAAAAAAATAGAAAGAAAACAAAAAATTATGCTTATATAGTGGGTTAAGGGTAGTTAGGGTATTAAAATAATATTAGGTAGTAAGTGATAACCTATTAGTTGAGTTGGGTATTAAGTAACAATTTATCAAACCTTGGGTACTAGAGGACAATTGAATAGTTGAGTGGGTACTTTAGGTGCAATTTCCCTTAATTAAATGTGAATCACAAATTTACATTAAAGATAAAGTGTGAGTTGGTGCTTTCTCTTTAATTCGCTGTTCACATTTTTCTAAATGCGAAATGCTAGCCACGGTTATAGGTTCACATGAGAAAGAATCAATTTTTTTAATTACCACTTATAAATTTTATTTTTTGCTTGAATAAACCGAGCAAACAAGATACTTAATGTACTTGCAGGAGCAACTCCTTCACAAGCTCCTAGACATAAATTTATTATAAAGAAAATCAGTACGACATATCAAAACGAAAGAGATTATGCTACTCCAAAAATGTTATGGGATAATATGAAAGAGAAGCTCGCAAAAATGAGAAAGACAAGAGGGGAGCACGAGAAGGCAATAAGTAAAATTCGGACCGAGGAGCCAATGATAGATATCAGAGGCGACAAAAATACCACATGACCAAAAGGATGAGCGAGATGACGCCAAACTACATTATAAGGAAAATGAGAAAATCAGAACCAATTGTAGAAACAAAAATGAAGATTTGATAATTCCGCTGATAGAAAATACCGGAATGTCATCAACTATGAGAGCATTTCCAGCTTATGTATCGCTATTGATTGCTCCAAAAATCTTTGAAGGAGGTTTTCTGTATAAAACTATGTTTAGAGGGCTAAAGTATTGTTCTGATTACTTGAACAATATTTTAGAGAGAGAAAATGTATTTCTAGAGAGATAAATTCAATATAATAATTGCTTAATCATTGATCAATCACCCTTTCCCAAAAAAAGACGGGTCTATTTATAATACAAATAGTAGATCCTATAAGCTTAACAATTTCATAGTTGTGGTCATATCCTCAAGTCTATTATTTGCTTTACATTAGTTTTTTCTTTATATAATTGACAATTTGTCTTAAAAACTTTCTTTATCAATAAAACACCCTTATCTTTCTTAGATCTTTAATCTTCCCTTATCAGTAGCCCCCCAGTCTTTGTGAAAATCTTTTACACAAAGACTGTTATATATTTTTAACTCAATCGGATTTTGCGTAGTGTTTTCTTATCGGATTCCAGCTCCTCGAATTTTCTAAAAGTATACTAAAAATAAATTCAATCTCTTCGAATTTTAACAAACCTTTATTACCAAGACCAAAAGTTTTCAGACCAATTATGAACTTACACTTTTTTCTGACACCACCAATGAAAATTCTTCTCTACGTGACAAATGCCAATTGACTAGCCTTTAACGTGCTTCTCTTATTGATATAACATAGTCTAGGGGCGGCACATTAGTTCCGTAAACACTCATTAAGCCTATCTTGGACAATTTTCCCCTAGGCAAACGACTCGTCAGCTCCGTGGGCCTCAGCGCTTTCAGGCTGATATTTTCTTTATAAATACTACTTGTCCCTCACAACTCTCATGCATCACTTTTAAATAGAAAAAGTCCTAGCAACTCATTCTCGAGAGAGAAACAGTCGTGCATGCCAAGAAGTTCTCGCATACTGGAATGGTTAAATATCAGCCAAATATTCGAAGAAAGAAAAGCTTTCGGTTTATATACTGCACTAGAGCCTCAACCTCCGGAAATATTTTACTAAGGTACTTGTCTTCCCACAAAGAATTCAACAGCTATCATCCCATCAGATATTTGCTCTCAGCCTTCCAGTTTGTCTTGTTTACCAATTTACAAGAGTGACTCCAAAATCATGGGGAAAAGCAAAAATTCAAAAAGGTCTTCTTCGAAACGAAAGAGGCACCATAATGATAACAAGCACAAACATTCAAAGCATCAAAGAGTCCCTATCTGATGTTCCTTCAACGCCTTCTGCCACCTCTCACGGAACTTCGAGGCCAACACCCGAGATTCCTCCCCGCAAATTGACACGAGAAGATGTTGCTCGGATGACCAAGAAGCCTCTTGAATCCATTCCAGAGATTAACTTTTCAAAAGAAGCAAAAAATCACTCAGTTTCTGAAGATAAAGTAACCCTCATTTCCAAAGAGAAACCAACCACAATTATTTCTCTTTCAGTTTTCGATGAGAAAATGGTTTCTACATAAGTTCATGGGGAAGCCTCCCACTCTGTCTTTCCTCATGATGTTAAAAAATAGATTACTACCATAGGCCTCCTCGAAAATACAACTAAAGCTGCTGGTTCTCTAAAAAAGAAAAAGAAACTCAAAGAAGACATCCCACTACCCAAGGAGATCGAGGTCTTGGAAGGAAAAAATATGAAGAGTGTTGACAATAGAAATCTGTTGACCTTCCATAGAATTTGATATAAATATTTCAAGCCATCCGAAGAAAAACTACTTAGACTTTGATGGGGAATCCATTCGTCAATTTCTATCCGCTTCCCCACCATCGGAGAAACGCTCTTATCTGTTAAAGACAACGAGCTGATAGTTTATACTGAAATGTTAGAATGGGGCCTTCGTTATCCACTTGATCCCTTCTTCGTCGAGTATTTTTTAAAGATTGACCTATACCTTACCCAAGATGGTCCTAATATGTGGTTCACTTTAATGGCATGTGTTATGGCTTCTAGGATCTCGAGAATCCTTTCTCTTTGGAAGAGCTGATCGGTCTTTCTGGGCTAGCAAAGAATCCATACTTCCCCTTTTACTCTCTTACTTTTGGGCGTGGTAATAAAGTGATAGAGTTTTCTAGAAGGAGACAAAAAATGGAAACTGGTGTGGTAAATTTGTGATATAAGGGTAGTTTGGGTAGTATGTGGGTGATATTAAATGTTTTGTAGGGGTTAGTGAGAGAATAGAGGTGGGTGCTAGGTATTAAGTATGCTTAGTAAAAGTTGTTCACCCTCTTAATGAAGGTAGTTATAGTTATTTTATGAACCATGAGTCTCATGGATCGGGTTTGAATTTGATTTTTAGTCTTTATGGGCTTTAAGCCCAAGGTTAGATATGTAAAAAAACTTTTAGCAAGTTGATTAGTCCTTAGCAAGCAGCTTACTTGTGAAAATAAGTTATTCAGATCTTTCAGTAAGATAGTGGGGGGTAATTTTCCGAACAGCCCTTCGAATAAATCTGATCCACATCAGAAACAATGTTTTCTCTTTTTCTCTGGTCTTTGGGAAACCAGGTCCGAGGACACTCCTATTAATCCTTACAAGCTCAAATTAGTATGGACCAACAAAGGTATGGCCTTTCATTAATCGAAAGGTTTTTTTTATATAGTGATTAACATTTTTCTTTTATTAACAGCCACGGGGGGTATATATAAGCCATACGCGACTTTGTCCCTCATGCTAAAGACGTGTTTTCTTAATTAAATTTATGGGCCAAAACTGCTTGGTTTAACATAATTTGACTTTGCTTCACCCCCACAAACATTTCCAAAGGCCGTTTTCTATGAAGACTGAACCCCTCGGAACGGCTAACACTAAAGAACTCATAACTCCCCCTTCTCAACAAAAAGTACTAAATAGGCTGGACAAGAAATATGTGATCGTTTACCTCCCAACAAGAGACAGGGCTAAAAACCATCTTGATGAACTGATTTTCCTCGGAAATAGAGGAAATTTCTGAGAGAGTAGCCAAAGAGACAAACACAACTAAGATTTTAAACGCAAAAGATAGTAGCATTATTGATAGAGTCAAGACAATTTCTCCCCTATCTCAAGGAACGGAGAAGTCATTACAAATCTGAACTCTCAAAGGTCAGATTAGAGCTTGAGTAGAAACATTTGACTCTTGAACGACAAGGTGACACCATCTTTGAAAAGCTCATTGCATTTGAACACTATATCATGCTCCTCGAAACGTGTTGTGAGGATGAAAGGGCACTTTTCGCAGAACAAAATGTAATAAAAAAATAAGCTTATTATGGCTTATAAGAACTCTAACAGCTGAGCAACATATGGCTTCAACAGATGCTTTAAATATTTTAAAAGGGTGGTAAAATAAAACAGGTCATATTGGTTAATGTTGAGAAAGAAAAATTCGATGTTGTTGAAAATTATGCTTCCAAATGCGTGGATAAGTTAGATTCAAGGGATTTGACAGTTAGGTGTACCTTAATCCAAGAAATTCATGCACTCTATCCTGACCTCAACTTAGGAAGTTTTTGGGAGCATGTTCCAGCCAAACTTCACCCTCATGGCATAATGCTAAATGATAGTAAAAGTGAAATTGAAAGTGAAATTGAAAGTGAAATTGAAAGTGAGAGGACAGAATCCGATGGTAACGACTCATCTGAATCTACTGGGTGACACAATAGATGGTCTAGTTGCAAAAGTATTTTGTAACAGTCCTTTTTTTAAACTTTGAGGCTTTTTTGTTGAAAGTCCCCATAAACTTCGAGGAAATTTTGTAAAAAGGTCATCCAAAAAACTTTCGAGGAAATTTTGTAAGAAAAGTCCTCTAGAAAACTTCGAGGCAATTTTGTAAGAAAATTTAGAAAATTTTCAAAATGATTTATACTTTTTGTTTATTCTCTCAAATAATTCAAGACTTCCTTAATAATTGTAGGCCAACTTTTGTTGGAAATAATAATTGTAAACCAACTTTTGTTGGGAACATAATAGTTGTGAACCAACTTTCATCGGACATATAATCGTTGTAGACCAACTTTCGTCGGACATATAATTGTTGCACACCAACTTTTATCGGACATATAATTGTTCTAGATCAACTTTTGTTGAAAGACCTTTTAGGTCCATTCATCAAAGTTTTAAGGCAAAAAACTTATATATATATATATATATATATAATGGCTTAAAATGGCACCTCATTGAAACCTGTTTGTGCCTATCAGGGTAGGAAATAGCATGCCACCGATGTTTTACACAAAAGTAAGGAAAAAAAAAATATATACATTTATATATTTTCTCCAAGTACAATTTAAGATGCTCTATATTCCAAGGATGTTTGAGATTTCTTCCTTCTTTGTCCTTAATCCGGTATGTTCCGAGCTTCACCTTCGCAGTTACTTCATAAGGGCCTTCCCAATTAGGATATAAATTCCCAAGATATTTCTTTTTGGTGTGAAGAAAAACTTTCCTCAATACTTTATCTCCCATTTTAAATTCTTTTTGTTTTACTCTGGAGGCATACCTACTTCTCATCAACGTTTGATAGTGTAACGCTTTAACTTGTGCTTGCCTTCTTTTCTCTTAAATCAAATCCAGCTAAACCGCTTTGCTTATACCATTAGGCTCCTCAGAATATTTCATAACCCGATATGATGGAAAGACTGCCTCAGATGGTACTATAACATCCATCCCATAAACTAATGCGAATAGAGACTCTGACGTTGTTGTTCGAGGAGTTGTTCGATATGCCTAAAAAACTTCTTGTAGATAATCAGGCCACTTCCCGACTTTTCTCTCCAAATTTTTCTTCAATCCATCAAGAATTGTTTGATTAGTAACTTCTACTTACCCATTTGCTTGTGGATGAAAAGGAGTTGAGAAACATTGTTGTATCCCTATAGAACTACAAAAGCTCTTCAAATATTTGTTATATAATTAAGGCCCACTATCTGTAGTGATTTTCATTGGGACCCCAAAATGGCAACAAATATTTGACGTAATGAACATGTTCGCGTCATTGGCCTTTGTTCCTGCTAATGGCTCTTCTTCTACCCATTTAGAAAAATAATCCACTGCCACTATTATTGTTTGTCTCCTCTCGGAAGCCATTGAAAGAAGACCCACCACGTCAATACCCCATCAGTCAAATGGCAATGCATCTGATATGCTTTCAAGGGGAACTCCTGGCTTATGAATTATATTTACATATCTTTGACATGTATCACATTTTTTACCAAATCCTTTGCATCAAATGATACCGTGGGCTAATAATACCTTGTAAAAAATAATTTTCTAATCAATGATATATACCTGCAGTGTGAGGATCCTTCCCCATCATGAAGTTTTGATAATATCATTTGTGACTCGTTTTTTCCCAGACACTGAAGCAAAGGTCTACTAAATTGTTTTTTATACAGTACACCCCCTAAAACAATGTACCCATGACATTTAAAGCGTAATCTTTTAGACAATGACTTGTCAATTGGTAACTCATTATTAACTAAAAATTTAATTATGTCTTGCCTACAATATTTACTTTTAAAGCTAGGTGTTTGCCTATCTTCATTGATGATCCCGACTATCTGCTCCAAATTTTTACTAATTGATAAATTTTCCAGTGTAATAATCCATAGGTATTTCTCAGAATATGAAATAATATCCAAAGAATCTGCCGCTGAACTTTCCTCCCTTCGAACGTGTTCATAGCTTATCTATTCGAAACTTAGAGATAAATCTTTTAATGCTTTCAATATCGTACCAATGATCCTTTCGAGCCTCAAATTGTCCAAATGCATGATTAATGAGCAATTGCGAATGACTGATTAATTTAACTTTTTTAGCCCCAGAAATTTGCGCAAGCCTTAACCATGCTAAAGCTGCTTCATATTCCACTTCATTATTTGTTGCTTTATATCCAACCCGAAGGGCTAGAAACATTTCTATTCCTTCTGGTGAAATCAACTGAAGCCCAGCTTTATTTCCAGATGTACTGGACCCTCCAGTAGTTCGAATTATCAATTCAACCTTGAAATTATCCTTATCCACATCCATATCTCATCGATCAGAATGAAATTCCACTAAAAAATTTGCTAGAGCTTGAGCTTTAATCGCAATTCTTGGTTCAAAATCGATATCGAAATCTCATAATTCAACCGACCATTTTGTCATTCTTCCCAAAATATCTGGTCTCAGAAGCATATTATTTAGTGGAAAAAATGTTCGAACTGTAATAGAATAAGCCTGGAAATATGGTCGAATTTTTCAAGCAGCAATTACTAATGTAAGAGCCAACTATTCTAACTTCAAATACCATTTCTCTCAATCTAACAAGCTCTTGTTTATGTAATACACCGGACTTGGGATATTCTCCTCTTCTCGAATTAACACAACACTTACGACATAATTTGAAACAGCCAAGTAAACGAACAATCTCTCTTCTAACAAAGGTTTAGTGAGAATTTCTGGGGAATAAATATACTCTTTAATCTGGTGAAAAGCCTCCGAACATTTTGTAGTCCAGTTAAAACGATTTGTATGTCTTAACACTTGGAAAAAAGGAGCACGTTTATCTGATGAGCGTGATATAAATTTATTTAAAGCCAATCTTCCCGTCAATATCCGAACTTGCTTAATATTCCAAGGAGGATTCATAGATGTAAGAGCCTTCAGTTGTACTGGGTCTGCTTCAATCTCTTTTTTCACTGACTATGTACCCGAGGAATTTTCCTGAACGAACTCCAAATGTACACTTTTCCGGGTTTAATTTTAAATTTACCCTTTTCAAATTAGCAAAGGTTTCATCAAAATTAGCAAAATGATTCTCGCCCCTCGAACTCTTAACCAACATATCATCGATATGTACTTCCACGAGTCTTCCGATTTTTTATTCGAAGACCTTATTTACTAGAAGCCTATAAGTTGCCCCTGAATGTTTTAGACCAAATGACATCACTTTGTAACAATATAAACCTCTTCCAGTAATAAATGAAGTACTTTCCTCATTTCCTGGATACATCTTAATCTTGATTATACCCCGGATAAGCATTCATAAAAGAAAGTAGCCGGTTTTTGGACGTTGAATCCACCAACTGATTTATCCATGGGATTGGGAAAAAATATTTTGGGCAAGATTTATTCAAGTCTGTGAAGTCTACGCACATTCGCCATTTCCAGTTTTCTTTTTAACCAAAACTAGATTTGCAGCCCCTGCAGCTAACAATACTCTCGTATATGCATAACTCTGGTTAAACGTTCTACCTCCGCAATTATCACCTAAGATTTCTCATATGAGAAAGGTCTTGTTTTCTGAATTATTGGTCTTATATTATTCTTAACTGATATATTGAGATGAATAATTTCTGAAGGAACACTGGTTACATCTTCTGAACACCAAGCGAATAAATCCAAATTTGAGGATAAAAATTCAATAAATCCTTGTTTTAAATCCGAGGACGACTTTGTTCCAATTTAAAACTTTTACCTGGAAATGCATGATCTTCGTAGTCTTCATTAAGAACCAAAAAACTGGGGGTCACCCTTATATCATCAAAAGGGGTTGGCTGAGAGGAAGTCCCAACTATCTGTTATGCTTTACCTGACTCGTTCCTTCGAACTTGCTTGGAAGACAAAGCATTTCGATAACATTTTATAGCCATTTCTGGCTGCTTCCAATTGTTACCACATTATTCCCCATGATATACTTTAAACATTGATGTACCGTGTAAGTAACATCGTACATTTTCGAAAATTATTACCTTCCAAAAATAGCGTTGTAAGAAGTTGGTGCATCTACGACGATGAATAATATTTTGACCTCCTTTTTGAAAGGTCCCCTGCCTAATTCCACCACACTTTCAAATTCACCCACTACTTCAGTAGTTGCTCTTGTGAAACCCACATCTATCCGACTATCAGATAACAGGTGGGTCGACAATCTTCTTGTAAGTACTCATAAACAAAATGTTAGCGGAACTTCTTGTATCTATTAATACCCTATGTACATGATCCCTAACTATCCCGGTACAATTACTACTGCATCATCATGTGGGCCTACCATATTTCTCATATCATCATCCTCGAAGTAGATTATTAGAGAGGGAGTTCGATACTGATGTGCTGAGGTACCCACCTCTAACGGAGTAGTTAAGCTGACTATGTGCCTTTTCTAGGAACTCTTCGAATTTCCTGCCACAGTATCAGCCCAAAAAATTGCTAAGGACTCAAAATAAGCACATAAATCACTAACCTTTTTTCTTGGGATGATTTCCTGCACCATGCTAATATCATTTCTGCCTTATTTTGGATCAAGATACTCAGTCGCAACATCAAAATAGTCAATTTCCTCAGAAATAACAAATGCAGTTTCCACTTCTTTTGATTTTTCTTTGACCACCAGATTTTTTTCGAGAATTCTTCTTTACAAAATCCGTCAGCTTCCTGTTTTCAATTAGTGCTTGAATTTATTTTTTTAAAGCAACACACTTATTTGTGGCATGGCCTACATCTTCATGATATCTGTAAAACCTACTGTTTATGTTTTCCCTCGGAGTTTGTATGAAAACAGCTTTCAAAATTGTACATAACCACGAGTTTTATCAAATATAATTGTCACACATTCAGTTAGCTCTGCAAAGTAATCTGGTCGTATCCACTTGTTAGATGCAGGCCTATCCACTTGTTAGATGTAGGCCTACCCACTACCTTTGGTTGAACATTAACTCGAGGAAGTTAAACATAAGAAACAGATCTTTGAAATTGATTCTGTTCCAAGTGATCGCTAGATCCTCTCTCTGAATCTTGAGTTTCTTCCACCAAAATCCTCTTCTCAACCTGATTAAGTAAAGCTCCAAACACCATTACCTGAATTTCCGGCACTATATCTTTTAAAATTCCGGGGAGAAGCCTCATTCTGTATGCTGCCAAAGCCACAGAGTCTTTACAATATTCCATATTAGTATTTGCCTTAACAAAACGGTTGGTATAATTTTTAAGACTTTCCCCAACCTTCTGTTTGCAATATATTATAGTATCTCTATTAGCAAGAAACTTTTTACTCCCCCACAAAATGCTGACGGAACACATTCCAAAACATATAGAAATTCTTGATATAACCTTGCGGTAATATATTATACCACTTTGAAGCAACCCCTTTAAAAGTCTGAGAAAAAGCCGTGCACAACAACTTATCATCGTCATCAAAATTAATCATGAAAATTTTAAATTGTTCAATATGACTATCTGGATCTTGAGTCCCATCAAATTTCTCCAACTTAGAAATATCGAAGTGCTTCAGAATGTTGCCAAAAAGTATTTCTGCAGACAAAGGAGAAGACCTCCAGTTATGACCCGCTCTATAAACATTAGTCGTTGGTCCCTCGTGAGCCATCACATACATACCTTTCTCGGAAGGCAACGCGTACAGGTTACTTACGCGATATTTAAAATTTTGACTTCCTAACTAATTATGATCCTTTCCTTTCAAATCATTAGTATGATGACTTGATCAATGTTTTTTCCTATACTTTTTCAAATATTTCTTTCTTCTTTCTACGATACTCATTTCCCAACGAAGATTCACTAGAATCATAAACTAAATGATCACTTGACTCAGATGATTCATACTTGCTCCTTGGTTTCAACTTGTTCCTCAAAGAATTACAATGGTGCCTTCGATACATGTTCTTCTTATTAACTCGATGATAGTAATCGTGCTCATTTTTTTCTGTCTCAAATTCTCTTCGGATGATCGAATTTTCCTATTAGCGACCGATGCATCTCTTTCAGAGTTTAAATTTTCAATTTCTTCCAGCAATTCATTTCTACGAGCCACCAATATGGACTCTTCCAAAATTTTAACAGCGTGCTGATCATCATGTTGTTGATCAATTTCCATATTATTTTACGCTGGGACCTCCTCGAATTCTTTTCCAATTTCTAAATCGTTACTCATGTTTTAATCTCCTCGGATTTTTTTTGCTGATTTTATTTTAGATTGGTTTTGGAAGACGATTCTTGGTATCGAATCATTCCCATAAACTGCGCCACTTATCGCTCCAGAAATCTTTAGAGGAGGTTTTCTGTATAAAACTATGTTTAGAGGGCTAAAATGTTGTCCAGATTACTTAGATAATGTTTTAGAGAGAGAAAGTCAATATAATAATTACTTAATCATTGATCAATCACCCTTTCCCCAAAAAGGGAAGGTCTATTTATTGTATATATGGTAGGTCCCACAAGCTTAACAATTTCATAACTGTGGTCATATCTTCAAGTCTATTGTTTGCTTTACATTAGTCTTTTTTTACATAATTGACAATTTCTCCTAAGAAACTTTTTTTTATCAATAAAACACCCTTATCTTTATTAAATCTTTAATCTTCCTTTATCAGTTACCACAAGGCTTTATGCCTCCACCAGGTTATCCTCCATACCAAAAATACGTACAAAACCATGCATGCCTCAAAGCACAAAATGAGTCCCAACTGGATATCTAACATATCCTGGCCAAGGGAAACATTAATATAATATACATAAATGAACATATGACACTCATGTGTACCAACCAGAATACGTACAATTATATATGTAAAATCAGAGAGGAAAACTAAAGGAAAATACTAAGCCAAATGGCTCAAATTAGAAAGTGTTAATGTTCCAACAGGCTTACCGATTCATGGATGCTATATGCGACTTTTATGAGAATAAAGAATCTCAAGCAGATGACAAGTCCTCAGTAGCCTAGGAGAGACTATATCGAGTTATACCACCATAATATGATAACTATAAAATACATATTATGGAAAATAAGATCCAAAACACTATATCAACTAAATTAACAGTGAGATACTGCAATATGGAGGGGATAATGAGATTAAGTGTCAAGCCTTCACCATTACCTTAAGAAGAAGAAAAATACAGTGGCTTAACAACCTCTCAATAGGTTGTAAAAAGAACTACAAAAGCTTCAAACAATATTTAAAAACCATTTTTAGGTTCAAATGAGATGAAGAATACATAGTCAATTGCATGAAAAGAGACTACACTAAAAAGTTTATTGAAACAAAATCAAACTTATATGATTGGCATGATCTGGTGGCAGTCAAGACTTTCAGAAAATGCCTGTATCTGAGGCAATTGTGAAAAAAACATTAAATTTTGAAGATTTCGTTTGCCCAAGTGAAGCGATTTGTTAAAAAAGATGAAGTGGTACCTCCGCTCGCTTAGTGCCAAAGTTGGCCAAGCATTGCCGAACAACTATGATTAGTTGGCTCCAAAAGACCGTCGAGTCTCCTACAACCGGAGCTAATATGGGTTTGGTAAGCCTACCTTGAGTAAACTATAAATTACTTAAGGCGTTCGTCGATAGAAGCTAACCCGATGACCATACACGAAGCCTATGATCTCGAGTCAGAACTTATCGTATATATTTTATAAAGAGGTCACATCGAACTCATACCTAACACCTTCGTGATCATTAAACCATGAACACTTAGCTTTTATCACTCTTTCACTCTCTAATTATCTCTGAGACGTACAGAAACCGTGTCTAACACTCATACAGGAGCACAGTTTGACATCGTACGAAAAAGCTTCCCCAAAGGACCTATCTCTGTTTGAAATCACATCTAGAAGGTCGGGAAATGTTACACCAATAAGAAGCCAACAACCTAACTTAACCAAATCAAGACTACTATATATTAAGCGGATGTAATCTTGGTAAGGGGTAAAAGTTAGAGAGAAAACACTAGCATCAACACAAGATTTTACTGTGTAAATCCTATATATCAATAAAACTCAAGTGTTCTACATATGGTGTTATGAAGATCTTGCGATTTTTAGTTATAGATCACCATTCATTCATATCATTATTATTATTTAGCTTTGGGTAATTTTTACCCGAACATTTTGGTTCCGTTGCCGGGAAAAAAATCAACCAAGCCTACGAAAAATCACCGCTTTCTAGTGTTGTGAACCATGAATCTACGATATGGAAAACAGTCCACCACTGGACCATAAATATCGGTGCTGCAACTTACCTTGCCCCAGGAGGTAAGCCTCGACAACGAACCAGTCCACCTCATAGAAATTGAACATCCTTCATATGAGGAACAACTCGTTGTCCCATCTTCCACTCCAAAAAATGATGCCATTTTTATTCCATTTGGAAATGACGAGAATGACTATGTTCCCGTCACTCTCTCTAAAAAATATCGGATGACCTTGCTCAGCAAGTGAGTGATCTCGCGCAACTTCTTAGAAGCATCGCAGTGGCCCAAAAACCGACCGAATGACCGTATCCCACACTCGCACGTTCAAGAGAGACTCATCAAGGTTTGATCTAGAATGATATGGCCCAGGCGGAACAATGGAGCCATCCCCGTAACTGTGGATCACCTATCACTGGGAATGTTTTCTTTATCAGTCCAAATCCAACCATCGAAGAATGAACCTAAGAAGAAAGGACACCCAACAACGAGTTGAAAGATAACTTCAACCTACGAGTCAAGTTTATAGTGTAGTGAACAGTGTACGACGATATAAAACCGACTATAGCTCCGTTGGAACTCAACCACATATCATAGCCAACTATCTAGACGTTAGGAAATTGATCAAGTATCGGGGCCAACGTACCGTTGAGGGAAATGACATAATTCATAATTCTTGGTTTAACGCCTCCTTCAAACCTCGTATTGGGACGAGATGGTTGCTCACTTCAAGGTAGCTCCATCGACTCACCAACACCATCGACTCATCAGATGATGCCAAAGCATAACTTATAAAAGCCACCAGCATAATAACGATGACAACTTAATGGTTTAACATGCATGACATGTTGAAGAGGTGTTTCAAAACTGATCACACACAACATACTCTTTATTTAAATATAGAGTAACCAATATAGTAAGTATATACGATGCACTTAAGCTAAGTATGGTCTGCACCAGCGTTGGCTTTGAAATAGTACCCATCTCAAAGGAAAGACATGAGAATATGCAACAGTTTTTTTTATCTTACCACTCAAGATAAAATTCGTCGAAAGATTTATACAAGCTAGATGTTTATTTCATTGAGGTATTTCTTAGGGTGTGGAAAAGAACACCAAGGCGGAGCCCCTCACAATGGCCGACTTTATAGATCGAGCTACATAATTGCACAAATGAGAAGATGCCCCTCGGAAGGCAAACATAGTGGCATTTTCCAAAAACAAACCCACATATAGAATTTTGTAGCATCGTTCCTACCAGGCGAGCATGCTAACCATCGATTATTAACTATGTCTGATGCCTACCTCTACGACCTAGACATAAAAATTGACCTTCTAGCCCATCTTGGAAAGATATCCGTACAACCAGCAATATTAAATATCAGCAAACAATGTGAATATCAACAAGACTATGGGCGTACAACAGATGAATGTCGAGTGCTAAAAATAAAGAGCCAAGGGCTTCCCCAAAGAGGGAGAGCATCATAGGGAGTTTATTAAGAAACTCGACGAGAGCTAGCAAGATCGACCACACATCTTTTGAAATACGCCACACCGCTCCCAAATATGAGGTAAGCAAGCATGAGATAAGCTGAACCGACTTGAGAGTCTTCCCATGGAGAATAAGATATAAGTGAGAAACTTAAAACCTATATCTGAGCTTTCCACGAAGGCACCAACCGGACGGGTTACGCATATAGCTTTAGCAACTACTGGATTTGAGGGTTGACTTCTTTCATTAACACATCACGGGTTAACCTGTTTAAATTACACACCCTAGATGCATCCATCCTCGACACCTTCTTAATCGATAAGTATATTAACGACATCTTCTCCACGAACAAGGATCTCATTCCACACAATGATCACAGCCAACTTAACATATTCACAATTATTAAACCACAAACACGTAGATCTTTTCAGTCATCCACTCTCTGATTGTCGTTGAGATGTACGTAAATCGTGGCTAATACACGTACATGAGAACAGTCTCATATCATACGAAAAGGCTGCCTAAAGGACGTACCTCTATCTGAAAAATCATTTGAAATGTTGGGAAAGGTTGCGCCAATGAGGAGTTATCAACCTAGGACTTAGCCAAATCAAGAATACTATATAGTGAGCGGACGTAATCTTAGTAAGAGGGTGAAAGTTAGAGAGAAAACACTAGCAACAACACAATATTTTACTGTTTAAATCATATATATCAATAAAACTCAAGTGTTCAACGTATTGTGTTGTGATGTTCTTGCAATTTTTAGTTATAAATTATCATTCATTTATATTATCATTATTCTTTAGCATCGAGTAATTTTTACCCACCATATATAAATTAAAATTATATAATATTACAAAAATGGATTTTTTTATGTAATTTCAAAATATACTATTCATTTTTGTACGTTAATTTAAAATAAAATTATTTAATTATTTTGGAATATTGATTAGATAAACTAATATATATATATATATATATATATGACAAGGGTTAAATTGGTTCAGCCCAAACGAGTCAACTTATAATTTTATCCCAATATACAAATGCCTGTCTACCGTATATCTTAACAATATATATTACCGGTTATTATTCATCATCACAGTATAATTAAGAGATATTTATTGTAACACGACATATATATCAAGGTCCAACTTCAATCAATAAACATAACATATTCTTGACTATTCTCTATGTTCTTTTACTCTCTTATTTATAATTCTTAAACATTTATTTGATTAACTCATTGATTTATATCCGCTTCGACTAAGCTAAACAATCATAAAATAACCACATCAACTGGAATCATCTATGGGAAATTGAGAAATGTTATTCTCATCAAGAGAAAAGTAGTTCAATAATCTAAAAATAAAAATCTCGAACGTGATTGAAAACATAGGTCTTCCCGTCGATGAGGAGATTAAATTGGAGCTTCTACCAAATAAAGAACCAAACTCCCTTGTAGTCGAAATCATACCAAACGAGAAAAACTTGAATATGTCACCACCAATTGAGATCGAGCATGTAGACTAGCACTTGATGAACGAGCAAGCAATATACTTTATGTACTTGCAGAAGAAAATCTTATCACAAGCTCATAAACTTAAGTCTCATCCAGACAATCGGTACGACATATCAAAACGAACGAGATGATGTTACCCCAAGAATTTTGTAGGATAAGTATGAAGAAGAATCTAGAAAAAATAATATGGACAAGAGGGGAGCACAAGAAATCGAAAAGTAAAATTCAGACCGATGATCCAATGATAGAGATCAGAGGCGACGAAAATACCGCAGAAACAGAAAGAAAATCAGGACGACATCCAACTAAATTGTAAGACGAAAGAAGAAAATTGCAACCAATGATAGAAACAAAAATGAAGATCTGATCATCCGACATGTCAAGGATACTAGAATGTCGTCAATTATGGGAGCAGTGCCATGATGTGCACCACTTCCACAAGGCTTTATGCCTCTACCAGGTTATCCTCCGTACCCAAACTATGTACAATTTAATTATCCAAGTTAAGCTTCTTAACCATGCATGCTTCAAAGAAAAAAAGGAGTCCCAATAATATATTCAACATATCCTGACCAAGTGAAACATCAATACAATAAACGTAGATGGACGCATGGCACTTCGTCATATCAACTAGAATACGCATAATCAAATATATACAATCAGAGAGGTGGACTCAAGGACAAAACCAAATGAAAATGCTTAAAAGTAGAAATGATCGATGTTCAAACAGGCTTACCCGTTCATAGATGCTATAGACGACTTCTATAAGAATGAAGAACTCAAGCAGACAAATAGTCCCCACTAGCCTTAAATATACTATATCAAGTTATGCCACCATATTGCAATAACCATAAAATAAATAAGTATGATAAAAAAAGAAATCCGGAACATTATATCCAATAATTTAAAAGTGAGATGCTGCAATATGGAGAGGATTATAAAATCAAGTATTAAGCCTTCACCATAACGCTAAGAAGAAGAACAATGTAGTGGTTCAATAGCCTCCACGAGGCTGTATAAATAACTACAAAAAGCTTTAAACAATATTTAAAAACCAAATTTTAGGTTCAAAAGAAATCAAATGAGATGAGGACTACATAGTCCACTACATGAAAATTTTATCTAGTGGTGACCGATTTTTGTATGAAATCATTATTTTAATAATTAGTTAAGTACACATTTATGATAATGAATTAATTTTTTTATGTGTAAAAAATATTAAATTAAAATAAAAAGAAATTGTACAAATAGTTAAAAGTATATCCTAAAAAATACATGAGCCATGAAAAATATCAACGCGATCGAAAGTTAGATATATTTATCAATCTAAATTTGTAAAGAGTAATTATAATTCAAAATGGTAAAAAGTGAAGTTAAAGAGTCTTTTAGTTAAATTGAAAATTTGAAAATATTTTTTTATAGAAAAATATATTATTTTATATATTATCTATGGATAATTAGTAACTTTTTACTCGAATTCTCATTGGAGGGAACCTTCTCTCGATTTGTTTTTTCAGAGAGAACCCGCAGCCGCTACTGACCGAGTGTGCACATGATAAGCGTTTGTAGAGGGACTCGAACTCATGACAGTTGGTCACGAGCATGCCTTACTCCACCATTTCGGCTACCGTTTCGGCGCTACTTGATTTTCTTTTGCGGCTACCGTTTCGGCGCTACTTGATTTTCTTTTGTAATAATTGTATGCAAACATTACAGATTAAGACTCATTTTACAAATCTATTATTTATTAATAAACAAAAAATTTGGCAAGATTTGTCCATAAACTACATTTCCATATAATATCATCAAACACACGTATACATTATTATTTTTTTATTTTTTTTATTTAAAGTTTTAAAGGTTCATATCTTTTGGGGAAAAAAAATTCTAAAATACTATTGATTTTTTTAAGATGAACAAAACTAGATCCATTCATAATATATTTTGAATTTTTTTAAACATTATATTTTACATTAGTTTCTCATTATACACTTTCTCATCTATCATATGTCATATGTTAGTTTCTCATTATACACTTTCTCATCTATCATATGTCATATGTCTCGTTTCGCATCTAACATTTAGAATTTATCATAGTTGTCTGGTTTCCATCTACCAGTATAAAAATTAAAAAGGATTCGCAACAAAAACAGATCTTCACATCTTATTCGTAACAATCTTCTTCTTCGTTTACACTATAAAAATTAAATTTATAAGTTCATATCTTTTACAGTGTAACTCGGAAAAAAATCCGAAAATATTATTGGTTTTGTAATTTAAGACGAACAAAACTAGATCCATTCATGATATGTTTTGATTTTTTTGTAGAATTATATATTTTAAATTGGTTTCTCATTATATGGTTTTACATCTATCATATGTATGGTTTCGTTTATAACATCTATCACAATTGAGATCATTTCTCATCTAGCTATACATAAATTTAAGAGGTTTCACATCTAGAAAAAAAGGTTTCGCATCTTCTTTAACTATTGTTTTCTTTGTTTCACTATAAAAGAAATTCAAATATATTTTCTAGAAATATAAAAAATGCTAAAACAACTAAAAACTAAAACAATACAACATTTCAACTACAAAATTAAAATTAAAATAAATGAAAAACAAAAAATCACGAGTAACAAAGAGTTTGAAACTCAAGACAAATTTGCAGAAAAATCGAGTTACATGAATCAGAAATAAAAAATAAAAAATCACATGTCGAAATCAAATAAAAACACAATTAAAATTGAAAACTACAAAGAAAAGATATATGGTTCTCGACATGTAAATGAGCCAAATGGAATGTGATATTTTTAAAGTCGGTTACAGCTTCAATTGATTTAGTTATGCTGTGCTGTGACATTTTTTAGGAGGAAAGTGAAAAGTTAAAGATGAATCGTCTCTAGAATTCCTATATAAAGAAACTAGAAAAAGTTATAAGAAAAGATATAAAAAGATCTTATATATAAAGTTAAAATATTTAAGGTACTAAATATAATAGTGAAGTCTTAGGTAATCTAGAGTTAAATGAGTTTTTCCTAAAAATACATAAAAAAAATTATACGGATGGATCGTGGATTTGAAAATTTACTACATATTTGGAATGGGTGATGGGTTTAAAAAAATTCTCATGGACACCCAATAAACCCGACCGATTGGGTATTACCCGACGGGAACCGGTTAAATTAATATTATATAAACTAAAAAATTCTTTAATATAATGTATTAAACTTTAAAATAAAATTATTAATATTAATATCTTCATATACCAAAACCATCTATTATTTGTTAATATATAAAATATAAATTGAAAAATATTATTCTATATTTAAACATTATATTTGATTTTTTAACTTATTTCTTTTAAATATTTTTTTTTTCAAAAACTGATATTATCAAATCTAATATTATTAATATTATTAATTAAATTAATTTTTTTTATTAACATGTATCAAAACCATATATTAATTATTAATAACATAACAAAAATATGAAATATTCGCAATATTTAAAAAAATATCGTTCTATATTTATATATTAAATTTAACTTTTCAATTTTCTTTTAAAATATAGATGTTTTTCTATCGATATTATTATTAATTAAATTAAAGAATTTCTTACTAATATATAACAAAATATATATTAGTTATTAATAGATTGCAAAATATTTAATAATCCTCCTGATATATTTTAAAAATAATATTTTTATATTTAAATATTAATTTAAATATTTTTTAAAAGAACATACTTTCCATAAAGACGGAATGGGTCAATGTTATTGCGAAATTTTAGAATTTATGTTATTTTAATATTAAAATTTGAGTGATGCCGTTTAAAAGATTTACAGTTAAAAGTTTACGTTTTGTCGTGGTATTTATTTACAAGTTGCCACTGAGAAGACTTCGGAATTTTAAGACATTGTACTAAAAATTGGGGAAGGAGAAAGCAAAATCAAAAACAAAGTTTGCCATGGGAGTTGATTACTACAGGCTTCTCGAGGTTGACCGTAACACCACTGAAGATGATCTGAAGAAAGCTTATCGGAAACTTGCCATGAAATGGCATCCAGATAAAAACCCTAACAACAAGAAAGTAGCGGAAGCCAAATTCAAACAAATCTCTGAAGCTTACGATGTAATCACTAACATATTGCTTTCGATTTCTAGTTAGGGTTCTTTTTGGTGTGATTCTAGTTAGGGTTTACTCCTAATACTTATAAATTAATTTAGGTGTAATGACAACTTGGATGCTTAAAAATATAGTCTAGGTTTGTTGCTATCCATGACCTAAATATGTATTTGTCATTAGTTTAGAATGAGGCATGGTCAATAAAACTATAATATTTGGGTTTACCATGAAATTGTTTTGTTCACTTTGTTTAAAAGTTTGGTTTTTTAACCTAGATTGTTGTGTTTGTAGTTGTACTAGTTAGTCATGACATGACTTCATAGTTTAGATTTCTTTAACTTTCATTCTCCTTGTGGAAGGTTTTGAGTGATCCACAAAAGCGAGCTGTTTATGATCAGTACGGAGAAGAAGGACTGAAAGGACAGGTGCCTCCACCTGAAGCGGGAGGCTTTCCTAATGGTAGTGGTGGAGGTCATTCCTTTCGGTTCAATCCGAGGAGTGCGGATGATATATTCTCGGAATTCTTTGGGCATGGGAATCCATTTAACGGGTTCGGTGACATGGCTGGACGGGCCACCACCTCAGGGATACCGAGGAGCATGTTCCCAGAAGACGCATTTGCATCTTATAGGTCAGCAACTGGAGAAGGTCATAACAATGTACCCCGAAAAGAAGCAGCAATAGAGCGGACTCTGCCTTGTAGCTTGGAAGATTTGTATAAGGGAGTATCCAAGAAAATGAAGATTTCAAGAGATGTTTTGGATTCCAGTGGGTAAGCTCCTTGGTTTTGATTGATTTGCTATCATTTAAATGTTGCTATGATTTAAATTTTGTCCTGTATTCCAAGCCGTGGATATTCAGATAGAGCTGTTCTGATTTCTTCTTAAAACTTCTTCACTCGATTTTCATAAAACTTATAAGCATGTTTTAGTCTTTAGTTGACACTTAAACGTTCTTAGTGGAGCTGTGCATTTAATTTTACGGCTGTGCTAATAACAGAAGCTTTTAGACTATTTTGCAATATCGTATAGAGTATGTTTGGTTGCCAAGAAGAAATTCTGGAAAGAAGATAAACACCAAAGTAAGAAAAGAAAACTAAACTCTTCATTAATGTTTTCCATCGACTTCTGTTTTGCTCTTTCAAGCACCAAAAGCTCAACATTGGGATAAGTAGGTACATTTTAATCAAACAGGCATACAACAAGAATCTGAAATAGAGTGATTTACAGTACTTGCCCTTAACAGTTTCCATCTACATTAGCTTCTTCCCTCTGATCTTCAACTCAAGGCTTGTATATTGAGAGTGTGATATTGTGTGTTGTCTTATTAGGGTGCCACTGCTATTTTTTGTTAGCATTGCTGGTTGTGTTGACAAATAAAGTAAGCCATTGGCAGCGTGCAATGTTCGAAAAAGCGAAATGGTGCCTCGAGGCTTATGCCTCAAGGAGTGAGAAGCGTAAAGTAATTAATGTATAAATGTGAAAAACGTGTAGTGAATGTGACTATAGTAGTAGTTATGAATGTAACTAAAAGGAGTGTGAATTATCAATGTAAAAACTTAATTTTTTTAACCAGTCACTTACTCACTTGTAGTGCAATATAAAAAGGCATGGTATATACCTCATAGGTACATTTTGAAATCATATTTGCGATTTGCATCATAGGTCGCATTATTTCATTTTGAAATCATAGTGGCGATATGCCTCGTAGTGATATGCAAGTAGTTAATTGTGTCTGCTAGCATATGCAAGTTTCTCTTTGTAATTGAGTTAGGAGAAGTGATATTCCTTGATGTTTCTTAATATGGATATTTTTTCTGTTTTAAAAACTGTTTTGTACAGGAGATCCTGCAGTGTGGAGGAAATTCTGACAATCGATATAAAGCCGGGTTGGAAGAAAGGAACAAAAGTAACTTTTCCTGAGAAAGGAAATGAACATAGAGGTACCATACCTGCAGATTTGGTGTTCATCATCGATGAAAAGCCTCATGGTGTATTCAAGAGGGATGGCAATGATCTGATTGTCGTCCAGAAGTTAACTCTACATGAAGCTCTAACCGGTTTCGTAGCTCAAGTGACCACACTTGATGGAAGAAACCTAACGATTCCTATTAATAACGTAATTAGTCCGGCATATGAAGAAGTTGTCAAAGGGGAGGGAATGCCGATGCCGAGGGAGCCTTCTAAGAAAGGGAATTTGAGAATCAAGTTCAATATCGGGTTCCCTTCTAAGCTTACCACCGAGCAGAAAACCGGTATTAAACGCCTCTTCTCGTCCACTTGAAGACTTTGGAAGCACTTTGTCTTCTGGTCCTGGTCCTGGTTTGGTGTATGGACATTTGTGGTTCCTTTATCGTTTCCATTTTTCTATTAAATCCTAATAATAAGTAATGTTTTAGTAGTTATTATGGTATTTGATTTCTTTTTCATGTAAGCTATTAGTTTTGCAGGATTACTTGGTATGGTTTATTAGTTTGCCTTTGTTGCTTGTGATTACAGTTAGTTTGTTGTTTTCTTTTATCTGAAGCGGTTTATTGCTATGCAGGTGTATAAATCAGCCCTAGATTTTAAATATTTCGTGTTTGTATCAAGTTAGTGTATTTCGTTCATTTTTGGTTTTCACCCGTTTTTTTGAGTTTTTAAACTTAAACATTGCAAAATAAACTTTTTACGCTTTTACAATTGCTCAGGAGCTGACAATTGTTAGCTTAACCATAAAACATAGTCTATAATGCATTTATTTCACATTTGGTTTCCATTTTTTTTTATAAAACACACCCTTAGTGTTTGTCAATAATATTTAAATTCAACATCCAGTCATTTGTCATATAATATTTAAATTTAAAAAAAATTAGTATTATTACGAAAAGATTAGGAAAACGATTATTTAACAAAATATGAAAAAAAGTTTATAAAAAGGTATTGTCTCTAAGCATCTATAGTGTTGTAATATTGAATCTTCAATTCATCTATTTATTTATTGTGATTTTCTTTGGAGTCTTTGGTTGCATTATGTTTCTTATTCAAGATTAAAGTGGAAATATGTTGTGTTCTTGGTTCTACTCTACTGCCAAATATGTTCACATTCGAACCATTGTTCGTAGTATTATTCTATGGTTTACTTGGAAAGCCAGGAACAATAGAAAATTCAACAAAAAAGATTTCAGTTTTGAGGCTTCTATCAGATACATTAACCGTATTATTGTAAGCTTTGATCATTCTAACACTCTCAAAGTTAAACATTGACTTAATGATTTGCACATTGCTAGAGAGTTGTGATGCATTTGTTATATTAATGACATGAAAAATCCTATTTATATGAATTGTAGATCTCCTAAAGAGAATTACCTCAAGCTCAACTGTGATGCGTCGTGTCTGTCCAATGGTAACTCTTCTGGTGGTTTCTTAATTCGAGATCAGAATGGTTGCATTGTGAATGGTGGTTCCAATCTTTACGTTAAAATGTCTCCTATTATAGCTGAATCTCACGCTCTCCTCGATGGCTTGCTGCTCTGCAATAAGATGGGCTTTAATAAAGTTGAAATTGAAGTTGATTCTTTGTAGTTAGTTAACATGTTAGCCGATGAAAGGTATCTTGCTTACTTAAATCAAATGCTTACGTGCTGCAGAAATCTTATTTCTTCATATATGAATCTCTCTCGCATTTCAAGGATCCAAAATCAAGCAGCTGATTGGCTTGCTAGATGGACCTTGAAATGCAAAATGAAGACTAATTTCAATATCTTGAATGCCTTTTTTTCCCTTAAAGGCCATTGCTAAGTTAGAAAGCTGCCTCTTAGGATACTTCTATGCTTAAGCTTAGCTGTATCTTTTGTTGTCTCTCTGATCTTGATGGCTGCTAACTTTTGTCTGATAGCTTCTTGTATCGTGTTGGTTGTTTTGGAGTTGTGTTTGATTTCTGTGTTTGTTGATTTCTCCATCGCGAGGAAGGATTGCTTTATTTGATTAATTGTTTTCAGATTGTTTATACTTCGATTTTATTCTTGGTTTCAGTTCTCCTTAAGCCTTCAACTAATTTTTTTGCAGCAAGCTTTAGCTTGACAACAATCTTTTACTGCAGAAATTGTCTGATAAAGGAGGATGAAGATTTGATGCGCGAAAGGATTCAAAGATTTTTCCAAATTGTTGGTGATTTGAAGAAGGAGTTTGAAGATGTATCTATGTTTTGGCTGATTCTGGAAGCTTATTGGCTTGAAAGAATGTTTTTCCTGCTTTTCTCTCCTCTTTCTGTTTTGAAGAGCGGGAGTTGTAGAAATTTCATTTCTTTTTTTTTCTTTGTGCGTACAGGGTAAACCCTCAGTGTGACGCAATAGCCTGCAATTATTTGTGCGTACAGGGTAAACCCTCACTCTGAGGTAATAGCCTACAAACCAACGTCAGAACGTAAACCACACAAGATGACGGGCTCAACCAAAAAGGTGTATGTAGAGGGCCTCGAACTCATGACATTTGGTCACAAACATTCCTTACTCAACCAACTGGGCTACCCCTTTGGGGTAGAAATTTCATCTCATTTAGGAGAGAATGTGATTTCCAAATAGATTTAATGCGTTTTAATTTTTGGTGGTCCTTTTGTTATACTTTAGTCATTTATTGGTTGATTATTTTAATAAAATATATTGATTCACTTTAAAAAAAAGAAAGAAAAAAAACCCAACAAATTGTTGAGAATTTTGTTTAGAGATTTCCGGATAAACTCTGAAGTCTTGTTTTAACAATTTCAGATTGAAATTATTTTGGTGGTTCTCCAAAATTTTCAACCGGATAAAATCAGAGCGTATGCATTTGAACAACGAGAATGAATATTTTTGTTGTGTTTTCTTTTTCACAGAACTATACTTATTTATTCAACCAAAATACTCCAACTCTAAAACAGTTTGATGTCCAAAAACGGTTAAAATTTCAAATGATAAACTGACTAAAAATTCAAATTCAAATTCGAATTATTTTTCCAAATTCAAAATTTCATGAATTTTTATAATAGCCTTATCATTCAAAAATAAATTTAACCCGAACAAGGATTTGCCCATTGGACCCACTAATCATAATATATTCTAACAAGCGTGTACTCCACACTCTTCGACTTGCTCGACAATATATTATGACTATATTGGTCGACTAGTTAATTCGATTACACTAAAATATCCAACACAAATTTTGATGCAAGTTATTAATTAGACAGCTATCACACCAAGCTATTAGACTATCACTGCATAAACATAAAATACCATATAAAAAGAACAACTGCAAGTGAAAACTATAGGCTGAAATAAAATACATGCTCACGAAGTAAATCAAAAGTTATGTAAAGACTAAACAGAAGTAATCTTATTCAAGAAACAACTAGCAGCCATAACTTATAGATGTCGATCGTGAGAGTAATGCTTTAATAACGGCAGTTCTGCTTATAATGCATATTAAGAATTAACAAAATGTAAAATTATTAAATGAAATTATATTTTAATTTGTTTTCATCATAAATAAAAATTAAATTTATTGAATATTTGTTTTTGGAAAAAAATATTAAATTAAAATAAAATAGTTCATATGCATGGATTCGAAAATAGGCAAAAAACTTACATAAGATAAAATAATGACTTATAGTAACTGCATCCGAAAATATGAACAAAAATCGGATACAATAAAAAAAACATAAAACCAGAATCAAACAAACGTGGCGTCCCCATAGTGGAGCAATAGTTACAGATTAGATCGAATACGACGAGCAACGACCGCATCCATCACGAGGAAAAGGTGATAAATGCAAAAATAAAATACACATTACAAATAAACTAGAGTTTAGTTAAGAAATTATCATGACTAATTAATTTTGGTGTAAAACAAATATGAACCGAAGATCTGAAAAAAAAATACAATACAAAACCATAGAGGGAAGAGTAGGAGGGGATCCAAAAATTCATGCGTTCATCTCCCGCCATACGTGATATATAACTGGATAAAAGCAAGCACATCGGTTATAATTGTTTTGAAAACAAGACCAATTTGACGCCTCGCAAATCCAAAAACGACATTTAAAAGCATTTAGTGTGAACTCGAGTTTGGAAATGACATAGCCCCAGAAATTCTGAGTGAAACTACAATCATAAAAGATATGATTGATAGTTTCAGAATTCAAATTGCATAAAACACAACTGGGTGAGATATTTAAACCTCAACTGAGAAGTTTGTCTCGAGTTGATAAATTGTTTCCGATCAAAAATTATTATATGTAAGAGTGACGAAAAATATTAAATTTATTCCATACTAACTCGGTCCGCCCGACACAGGAGTAGATGTACATATGTTTAATCTTTTTTATAACCTAACTCTATTAATAAGATAAAAGTTATTATATTTTATATATTGTATACGTATTTATTTTTACAATCTAATATTTTATATTTGCTTTGGATAAAACGAACATTTGGCTAATCAGCCCCAAAGCTCCAAAATTAATTATAAGCACTCTTTTTTTTTATCGAAATTGTCCTTATGAAGAACATTAAGTTATAACCTAAATAATCTAATTAGCCCAAAATTTCAAAACCATTTTACCACTTATCTTCTTCCTAACTTCATCTTCTTCGTAAGTTTCATCTTCATTCTCAACATCATCAAGAACAAAAAGCTCAAAATCACAAAAACTCATAATTCATCATTTTTCTTGTTTCAATTACAAAAAATTAATTTTCTTCATATTAAAAACTAGAAAACCACAATTCATTTTCTATTCTTGATTCATTTCATATATACTTTTGAGTTGATTTTTGGTATAATCTAAAATGATAGTTAGTTAAAATTAGTTAAATGTAGGATTATAATCGATTTAGTAATGATTTGGAGGTAATATTAGATTTAGTTCCTATTTCTTAATCGATTTTGGTAAATTTTTTTGGGTTCTTTTTATAGAATTTGATTATTAATTCACGACCTAAGTAAATTTATTATCATCTTACAAGTGAAATAAGTAAAATTTAAAGTATTTTATGACTATTTTAAAATATATTTTTTATTTTTTTAATTCACTAGACAATTAAATTTTAAAATATTTTATAACAAATTATATAAATAAATTTATTAAAATATTATAAAAAAAAATAAACTATCATTTATTATTATGTTATAGGAGATTCACCTCAATAATTTATATGTAAACTACCTATTTTAAATTATCTATTTATAAATAGTTAAAAGTCAAATCAATCTATATTTCCATTATAAATTTAAATTTACAATATTTTATTTATAAAAATAAAATAAATCAATTTTAAATTATATTGAAATTGTTTTATAATTAATAATGTTAAAATTATTTGAATAATATTATTTGACTCGCTAGATAAATATATTAATCAATTAATGTATATTTTTACATATTAAAAAATTATATAAAATAAAAAATTATATTAAAACTATTTAATGGTGTATTTGATCCACTAAATAAATAGATAAATTAATTAATTATAATATTTTATGAATTATGATTAATTATCTTAATATGATGTTTTTTAGAAAAGAATCATGCAAGATTCTGTGCGGACAAATATTGACACCGTAGTTAGTGATCTGCACCGTCGAGGAGATCTCTAAAAATAATTCTGTAAAATGTGGATTTTGTTTAAATATATTAGATGAGTTTCACTATCATATCTGTTTCTTTCGTAGTATTAATTTCATTAATAAGGTTGTTGTGTTTAATTTCAACTTTTTAAGATTTGAATTAGAGTTATTTTTTAGAAATAAGAAAATAAAAGTATAAAAAATATAATTTTGAAAAAAGTTAGTAATTGTTATTATTTTGGATGATTTTGATTTAGATTGTGTATTTGTTTCACCATACCCCCTCCACCTGTTAAGTTCTGGCAAAAACAAAATTTGTTTTTTTCAAAAGGGTAAAATAATAAAAGACAAAAAAAAATGGATTGGTTATAATAATTTTGGACATGGTTCAAACGATTTTTTTTTATATTTTTATGAAATAAAGTTAATAGATAAAATATTTTTTTTATTAACGATGAAGTTCGATCTTTTGCGGAGATTTCAGATTATTATATATATATATATATATTATAGACAAAAGTAATACTAAAATAATTTATTTTTTTTAAAAGAATAATCTTCATCTTAAAGAAATTGATACATTCGAATGAATGATATAAGATTGTTTAATAGATATATATAACCCATAAATATTTTAACAAGTATATGTTAAATTGCACAGCATATTTAAAATATAATATAAACAATAATAATAATATTAATAATAGTTTTTTTCCAGAGAGAGGACTATAAGAAAAGAGAAAAGGTGGAAGACAAAAATAATAGTTATTTCTAGCAAAACTCTTTAGATATTCTAAGAAATTATCATTAATTTTTTAAATTCTCCACTATTTTTTTAATATACATTTCAAATTTCTCTATTCAAACCTGTTTGAAGATGATAAGATTTTAATTTTTTGTATATATTATTTTTTATTCCTTTATAAAACTTTTGATTTTTTTCTTTACATTCAATGATATAAAAATTGTCCATTTTGCTTCGTTTTGAGTGTCATTTATGGCTTCAATGACTTATTATATTTCACATATCTCACTTCATGCAGTGGTCGAAATATACAACATAAGTCAAACATTTCTGATTAATTAACTACGTTATATGTGGAGGTGGAAGACTATAATATTAAATTTAAACCACAAACGGTGATAAAATGCCAAGATTTTCCAGACTTCTTAATAGAGTTCCATTTGGAATGAGTGATACCTACGAAAGAGCTAGCTGAATCAACCTAGAAATCAAGACTCCATGGTAGGAATCAAGCTCACATCCCCTACATGAGACATCCTGAACCAATACATCAAGCTTAGATTTATTGATTCCAACAATGAAGCTGAATATGAATTCGTAATTATAAGCATTCATGTGGCTAATGTTTAGGGAGAAAAAAAGGCGCGACTGCATAAATACTTATAACTGGTGGTTCACCAGGCACTCGGCTAGGTCGAGGATAAAACAGATTCTACTATACATTACCTAAATGAGATGTGACGGTAAGAAACCCTCTTTTATGATGTTAGAATAAGTTCAAAAAGCAGAGAATACCATGGTTGATACCTTGACTTATTTATTATGTACGACATCAACATCTTGAGTGATGTTTCAAGAAAACTCTCACATCACTCTACCTAGCAACTTTAAATCCAAAATTTCACCACCGGGAGTCATGGAAATCTAAGGGGACAAAGGGAAAATAGTAAATTAACATACTCTAACTATCAAATATCTTAAAGAATAGCTAATCATGGACAATAAATTTAAATCCATAAAGATTAGGATAAAATCGATATGATTTATATGGATCTTATACACACACTCTAAAAGAAGGAAATACAAAACCATTACTCCCATGCTTTATCCCTGATGAGGTAGTAATTATGATGGAGAAGGTAGTGCCCATTATGGGTATAAAATGCTTCTAAAATGATCATTTTACAAAGGTACTACTGACCTACTATAATGGAAGGCGCCAAGAACAAAGTCAAACATTACAATATATGATAGTGCTTCTCCAACTCAATCCAAGTCCCATCCATACTACTTAAAAAAATATTTGAAGTCATTCCTTTTGATTAATGGGGTTTGGATATTGTATGGAAGGCTCCTGAGGGATACAAAATATTCTTATTTGTAACAGCTGACTATTTTTTTATTGAAAGAAACGACCACCGTTTGTCCGCGGCAAAAACTGATATACGATTAAACCAACCTATGGAAGAACGGTCTAATTACCTTGTTCAATACTGATGAGTCCAGACAACTTAATCACTGCCTACTGAGATTTCCAGACAAGGGCAATTCAGACATAAAATTTTCCACTGAACTATCCGTACATGACAAAAGTAAAAAATAACTAAACACCTTTTTTACTAAGCTATATGCTAATCAACTTAATAAGTAAGTGGGTCCTTAAACTAAACCCGGTTCCATAATTTGACCCGAAAGCCCATAGGTCCATAATTAAGGGTATAAATACCCCCAACTACTTTCATTAATGAGGGTAATGAACATTTAATAGAACCAGGCAGCTCAAATCTCTCACTACTTCACACTAAAACATTTAATACTCTCAAAACTTTCCAAAAACACTTGAAAAAATTACCCTTAGCCCAAAATAAACCTCACCAAATTGGCGACCACACTGGGAGGAGAAGATGCCTGAATCTAGCATTCAAAACCAACAAAAAGACATGTTCGGATGAATCCGAATGAGCAAGCAATTCCACCAACTATGGTGGAGGTGGTTGGGGAGAATAATTAATACACCATCGAGGAGCGAGATAAGTTGAGATCTAAAATAGAGGCGTTGAGGGATATTAAAAAGGTAGAGATGGGTTTAAAGAAAAAGTCAAAGGCGTCAGCCATTCACCATACTGACAACCCAAGGGAGAACAACCCATCAGCAAAGACTCGTTTAAGTACAAAAAAGACTCATGTCAGTTCCAAGAAGTCTCATCGGTCCAAGCGATGAAAAGCTCAGAGTCTGAGTCCTCCAGTAGTTCTTCGAACGAGGATGAGCTTGATGAGTCCTTGTCATCAAGCAGTGATGAGGGGAGGTCCAGAAAGAAACAAAAGCTAGTTAAAAAGTATTCAAGAAAGAAAGATAGGAATTGGAGACTAAAGAGGCATCTGGGAAAAGATTTGTCTCGCAGCCCCAACCATAGTCACAAGCATGTGGACCAGTTGTTGATTGATCATTTGCTTTCCATGATGAGCCAGGTATTTTTACAACACCTAATGAAGACACAGTCTTTAGTCGTAGTCGGAATTGGAGGCAATCACCATTGTCTGCCAAGATACTGTCCGGAAACCTCCCTAAGAGGTTTGACAATACTAAAATGGAGAAATACAATGGGAGCAAAGACTCGGACAACCATCTGGAACAATTTAAAAAAATTATGATGAATTTTGATAACGATGACAAATTTCTGTGTAGATCCTTCTCCTAATCCTTTACGGGAAGTGCTCTGAAATGGTACAACAGTTTGCCACAGGGTTGTATCAGAAACTTCGACACATTTTGGGTTGCCTTCCGAAGGCAGTTTATGGGGAGTAAATAGGTGAAGGGCAATGTAGATACTATTATCCATTGTGCCCAAGAGCCAAATGAGTCACTAAAAGACTATATAAGCCGGTTCGTAAATACCAAGAATGGGTTAGCTGATTGATTTGAGCAAATGGCAATAGCTTCTTTAAGACAAGGGTTAAAACCTGGGAATCTAGTTGATTCAGTAACAAGGAAGAAGGCCATGACCTGAGGCGGTTTGCTAAATCAGGTGGGAAAGCAAATCAACGTGGATGAAACAAAGAAGACCAGGGTACACAGACAGGTGAAATCTGCCCCAGCTGCTCCAAACCAAAACCAGTCCGGATACAAGGCCAAAGAAACCGGACAAGGGTCCAACAGGGCCAAACAGACTCAATCCCACCCAAATCCAGCTCAGAGCAAGCAGTCCAGGAATAAATGAGGACCTTGGGTCCAACTGGAGTGGTTTAAAGAGTTAAAGGAGAACATGGAAACCATTTATGACAAAGCTATAGATGAAGTTCATTTCCGGAAGCCGGCAGCGCTTCAATCTCCCAGGGAAAGTCGTAATACTTGTTTTTGCCAGTATCATCATGATATTGGCCACAACACCGAAGACTGCATTGCTTTGAAACAAGAGGTACAGAATCTTATTGAAAGCGGGAAGCTGGAAGCTTACGCCAAGAGAAGAAGTGGAAGCAGGCCTGGCAATGCTCCCCGAACTGGCCCAACGAACAATGCGGGGACATCCGCTCCAGAAGGGGCTATGGTGATCCTTGAAAGATTTGATGTTGATTCAGAGTATTTGGATCCTGATCCAACCCGAAATAAAGTAGGGGTCATAACAGAACAAACTAAGACAGTGTCTGGACTCATAAGCTTTTTTGAGTCACTAACTATATTCGGGGGGACACTATGACTGCACCGACTCCTTCTTCATGGAAAAGGCACGTTCACACTCTTGCTACTCGGATAGAGGGAGGCATGTCTTCTTATCAGTCCCAAATTTATTTTCCTTTTATTTTTTTTGATGAAGACAAGTTAAGAAATATAGCTGGGCCTCATGAAGATGTTGTAGTGATATGAGCTTCAATTGGGGGCAATGATATTAGACAAATTCTGGTAGACACTGGCAGCTCAGGCAACATCCTCTTTTTAAGTTCTTACAAGCAAATGAAAAATTTAGCTGTAATTCAGCGTTTGAAAATATCCATTGTGGGTCTTACAGGGAGTTCTGTGGATATTATCGGAGAGTTTAAGGAGGTATTATTGGACAAGGGCCCTTTCAAGAAGATTGTTAGAGTATTGTTCATTGTGGTGGACTGCCCCACATGTTACAATGCAATCTTTGGGAGGTCTTGGCTCTCTAGGATGCACGTTGTGGCCTCAACAGTCCATCAATGTTTGAAGTATGCAGTTCAAGGGCAAGTGGGAGTTGTCCGGAGTAGCCAAAAGATAACAAGAGAATGTTATGCAACTGCACTTGCTCCTAAAACTTTGGGGTAGTTCGGGCTAATGAAGATTAACAGTTTTTGGAGCCTTCTGGGGGTGAGGGTAAAATTGATGACCCCAGAGAGACCCTTGGTGTTTTGATACCGATTGAATAAGTTGAAACCCACAATCTGGCTGAAGGAAGGAGTGTTAAAATTGGCTCCAAGATGGCACCAAAGTTGAAGAAAACGTTGTTGTCCTTTTTTACAGATCACCAACATGTTTTTTCTTGGTGTAATGCTGATGTGACCGGAGTGCCTGCAAGTGTTATATCACACAAGCTGTCCATTCTGAGTGATGTTGCACCCGTTGTGCAAAAAAAAAGAGCTTTCTCTAAGGAGAAAGATGATGTAATAATCCAGGAAGTTGACCGACTTACCAAGATGGGGCACATAAATGAGTCTCAGTAACCTTTATGGACTGCCAACCGAGTGTTAGTGAAGAAAAATAATGGGAAATGGCGTATGTGTATCGATTTTACTGACCTCAACAGAGCTTGCCCAAAATATCTCTATCCGGTTCCTCGGATATATCAGTTGGTGGACTCCACATCTGGAAATAAGTTATTGTCTTTCATAGATGCCTTCTCTGGGTATAACGAGATACAAGTAGATCCAAAGGACCAAGATCACACTACATTTGTTACAAATTGGGGTCTCCATTGTTACAAGGTAATTGCCTTTTGGGTTGAAAAATGCTGGGGCTACTTACCAGAGGTTGGTGAACCAAGACTTTGCTGGTCAGATTGGAAGAAATATGGAAGTATATATCGATGATATGATGGTTAAAAGCTTAGAAGAAGAATTGCACCTAGCTGATCTTCAAGAAACTTATGCCAACTTGAGAAAGGTTAATTTGAAGTTGAATCCAGAAAAGTGTGTGTGTTTGGGGTGCAGTCCGGGAAGTTTTTGGCTTATATAATAAGTGAAAAAGGGATACATCCTTATCCGGACTAGCTCGATGCTCTGTTAAAAATGGATCCTCCTCAGAATATTAAAGAAGTACTGAGGTTGACAGGAAGATTGGCTGCTTTAAATCGTTTCATTTCAAGGTCTTCAGACAAATGTGCCCCGTTATTTCAGACCTTGAAAGGTGCTAAAGACTTCAATTGGTCTTCACAATGCATCCAGGCTTTTGATGAAATAAAAAATCACCTGTCTTCACCCAAAACCCTTTTTAAGCCTGTTGAGGGAGAAACACTTTATGTATACTTGGTTGTGTCAAAATATGCTATAAGTGCAGTGTTGGTAAGAGAGATGGACAATTATCCTCGTCCGGTGTACTACATCAGCAAAAGTCTGATAGATGCTGAGAAGAGGTACCTAATGCTTGAAAAGCTGGTACTAGCCTTAGTGATTGCTGCCAAAAAAATGAGACCGTATTTTCAGTCTCATTTTATTATTGTCCGAACGTTTTTTCCACTAGATAATGTTCTTCAGAAAGTAGACATATCAAGCAGGATGACCAAGTGGTCAATGGAGTTAGGTGATTATGACATTGATTTTTCCCCACGAACTGCTATCAAAGCTCAATCTGTGGCTGATTTTTTGGTAGAGTTTCATTCGAACAGAAGTTCTAAACAAGCTTCAGAAGAAAAAACTAAAAAAAAATGGGTTGTTCGGACAAATGGTGGATCAAGCACAATAGGTTGTGGGGCTGGGATTTTCTTAACCTCTCTATATGGTGACAAATTATACCAAGCTATATGCTTTGCATTCAGGGCCTCTAACAATGAGTCTGAATATGAAGCAGCTATAACTGCTCTTAAGTTAGCCTTTCTATGTGGGGCTAAAAGAGTTAGATTGATGAGTGATTCTCAGCTTCTTATCCACCATGCTCAAGGTCAGTTTGAAGCCAAGAAGGAGCAGTTGATCAAATACTTGTTCATTATTAAAGATGTGGCAGACAACTTCAATTTTTTTTTGCTATGAGCATATTCCTAGATCGGAAAACACGCTGGCAGATTCCTTAACAACCATAGTATATTTTGAGTCCTACCCATAGATTCATGTACAAGAATGCCCATCCATACGATCAAATCAGAACAAGGAAGAGGAGGAGAGCTTGAGTGTACAAGTAGTTCAATCCAGAGATTGGAGATTTCCCCTTCTTCAATACATCTCTGATGGAATTTTTCCTCTGGAGAAATCTATGACAAGGAAAATGAAACACAAGGCTCATGGTTTCTTGATCATAAGAGAGGTTATTTATAAAAAGATCATTCAACAGACCTCTCATGCGTTGTTTGGGGGCTGAAGAGTCCCAAAGTGTTTTATTTGAACTACACGATGGAGAGGGATCATCACACTATGAATACAAAGCTCTAACCCGAAGATTTTTATTGGTCGGATACTATTGGCCATCCATAATGGCAGATGCTAAGGAATTAGTGAAAAAGTGTGACCCATTCCAAAGGTATGGTAACGAAATTCATATCCCAGCTGGATTCTATTTCTGAGCAAGTGCATTTTGCTCGTTGGGGAGTGGATTTAGTAGGTACTCTACCAATGGCGTCCGGAGGGTGCAAGACTATTATTGTAGCCATTGATTATTTCTCAAAGTGGATAGAAGCAGCTCCCCTGGCAGGAACTACTTCAAAAGTTGTTATAAAATTTATCTTGTCTAACATTTTTTTGCAGATTTGGGGTTCCACAAAAGATAACCACAGATAACGGGCCACAATTTGATAACAAAGATATGGAGAGTTTATGTGCCTCCATGGGCATTCAACATTGCTTCTCTTCTCCTTTCCACCGGAAAGCGAATGGCCAAGTTGAAGTGGCTAACAAGACCATTATGTCCGGTTTAAAAAAAATTTTAGAAGGGGTTGCAGGAAAGTGGCCAAGCTATTTGCAAAACGTATTGTGGACATACCAGACTACTCCTAGGCCTGCTACTCAAGAATCTTCGTTTGCCTTGGTGTATGAGATGGATGCAATTAGTCCTATAGAAGCAACCCTACCATCGTATAGGGTCCACAACTATTCTGAACAAGCCAATGACTTGGCAATTAGGAGTCAGTTGGACTTAATTGAAGAAAGAAGGGTTAAAGCTCATCTTAGAACAACCCACTATCAAGGATTGATGATGAGCAGATTTGCTTCCACGAGATAAAGTTTTAAGAAACGTTTTCTTGCATACTAAGGAAAAGTAGTTCGGCAAATTGGCTCCGAACTGGGAAGGCCCTTATGAGGTCTCCAGAAAGCTTAAACCTGGGACATAGAGGCTTCAAGACAAAGATGGAAGAATTTTTAAGCACCCATGGAATATTGAACACCTCAGGTTATGTCTAGGATGAAAGTTGTGTAAATATTTACTTGTTTAAAGTCAATGTAAATATTAGGGGGCATACTTTTTCCTACCCTAGTGGCGCAGGGAGGTTTTAATGAGGTGTCTGGTTTTTTCAATAAAATATGATGCCTTCTTAAAACATTCGGTGTGGTTTGATTACAATTCTTTTCAAGTCTTCAATTTAATACTGAGGATCTTTGACAGATCAGATTAATCTGGTTGAAGGATGACCATTAAATACATGTCATCGGAGATATTAAATACTCTCATCTTAAATATTTTTGAAGTAAATTATGGATCTTTAAACATTAGCCATTAAAATTAAAAGCAAGCATGGAATAAAGAAAAAATTGATAGATAAGTTTGTCCGGGTATGAACCGGATAACGTTACTAAAATACAAAAAATGCCTTGGCCATCAAAGGACTTTAAGTGTTGTGAAAGACTTATCCGGACTTAGTCCGGATACAATTACAAAAATGCCTTGGCCATCCAAGGACTTTGATAGTTCACAAAATTAAGAAAACACAAAAGATAGTTAAAAACCTCAGGGCTTATTCCCTTTAGAAGTTCCTGCATCACTTTCTTTTTTGGGGCTTTTGAGTTCAGTGCTTGAACTCTTACCGGTTCCTTCATCTTCATCGGTGGTAGAGTCGATTCCATTGGTGTAGTTCTTTTTATCACCATCTGCCATGGTTTGGAACATGATGTCTTCATACTCCACATATCTCCACAGGGGACTAAGCGTCCTCTTCGGAAATATTTCATGGAAAAGCAACACCATGTCAGACTTCACCTCAGCGTACCTTGGTTCCAAGGAATCTATCACCTCGTTGGTATATTTATCAATGCTGGCCTGAATTTTATATTACTGCACCTTCACCAAGTCTTTTTTTTCCTTGGTTACCTTAGATACAACATCTTCTAGGGAAGTCTTCTCACCGGACAAGGTCCGTATGGCACCATCTTTGGTCTTCATGTCCTCCCTTAAGGTTGAAATATCTTTTCCAATCCAGAGCACTTAGTTTGGAGCTCAGCATTAACATTCTCTGAAATGGCCAGCTTGGTTGACAGATCTTCCTTGTCCTTCCTCAACTCTTCAAGCTCTTTTGTCAATACTTCTATGCTTTTATTAGCATTAAGGAGATTGGTTGACAGAGACTCCTTGTCTGTATTAAGGGTGTTGATAAGAGTGGACTAGTTTTTCACCTGCCTCTCCAGATCGAGCACTGGTTGGATATGACCTAAAAGAGAATTGGCCACCGTATCCTGGTCTTCGGAAATAGAAAAATACTTACCATTATAGGTCACCATGTTGTAAGAGCCTGAAAGACGGAAAGGACCAGCAAAGTCATCTTTCTCTGAGTCGGTAAAGTAAAAACCGATGTCATGAAGGGCTCTGATATCAATCCCTCCTCCGGTACCCTCTCCCAATTGCAAATCTGTGGGAATTTTCTCTGCCAAGGTCAGGTCGGCAGAAGCTGGTGGAGGAAGAAGCTCCGAAGGGCGAAGAGTAATTTATCCCCATAAAGTGACCTTTTTCTTCTTGGAAGCCCTTTCATCACTACTTGCCCCCCTTTTACGATCCTTCTCGAGAGGTTTCGATGGATTTTCTGGTTCTCCTGCCTTCTTAACAGTCTCATCTTCAACCACTTTGAGCAAGGAAGCATCGATCCCTCCTTGGTTTTCCGGACCGGTCTCCTCTATGACAGCCTGAACTGTTTTCGTTGTAGTTCTCTTCTTCTTCCCCTTCATCTTGCTAGGAGCCTTGGATCTAGAGGGCAAAACCAGTTTACCATCTTTTTCCTCTTTCCGTTTGAGGATGACACCTGGGGGAAGGGGAGTGGTTAATTCTTCACATGTAAGATCTCTCCGACCTATGGTATTCCATAGATGAGATCTCACCATATTTCCAGAGGTGAAGCAGTTGTGGAAAGCATTCCCCCAACGTTCTGCGGCCCACACATTCAGTTTGGCACATATAGTCTGCCCCTCCTCCAGATATCCGGTATACTCCTTCGGTAACACTGAAAAATAAATAATGAATAATTCAAGAGTGGAATATTTGTGAAGTAAAAATAAGAACATGGAAAACAAAGTTGAAAAGCTTACATGTAGTCTTCCATCTACTAGTAAGCATACTAGGGTTGGTTTTAGCTTTGATCTTCCTCCCATTTCCCACGACCAACTGATGAATAAGAATTGGGTTCTTGAATTCTTCTCCGACTCCAGCAAGTCGTCTACCACTTTGAAGTTATTTCCCATGTTGTGGTGGTAGAATGTGATGTGGTGATTCTTGCGTAGGCTTGCCACAGCGGAAAATTGTTCCATGGAAAGAGGGATTTTAGATAACCTCAATGCCATTATGCAGGCGAGGAGGGTGTACCAGGTGTTCAGACTCAGTTGGCTAGGACAAAGTTTTATCAAGTGGAAGTACCTGAAAATTTATAGGTCTAGTGGGAACCGAAGTCCCCAGTTCAGCAGCTCTGTAAAAATGACCACCTCGTTGAGCTTACAGTCCATCGGAGTCTCCGGTGTGACTGGTATCCTCACCTTTACTGATTCTGGAATCCCCCACTTTGTCTGGATCCGGCCCAATTTGGCAATGTGGGTATAGACATAATTAATGTTTTCCATGGCCAACAAGTATTTAACATTAATTTTTTTAAATCAAGGCCTTACCTTGGCCTACAAACACTCCAGGAGATCCGGATAAGTCATACCAACTTTAACCTTGCATTTACCCTTCTTATCAGAGGTGGTATCCCCAGTTTGACCTGAGGCCTCAGTTTCAAAGGAGGCATCTTCAGTGCTGTCCTCCATCACCTCTTCCATCACTGTGGAAGGTTTATCAGTTGTTGTAGATAGAAGGGTGTTAGCTTCTGGTTCTACGGTCTGCCCGGATGAATAAGCACCAGTTCTTTCCAGAGGCCTGGTGTCCGGTTGAGGTTAAGTTCCGGAGGATTTCACTTGAGAGAATACTTTGCATGCCTCAGATCCGGAGGCCTTTTCTTGTGAGGCTTTTTTAGACACCTCTGATCGAAGGGCTTATCTTTAGAAATGAATTTAGGAGCCTCCGATCTAGAGGGCTTATCTTGTGAAATATTTGCTTGGGCTTTCACCAAACGAGTCGTCCGGCGTGGAGTTGGAGTTGGTTTTACTGGAGATTTTTCGATATCTGAGCCCATAGCTAAGAAAGGGGAAGGTTTTCTAACGCTTGATACTACTTTTTCTTTGTTAGTGGAAGGCTGAGACTCCTGAAAAGAAGAACCTGAGGGGATTGGTGAAAGGCTTGGTTTGAACATCCGTTTGGGCTTTGGATTTCTGGTGGAAGATGATCATTGATCAGCTTCTTGGGATGGTTTGTCAGACGTGACACGTGTCCCAAGATCAAAAGAAAGATTTCTAGAATTATGACGAGAATCATTTCGGACAAACTTCAAGCTAGATTCATGAGTGGATCGGAGAAAGTCGTCACTGAGTAAGCAAATTTTTTAGTCCTGCAAAAGATTTTTGACAAGGCCTAAAAAAGGGGCTACTGATGAGTTCGGACAACTTAATCACTGCCTACTGAGATTTCCGGACAAGGGAAATTCGGACATAAAATTTTCCACTGAACTATCCGTACAGGACAAAAGTAAAAAATGACTAAACACCTTTTTGACTAAGCTATATACTAATCAAATTAATAAGTAAGTGGGTCCTTAAACTTGACCCAGTTCCATAATTTGACCCGAAAGCCCATGGGTCCATAATTAAGGGTATAAATACCCCAACTACTTTCATTAATGAGGGTAATGCACATTTAATAGAACATGCAGCTCAAATCTTTCACTACTTCACACTAAAACATTTAATACTCTCAAAACTTTCCAAAAACACTTGAAAAAATTACCCTCAGCCCAAAATAAACCTCACCAAATACGACTAACAAATAAAAGAAAGCGTGATGAGACCAAACTAATAAAATAATATTTCATATGGTAGATTGTGAAGAAATCCTATATCCAAGGCCAACAAACATTCTTTTTAAGTAAGTACGTTACATAAAGAATCTTTTAAAAAAGGACTCAATCACTATTTATAACAAAAGATTACTTGATTCACAAAACCCTCTCTTTAGTGTTTATCTCTAAAAAGACCTAGAGTTATTTCATTCTTCAAGGTTGCTCATGTAATTGCACCATCGTATTCACGCTACATACTGTATAACAATATATTCTCTTATTTATAGGCTTAAGGAAAACCATAATTCTTTATCAAACGCTCCACATTAAAGAACATTAATTAACCACTAAAATAATTTATAATCTATTAATATATGAAACCTCATAAATAGTAAATCCTAATTAATATAAAAGACCCAATTAATATAGTGAATCTAATTAATATAGGGGTAAAAATAAGGATACCTAATTAATATACGAGACCTAGAAAATAGAGAACTCCGCTTCGGTCCATCTGTGGTGCTACAATCTAGCTCGCTTCTAATCAAGTGGTACTTCAAATCAGCTCGATTTAGAAAACCTTTATTTCGACCAACACATATATCTTTTTACTCAATAAGTCACCAGTCTTTATAGTTATCAAATATCTCTACAGTTAAATCACAACTCAAGCTTCAAAGAGTTTTAAAGTTCTTACCTAATATATGTCACGACATATCCAACTATGCCAATATAGTCCAACAACAATACCTCTGTTAATGAGTTACTTCTAGCCTACACCTAACAATTATTCACCTAGGCTTATAATAAATTCAGTATCTGTTGCATCTAATGTTCTACTCTTTAAAAACCATATCACATGCATCACTTACTTGCACCAGTCTCATACAGTTTGTGAGCTTTGAAATCAATATTACACTGGTTAGAGCATCTGAATAATATTTCTCGCTAACAATCTTAGCTATCTTAACTTGCTAATTCTCTACCATGTCTCAGATGAACTACAACTTAATATATACATGTTTAGTTTCCCCATGAAATTTTAAGTTTCTCATCAAATTAAATGCACTAGGGTTATCACAGAATAAAACCACATCTTGCTCCATAATGGTGAGGATTATTTTGATCTAAGGGTAGTTTGGTATGGTATTTTGTGATGTTTTATGGGTATTTAATGTTTAAGTGGTTTGTAGTGAGAGATTTGAGCTGATTGGTTGTATTAAATGTTCATTACCCTCATTAATGAAATTGGTTGGGTATTCATACCCTTAATTATGGGCCTCATGGGTTTTCAGGTCAAACTCATGAAACCGGGTCGAATTCAAAGACCCATTAGTTATTTAAGCAGTTTGGTAATTAGCTTAGTCATAAAGTGATTAGTCTTTAATACTTTAGTCCTATTCGGATGGTTCAGTGGGTGGTTTTTGTCTGAATTTCCCCTGTCCGGTTTCTTCAATGAGTGGTGAGAATATCCAGACTCATCAGTAACCCCTTTTTTAGGTTGTGTTCGAAGGCCTTGGATAAGACCTAAAAAATCGCTCATGAGAACCCGCAATAATGTCCAAATAGATTTCAATTCGTATAACAGATTTATCCGGACTGACAAGTCTCTCAGAAGTTCAATGGTTTTGCCATAGATCGTGGGACTCGTGTCGCTTCTTGATTTTCCTCACCATCCGTTTTTCTCCTAGAATGGCGCTCCCACTATCCTAAAAAAGTAACCTCTTCAATTAATGATGGTGATGTCAGCGTTGTCTTTAATCATTACTCTATCTTTTCGAATTCTCCTAGGTTTCAAGGTATCTTTTGTTTCTTTAGTATAAATTAAATCACTTTTCAATGTTTTACTATCTTCAACATCTTTTCACTTCTAATCTTCAGAGCTTTTATCTCTCTTCTCCAAAAAACGCATTTTAGTGTAAGTTTATGTTTACAACAAGAAACGCTTTAGTAAAAGGTGGGTGGCTGAATCTGTCAGAGTTAGAGAAAGCACAAAGGGTTAAACGAGAAAAACGCATTGCAGTAGGCCTCTCAGTCTCTCCTATTGACAAACCTGAAACGCCAACCTTAGAGTCTGATCGAGGTTCGTCTTCTACCAGAAGCTCCAAACCTAGAAGGTTATTTCAACCTAGCCTTTCACCGATCATCTCAGGCTCATCGGTCCAGGAGTCGGAGCCTATTGCTGAGCAAGAGTAAATAGTTACAAGTGCTAGGAGACCCTCTACATTCATAGCCATGGGATCGGATACTGACGTTTCCCCCGAACAGCTAAACCTACGACGAAGAGGCCGCTTAGTAAAAGGCCAGGCGGTTGCTCCACAGTCTAAATCTCCAAAATCTGTGCCTTCTAAATCTGGGGCCAAAGACAAAACTTCAGGGTTAGAAGTGCCCATTAAAGCCCCTAAAGACAAATTGTCTGGTCCGGAGGCCACCAGTTCAAGCCTTTGACATGAACCCTCCGGATCCGAGCCCCAGCCGGACTCCAGGCCGCAAAAAGAAAGCAGTACTCAGCCATCCGGACAACTTATGGAGCCAACCACAAGAACTTCCCTCCCAAAAACAATCGAAAATCCTTCCCTGGCAATTGAAGATGTTATGGATGATAGTGTTGAAGAAGCCCCTTTTAAGACTAACGTCTCTGGACAGACTAGTGAGACTTCCCTTGTCAAGAAAAATAAGGGCAAAGAGAAGCTATGTTTAAAACATCCGGACCTGCCGGAGTGCCTTGAAGGAAAAGTGGGACCTTGCTTCCACAAAGTGCGTGTAAAGTATTTGCTAGCTATGCAGAACATCAATTATGCTTTCATTCACACAACTGAACTAGGTCGGATACGCACGAAGTGGGGGATCCCAGAGTCTGTCAAAGTAAGGATTCCAGTTGATCCGGAGACGCCAATGGATTGCAAGCTCAGTGAGATAGTTTTCTACACAGAGCTATTCAACTGGGGGCTTAGGTTCCCTTTGGACCCAGAGATAGTCAGATATTTTCATCTGATAAAGCTCTGCCCAAGCCAACTGAGCCCAATTGCTTGGTTCACACTCATGGCTTGCATTATGGCCTCCAGGCTCTCCGGAATTCCTCTTCCGATTGAGCAATTCGCTGCTGTGGCCAGCCTTTGCATAAACCATATTACCCCCTTTTATCATTAAAACATGGGTGCTAATTACAAGGTGGTGGACGACTTACTTGAGTCAGAGAAGAACTAGAATACTCAATTTTTGTTTATCAGTGGTTCTTGGGAGAATGGGAGGAATATTAAAGTTGTTGTCAATCCAAGCACGCTTACCAGCAGATGGAAGAGCACATGTAAATATTTCATTACATCTTTCTATCTTTTCTTATAATAAGTTCGTTTGTTTTTTGGTAGTGCTGCCGAAGGAGTTTAATGACTACTTAGAGGAGGGGCAGACCACTTGTACCAAACTAAATGCTTGGCTGCTGAGAAGTGGGGAAATCGTTTCCACAACTGCTTCACTGGGGGCAACTTGGTGAGATCCCATCTCTGGAACACCAGCGGTCGGAGAGATATGTCTTGGGAGGAATTAACCACTCCGCCCCCTCCGGAGGTCATTCTCCAGAAGACAGATGCAAAGGATGGGAAGCTAGCCTTGTCAGGCAGAGCTAAAGCCCCAAGTAAAATGAAGTGCAAGAAAGGAAAGGCTAAACAAGACATGGCTGAGGTCAATCCAGGTGATATTAAGGAAGCTGTCCCAGCAAACCAGGAGGAGCAGGACCCAGAAAGGATTGATGCTGCTTTGCTACAAGTGGTAGAAAACGAGAGTACCAAAGTGGCAGTTGGATCTCCAAAGCCCCCAAAAGCTCCCAAGAAAGATCGAAAACGGGGAGCAGAAGGTGGAGATAAGGAAGCTAAGAAGAAGAAAACCTCAAAGGGAGATTAAATTGCTCTCCAGCCTTCGGAGTCTCTTCCTCCGGTCGACCCAACATACCCAACTCAAGCAGAGGAATTCCAAAGAGACTTTCACACTGGAGAGGTCGCTGGAGGGGACATCAACATTGATGGGGTACACATCAGTGGCCTTCAAGGGATTGGTCTTTACTTCAGAGACCTTGAGAATGATGACTTTGCTGGCCCTTATCTCCCCCCAAGCTCTTCAAACATGGTCACTTTCAATGGTTAATTTTTTGTCTGTTTCAGGAGAGAAGGATATGGTGACCCACTCCTTGCTGAGTAATATCCAACCGGTGCTCAATTTGGAGAAGCAAGTGCGAAACCAGTCAGCCATCATCAACACACTCAATTCTGACAAGGAGAGTTTGTCCAACGACCTCCTTAGAGTCAAGCAGAGTCTTGAGGCATTAAAGAGAGAAAATGAGGAGTTGAAAAAGGGGAAGGAGGACTTGGCCACCAATTTGGCCACTTCGGAGGGGGTTGTGAAAGAACTTCAATCCAAATTTTATGACTTGGAGAAGAATTTTTTTACTTCAAAAGAAAAGGTGAAGGCCAAAGACAACATCATTCAGATCCTGACAAGCGAAAAAATTTCCCTTGAGGATGTCGTGTCTAAAGCCAAATAAGAAAAAGATGACTTGTTAAAAGAGCAAGAGAAGACTATCCAAGCCAGAATTGATGTATACACCAACAAGGTGATAGAACCCCAAGAGGAAAGGTATGCCGAAGCAAATCGGACATGGTCTTACTTTTTCATGAGAAATTCCCGAAGAGAACATTGGGAGATATATGGCGATTTTTGGAATATGAAGATCTCCCTCATCATACCATGGCTGATGGTGACAAGCATGGCTACTCCAGTGGTTGGGATGATACCATTGATGAAGATGAAAAGACTGGAGAGAGTCCAAATGAGGAGATCGAAGTTCCTAAGAAGAAACCAAGTGAGGCTGGGCCATCCAAGAATGCTTAGCCTTAAAGTTTTGACCATATTTTCTTTAATTTTTGTGACTAAAGTCCTTGGAGGGCCAATGCAATTTTGTAACCGTGTCCGGGCATTGTCTGGACAAACCTTATCTTTGAAACTCTAAAGTCCTTGGATGGCCAAAGCATTTTATATATTTAATATCGTTCCCCGGTATCTGCCGGGAAGTTTCATCTTACATAACTCTTATATTGTTTTATAGTTTCCAATTTTAATGGCTCGTATTTAAATGACCTTTCAATATTTTAAAGTGAGAGTGTTTAAATTCTCCGATGACAAGTGTTTAAATGGTCATCATTCCACCAAATTAATTTGATCTAATAATCAAACCACTTCGAATTTTTCAAGAAGGCATCGAACTTTATTGAAAAACCTAGACACCTCATTAAAACCTCCCCACGCCACAAGGGTAGGAAAGAGTATGCCCCCAAATATTTACATGGACTTTAAACAAGTAAATATTTACACAGTCTTTATTCTAAATACAACCGAAGGTGTTCAATGTTCCAGGGGTGATTCAAAATTCTTCCATGTTTATCTTTGAGCCTGCATGTTCCAGGCTTAATCTTTTCAGTGACCACATAGGGTCCTTCCCATGTCGGAGCTAGCTTACCGAACTGCTTCTCCTTGGTGTGTAGGAAGACTTTTCTCAGCACCTTATCACCTGATTGAAAATCTCTCCTTTTGACTCTGGAAGTAAATCTGCTTCTCATCAAACCTTGATAGTGTGTAGCTCTAAGGTGAGCTTTGACTCTTCTTTCTTCCATCAAGTCAAGCTGGTTTATGATTGCCTCTTTATTAGCTTGTTCAGAAAAATGGTGGACTCGAAATGAAGGGAGTGTAGCATCTATGAGAGCTATTACATCCAGACCATATACTAAGGCAAATGGGGATTCTTGTGTTGCAGCCCTGGGAGTGGTCCGGTAAGCCCATAGGACTTCTTGTAGATAAATTGGCCACTTTCCAGCAGCCTCTTCTAGATTCTTCTTAAGACCGGACAGGATGGTTCTGTTAGCCACTTCAACTTGACCATTTTCTTGTGGATGAAAAGGAGAGGAAAAACAGTGTTGAATTCCTCTAGAGGTGCAGAAATTCTCCATATCCTTGTTATCAAACTGTGGGCCATTGTCTGTGGTTATCTTTTGTGGAACCCCAAATATGCAGCAAATATTAGATATGATGAATTTTATTACAACTTTCGAAGTAGTTCTTGCCAATGAGGTTGCTTCAATCCACTTTGAGAAGTAATCAATAGCAAGTATTATAGTCCTGCATCCTCCGGATGCCATGGGTAGAGGTCTCACCAAATCTAGCCCCCAACGAGCAAAAGGTATCGGCTCAGAAATCGACTCTAATGGGACACATGGGGTATGAATTTCATTACTGTATCTTTGGCATGGATCACATTTTATTACCAACTCCTTCGCATCTTGCATTATGGTGGGCCAATAGTATCCAGCTAGCAAGACCCTTCTGGTTAGAGCCCTGAACGCACAGTGTGCTGATCCTTCGCCATCATGCAATTTGGATAGCACCATTTGGGACTCGTCAAACCCCAAACATTGTAAAAAAGGCCTACTAAAGGATTTTTTTGTAAAGAACATCTCTTAAGATGACAAAACCACGAGCCTTATACTTTACTTTTCTTGCCATTGCTTTTTCCAGAGGAAAAATGCCATCTGAGAGGTACTGGAAAAGAGGAATCCTCCATTATTGAGATTTATATACTTGTATATTCAAACTTTCTTCCTCCTTGTTCGGATTGCTTTGAATAGATGGGCACTCTTGCACATGAATACAAGGATAGGACTCCGAATAGGCTATGGTTGCCAAGGAGTCTCCTAACGTATTTTCTGTTCGGGGTATGTGCTCATAGGTAATGTTTTTAAAACTAAGTGCCACTTCTTTGAGAACAAGTAAGTATTTAACTAGCTGCTTCTTTTTTGCCTCGGATTGACCCTGGGCATGATGGATAAGAAGCTGAGAATCGCTCATTAACCTAACCCTTTTGGCTCCACAAATGAGAGCTAATTTCAAGCCAGCTATAACAGCTTCATATTCGGACTCATTATTAGAAGCCCTGAAAGCAAAACATATAGCATGGTATATTTTGTCACCGTATGGAGAGGTTAAACATATCCCAGCACCACAACCCATAGTACTTGATCCTCCATCAGTCCGGACAACCCATACTTTCTTAGTTTTCTCAACCGTTACCTGTTCGGTGTCCCTGTCTGAGTGAAACTCCACTAGGAAATCAGCAACATTTTGAGCCTTGACTGCTGTACGAGGGGTAAAAACAATATCATAGTCCCCTAACTCTACTAACCACTTGGTCATTCTGCTTGAAACATCTGCTTTTTGAAGAACATTTTTCAAAGGAAAAGATGTCCGGATAATGATCGAATGAGACTGAAAGTAGGGCCTCATTTTCCTAGCAGCAATCAAGCTTTTGCTGATATAGTACAATGGACGGGGATAATTATCCACCTCTCGCACTACTACTGCACTTAGGGCGCAATCAGAAACTGCTAGGTATAAGTAGAGCGTCTCTCCATCAACAGGTTTGAATAAAGTTTGAGGGGAGGATAAGTGCCTCTTAATCTCATTAAAAGCCTGGCCACACTGGGGAGACCAATTAAACTCTTTTGCACCTTTCAAAGTTTGGAAAAATGGAGCACACCTATCTGAAGACCTTGAGATAAAACGGTTTAGAGCAGCTAACCTCCCTGTCAATCTTTGTACTTCTTTAATATTCCGAGGAGGCTCCATCCGCAATAAAGCACTAAGTTGGTCTGGATCAGGTTGTATGCCCTTTTCACTTATTACATACCCCAAGAATTTTCCGGACCGTACTCCGAACACACACTTTTATGGATTTAATTTTAAATTTACCTTTACCAAGTTGGCAAAGGTTTCTTGAAGATCTGCTAAGTGTAGCTCTTCTTCCACACTCTTTACCATCATGTCATCAATGCAGACCTCCATGTTCCTTCCAATCTGACTAGCGAAAGCCTTGTTTACTAATCTCTGATAAGTAGCCCCAGCGTTCTTTAACCCAAAAGGCATCACTTTGTAGCAATGTAGGCCCCTATCAGTAACAAATGTAGTATGTTCTTGATCCTTCGGATCTACTTGAATTTGATTATACCCGGAGAAAGCATCCATAAAGGACAGAAGCTTGTTCCCAGATGTAGAGTCCACCAACTGATCAATTCGAGGGACAGGATATAAGTCTTTTAGGCAAGCCCTATTGAGATCAGTAAAATCAATGCACATATGCCACTTTCCTTTTTTCTTCTTTACTAGCACCGGATTGGCTGTCCATAAAGGATATTGAGATTCCTTTATGTGTCCCGGTTTAGTAAGTCGGTCAACCTCTTGAACTATGATATCAGCCTTTTCCTTGGAAAAAGCTCTCCTCTTTTGTACAACTGGTGTTATATCCCCCTGGATGGATAATTGGTGTGATATAATGTCTGCTGGTACTCCGGTTACATCAGCATTACACCAAGCGAAAACATGTTGATGGTTTTTCAAAAAGGCTAACACTTTACTCTTTAATTCTGATGTCATCTTGGATCCGATCTTGACGTTTCCTCCTTCAGTCAGAGAGTGAGTTTCAACCTCTTCAATTGGTATTAAAACACCAGGGGTCTCTCTGGGGTCATCAATTTCACCCTCCCCTAGAGGGCCCTTAAAATTTCTAATTCTCATTGATCCGACCTGCCCCAAAGTTCGAGGGGCAAGTATTGTTGCATAACACTCCCTTGCTACCTTCTGACTGCTTCAGACAACTCCCACTTGTCCTTGTACAATATATTTCAGACATTGGTGGACTATTGAAGCCACAACATGCATCTTGGAGAGCCAAGGCCTCCCCAAAATGGCATTGTAACACGTAGGACAATCAACCACAACAAAAAGTATTCTGACCATCTTCTTAAAAGGGCCCCTGCCTAACAAAACTTCCTCTTCGAATTCTCCAATTACATCGTTGAGCTTCCAGTGAAGCCCACTATTGACCTGTTCGAAAAGCTGAATCACCGCCGGATTCTTCATCTGTTTATAAGAAGTTAAAAAGAGGATATTGGCTGAACTAACAGTGTCCACCAAAATTCTTCTTATGTCATTGCCCCCAGTGGAGGCTCCTATTACAACAACATCTTCATGGGGACCAGCTATGTCCTTCAAGTCATCTTCATCAAAAACAATAAAGGGAAATGAAATTTGTGATTGATAAGAAGTCATGCCTCCTTCTAGCTGGGTAGTTAACGTATGAACATGCCTCTTTCTCGAGGAAGCAGTGGGGGAAGTCATAGTGTCTCCCCAAAATATTGTAAGTGACATAAAAAAGTTAATGAGCCCGGACACCGATTTGCAGTTTTCTGTGATAACACCCACCTTGTTTCGAGTTGGATCAGGATCCAAATACTCCGACTCTATATCAAACCTTTCAATTATCACCATAGCTCCATCCGGAGCCGATGTCCTTGCATTTTTCGGGCCAATCCGAGGAGCATTATCAGGCATGTTTCCACTTCTTCTTTTGACATATGCCCCCAACATCCCTCTCTCAATAAAATTATGCACTTCTTATTTCAACGCGATGTAATCTTCAGTGGTATGGCCAGTATCACGATGATATTGACAAAAACTGTTATTTCGAATTTCCTTGGGTGATTAAAGCGCAGCTGGCTTCCTGAAATGTACTTCATCTTTTGTTTTGTCATAAATGGTGGCCACATTTTCTTTTAGTTCAGCAAACCACTCTGGTTGAACCGAGGGTCCTCACTTATTTCTAGATTGCTGGCTTTGAGCTGGTGCAACTGGCTGGGATTGAGCTTTGGCCCTGTTTTGACCCTGTCCGGCTTCCTTGGCCTTATACCCGGACTGATTCTGGTTTTGATTTGGTGCAGCTGGAGCAGATCTTACCTGTCGGTGCACCCTGGTTTTCTTTGTTTCATCCACATTAATCTGTTTGCCGACCTGATTCAGTAGACCTCCCCATGTCATGGCCTTTTTCATGGTTACTGAATCAGTCAAATTTCCAGGGTTCAAACCCTGCCTCAGAGAAGCTATTGCTACTTGTACAAAGCAATCAGCTAATCCATTTTTGGTATTCACAAAACGACTTATGTACTCCTTCAAAGATTCATTTGGTTTATGGGCAAAATGGATAATAGTGTCTTCATTGCCCTTCACTTCTTTACTTCCAACGAACTGTCTCCGGAAGGCCACCAAAAAAGTATCAAAATTTCTGATGCAGCGTTGTGGCAAACTATTGTACCACTTCAGAGCACTCCCCGAAAAAGACTGGGAGAATGCTCGACAGAGTAGCTTATCATCATCATCGAAGTTCATCATAAATTTTTTAAATTGCTTCAGATGGTTATCTGGATCTTTACTACCATCATATTTCTCCATCTTTGTATTGTCAAACCTCTTAGGAAGGTTTTCAGATAGTATCTTGGAGGACAATGGGGATTGTCTCCAATTCTGGTCACGGCTGAATACAGTATCTTCGTTGGGAGTTGCAAAGATCTCTGGCTCATCATAAAAGGCAAAATGATCCATTAGTAATCGGTCTACGTGCCTCCGGCCATGGCTATGACTATGAGACGATCCTTTACCCAGATGCCTCTTCAACCTTCCATGCATGTCCCTTTTTTTAGAGTATTTTTTAACCAAATTCTGTTTCTTCTTAGAACGACCTTCATCACTACTGGATGACAGGGATTCTTCGACTCCATCTTCATTTGAGAAGCTGCTGGAAGATTCTGAGTCTGAATCTGAGCTCTCCACCGGTTTAGACCGGTGAGACTTCTTTGAACTAGCATGGGTCTTTTTAGTGCTCACGTGGGTTTTTGATTGCTCTTGCTCTCTTGGATTGTCAAGTATGGTGAACTGCTGACACTTTTGACTTTTCTTTCACACCCAATTCTGCCCTTTTAGCTGCCCTCAAGGCTTCCATCTCAATATTTAGTCTATCTCGCTCCTCGATGGTATATTCATCATTTTCTCCCACCACTTCTGGAAAAGCTGGTGGCACTTCCTGCTCGTCCGGATTCATCCGAACTGGTTTTTCTTGATGGTTTCGAATGCTTGATTCAGGTACCTTCTTCTCCCACTGTGGTCGCCAATTTGGTGAGGATTATTTTGATCTAAGGGTAGTTTGGTCTGGTATTTTGTGATGTTTTATGGGTATTTACTGTTTAAATGGTTTGTAGTGAGAGATTTGAGCTGCCTGGTTGTATTAAATGTTCATTACCCTTATTAATGAAAGTGGTTGGGTATTTATACCCTTAATTATGGGCCTCATGGGTTTTTGGGTCAAACTCATAAAACCGGGTCGAATTCAAAGACCCATTAGTTATTTAAGTAGGTTAGTAATTAGCTTAGTCATAAAGTGATTAGTCTTGAATACTTTAGTCCTGTTCGGATGGTTCAGTGGGTGGTTTTTGTCCGAATTGCCCCTGTCCGGTTTCTTCAATGAGTGGTGAGAATATCCGGACTCATCACATAATAATGAGCCCAATCAATAATCCTTTCCACCAAATAACTTCCTTCATGATTTCTGTAGCAACTATATACTCGGCTTTCATAGACGACGGGGCAATGAACTTTTGCATACAATAATTCTAACTAGAATTTCTCATGTCAAGGAATATTGCGTAATCAGAGTCTACATAACCTCTTAATTTTATATCAGTTGTATATATCTAATTATAATATAATTGTACGGCAGTGAGCCATTCAAGTATCTCATGAGCCACTTGAGTGCATGACAATGCAACTTCCCATATTGGACATGAATCTACTCAAAATAGTTATGGAGTAAGCAAGATCAAGTCTTGTGCTACCAATAACATTGGAATAAAGTCTGTCCAACATATACTTCTTATATGATTCTTTAGTTGGTGTTAGAGTGGAACTGTGTTTGAATTGAGAACCCATGGGAATTCCAACCACTTTTGCTTCGAATATCGATAAATTCCTTAAGTCTTCATGTATATATTCTTTTGAGATAAGAGTAAATACCTCTTCGGCTTATTTCTCTTGATATCAACACTAAGTATCTTCTTAACCTCTCCCATATCTATTATCTCAAAGTCTCATTTCAACTGAGTCTTCACCGATTTAATCTTCCTCATATCTCTTCTAAATATTAGTATATCATCAGAATACAAAATTAGTAAGACTTATCTCTCCATGTGTGTCTCCTTATTCCAATAGACAAAATTATCATATCAGTTATAAATATACTTAATGGATTTTATAAAAGAATCAATTTTTTGTTCCATTACCTTAGTGACTATTTCAGCCTATAGAGGGGTCTCTTATACAAGAATGCAAGTGTTCATCTTCTTGAGATATCTCAATTCTTCTTTTATGGTTGTAAGGCACTTCTCTTTATCAATATGTTTTGATAACATTGTGATAAATTTTGGATTCAAGAACATCTCCGTACATTTCAATTGATAAAGCATAACAATTACATCAGCAAAACTATACCTTTAAGGTTGTTCGCTACATATCTGTGCTTTACCCCTCGCTACTTGATAACTGTCAAATTCATGTTCCTATCTCATATGATCATCTGAAGGCCCTGGAACAGGATACCCTCAGTCTGATTTAGACTCATGCAGTGGTATAATGTTTTCTGTATGATCTAAAGCAAAACCAAGCCCGATATATTTAGTACATAAGCATTACTAGCATCAATTTTTAGATCGGATCCATCATCATCACATCTCTTCCGGTGGTACTAGGTTGAGTATTTACTGCCTTCTTTAATGGAATGTCCTCTTTATTGAAAACGACATCCCTACTTATCAAATCCTTCTAACGTTTAGGGTTAAGGTACCATATCTTATAACATTTTAATCATTCTGGATAGCCAAAGAGAAACTATTTTAGTGTTCTTGGCCTGAACTTATCTTACTTCACATGTGCATAAGAAGCACATCCAAACACTATCAAATGTTTTAAATTTCGTGCATATTAAGGACAAAAAAACTTAAGTATTGTATTGATGATATATGTAGCAATTATCACGACTTATCACCATAACCTTTGTCCCATTCTAGTTGTATGAAGAATACAGCTAACCCATTCCAATATGGTTCAGTTTATTCTCCTAACAGTCTCATTCTATTGAGGAGTTTCAGTTATAATTTGGTGTCCCTAACCTCTGCACAATAGATACTGAACTTATAGTTCACATATTCCAAGCTATTATCAGTATGAATCTTCTTTAACACTTTCTCGGTTTAATTATCTACCAAATTCTTTCATTTCACAAAGACAACAAATATTTCATCTTTTGTCTTCAAAAGTATAACCCATAATTTCCAAGAATAGTCATCAATCAGTGACATAAAGTACTTTGCACCACTTGTGGCAAGGTCCTCTAATAGACCCCAAAAATATGAATGAACATAATCAAGTACATCATTGGATTTCTAGTTGTTGGGCAGAAACTTCACCCTCTTGATTTTACCCAAAACAAAGCTTTCACAAAAGCTCACCTTATGAACCGCGGTAACAAAAAGTGATTTGTTTAAGTTGAATGTGTAGTAGGCTCTACTAACAAGAGAAATAATCCAACCAAATTATAGTAGGTAACTATGGTGTTCCATCTAAATCATAGCAGGTTCCTTCATAGTATGGGGTGCAGTCGAGCCCTCATTAGATTTCTCCGGAACTCCATCTGAGCCAACAACAGCTCTCTCTATATTCTATAATGCTGCCAAACCATCACCAACCTTTTATGGTGTTCTATATAAATCCTCAACAAGTTCATATGGCGCCACTAGGGATCATGCCTAGATATCAACATACTCATACATCATATTTGCGAGTCCAATAAAATCATTTTAAAGCACTTCTTTCTCTGCACCAACCTTAGCACAACTATGAACTAGTATATCTCAACATGAAATAGTGATACATATATGATCCGATTTTAATAAAATAAAGTCAACATGATATAACATCCCAGTTATACAAGGCTCAAACAAACCTCATAAGAAGTCACCCTCTAACTCAGCCAAACCCGTACTATGCCCAATACCTTTATGGGTATCAGTCAATGTTTTTTAACCAAGAATATTGCAACATATTTTACTGAGAATTACATGTCATCAACAAGATTACATATTGCAACATATTTTACTGAGAAGTACATGTCATCAACAAGATTACATGTTCATCAGACAAACAAACAAGAATAGGGCCAACGTTATCATGGACAATGGTGATGACTTCCTGGATAAAGAGTCTCATTTAGCTCCTAACATCTTCTATAGAGACTTGTCATAAAACTCTAACAACAAGAATATGGGAAAAATACAATGGTAAAGGATACTATGAACACCATATAGAGCCATTTAAAAGTGAGATATTGCGATGCAAATTTGATGAAAAAAATAAATGCATGGTTTTTTTATAACCGTCCAAAGGACTGTCTTGACATGGTTCAACAATCTCCTACCATTGTGTATATAAAGTTCCAAGATGTTGCGAAAGACTTTCCAAAAGCACCCCATTGGTTATAAGGTGATAAAAGTAGATGCAGACTAAATCATCCACTACAAACAGTGGTTGAAGGAAACCTTAAAAGAATATACTTAGAGATTTAATGGCGGTTGCAACATACCGACAATAGATATTACTGGAACCTCTGTCAGATGTCATGATGAATAAGAAGACACTCAATTTAAGGATATTTTAAGCAGGTGAAACGTTAAGTCAAGGTCGAGGAGATTTCCAGATCAATGATTGATATAGACGCACCAATTGTGATTGTATACCTTTGTTATCACCCTTTATAATGAAATAATAAAGTATTAACTATGGCTCAGGTTAACTACAAAACATATCATGAAGCCTCTAAAAAAAACACTAAACATATGACAAAATTGAAACATCACAAACAAAACGACTAAGAGAGACAACATTAATAACAATGACTAAAAACAAGAACATCCAACTAGAGGACCACATAAATTTTCAAAACCCTAAGGAACATACAGACAAGAACAAGTTATGTCAGTTTCACAATAACATCATATATTATACAATGGATTCCTAAGCTCTACCAAATCAGGTTGATCTAGGTATACTCTTATAATTTATTAATAATAAAACATAAAATAACAAATACATGCATCGGTCGATCAAGACCCTCAGTAAATGAATGAGAGGAAAAATCTAACAACACTTGATGAGCTAAGAGCCTTAGACAATAATACCATTATTAAGGTACAAAAGGAGTAGTATTTGGACTTGAATTCTAATGGACAAAAGATCAGTGTCATTTATGGATGAGATCATTTCTTTCGGATCACCCAAAACTCAAATAATAAATTTGTGAATGATATGAAAGGTTCTAAACCAATGACAAACATCAGCACACCTCTATCATAACCCATACAAAATATTAGGGTCCACTAATAATGATCCGCAAGGGGTACTAGGGGCTCATTATAATGAAATTATAATCATGGTAAAATTTACAAGAGTTAAACTTAGAAAAAGTATGATAGACACTAGAAGCTTAACTAACATTTTATAAAATATTACATACAAAAATATATGGGGTGATAAGGGGGGATTCCCCAAGACACGAACAAGGAGTACTAGGAGCTGGGATTATGATGAGCAAAGAAGAAAAGAACAATCTCTATGGCTTGGATGATTTCGACATCAGGTCAACATCAAAAATTGATAACGGGGAAGAGGTCGATAATAGGATTGGCAGATTATGGGGATGATCCCAAAGATATACGGAGCTCGTCAATGAACCGAGCTCAACGATATATAAAACATGATAATGGAAGCAAACTTAAGAGCATGTATGATGTTGCTGAACTCAAGATCATGATGATCTCGGTGATATAAAAGAAGAGTTGATCGACTGAATTCAAGCTCAAGACGAGCTCGATAACGACATAATAGAGTTGATCAACTAGAACAATGAAGGTGGTAAAAGGATTGGACCTGAGCGCGTCATAAGTTAGCTCGATCTCAGCACAACATATAAAATTGGGTTCTGAGCTCGAGTTTGAGTTCAGCAAATTAGGTCGACTCTGGTGTTCTTAAAAAGAAGAGTTCAGCTCAGATTAAAGTATAGATTGCACTCAGAGCTTTTATTTGTAATGTTAACACACGATTAAATCCACGGGTTTATGGCGTGTTAGTTATACCACGATTATAGGGATAATAGTGGTAATAGTTGTTAGTTCCACAATTATAGGGATAATGGTTAAAGTGGGTTAGTGGCACTTTTAGCGTAACCAAGTGTAACTACCCACTCGTCTGTATATTATAAATAGGGAAAACCTATTGATAAATAAAGTGATCTCTTTCTTGACTAAAACATAGTAGACTACTTTGGCAGAACTTGTTAGTTCCTTAACAAATTTGGCACCGTCTGTGGGAACTCTTTAACCAATCACCATGGTGGTCACTAGGTCAGGAATTGAGAGAGATAATCAGGAAACTAGTGAAACAACAACTCATCGGAGGAGAACTGTAAGTCATCTCGACCCTATGATTCCTCAAGAGATCAATCCTTTGATACCCCCATCAACGGTGGTAGCAGAGGGACCTCTAGTCCAAATAGGCACTGCTCCCAGGGAAGAGACTCATCCTTATCAAACTGATAATGTGATGGAAGCCCAAAAATCTACAGAAGTCGTACCAACGAATGATTCGGCGGTTCTCCAACTGAAGCAACGACTCCAAAATTTGCAGGAAGAGCAGCTGAAATTAGTGTTTGAACGTGACACTAGAGAGCAAGCTATGCATGCTAAAATGGCAGGTATGAATGACGTTATTCATGCTCTAACTGTGAGAAACAAGGGTGCAAGAAAGACTCATCAGCCATCAGGTCTAGAGGCAAGCAAGGTTAACATGACTGACCACTCTTCAAAAAGAGACGAAAAACGAGAAGGTGAAGGTGAAAGCGAGGGAAATAATCGTAACAGAGGATCACGTGACGAGGCCAAACAGACATCTACCAAACGAGCCAGAGAGGACGAGGACCTTTGTTATAACCAGATCCGCCTAAAATTATAAAGTTATATATTGAAGGAATCACCGTTTTCAGAGTAAATCCTAGAGGTCCAACTCCCGAGAAAATTCGATCCATTCAGGATGGAAGCTTATGACGGAACAGGGGACCCAGAGAGGCACTTAGAGCAGTTCTGAAACATGATGATGGCTTTCAATCCTGACGATGCAATGCTATGCCGAGTACTATCCATGACCCTTAAGGGTAACGCTATGGATTGGTTCAGTAGCTTACCGAAGCAGTCTATTTATGATTTTGCTGGACTATGGAAAGTGTTTAGAGAGAGGTTCGTGAGCAACAAAGAACTCAAACGCGAGCGAGATTCGATCATGGATCTTTATCAACGTCGAGGTGAGTCTCTTAAAAGTTATGTTAGACGATTTGTTCATGCCATGAATGTTTTACCAGATCTAGCTGAGAACATGGCGGTGGCCTCTTTGAAACGAGGGCTCGAAAGGATAGGGGAGCTATATGCAGATCTTATCAGGTTCCCTACTAAAAACATGGGAGATCTGCTTGCAAGAGCAGATACTTTTATCAGAGTTGAGGATGCTAAAAGAGGAGTGTCACCTGAGCGGCGTGAGCCAGAGGTCAAAGATGGTGGATCAGAACGGAAAACGTTTGAATATCAACCAAGAAGGGACTACAATTGAATACCTCAATAGCTCGACCAACCTAATAGACGTTTCACTCCATTGACAGAGGCTATTTTGGTAATCTATGGTCAAACAAAGGTGCGTACGAGGTACCAAGATCCGTAAAAAATGAGTGCACCTGGGTTTAAACGATCTAATAGGTACTACTGTGCGTATCACCATGACCATGGGCACTCGACTGATGAATATTGGCAGCTAAAGGATGAAATACAACGATTGATAGACAATGGTGAGTTGATTTAGTATATCAAACGAACTCAGCTAGATCAACATGAAGAAGCTTGCCCTCTAAATACTGAAAAACCAGCACTTGGAGAGGGGCATGAAGCTAATAAGCAGCAGCGGTTACTAACCATAGCAGAGGGAAGTTTGGCTAATGGACATGGGTCTACCCAGCATAAGCGAGCTAAAAATGAGTTCGGGTTTTATGAGATAGATGAAAGTTCTTATCGGAATTACAGAGACCCGGTTGTTGATCTCACTTTTAATGATGATGATCTCAGAGGCTTAAGTTTTCCCCATGAAGATGCTCTAACTGTTCATTTGGACATAGGAGGAGTAAAGGTAACAAGAGTATTGTTCGATGGAGAAAGCTCGGCGAATATTATTTTTAAGGGGACTTTTGATCGCATGAAGAATGTCCCACCGTATCGACCTACTCAGCAAACCTTGGTAGGGTATGAAGGAAAATCTTTGCAATGTGTTGGGGAGGTCGAGCTGGTGGTTAAAGTCGGACATGGAGCTACAAAGAAGGTATTAAAGACGCTATTTTTTATCTCTGATGTGCCGAGTCCTTATCATGCGATCATCAGACGACCATGGCTCCATAGGATGGAAGCAACTCCATGCACATATTGGCAATGTATTAAGTATCCAGTGGGTAGTTCGACAGGAATAATCCGAGGTAGTCAGAAGACCGCGCGAACGTGTTATGCGATCGCAACGGATCCTTCAAAACCCATCCAATAGCAATTAAATGGCGGGGGGACATTTTTCCAGCTGTAACAAGTCTTAGCTCGCCAGAACCAGTGGATGATCCACGCAAAAATAAGGATTCACCCACAACGGATGTTACGACAGCGGACACGATCATAGCTACTAATAGAGTGCTACGCCTGGGGAATGAACTGACTTCAGAGTCAAAGGTACGATTTGTGGATTTATTAGCTAAGAGCTTAGATGTATTCGTTTGGGAAGCAGCTGACGTTTCAGGAGTAAGTCCTGCAATTATAAGTCATGAGTTGGCTATCAATCCATGCGCTAAACCAGTGCGACAGAAACAAAGAGCATTTTCAGCTGAGAAGCAGGCTGTAATATTGGCAGAGATTACTAAGCTCACTCGATTGGGGCATATTCGAAAACCAAGGTATCCGGTGTGGATAGATAATCTGGTCTTAGCTAAAAAGAAGATCGGGAAATGGAGAATGTGTGTGGATTTTACCGATTTGAACCATGCATGTCCTAAGGATGCTTTCCCATTACCGAGGATAGATAAGCTCGTTGATTCAGCTCCAGGTTGCAAATTTCTATCTTTTATGGATGCGTATTCGGGATATAATCAGATTCACATGCACTCGTCTGATCAAGAGTACACAACTTTTCAAACCGAGCGGGGCCTCTATTGTTATACGGTCATGCCCTTTGGGTTGAAGAATGCGGGATCAACGTATCAAAGGCTAGTTAATCACATTTTTAGGATCATTTAGGGCAGCATTTGGAAGCATATATTGATGACATGATTATTAAAACTCATGAAGAGGAGCAACACCTTAGCACTTTACAGGTTGTTTTTGATTTATTACGCAAGTATAACCTAAAGCTTAACCCAGAAAATGTTCTTTTGGTGTGGCCAAGGACAAATTCTTAGGCTACATGGTAAGTCAGCAGGGCATTAAGGCAGATCTGATTCAATTAAGTGCGATTTTGCAAATGGAACCGCCAAGGAATGTTAAGGAACTCCAATGTCTCACAGGAAGGTTAGTAGCCCTTTCAAGGTTCATCTCACGAGCCTTAGATAAAAGTCATCCTTTTTTTGAAGTATTGCGGGGTGCCAAGAAATTTGCGTGGATAGAGGAGTGCGACAAGGCTTTTAATGACATAAAGCAATATTTTACGTCTCCTGAGATTTTATCTGCCCCTGCACCAGAAGAGTCGTTCTTTATGTACTTGGCAATATCGCTATTCTCTGTAAGTTCGGTTCTTATACGTGATAAAAAAGGGAAACATCAGCCCGTGTATTACACAAGTAAAATGTTGAGAGATGTAGAGACAAGGTATCTGAACCTTGAGAAATTGGCATTAAGCTTGGTTGTTGCAGCTCGGAGAATGAGGCCATATTTTCAAGGGCATGTTATCACGGTGCGAACTGCATATCATTTGCGAACAGTCCTGCAAAAGCCCGATATTTCTGGTAGATTAACCAAATAGAGCATAGAGTTGGGGGAATATGACATTCGTTTTGAGCCACGTGTAGCTATAAAAGGACAAGAAATTTCAGATTTCTTAGCTGATTTCAACTCATCAAGGGAAGAGTATGATGAGGAAGGCGATGAACATATGGTCAGTCTTGATCAATGGATTATTGAATTAGATGGTGCATCTTCAACCACATGGGGAGGTGCAGGAATTGTGGTCAGAACTCCAACATGAGAAGAGATTAAGCAGGCAGTGCGTTTCAGTTTTCCGGTTACAGATACTGTTATGGAATATGAAGCTGCCCTATGTGCTATGAAGGTTTCTTTGATATGTGGAGCTCGAGCTATTAAAATCAGATCTGATTCTCAGTTGGTGGTAAATCAAGCACAAGGCCTTTATGACATTAAGCAAGATGACATCAAGGAATATATCGTAATTCTCAAAGAATATGAGTCCAATTTTACTCACGTTTCTTATGAACAGATCTTTGGAAGAGATAATTCGGAAGCTGACATTTCGGTAAAGACAGCAGCTGCGGGAGAGCATCCACCAATTTCGATCCAACAACTCTTTGCGACAGAGCTGACTTTAACGGTCGCTTCAGTTGATTCGTCTATTAACAAGGATGATTGGCGGACTCCATACCTCAATTACCTTAATCCATGAGCATTGCTTGAAGGTAAGAGTGAGGCTCCTGTATTTCAAATCACAGCGGCTAAGTAATGTGTCATTGATGATATTTTATATAGGAAAGGCTCAACCAGACCCCTGTTTCGTTGTCTTGATCGAACTGAAGCTAATTCTGTGTTAGAAGATCTACATTCGGGAGAAGTAGGGGCTCATTGTGGACACCGAACGTTGATTCAACGATTCTTGCTCGCTGGATATTATTGGCCTGAGCTAGCAAATGATGCTGAGAATCTCGTCATGCACTGTCATAAGTGTTAAGAATACTCAAACATGCAGCATAAACCCAGCGAGCCCATGCAGAATATTCCTGTCCCATGTCCGTTTGATAATTGGGGGATAGATTGGTAGGAGCTCTGCCAATGGCCACAGGCAAGCGACAGTTTCTCATTGTGGCAGTCGATTATTTTTCGAAATGGGTGGAAGCTAAAGCTTTGTTTGAAATCCAAGCTCAAGAGGTATGTGATTTTATACACAATCAAATTCTGACTCGGTATGGCATTCCGCGAATTTTAATGACAGACAATGGGCCTCAATTTCAAAATTCGGTCCTTACAAACTTCTGTAAACGGTATGAGATTCTCCAGCATTTTTCCACCCCTTATTATCCTCAGGAAAACGGGCAGGTAAAGGTCACCAACAGAACATTGTTAGAAGGGATAAAGAAAAAGTTAAAAGGAGCCAAGGGCAAATGGCCAGACAAGTTGGCAGAGGTTCTATGGGATTATAGGACCATCCCGTGTTCTACAACAGGTGATACACCTTTTGCTTTGGTCTATGGAGCTGAAGCAATTATCCCAGCGAAAGTCATAGTACCGAGCTATAGGATTCAACACTATGAGGAAGAAGAAAATTTTATAGCCAGGCCAACGTCACTGGATCTAATTGACAAAAGACAAGACCAGGCCAGGGTTCGAGCAGAGCATTATCAAAGTCTCATGAGAGGACATTTAATGCTCAGTTGAAGTCAATACCATTTAAGGAAGGTGACTTGGTCTTGAAAAATGTGTTTCAGGGTTCTGGTAGCGGCGCATGTGGTAAGTTAGGACCGAATTGGGAAGGCCCGTACTCACTTATATCGGTAGGACACCATGGCATGTACAGATTATCAGATCAAGAATGTCAAGCACTCAAGCATCCTTGGAATGTTAATCACCTAAAATTGTATCGCCAAAATGTATAAGATGTAAATATGCGCTCTTTTTTCTCCCTGATGGCGCGGGGAGGTTTTTTATTGAGGCATCTACGAACAAGCTTTTGAGTCTTTTTAATATAATTTATTGTTTTCGCTAAATGTATGTGTGAGTTTTACTTTTATAACCAGCGAATAAGTCAATGACCACGCCTTTGTAAGGCTACACAACGGACTATACTGAGTCCAGACTATGTGTCTATAAACGCGAACGGGCTAATTGGCCACGCCTACGGGCTACACAATGACCATATTGTGTCTATACTTTGTACTGGGTATATTAGCGAACTGGTCAAAGACCAAGTCTGAAAATACCACGCAATATGGTCCATAGGATCTCTCCGCGAAAACGATGTCATGGCACATGTTGTCTAAGCTACGCAGTGAGCCATACTGAACTTGGGGTTATAAAAAGTTTCCGGATAACTCAGCACACATATGGTCTACAGTTATCAACATACGTTTGGAATAATGATTAAAGAAAAGCATGTATCAATTCAAAATAATGGGGTCCAGATACTGCAAGCAGTACCAAAAGTTTAACACAACCAAAAGAGAAAACAACAATAAATTTCAATAAAAATAAGCGTGAAAATTATTTAGACCCACTAGGAGGTAATAGTTCGGAAGGATCCACGACAGTGTAAGCTTCTATGTTTTTCTCGAGGGCCATACTCGAGGTCGGGGCAGCATGCTGTAAAAGGTGAGCAAATGAGCCCAGGTTCAGACCAGGATTCACGGCCATTAATTCTACAACAGCTTTTTGGTTCTCTGTGGCGATCATATCGATTGCAGCTGAGAACAGTTGTGTTTCCCTTTCCTCAACAACTGCGTTTATCTTTTCTTGCCAATGGTGTCGTTTTCACTCGAGCTGAGAACGCCCTTCTTTGATTTTTTTCGTCAATTTGATCACCTTAGAAGTCACAGCAACAATCCGATTTGTTTGTTCCTCTACCCTGTTCGCCCGGTGGTTGGCCCTATTCAGCAGTTTAATATTCTGTGTTTGCAGATCGCAGTTCCTCTTCAGCAAGTTTTCTTTCTGACCATGTTAAGGTTGTCAGAAAGAGCTACGAAGCATTGGTCCTTGAACGACACAATTTCATGTAGAGACGCAACTGTTTTCTATAGCTGGGCTTTAGCATTCAATGCTTTGTGTTTAACAGCATGGGCTGAGGAATACTCATGTCTCAAACGGATGATTTCTGCAGTACAGAACTTGGAAGAGCCAAAAAACATAGCTTCAGGCTTCCATTTCTCCATTGTAGTTATATCAGCAGGAGACGTATTCCGATAACTCAAAATGAAGGAGTTATGCTGCATCTGAACAATCAAGAATGAAGGTAAGTATACATATATAGTCTACAATTTGGAGTGTATAAGGTAATAGGTTATACCTCAATCGCTAGCTCTGTTTGTCTTTGTAAGAGCTCTGCGTTGGACACCTTATCATAATAGGAAATATCAGGTATCCTGCGTAGTTGCTCGAACATATAGGAGGAAGGACGTGGAACTTGTACTTTTGGGTGCTCCCTTATAGGTACCCTTTGTTGGTTGGTCTCCGCAGCTTTATCGCCAGGGTTAGTCTTTTCAGTATTCTACATAGAGGGAGTTTGAACTCCCAAAGAGGAGCTCAGTGCTAGTTTCTGCGCTGAGGTCGCATGAGTGGGACGTTGCAGCACTGTATCTTTTTCAGCTTTGCGGTAATTCTCCTCGGAATCAGCCAGATCGACTATCTCTTTAGCCCCATGAGGATTTTGTCCTTCACCAACTTCTCTTGTTGACGGATTAAGAAGACCTGCTCCTTCATTCGAGGTGGTTTGAGCGCCATCATCTTCTTCATCTCGGAGTTTAAATCTTCTGGTGGTTAGGGGAACAACTTCAATTACCTCTTAATTTTTATTCCTCCTTGTGTCGAGGTCACCAGAGTTAGTTTCTTCATCTTCATTTTCTCTTTCTGCTCAAGGGTTAGTTGATTGAGCAGCTGCAGGCACAGGAGTTACTTCTTTTTTATTTTGCTCAAAAACTTCTCTTTCTCCTTACCGTCGTCATTACCTTGATCAATGGAGAGAGCTGCAGCAGAGGCAGAATCCCCGGGTTTTCCAGCTTTGCGTGTGACATGAGGTACCGCTAGCCAAGCGTCATGACTGTTCTTCTCACGGAGCTTCTTTTCTAAAATCATCTTGAGACGGCCCATGGTAGCTTTAGAGCCATATGCCATTTTGATTCCTTCCTTTTCTGATGTGATGAGTTCAAGAATGGGCCACAGTACTGATCGTAGATAATTATATCGAGTGAACAGATTTTTGGGGTCTTGTTTCCAGGTTTCAAAAGATAACCTGCTAACTCTGATCAGAGGGTTTTTGTAATTGTTTGGTCTTCCTTCTTTCCACCAATCCTGGTTTGAGAGTTCACCTGAAGACAGAAGGGTATGATCAAACAGTTAGAATAAATTAATATTTCCATACAAGATGAAAGCAAGGCTTACAAGTTTTCTTCCATTGACGTCCTAGTTGAAGATTTAGGGTAGGGGTGCTATGTTCCCAATTACCTGAAACAAAGACAAAGGAATTTTTCCAATTCCTATCAGATTTGGGTAGTTCTACAGTCTTCTTAATCCCTTTAAAATGGGTATAGAAGAAGGGAGTCTTGTTTAGCTTAGTTACATCGCTACCCGATAGGAGGTCTGATAAACATATTTCGATGTTTAACAAGCGCAAACTAAGGACTATGCTGAGCAACAGCCTCCAGCCATTTGCTGACATCTGGGTGGGGACAATACCCAAAACGCTGAAGTAGTCACGAATTAGTTCAGGGAGGGGTAACCTAAGTCTCCAGTCGAACAAAGTGGTGAAGAGGCAAGTTTCTGTTTCATGAGTGTGATAAGGATGCTCGCATAAACCAGGAGCCCTAATGGTTATGTTATCAGGAATATTGCATCTTTCTTTTAGATTGGTGATTCCTTCATCATCTAAATTACTGTATCTAGGAGCTATTTGAGAAGGACATAAGTCAGAACGATTGTGATGATAAAGGCAAGCAATTTTGGGGACTCCTCTACAACTAAATTTTTTAAAACCCTGAATATTGGGTTATCTACAACATTCAACATAAGCGGAAGAGTAAGAAGAAGGGTGTTACCTGAGAAGTTGTTGACGAAGGAAAGAAGTGAACGCCTAGGAATAAGTTCGCAGAGAGTTTTTTCAAGAAAAATAAAGTAGAACACTTGAAGAAATATGGTTTTTCAAATAAATGAGGAAGTAATTTGAGTAATGGAACATTTTCGCGAACGCGTGTAAGTTATGACATCATTGTCTATTTGAAAATTGTGTCAGAAGGCTAAGTCGCCAAAAGGTAACTGCAAGAAACGATGTTTCCAGAAAACCGCCATTTGTCTTGACGACACGTGTCAGAAAGATTCAGACACAAGACAGTTCAAATTATTATTATAAGTAGAGTTTTTAATTTATTTATAATTTACAGGTTTATTAATGTCTTATTAAACCTCTAAACTAGGGGGAGCCCTGATAAGGGGGGATTCCCCATGACACGAGCAAAGAGCCCTGGGAGCTGGGATTATGATGAGCAGAGAAGAAGAGAACGAGCTCTATGGCTTGGATGAGCTCGACATCAGGTAAACATCAACAACAGATAACGCACAAGAGGTCGATAACATGATTGGCAGATAATGAGGATTGTCTCAAAGAGATACTGAGCTCGTCAATGAACCGAGCTCAACGATGCACAGAGCATGATAATGGAAGCAAACTTAAGAGCAATCATGGTGTTGCTGAACTCAAGATCATGATGAGCTCGGTGATGTAAAAGAAGAGTTGATCGACTGAATTCAAGCTCAAGACGAGCTCGATAACGACATAATAGAGTTGATCAACTAGAACAAAGAAGGTGGTAAAAAGAAAGGACCTGAGCGCGTCATAAGTTAGCTCGATCTCAGCATAATAGATCAAACTGGGTCCTGAGCTTGAGTTTGAGCTCAGCAAATTAGGTCGACTCTGGTGTTCTTAAAAAGAAGAGTTCAGCTCAGATTAAAGTATAGATTGCACTCCGAGCTTTTATTTATAATGTTCACACACGATTAAATCCACGGGTTTAGGGCATGTTAGTTATTCCACGATTATAGGGATAATAGTGGTAACAGTTGTTAGTTCCACAATTATAGGGATAATGGTTAAAGTGGGTTAGTGGTGCTTTTAGCGTAACCAAATGTAACTACCCACTCGTCTGTATATTATAAATAGGGAAAACCTATTGATGAATAAATTGATCTTTTTCTTGACTAAAACATAGTAGACTACTTTCGCAGAACTTGTTAGTTCCTTAACATGGGATGCTTAAATCATTATTTCTTCTCAAAGGATCTTGATTGGATTCACCGTTTTAGGTGTCAATATATTGGGAGAAATCACTTTAGATATGATCCTCGAGTGAAGAGAGTTTAGAAACAAAGTCAGATAGTTGTTCATGATAGAATAAGCTCCCTCTTTTTGTAATATAATTTTAGAAAGATCATGGTTATATCAAATTCAAGATGTAGTCTACACATTACATCAATTTATTTTATATCCAATCAACAGTAAGGTATGTGTGATCACGAGGAATCAAAATACTTATATGGAATACTATGCAGATTCCATAACCCTAAAAAATTAGTAAATGGTGAGGGACCGTGCGTCCTTGATAATATGGATGATCCTAAAGAGGCTCTCCACCTTATAGATTCAGGGGAGGAAGTTAAAATATTTAGTATATAATAAAATAAAATATTACATATTAACTGTAACATACCAACATAAATGAGGTACAACTTATTTCATTTTTTACAACACAACTCATATATGTTTGCCTAGAATGCGCATAATTTTATAGGGGTCCCGACCAAATATTATGCGCCACAAACTGCCTATCAACAATAAATTCAGCCAATCAAACCAAATATGAGGCCATACTCCTCACAAAAAATAGAAGCGATTAGTGAAAGATGAAGATAAATTTACTATAGTTGGCCATATTTAGGACTCTTATTACCCAATTTGGATGGCAAATCTAGTTTTTTTAGAAAATAAATGGCAAGTGGTAGATATTTGTCGATATTTAGATTTTTTAGAACTCAATAAAGTTTATCTGAATGATCATTTCCTTATCCCAAGAATTGATCAGCTTGTCGATACAATGTTTGGGAATAAGATGTTATCATTTATGGATGTTTATTTCAGATACAATCAAATATAGATGCATAAAGATGATCAGGAGCATACAAATTTTATCACAAAAAAAGATTGCATTGCTACAAAGTTGTGCCTTTTGGACTGAAGAACACAAAGGCTACATATCAGTGACTTATCAACAAGGTTTTTGCAATACATTTATATCGAAACCTACAAGCTTATATTCACAACACGTTGGTCATTAATATTCAAGAAGAGTATCATTTGGTTGACTCATCTAAAACATTCGTAAGCCTCAGGTGAGTCAATTTAAAGCTCAATCTATAGAATACACTTTAGGTGTTCGGTCCGACAGGTTCCTCGGGTTTATGATCAGTGATATATTAATTAAAGGACATTATAGTACACTTTCAAACCTAGCCGACATTGATCCCTTATATAATATATAAGAAGTACAAAATAAAATAATCTGAAAAAATACATCATCTTTTGGGCTCAGATACTCACCAACAGTTCAATCTCCACTAGTTTTAAAAATGATTCGGATGCGACTGGGCCAAGACGCCAGACTTGCCAAAAAATTACCAAAATAAGGTAATGCTCTCATACATTGATATTTTTTAGAGATGGGGCTAAGACATGGTTATTCAAGCGATCTATGGGTTATATTATGATCTGGACCTTGAGCCTCGTCTCACATTTTTGTTGATTATAAGGTGTCACTTACTTTCCCAACTAGAACTTCTGAGCTATCATACGAGGATGTTGGTGCTGATTTTGGTACCGCAACTTCTTGCTCTGTTAATTCTGTCGTTTCTTATGAATCCTTTACTCACTTTTTAGATGAGCAACTTGTGAGGATCTTTGGAGGGTTCGAACTATCATAAGAGCTTAAGTCCAGTGTGTAGGATAAGATGGCTCGTGCCAAACAACATGTGGATAAACTCAAGTTGTAGGTTACAAAGGAATGTAAGGTCCAACTAAAGGAATGATCTTCTCATGCTTCGCCTCCAAACACACCTCCTTGAGGTGGTCATAAGGTACAAAATCATCTTTTTACTGTAGCTGAGGATAGTGAGGGTACACGTGTATTTCATGAGTATGTATAGGGGGTGCAGAGCGCGAAGGTTGATTATTTTTATGTTGGTTTTTATCCTTGTATTTATCAGGCTTGTTTGTTATGTTGTTTATTATATAACTAAAAAAGTTAGAACTTAGGTGAGTGGCCAAATCCTCTTCTGGTCGTGCAACATTACCTAACCATGCCTTGTGTCTTATGGTCAGATAACGTTGCATGGAAAACGTTTGATGAGTTGGACACTTGGCCATGTCCCGTTTGGTCACGCACCATTGGACGACCAGGTGCACCGGAGCTTGACTAGGTGGCTAAAACCTCTTTTAGTCGCAGAATATTGCGCGACTATATGCATTTAGGCTTGGTCGTTGGGCCAAGTCCAATTTAGTTATGGCACGCTGCTCGACCAGGTGTATTTGGGACTTTGGCCTTCCATATCTTAAAGTTTTAACTAGTTTTCTAGGATTTATTTGTATCATATCAGGGTTGGAATCCAGATACCTATCATAATCCTCAGCCAGTTATTCAGAATAACCATAATATGTTATTTTTCAAATTGAACTATCAGGGCCTAAATCCTATTAGCCTCAGGATTTGGTTTAGAGTTAGTATATCTTCTGACCTCATAAAACCTCCATTTAACAATCTCAATTAACTTTTTATCCTTAATTATGCGTTGTAATTATCCTTTTAAAACTTTACAATATCTGGCATAATTGCCAATATCGTTATCATATTTACAAAACTTGTTAGCACTCATTTATTCTTTTAGAATAAGCATATACAAATTCTTTGAATTTTTGATAGATTTGACAATGCTTCTTGTTAGTTTGAGATAAATATTCTCTTTGTTGTTAGAGTAATAACCCTTTTGGTTCTCATTATGACTCGTTTCTACCAATCTCATATATCCCTTCAGTCGCACTGGCTTCTTCTCGAAGGGTCTCATATTGCAGGACTTAAAGATCTTGGCCTGATAGGCTAGAGAGTGATTGAATTCAACTGAGTGATCGAGTCAAGGAAATGCGGCTGCCGAATGAGAGTAATGATCAGATGGTAATGTACCATCATTGATGTTTAAGTGGGTTTATGATGGATACAAGATTTGTAGTTCAATGAGACCCTCAAATGCATTGTTTCCTATATATTAATATGTGATTCAACATGATCTAGTAGAGACTCAAAAGATAGTTCCTTCCTTTTTATTTTGTCTTATACAACAAGATCGACATAAATTGTTGTATGAAAGAATGACATGCCATAAGCTCGTGACAATCTCGAGGCTATTGTTGGATCCTACAAAACGCCAAGTATAATTCTTTAAACTCTCATTCCAATCCTACTTACAATACATGATGTAATCTCCATATCTATTTATGCGCTTACTTCTTATAATCTGATATTTGAATAAGGACGACGATGTTTTGAAACTTCAGACTAATCCAAAAAGTTTTTGATAGAACATGTAAGGTTACTTACCCTGAAAGTAATAAAGATTTTTTTTATAAAGTAACTGGTCACCCTCGCCGCAACTAAGCATGACATTCCTGAATTACTCAATATGATATTCAAGATCTTCGTACCCATCATATTTGTTCATTTTCATTGATCAACTTTTTGAAATAGTTCACCAGCCAAAATATATTGTGTTAAAAGGGACCTCAACATGTTAGGCCTCTGAAGGTATGAAAAACCATTAGCAGCATCCTTCCACCCTATGTACTGATTGGAACCTTGGTAGATTTCTGGATAAGGCTAGTAAAAACTTAGGAAGTACTTATTTGGGTAATATGGTTGGACATAAGGGGTTCAAATGGTACTGTCCAACTCCTAAAGCCGCTTCCCAAGATGGGTTTAGAATTGAAGGAGAAGGTAAACAAGCTTGATGCATATGTTGTAATAGTTTTTTGTGGATGGTGCTGCTAAGGTTGCGTAAGCTGATGAAGAGCTTGCATAGATTAAGGGAAAGGTCTAATAGGGTGCCGCTGAACCACTTTTAGAGGTCGGACGTGAAGTCGTTCTCTTGGTATCTGAGCCTAGTGATGGTTTGCCTCGAATATTTGGGCATGAACCCTGTTCTAATGATGTCGACCTCTCGCCCATGTTTAATGCTGAGAGCAGGAACGTCGATGACGTCTACACTCTCAGGATTTTGAATTTCAACTAAGATCAATTGACTATCGCCTGATGATGAAGAATAATGACGATGATATAAAGACATGTGATTACTTCTATGAACATTCTTAGATTAATCATCCCGGCACCTCTGACGTGACTTTGATACCCCGTTATTAACCTCCAACAAATCTTTCTTAATTCTAATTTGTCTAACCCGAGACCTTAATTGTGGAGGTCTTGAACCCATATTCTCAACTAACCCTTATAGATTTTCTATCTATACCACATGAGCGTGACACTCATTTCCAACTGTGTCTGAAGGGATATAAGATCAAGGAGGCTCATACAACCCTGATGCGCCTCAACCGACTTAAGCCTCAAACTCATCATGGTTTTCCATGACTTAAATGAGAAATAATGGTAGTAGCTAGTGATTTTTATATGATGGTTTTTGAAATATACTAACCGGGTACAAATTCATACCAACATATGGTGCCACTGATAATGCTCAACTTAGTTAAGACGATACAGAAGATCCAACACAGTAAATAAACCATTTATAAAAAAATATTATACAAAAAAGTTACTATATAGAACTGTTATAATAACAATTGTTCAATATTTTTAAAGTATACACCATATTAAAATTATACAAATAAGCTTATGACACGTGACATTTACATATAAAACTATTAATGATTTTGTGCCTATCCATCCTATTAGACTATAATTAAAAATTGATTAAATGATAGATAAAAAACGTATAGTAATCTAACAAATAATTTTTTTTCTTAGTTATTTATTTAATTTTAAAATATAGATAGTATATATATATATATATATATAAATACATTAATTATAAATAGTTATATATTTAACTTTAATTATATACAGTATATAATATAATAATATTTAATATAATAATTGTATATATTTTAAATTATATACAGTATATAATATAATAATATTTAATATAATAATTGTATATATTTTAAATTATATTTTATAATTTTTTATATAACAGAAACTATTTATTTATTTAAATAATAAATCAATAAAAATAAATTAAGATATTAGTTAATGTTTTAATTATTTATATGTATTTGCTAAACTATTTAATTACGATAATTATAATAAATATTTCAAATATTATTAAAATAATATTTAATATTTTTAAAACAATATATATAATAAAAATACTTGTTAATCAAAATATAATTGATACTTGTCTCAAAAGAGTTTTTGGAATCACATTTATATCAAAACCAACATTTTTGTTGTTCTTTTTCTCGCGGTAATAAAAGTAAGAGAAAAAGATACAACAAAATAAATGTTTCAATATTTTGAATTTAAAATTAGTTATAATAATATTTTTATGTTAAATTTAGTGTTAGAGTATAAATATAAAATTTAGTTTAAAACTTTGTTCATACGATGAATTTTGAATTTTGGTCATATTCCTTCTGTCCTTTTTTGTTTGGTAAACTTTGTTGATACGATGAATTTGGAACTTTATCGAATTTTGTTCCTTTTTTGTTTGGAAAACTTTGCTGGTACGATAAATTTGGAACTTTATCGAATTTTGTTTATAGTTCGTGACAGATTAATTAAAGAAACTCAGGATTGTTTTTGGAATTGTAAAAAGTATTTCTATTTTCCATAAATATTCCTTTCATTTAATACGAGAAAAAAATGAAGTAAATAATTAAATACCAAAAAATATAATAGTAAACTAACCATTAATAACACCTTCAAGTTTGAAAACGTTTTATAAACTAGGACAACTATTTTTTTCTAAAACGATTTATTATATTTTGGGACGGAAGGAATATTTTTTTTCCACATTTCCACACCAAAACTTATTTCTAGGTAGTTGTTTTTTACATATGTTTAATACTATTTTAGTGGTGATGAAAATAAAAATAATATATTATATTATTTTATGTGTTTTTTTTAATATATTAATATAAAATTTAATATTATGTATAGTTTTTTATTAATTATATTTGTTTTTTTTATAAAATTAAATGTAACATGTATTAAAATTTTGTTAATTCATCGATCTACGTTGGATTCATAATTTTAAACAAACAAATTCATTTAAGTTCAACAAAAAAAATGTTTAATTAAAATATATATACACTGAAACGATATTTGGAAAGTCTATATAAGTGAAGGGGGCTTGAGTTGAAATAATATAAACATTAAAAATCGTTTTATCATGAAAACAAGTTGTATAAAATAAAGAGCGTTGGCAGTCGCGTTATTTACACTCCCTCTCCCTCCCTCTCCCTCTCTCTCCATCTGGTTTTTCACAATCTCTGACGTTTTCAGGTATCGCTCTATCTCTCTTTCGTCCCGTCGATCTATTCCATTTCCATTCTCTCCGCTCTCTCTATAATCCTTCACACTTACACACTCTCTAACACAAATCCTAATTCTGTAGTCCAGATCTCGCTCCTTCAATTCCGCCATGGAAGAATCTTTAAGTCCTCGTACCGTAGAGGAGATCTTCAAGGATTTCAGTTCTCGAAGAGCTGGTGTTGTTCGTGCCTTGACTGCTGGTACCTCTCTCGTCTCTCGTCTCTCGTCTTTATGTCTCTGTCTCTTTATGTGTAGCTTTCTTGATTTTCTCTCTCTTATTGTGTGGGTCTGACCTTGCTGTATGTATGTGATTTGGTTTTCTCTCAGATGTGGACGAGTTTTATGCACTGTGTGATCCAGGTAAGTAGATTCGTCTTCTTTGGATTTACCTTTTCGGCTTTGTAGTTGACTATATCTTCCATATTCATGTTTAATTCTATGGATTTTAGGTATGGTCTTTCCTTTTTCAGACTGAGATTATAAATTCAGGGACCTTTAATTAACGTGATTGCATTCGAATTGTAACCTAACTTTCTCTAGATTTAGTAGAATTGATTGTTCTAGGCTTCTTCTGGAATTTTGGAAAAAAATAATTAGATTTAAATTATAAGTTTTGTAAGAAAAAATTAAATTTTTGAGTACTTTTTGGAGTTCATAAATTAATTTCTAAGGTCATTTTGCATGTTGACATGAGAATTTTATCTTTGTGTTCTTTTGATTGATTGATTAGAGAAAGAGAATTTGTGTCTGTATGGGCATCCCAACGAGACATGGGAAGTAACTCTGCCTGCTGATGAAGTCCCTCCCGAGCTTCCTGAACCAGCCCTTGGTATCAATTTCGCACGAGATGGAATGCACCGCAAAGACTGGTTGTCACTGATTGCAGTGCATAGCGATTCGTGGTTGCTTTCGGTGGCTTTCTATCTTGGAGCCCGTCTTAACCGCAATGAGAGGTAATTGTTTCATAGCTTTACTCATGTTGTATGATATAGGAGATTGTGTTGGTAATTAGGGTTATCTTGGTAGCTTAAGAATGGAATTTATTGTTTTTGAAGGATCAATTGAACTTATTTTGTATGGTATTAAGTTCATAAGTTCATAAGTTCATAAGCTCATAAGCTCATATATATATATATATATATATATATATATATATATATATATATATATATATATATATATATATAAATAGCTCATTACCAAGAGTAAGTGTTTCACGATTATTACTAATGCAATTCCCTCCAAGGGAGTAAGACTTTTGTAGCCTCTTGACTTTCAGTTAATCGTAAAATCATTTCTTAAGGATTAAGATCCTGTCCTTTCAGTCCTAAAAGAGAGGTATTGGAAAAACTTGTGACCATTTAGCATAATCTAACCTATAGTGTATCTTTCGTCCTCACTTACTTTATATTTGCTCATGATTCAGTGAAAATCAACCCTTTTGCACCTTCTAACACTATGCTTTAGAAGGCAAAAAGATAATCTGTAAGGATATATAATGTTGGTAATATTGAGAGACATTATAGAATAAGAGTACTTTTGTTTTGGAGATAGGAGCCCATCTGTTTTCTAAGATTAGAGAGAATTGTGATGATAGCGTATAGTATATATAGAACAAATAAGTGATGAACCAGCCTTGGTTGATAAAGGTGTCAGAATCTATACTGACATCGAGATGCTGTTTATCTAGTAACCTATGGAGAGGATCAATAGTCATACCTGAAGTCTTAGATCTAAGATGCTTGAAGCTCTTTTACTGACGATTTAGCTTCCTGTTTCTGTATCATTCCTTCTGTGGCTGTTAGACGTGGACACTTGTACGTATCCGTAACTGTAATCTTAGTTCTTGGTTATGACTTTGAGAGCCAAATGTCTATATTCATAATTTTTATCCGCTTGAATAAAAGTTAATCCTGTGCCTTTCAATGGTTTTCCTTATGTGTATGAGCTAGTGGCAAGACTGACTTTACTTTCATTGACTTTCTGATATTTATCCTCGAGTTCGATCTTTAAATGATTTTTACTTTTCAATAAATCATTTCATTTAACTGTGACGAGTTGAGATGTGGACAGAGAAAAATTTAACAATGCAAGAAAGTTCTCGCAGCTATCTGTAGTATAAGGAACAGTACAGTATCGGGCCATATTCGTTGTTGCCAAGTCCTGTAAATCACATCTTCTTAATTGATCCTGTGGAAGTGATATCAAAATTGGTTTGTAGCTAGAAAGCACTATTTTAATTCATTGCGAATTTCACTTTGAAGTTGCATGTCAGAGAGGCCCTGACCTTCTCGTGAGGAGGGAATTAGCTCTTAAAACCTAAGCCTACAACAGCTATTGTTACTCAGCACTTTATCAACCATATTTGGTGTCGAATGATTTTGTGAGATGTGAGTTGTATAATGTGCATGCTGCAATTTTATTTCTATCCAAAAATATTTAATCTGTGATGACGTTGTTCTTTGCAGGAAACGTCTATTTAGCTTGATCAACGATCTCCCAACGGTCTTCGAAGTTGTGACAGAAAGAAAGCCTATAAAAGACAAGCCAAGTGTGGATAGCGGAAGCAAATCCAGGGGTAGCACAAAGGTAACTAACATGGTGTTCAAATTAAGCATCCTTATAATTGCATTTTAGACAGTTCTCTCTCTAATAGCTATGTCATTTGGTGCAGAGGTCAAGTGATGGACAAGTGAAAAGTATCCAGAAGCTAGCTGAAGAGAGCTACGAGGACGAGGAAGACGAACATGGCGAAACCCAGTGTGGAAGCTGCGGAGGGAATTACAGTGCAAACGAGTTCTGGATTGGGTGCGATGTATGCGAGAGGTGGTACCATGGCAAGTGTGTCAAAATAACACCTGCAAAAGCTGAGAGCATTAAACAATACAAGTGTCCCTCTTGCAGCATGAAGAGGAACAAGTAGTCAAAAGTGGTAAGGGCTTAAACAGCGATGTTTCTCTAAAAATACCCACCCTTTCAATTTTAAGCTCATAGATTTTCTCCTTGTAATTTGTATAAGTAGATGGAGTCTTCTCTGCTAAATTATCCTTTTCTCAAGATTTAGTAATCTATAGTTTTATGGAATTCGGTAATTTATGACAGTGCATGACAAATATTGTAGTTTTTGCATCACAATTATTATATGATAGTAATGTTATCTATAAGTTGTGTGTATCTTCCTCAATTTGAAGGTTATCACGACCAGAGGCCCCTTTTCTTTTAGCAAAGGTTCCACTACTAAGCCCTAGCCTAGTTGTTTCCTCTGTCAATTTAGAACACCTTAGATATATTAAAACTAAAACAAATTTTGTTTATGATTAATATTCCTTAACATTTTAGAGACTATATTGTGCCCTTGAAAATTTTATTCTGTTAGAAACAAAATATATGTTATATCCATAATTATAAAAAGCCTTGTATTTCTGTGACTGTCTATAATAATTCTACTAAATTTTCAATCTGAAGACTTGCAGGTAATACATGTAATGAGTTCTTATAGTTGGATGTTTTTACCTAATATTGCTCTATTAAAATTTGTTTTTTCTACACTAAAATATTTGGATTTAATTTTTACATATTATTTATATCTGTCGATGGGCAAACTGTTTGATTTCGTTTCAAATATAAGTGTTAAATCGTTAAGTTTCTATACTTTTGTTGAATTCTCATATCCATACAAATCAATATTTTTTTGTGCAGTCTTATATAAGTTTATATATGAATACAACAATAATAGATAAAAATATCAAAATATAAGATATATCGTTTTTTTAAGATGAAAGCTGGCCGGACAATGTTTTCTTATTCGATATTTCTTTTAACTACAATTAATTGTTTAAGAAAAAACACCAAAAAGTGATAAAATATTTCTCCAATATTTAATAAACATGTTTCAAAATTTTTAAAATTCTTTGAACGAAAATTGGTCACATATTTTAACCAAAATTTTTCTGCCATCAACTTTCGAAAAGATTGTGTTTAAAACTTTTAGGATCTTTTACAATGGTCGATAAAATGTTAGTATTATACGGATAATAATATCCTAAAAATCAACGTAAAGTGATGTATTTGTGTGCTCGAAAAGTGGTAGTCGGAGTGAGATACGTGAATAAATAAAATTTGGATTAAGTAGTAATGTTGTAGTATCAATTTTTGCGTGGAATATGTGATTCAGGTGATTAGAAGTGTAAATAGTTAGTGGAATGAAATACATAATAGTGAAAGAATATGACAGAAAATAATGGGAAAAACGTCCAGATAAGATAGTGATGATCGTGTGTCGAGAAAGTACGAGATATGCATAAACTAAAAATGTAAATAAAACGTTCTGAGACCGAACTGAATTTTATAAAAGGTTAAAACCCTTAATAGTGAAAATTCAAGTTGTATTTAAAAGAAACATTTTAGATCTCGGGACTATGTGGGTTTCGGATTCAATGTTTAAGCTTTCATCATCCTCGCGGTCAACCTAAATTCTTACAAAACATTCCGTCTAAAATTTTCTAAAATAACCTTTAGCTAAAAGTATTATAACACGATAAAAGTTTGAATAGTTCAAAATTTTAAAAATGTATTATAAATTCATATTCGGAAGATTAATTTTTCAAGAGCACGCAATAAAAATGTATAGAATAATTTAGATATTTCAGCATTATTGTTGTGATATGCTTTTGTTGTTTTGTTGCTATACTTTTTTTTATATAAGAAGTGTAATAAAACATTAGGCTTTAACCTATACACTCATACATTAGTTTTAACCGTCAACATTTGGATTTAATTTTTACAAAACTAAATTTGATATATATATATATATTAATTGGGACCTATACCGACAATAGCCAAATGCAATATTACGTATGATCGGTTCATAAATTTCTAACAATCTCCCATTTGAATCGTCAAATGCTATTAAACGGTGTATTTACTTAATAAAATTCATGTAATATTGTCCATAAATGAATTGAAAAAACCGGTACAAGACGATGAATGATTAAAAATTAAAGATCTCCGCAATGCAATGTGAGCAAATGAACAAACAATGATCACATTATCTTTATCAATTAACTATATGAATCAATTATGGTGTGTAGCAAATAATAATATGAAATTAATAGCACATATCCATTCTTAACTAGACATACTTAAATGAAGATCTACTTAATGAGCTAGATAAGTCAATGAACTTAAATAAGCTGTACAAATATATATTTACAATAACTTGAAGTGTATCCAACCAAATAACAAATATATCTCGAGACTTATTACAAAAATTCTCACTGAAATCAACCATCCTATAAGTTAACACAGATATCCTAATGACGTGTTTCTGAAAAACTGAAGATACTACTGTTTTAGTAAAAGATTTGCTACCATAAAGTCTATAAAGATGTGTTTAATATTGTTTTGATGAATCTGTACTCTCTCTTTGACAAACATGAATATGATATCTATATGTCTGGACGTAGACGAGATCTTGTTACTGTTAGAGTAAAGAACTGCACAATTATTATCACAAGACAACTTCATAAAGTTTTCAATCCCTTCTATAACATGTAGTCAAATTAAGATTTAAAAAAAAACATGAGTGAGATCCAAATCGAGTTGGTACCTAATGTTGATTATGCGCTGATGTTGTGATTAATCGTGAATTAAGGTTTTGAGGTAGTTTTTCATATTTAGGATAATATATTACTAACTATCGTATGTAAATATTTAAAAGCAAATATATAACTAGATGTAATTTTATTTGTAGTATATATCATAATCCTATAAATAATTACAATATATAATAATACTAATCCGACTTTAAATATATTTTCTACCATTTTATAAAATTTGACAAAGTTTGATCGTATAAAAGTTTGAACCGCTTCAGTCCACCTCAAACTGACTCATGCCGACTCGAATACTAGTTGATAGTATTTGACCCGACTATAAAGTTTGAACCGTCTAAATGTTTGAACTACTTTAGTATGCTTGAACCTGGCTCAAACTGTCTTAACCCAGATCAGTCCGACTAATATCAAATCAGGCTAATTCAACCTCTTTAGAGCTATTAAAATTTGATGAAAACTTAGAATTAAAATCGTTTTGGTGATGCACTGTATCATTTGAGACGGTTGCCTAGACGACCTTCTTAACTTATTTTTAGAAAACTGAGTCTAATGGAAATTTTTTGCAACCATAATGCTTGGTTGGATGCTTCAAAACATGAAAAACATTATGTTGCAATAGTGGACGATACAACTAGTGTTTCCTTAACATAATTCTATGATTTTGCACTCCAACGAATATGAATGTACTGCCTCAAGTGTTTCTTAGTGTGTCTACACATCCACAAAAATATGAGTCAGAATACCCAATGGTTTCAAGATTATCCGACTTCTTATATATCAATATGTGCCTTTTAAGTGCCTGAGAATCCTTTTGAATGCTCTCCGATGGTCCATTCCCAAGTTTCTTACAAATCTACCCAATAAATTGATAACAAAGGAAATACCAGACCTTGTACAAACTTGATCATACATCAAACTCCCAACTGGCAAAGGATAAATGCTCATCTTCATTTGCTCAATCTAAATTTTTGTCTTTGGACATTGACTAAACCTTAATTTTTTTCTATAAGGGTATCCAAGGCTTGATATTTTCCATTTTATAATGTTGTAGCATACTCTCTATGTATATGTTGTGATAATCTTAGGATTCAACGAAATCGATCTCATTGATTCTAGATTCATAATACAAAAGTTACATCATCAAGATCTTTCATATCAAATTTATATGACTGAAATCTTTTGGTAGTATGTAATAATTATTTATCATTTGTAGTCAATAGTATGTTATCAACATACATCACTAAAAATATGAACTTACTCCCATTGATCTTTTAATATACACGGTCCTCAACCAAGTTTATTTCAAATTCGAAGTGATTATTACCTCAATGAACTTATTGTACCATTATCCACAATATTTTTTAGCTTATAAATGATTTTCTTAAGTTTGTATATCATAAACTTTGGATCGTTAACTACAAATATCTTAGGTTGCATCATATAGATCATTTCATCGATATCACTATTAAGAAAAATGGATTTAATATTCACTTGATGAAGCTTTAGGTCAAGTTATGCAACTAATGTCATGATTATCCTAAAAGAATGTTCGATGATGCCAACGCAAAAATCTATGAAAATTCAATCTTTTCATATCGAGTATAATGTTTTACCACAGTCGTGTTTTATGTTTTCCACATTATTTTAAGAAATACGTTTTTTTTTGTAAATCTATTTACATCAAACCAACTTATTTTATTTAGGAAATGGACAAGCTCTCATACCGCGTTGTCTTACATTAAGTTATACTATTCTTTCATTGCATTGATCCACAATAAAGAATAAAAAATCTACGTGGCTTCACGGAAACATGACTTATGGTTTAGCATTACACCACATGAATCTTCATGTTCTTGAATATATACTATATAATTCGTAAATATAACATTCTTCATTTATCTTATGGACCTTCTTAAGGACACCATTACTTATTTTTCACTTCTTAAAGATGTAGAGTTTGATCTTCATGAATAATGTCATTTTGTTCTCTATGTAGAGGATTAAAATTATTTTGAGTACCTTCATATTCTAACTGGACCATATTTGTATCCTATTTAGAACTCTCAAACTAAACATTTGTTTGATATTAAGTATTTTCATATTCTACCGTACTGAAATTATTGTCATTGTAGCCCAATCCTTTGACATATGAGTATCTTTGTTAGAACCTTCATAAATATCTGTATAATCTTCCTCAATATGAACATTTGTTCCTAAATTTCCCTCCTCCAAACTTAATATCCTCAAAGAAATTTTTTGTTCCTGTTTTAAAAATATTTATAGTAGAAAGATTATTTAATTTAAAGCCCATTGAATATTTTGAATAACTAAAAGTATTAGCTAACAGTCTTTGACTCCAATTTATTTTCATTTAGCCTATAATCCTTTATTTATATAGACATCTTTAAACATACAGATGCTTTAAGCTAGTCTTATGCCCATTCCAAATTTCACGTGGGGTCTTAATGGTTTCTTTTGTGGGGATTTTATTAAGAATATATGCTTCACATTTGATAGCCTCACTCTAGAGTGATAATGATATAGTTGAATGACTAATAATATTTCTCATCACATTTTTAGTGTACGATATTATCTCCCACATAAGTTATTCATTCTTGATGAACCTAACATTGTATAATGAGGAAATATACCATACTAATTTAGGTATTTAGCAAGTGGTTCATACCATTTTCACCCAAATCTTCATATCTTTTATAGTAATCACCATTATAGTTAAATATGATACATTTTTTTGTATAAAAGAAAATATATTAAAGAAAAATATTGTTTACATTTATATCGGGACATTCCCTAACTAAATTAACCAAGATGCATTGTCATACAATTCTAAAAGGCATACCCCACAAAGAATAAACATGGCATAAAACATCAAATAAACAAAATATATAGTAAAATGATAATCATCATTATCAGTAAGGATATGAGGCGCTCCAGAGTCCTATCATGAGCTAAAAAACTGGTGGAGACCTGCATACAATAAAATTAAGTTAGTCATATTGTAGCATGGCTAAGGGATCTTGGTTCCTTCAAATCTATAGTAGAGGTCCGAGAGGATGCAATAGGTTAATCCCAAACCCAACGAGTTGGTACTCGTGAAAATCCTAACAGTCTCCTCTCGCCATAGGTAGTAAACCAAGAAAGTATTTTTCTAAACGTGTCCAAGGAAATAAAGAAGGGAGGAGGGAGGGCATACTAGCAGTATGCAGCCAGTTAGGCCAATTAGAGGTTGTGAATAAAAAATAAAGCTTCATGAAGTAAGATTCCTAAAACATCTAAGAATAAGGACAATCCATTATTAGGTGATTGATAATTTCAGGGAAGGTATTACATAATAAACAAGTTTAGGGAGTGTTATAACCCTGTGCAAGCAGCTTATCCCTGGTTGTTAGTTTCAAAAGGATGGCCAACCAAACGATAAAGAAATGTATGGGTATGTTGTACTTGTGCTAAATAATATATGGGAACCAAAGGGTCAAATAAAATGATAAGTGTTGCGTATTGCAAATTTATTGTTCAGATTTGGGATCCATGACTTTGCATTATACCTTCCTTAAGGAGGAGGTAAAACACTAACAATGTTACCAATTTCAAGCATATGAGTTTGGTGAGATCTTGAACCCGAACAAACTTGGTTGGGCCAATTCCATGTGCTGTTAGAGATTATATATGAGACTTTAGTGCTGTTGCTCAATCTGACAGAGCGAATTATATTTTTACCTCATTGGTGCACAAGTGAGTTGTTGATGTCAAACCAACGGGAAGTGGATGTGCCATCCCATATGTTAGTTTTATATAACTTAGTGGAGGTGACTCTAATATTGAGAATTTTATCCATCCCCAGCTAAGATCAGATCTGATCGGGAGATTTCGAAAAAATTATCTTTTATATTTTTAGTAAGTACCCAATTACTCTATAATAAGTTGGAATTTCCACTTAAGATGGACTTAATGGCGCACTTACTGATCTTATCAAGTTTTTTTTAACTTTGGTCCTGGAATATATGAACTTAGAGCTATGAATTCTTTGGAATTTTCCAAATGAAAATATTTTTTCTCATTAGACGGTAAAAAGATCTGCATCAAGAAAATTTATCTATAAATGATATGAAATACCACTATCCATTCCGAGATGCCATTGGGAACGGTACACAGATATTTGAATGTATCAAAGCTATGAATTCTTTCACTCAGTATGCTCCTGAACTTTTTTCATTTTGGCATTTTACCCTTGGTAAATTCCATACAAATATCAAAGTATGAATGATTAAGTGAACTTAATAAAATTTTAAAAACAAGCTTATCTATTTATACTTTAAAAATATGACATAAACGCTTATGCCAAAGATTTTGTGAATTATCAATTTGATTAATTACTCTGTTTGATACTTGTGTGTTCATTACTTTATTATTATGCTCAATTGTATCTACTAAATATGACCTACCATTCATTTACAAATATCAATTATCAACCAAAATATTATTTAATCAAAGACTCAATTGATTATTTTCAAACGTACAAGAATAACCAAAGTTGTCCAACACATAAAAATAAATCATTTTTTTTTCTAAATGAAAGTACATACAAAAGATCTTTAAAAAAAGATCACTGGAAAGTAACAAATAAAAATCACAAATAGTTAAAAGCAAACACAAACTCGCCTCGGCTATATAGATGGACCTTTCACCATTTTTGAGATCCGAATCATTTTTATACCCTAAAAAGAAATACAAACAAGAGTGATCGCAACTGTATCAATCCACTGTGTGCTTCTTTCAACTAAAAGCGTATTAATTTTAAAATATACAAACGTAGTAGGATTACCTTTCGTTTTCATGTAAGAATGGTACTTTTCACAGTCCTTCTTGAGATATCCATTCTTTTTACGAAAGAAACCCATATTATTAGTTGAATCATTATGTTTTGTTTCCAGTTAACCATAAGTTATCTCATCAAAATTTCTCCTTTGACTAATCCCTTTGTTAGAGCTCACCATGGGCACCTAAAAAAACTCAGATTTTAGCCTTTTATCTTCTTAACCAACATGAGATATGGTTCACTAACTATATATCTCACGCATGAGCCTTATACTGTAGAGAAAACAATTAGAACATGTACCCGACACACAGACACACACACACACACACACACACACACACTCCTTTAGTAGATTAATGTTAATTACCCTTAACTTAGTGGTAATAAATGAAAGCCTCAGAATATGTAACCTAATGGTCCATTTTCCCTTATAATTAATGGTGGAGATGTTATTTATGAGCATTTGCATCTCCACCTTTATATTTTTGGAAAAATATTTCTCGATCTCAGTGAAAAACTCAACAACACTAGTGATCTCTGTTAGGACAACAACATAGACACTATAGGTATCCCTTATTTCATTATGGCAAATCACAACCTATTTAATCTCTTAGATGCATCAATTTGTTATGTATAATTATGATTACTTGCTTTAGTGATGGGCATGCGTTTTATAATCATTAATACTCGATCATAATCATGATATTTAATATATAATTCCATATTTTCCTTTAATTGGTAATTGACAGAACAATCAAGAATGGGAGGTTTATTTCCCAATGAGTTGGAGCTATTAACATTTACTATAACAACACGTAAAACATAAATTACACATTTATTTGACATATTATCTCAAAATCAACATTTAAATATGATGTAAATACATAGAACATAATGTGCATTAGAGTGAGTTTGAGAAAAAGATGCATGTTGATCCAATTCAATCGACTTAATTTGGGAGCCTTCTAACATAGATCATTGTGGTGTAAAATAATGATAACTGTGGTATTTTAGCTTCATAAAATTCTTACTTTTATAAAACGCATAATGAAAAATTCACATATGGAAATCTTATGTTCATGATCAATTTTATTAAAGCATGAATAAATGTTGTGTGATATGTTTACTTAATTGCCAGAAATAGTTGCAAAAACCTCAATCATGAAACCATCATAAAACCTTAAAAACAATAAGTTCAACAACATAGATCATTATCGTGTGACATGATTCCTACATAATCTGCTTACCAAATTTGAAAATTTCCTTATCCATGAAATCCATATATACTATACACACCAAACAACAACCGCACATACAAAATATCATGTCCAAAAATATTATGTGCTATCAAGTCCGAAGGAATACCCTTTAAAATGCACCAACGGTGTACAGTTACAACGGTGTACTTGATAAAATAGCTAGTTACCACGAAAACATCAAAGGTTAACGCGAAGATTGTCATCTGGTAGTGGTTTTGCCGCAACCATAACATGGCTTGCTGGTGCAAAACTGTCATCTCAGTTTTTTGCTCGATTTTGAGTATATTAGATTTGATTTCAACATTTTTCAGAAATAAATTGAACCCAAAATTGAGTAAAGACCTTAATCTTGGTCATACAATCAATTCCATACGATACAACATAAATGGTAACATGATTTATCTATTTCAAATCAATAATAACATGCAATTAAAACCTTGAATTCACACCCTAACTTGTCTCAAACAACAATAAATTCATTATTATATGGATTATGTACTGAAAATAAAATCCACATGCTTTTATAATCGATTATATGAAAACAAACTATACAAATCGACCCGCAAAGAAAGACTATGATACTATTCGATAGAAATTTGAATTACTCAAACTCCTCGAACTATATTACAAAGCTTCTTTAGAAAGTTTAATCCATAAGCACACAAGATAAACATTTACATGATAATGTAGACATCTTAGCGATTATTTCTTGGAACATTGTTCTGGTTTACTTTCGTTGTCTTGTTGCTACAACTCATGATATCCGAATATTAAAGTATCTAGGTCTCTATATGCTGAAGTAATAGATGAAAGATATGGAAGAGAAAAATATCTTGGTAGATCTTCTAACTCGTAGAGTGTCAGAATTGTATTTAGTGATGGAATTAAAAATAGAATACTTATCATCTTTATATATGAAATATAATTAGAGATTTGAACTTAAGCCTAATTAAACTCATACCCTTGTGTTCCTCTTTAACGCGAGAGACTAATACCTGACTAATTGTTCTCTTTCAAATTAATCCCCAAAATTAATGTTTAGTTTGGACTGTCAACATTCGTGTTTAATTTTTTACAAAACCTGAATTTGACTTGGTATTTTACCTCCATTAATTGGTTTTCACATATTGGTCCAATTACTAATTATTTTATTTATTTTATTACTCATTAATTGGTTCATCTATCAACAATATCCAAATACATCATTAATGATGGATCGATCCATAAATTGTTAGCATTAGAGTTCAGCTAAAATCTCAAGCGAAGTTATGCCTAAAGCCTTATATTATAGATTAGAAATTAATGAGCTACCCTCACAATTGATGATCTTATCAATAATCCTATAGTCCTTGCAAGAGAATCAGATGAGGACTATAGATCTTAGTGTTTCTTTATTGGTTGAGTAGTTGTTGAGTTCGAGCAGTTACAATTTATTTTTGATTTTTTTGCCGAACCTTATTTGAATTTAATACAACTCTTGTGATAGTAAGGTTAAATTTACCCTCAAACTGGCTACACATATCTTAACCTTTATTAAAATCATTTATAAATTCAAAGCCTATAAAAAACTATATTAACATCAAATATTATTATAACTAATTTCTATTATCCTCTCACTATATCCATAATTTTAAAAAAATGTTGTATATCTGCGACTGTCTATCACTTGAATCATGAGATTCTGGAGGTCTATTTCTCCCACACATGTTACGTTAAAACGTTCATCGACCAAAATCCTCATTGAAGGAAAATAACTTTATTGTAAAAAAAAGAGAGTACATGCATTAATATCATTCCCATGTTTTTTAATTTAATATTAGTTGGTTATATTGTAGAAAAGATATATAATCATGCCCATATTTATAATAACTTCATTTTTTTGCTTCAAAAGCATATTTGCTATGTTTATAGGTGTATCCTCATAGTCATTTTGAAGTATGATGCATGACTAATGAAGTTCACCGTAATTTTAAGAATTCGAGCTGCTGGTTCATGTTGTAGCCGAGCCGACAAAACAAACGACCAAACCATATGATGGCTGAAGTATGACTAGCCATGCTGAGCTGATAATTGGCCGAACTGTTGAAGTTTGAGTTGTTACTAATTAGTCATGACAACCTTTGATTGGACAAACCCTTTGATATCTGAGGCGACATAAATAAGTCGAACGTTTGAGCTATGAAGTTAACGGTTAAACCTAAGAGTATGACTACATTATGTTAAAGACTGATTAGTCCATCAACACGTTTGCGTGTGCATCCATAATTACCTTGACAATGCCCATTGCAGCCATTTCAACTTTGATGTTCATGATCATTGGAGATGAATGCATCACAACAACACATTTGTAGGGTAAATATGGGTCATTTGATAGTTAAGTAGATCAACAAGTGAGATTAACTTAAATTTTTGTTTAAACATGGTTGTACATTGTTCACTTGACATTTTTAGCCAAAACTCTTCATTTTCTTCATGATCGAAGATTTTCCCAACTTTCTTTATTTTGCATACTTAACTTTTCAAAACCTATTATAAATGAATCCAAAAATAGGAAGAACTTTTTAGAGTCTCGATGAAGGTACTAACAATCAATAGGGAATCATCCGATCTTTTGGACATGCTTCTCCAAGTCCTTTCTAAAGAGAAAGAATCTTTTGGGGAGCAAGAAGTTTGGTCGACCAACGTTATAGCTGATGAAGGTTATAATCATAGTAGTTTAACCCAAGATGTTAGTAGACTCAAATTGTAACTTAATCGAACCTTATTATATATAGGGTTCAACTAATTAGGATTAAACAATATATATATATATATGCTTAAGTCAAAGATAAGACTTAAAATAGTTGATCAATAACTATTTATCAATTATATATATATATATGCCTAAACGAATTTATTAGCTATTTTGATCAATAAAAGAATAGGATACTTTCATAATTAATTATTTTGATTTATTAGCTATTTTGATCAATAAAAGAATAAGATACTTTCATAATTAATTATTTTGAATTTTAATGATGTTGGAATTAATCCCATCTAAATAATTAGTTTAAAATGGTAAAATGATGAATAAATAATGTATAAAGAAGAATTTAGCAAAATAAAAACTTAAAAGATTTGAAGTGCAATATGTAATAAATATGTTTGTACTTAGTAGTCCTTGTTCCTATTTATTACCTATTACTAATAATAAAGTAGGACCAATAGATTATTTTTGTTTTCTACTTTTAAAAAAATACATTTATTAGAGCTGACCAATTAAATACGAGTGCTTTAATCATCTGCAAGAAAAGAATGTCATGATTACTTTTATTAGTACCCGTCCTACTACTTTAAACTTCGAATATTTCTATTAGTACCCGTCCTACTACTTTAAACTTCGAATATTTCGTAACAGAAGGAGAGTAATAATGGGTAAAGTATCCAATGAGATAATTCATGTCTGTTACATGGAAGTTACCACACCTATATTTATAGATATAATTTTTTAAATGAATCAATCATTAATTTTAACTTCCTCTGGCTGCCACCTGTCCCATACTCCCTAGTTTTTTTTTTCACCAGTAGTCCTGACTTTAAGTCAAACCCCAAACTTAATCCGCGACATTAAATGACCCACCTACCCCAAACTTAATTCGCGATGACCCACCTACCCCTTCAATTTCCAGCTTGACATTTAAAATTAAATCAGTTTGTCCACGTGGCATTATTATTCCTACGTGTAATATTTTTCTCAAAATTCATTTATGACAATATCAATCGATGCGTTACATTGTAATATTTTATGTCTTAATTAATTTAATTTAATTTATTATAATAATTAAACCAAATCTTTTTTTTTATAAATTTGCATAATTACTTTTTAAGTTGTGGCCAACTTCATCACATGGTCAGGTAAATCTTTAAATCTCTCACACACAGGGCTAACAAGGTAACAACGTTCTCAACAGTGTCGACCTCTCAACAGTGTCGACCATCGATTTCAACGGCCCAGAGTTTTGCTTCGCGTACTCGTACAGATTCGAAGCGCAAACCAAAGTTCGAATCGCATCTACCCTAATGAGGCCTAAATATTTCGGTTCATGATTCTTTCTCTGAATCTCCACCTTAGCCATGGCGAGAATAACTTCTAATTAAAAAAAATAAAAATTAAACCAAATCTAAACCCTAGATTTTCTGCATCCCTGAACTGAACAGACTATCTCTTTTCAAATTCCAATCCTTCGACTTTCTCCTCTCCCCTCTCCCCTCTCCCTTGTTCTACAGCAAATCTCCAAATCAAACTCTAATCTAAACCCTAAACTATACCTAAATCTATACCCAAATCGAAGCACAAACCCTAAATCATCTTCCTTAATCTCAGTCTACTTCTAATAAAATTACTTAATTAAAAGAATAGAAGGAGAAGGAGAAGGAAAAAAGAATAAGAAGAAAGAAAAAAAAAAAGGAAAGAGAGGAGAAGCCATTCGAGGAAGATGAAATTAAGAAAATATGTAATGGTGTTCAATTTTTAATTTAACTTAATTAAATAAAACAATGACACATAAGATTCATTTAATAGGTCCAAACGTGATAGTCGAGGGACGACTCACTGTTCAAACCTGATAACTCCTTGTAATAACACTGTTCAAACCTGATAACTCCTTATAATAACACTTTTAGGACCATTATTGACTTTTCACTCTCGATAATATCAAAAGCAATCAAATTTAACCTGCAATTTAGAGTAACTTTTAAAAAATGAGTAATAATAAGTTAAAAATAGAAGTAATTAAATAAGAAGAAGATAAAATAAGATAAATATTTCTATAATTTTCTTTTTAGAAAATAGAACATAGAAATTATATATTTTTTTTAAATAAAATCAAATATAAAATTTTAAATATTAAAAGATATGAAAAGGAATTGTGAAAATTGAAATAAATGATTTATGATTTTTATTTACAAATAAAGAAGATATATACATTTATAGATAATTTTTTTAAGGATATTAATTATATATGTATTTTATTTTATATATATGGCATTGAAGAGACTTCCATTTTTTACTCGATTAAACAGATATTTTGTACTTCAAAAAATTAGCTTTATCTTATATATAAGATAACTTAAGTAATCGAATATTAGATTCGTTATTACTTAACGACGAGACTGTATACTTACAGAATTTGTAAAAATGGTAGCAATACAATTTTGCACGTTAATTTTGGAACCGTTGTATTTGATTTTTTCTTTAGTACTAAATACTAAACTATCACCCTTATTTGATGCAGGTGCTTTTAATTATATATATATATAAAATGTTTCTTATAATCTTTAGGCTTTAATTTAACCAAGATTTAAAATTATTTAAAATTAGTTACATGGTGTGAGAAGATTAATTTAAATTTATTAGATATTATTAAAAGATTAAAATAATAATCAATTAATTTGTGACATTAGCATAACTATGTAAATATTTATTTTAAAAAGATAATTTTTAGAATAAATTGATTTATCGTTAGTTATCACAATTAAGTTAGATTTATTTTATACTAAGTTTCGTGTTTACTTTCTCAGGCAAGAAATATTATAAGCAATTCTTCACATGTGGAGCAAAGGAGAGCTAAACACAAATCATATCATATCTCTCAAATCATCCATAAAATCATTTTGGATCTTGTATACATCTATAAATCATATTCAGTATTCAATAAAATGACATATTATACCTTTTATGAATCAAAATCTTATTGTTCTTCTTTTTCTCATTTTATACTTTATCTAACCGAACCAATTCAACTGAACAAAATCATGACAAATCATTAGCACCGTTTATGAGAATACATAATACCTTGAAATTTTTCTTAAAATCATAAAAAATCACGTACTATAAAATTATTTCCACAAAAATTCGTGCTTAGAAATCCTAACAGTAGCTGCTCCATTCTTGCCTCTCTTTGAAGGTCCACATCTTCTGTGTAAATGACCCCTGATCACTCCTCTCCGATCTCGTACTGATGTTGTTGTTCATAGTTTTGCCTATAAATTCCTTATTATATTGTTTGGACTTCACATGAGGCGGTGACTGAGGCCTTGAAGGTCTGGATCCGACCCACTGTGAGAGGCTCGATGATATTTGCTAAGAGGTGGTAAAGGGAACACGTTTTGGGACCCATCAAAGCCTTACTCATATAATATTATTGATATTTATTTGTTCATCCACTTGTGCAAACAAATCACCAAAGTTTAAAGCCTTTTTTTTCATGATGCCTCGTATCAGAAGTCCTGACAATATTCCATGCATGTAGGCCACACATGCCACAAGCTCGTGACAGTTTTCGAGGTTGTTCTTGATTCAGACGAACCTCTGTGTGTAGTCTTGAAGGGTCTTGTTCGGCTCATGGTTGAAGTGGAGGATATTGTCACCATCTCCCTTGATGACTTTACTACAAATAAATTAGTTTATGAATGAATTTAGTAACATGCCATAATTATAGGTGTTGCTAGAGTAAGAGCTAGTTGAACCAAGTCAGAGTGTTACCTCTTAAAGCCATGGAAATGATCGATAAAGAAGCATATCATCTCCTCCTACGCTGAGCATCGTATTTATGAATTATTCGATATGGTACTTAGGATCTCCACTTATATCATACTTATCATCTTGCATTTGTTGAACCTGGATGAAAAATACCTAAAAGGATTTTTGGTGCTAGAGGAGATGAGGCAAAAATAAAATTTGGCTCAATAAGAACATGCTTAGGGAAGGGCTGGTACATCGATCCGGTAAAGTATTGCACCATTTGTGGTGGCTGACTAGGCCAAGGCTAAGTCATAGGTGGGAAGGCATACTTCCTCTGAATGTTTGGTTGGTAAACATGTGGACGCAACATGGGTACTGAACCGAAATTTTAAAGGTCATCTGACCATTAGTAGAGTTATTGGATGATTTATTGGTTCACATGACCTACATGTGAACCGTTATATGATTTCGGTGATTCTGTTCTGGATTTCGTGTTGGATGGCTCTGAGACGTGTAATATCCCCTTTCCTCTATATATGATAGTGATAATAATGAATTCTTCTCTTTTTGTTAGATATAAAAGGATCATGTTTGAGTGTTATTTATAAGATATATGTGATATGTGATCGCATCCAAAATAATTTCGGTAGTGGTGCAAAAGCATAAAGGAGGTCGCTTCATCTTTCTCTTCAGAATTGTCAGTACTCTCAGAGCGATATACGACACAACGCAAGGTTCTTTGGTGCGCCGAGCAGAGGTCTGCTACCAAAGAATGGATCATCCCAATATTTTTTAGATGAGATCACTTTAGTTTTTCCAGCTATTGTTGCATGTCAATGGTAGAGAGTGCATGATCCTCTACTACAATGATTAAGTATATGATCTCAACTATATATGTTTTGGGTTTTTTAGAAATTGTTAAAGAATATAAGTGTGCTGAGGAATACTTTTAAGAACTTACTCTTACGAAAACCTTTGCTTCCCATAGAAGACACCAATTTGGTGATGTGTTTACATGTTAGGTTTATTCTGCTCAAAAGATATTGGCCAGAATGAGATATATAACCTAAAAGTACCAACTTTGTCTTAGATAAGTGTCTGAAGTGGTTAGAAGTGTTAGAATGAGTGAATATAGTTAGTGGAATGAGGGACAAAAGTGGCCAAAGTAGTGAAAAAATGACATAAAATAGAAGGAAAAGGAAGTATGCAATATGCTACCAGACAAGATTGATTTTTTTTCAAAATGTTGGGATCCTCGATAATGCAGATACGTGTATTTATATGCAAAATCTTGAACCTCGAGTTTTTATGGGTTTTTTTAGCTTAGTGTCTAAGTTTATGTTATCCTAGAACTTAACCCAAAGCCTTTTAGACATACATTTTAACCTAAAGCTTTATAGTCTTAGTGTTCAAAATTAATGGGCTACCCCCTTACAAGTAGCTACCTTACAATTTTTTGTTTTTTAAAAGTTAACAGTGATAGTTCCAAAGATTTCTTAGTGATGTTATTTGTCACAACAATGTTCGTATGGGGTTATCTGTCATAATAATATTCGTCTGAGGGTATTTTAGAGAGAGATAACAAGATAAGTAGAGAGAGAAAATGACATAAAATAATGAGATAATGATTGATTAATGATTGGACCATGTTCCCAAAAGGGATGGTGCTTTATATAGTACATGTAGTATATCCTCAATTTACATAATTACCTTCTCTTCAGTCATACTTTACACCCACCACTTTGCTAATTATAAACATAAGTGTTAGTTCCCTCAATATTACATACTTGTTGGATTTATACCAAATACTTTGTTACATTAAATTAACTCTATTTATGTAATCTTGCTTATTCTTCCTAATATTTCCTCCCTTTATCAAACAACAACTCAAGTTATTTTACATAAAACTTAATTTTGGATAAACATGCAAAAAATTATAGTTTCCCAATAAAAATTAAAAAAAAAATCATATTAGCTTCCGTATAGTTCTTTAAAATATCATTTTTAAAATTAAATTTTTGAGACTAAGTATTTCTCTCACAAAATTTTGTAAAAATTTAATACAGGTTTTGGAATTTCTAAGTAATACGTTATGTTGAATCTACATTTTTATTTGAAAACATTCAATAAAACTCACGAACTCTATTTTATATTTCCTCGTCCTATTCAAAATTGAAATTTGGATAGTCTAAGTATTCTTCAAAATATCAATAATGTGATTAAAAAACCATTTTTAAACTAAGTTTTTTTCCTATAAAATTTTGTGAAACATTATGCGAGTTTTGAAATGATTATCCAAAAAATTCACATATTTTTTGTTTTTGAAAAGTGTACATTTTATTTAATCCCTATGTTTTTCTAAAAGGATTCAATAAAACTCACGAATTGTACTTATATTTGTGAATGGAAGATGAAATTAGAATGAAAAATTAAACGTAATCCATATAAAATATAACCTAAATATTTATTAGAAAGGTAATTTCATCTTCCATTCACGAATATAAGTACAGTTCGTGAGTTTTATTGAATCCATTCAGAAAAACATAAAAATTAAACAAAATTTATACTTTTCAAAAACAAAAAATACGTGTATTTTTGGAGTTTATCTAAGGTTTTTATCTATTAGAAAGCTTAGATAAAAACCTTAGAGTGAGTTTTGAATAGAAAATAACGAGAGATGATCTTGTCTAATGAGTTATTATTTTGCCTTAGTTAATTGTCAAGTGTATATTCTAGAGAGAGAAAGAGCTAAAGAGTTTTTAGAGAGAGAAAACATAAGTACAAATGAGTTTCAAAGTCAAAGTATTCAACCCTTTTATTAGAGTAGTCGGGTCCTTTATATAGAGGAGCCAAGACTTAGTCTCAAACTGAAATCTGTTACAAAAAGGTGTACTAATTGCTGTTTAGTCCTTACTAATTACACATAGTTACAAATATCCCCTAAAACTTACACCAGTCACGAATTAAGGACAAAACTTACATCACTTACAATTAAATCCTTAAATTTAAATTACAATTTAGTCCTTACAATTCTCCATATCAGAAGCCCCCTAGTTCTCATGTCAGTAAATGAATGAGAACTAAAAAGTCTTCAAATCCGTTTTGTCTTCGAATCTTAACATCTTCGAAAACTCCAATACGCTATGTAACCTGTGATAAAGTTAAAAACAATCATTCGAAGCAGTTAGTTTAAATGGTCATTCGAAGAACTTACGCAATTTAACATCTTAAAACGTATTCAAATCAAAGAATAAACACAAAATGGCCTCAAAACTCCTTGATAGTTAAATGTTGGCTTGAAATCACTTCGAAACGGTGTAATAAAATGTTGCCTTAAAAAGCGTCCTCGAAATATTATGTAAATAGATCGTCTTCGAATAATCATCCTCGAATATAACCGTTACATATGTCACCGTTAAATTCATCATAACCCTAGAAGTCTAGCCTGACAGATGTCGAGGCATCTAACCAACTCACTGATTCATATTCCAACCTATCATCACAAAAGTCTTTCCACCTTCACACGCCTTTACTCGCTTTAGTATAAATACAACCTTCCTTTCATTTCCACTCTCCTCACACAAAAACCTTTTTAGAGAGAATTTAAAGTTTTTGGCTATCTTCATCGTGTTCCTCCCCTATTCTCAGGATTTTCGCCAGAAAATTCAAGCTTTCTGACCAATCTTCATCCTCTCCGATCAACCCTTACTTGGTTTATGAGAAAGAAACCAAGAACCAAAAAATCGAAGGCCATTCTACCCAAAACACCAGAATCTTCGGATACTGATTGCAATTTAGTGTTCAGATCTTACAATTACTTTTGTAATACACAAAGGGCTGAAGAATACCGAAGAGCAGGATTAATTCGAAAAGGTCCAATCAGAACTACTACTGAAACATTATATTACGGTAACTTCGATCCTACTAAAGTTCCAACTCTTTCACCTTCCCCCATAGTTGAAGAAAAATCATTATCTAAAATCTCAGGGCCTAAAACACCTCGAGTCTCCTCATCTCAAAGTAGAATTTCTCCTCTAATCAAATAACCCTTCTTCAGAAAACTCTTCAGTAACCAGAAGAAGAAAAACTTTCATCGCTATGGGAGCTGAATCAACAATTATCCGAACTCCTTCCCCTCCAAATCCAAATGCTAACAATCCTCCTCAAAGAGAAGTGATAGAGAAAGCTTCTTGAATTACTAACCCTTCTTCAGAAACTATTATCCAACTTCTCAAAATCCTCGAGAAGAAACTTTGAAACCCAATGAAGTAGATTTAGAAACTACAAGAACCGATCTCGAGGCTGACTCTCAATAAGAAGCAGATGCTTGCTCCATCTCTGAAGAAGGATGGGCAAACATTGGGAGGAACCTAAGGAACCTTGAAAGCAAATACATTATTGCTTTGAAAAAAGTCCGCTACATATACTATAAGGATAGGCAGGCTTCGACTCTTAAGAAAAAATGGGGAATGGGAGAAAACATAACTTTTCATCTGCCAAAGAAAGGAGAAACTCCCCTGGACTGCAAAGATGATGAATTAGTAGTATACCCAGAAATCATCAACTAGGGTCTTCGATTTCCACTAGATCCAATGATCGTGGAATACTTCTAACTCCTCAGTTTATGCCCTACCCAGGTGACACTGAATCAGTGGTTCACCTTTATATCAGTGATCACCGCCACGTGACAACTATGATCCAGGGGTTGAGGCACTTGATTCAACACAAGGCTGGTCGATAATGGTTTTAATCAAAGAGAATGAACCAAATTTTATGAAGTATCTTCTCTAATGGTGAAACACACTTTAGTTCGAGTTTTGTTAGCCATAATAGATTTCGAAGACTTAAAGCTTGAATATTTGGATGTGAAAACTGCGTTTCTATATGGTAAATTATAGGAACAAATTTACATGAGACAACCAGAGCAATTTATCGAACCTAAATTAGAGAATAAGGTTTTTTGTGAAGAATCCGTTGTATGGGTTGAAATAGTCACCTATGCAATGGTAAAAACAATTGTTTTATACATTCATGGTATTAAATAGGTTCAGAAGGAGTCCATATGAAAGTTACATGTACCATCTAGAAAAAATCATATGATTATTATGTTTACTTTTTGTTGTATGTGGATGATATGCTAATTTATTCTTGTAGTATGTCACACATTATGGAAATAAATGATACGCTTAGTGCCAAAATTTAGATGAAAAGATCTAGTTAGGTATTCGATAAGCTAAGGGATTCACTCATCAGGACTGAGGAGGTCTCCTAGATCTGACAATGCTTCTGTCTTAGTTTGAAGAGCAACATCAAGCACTCATAACTAAACTGGAAAAGCTTTGAGAAGCTAGGGAAAATATGTACTCTATAATTCCAAGGTTGAGGTTTGAAGTGAGGTGATTTGAGGTAGATAAAAAAATATTAAAGGAGTTGACAAATTTTCGGAATCTTTACAACACTTTTCTCCGGATATAAGTTATGGCTCTCTTATAATAACATAACAAGCTCCTCATTGTAATCGATCGTCTTCTACTAGTGATGATTAACTCACTCATAGTGAAGAGTTTTTTTTCCTCTCCGGAAAAGATGCGTTATCATAAAAGCATAAATCATTCAAGGCCGAAGCACACCCCCAAGACTATACATACATGCTAAACATCTACTCTTAGCATGGAAATAAAACCCATCCGAATAACCGCACCCCGAATGGAGTCCATACATATCTGAACTATAGATCCCAAACTTCAGCATCCAACCCAACCACCTTCTAAAAAAACTTGAGTTCAACCTTTATACGTTAATTTAAACTTATCTCTCCTTCTAGATCTGTTTCTAGGCCAAGGTCAAGGTTTCAGACCGCATACACCCAACTGCTTTGGTAGTAACCACTTTGCTACATATGGATCCAACCCTCACTTTAACCCTCACTTTACTTTTTGTTGTATGTGGATGATATGCTAATTTATTCTTGTAGTATGTCACACATTATGGAAATAAATGATACGCTTAGTGCCAAAATTTAGATGAAAAGATCTAGTTAGGTATTCGATAAGCTAAGGGATTCACTCATCAGGACTGAGGAGGTCTCCTAGATCTGACAATGCTTCTGTCTTAGTTTGAAGAGCAACATCAAGCACTCATAACTAAACTGGAAAAGCTTTGAGAAGCTAGGGAAAATATGTACTCTATAATTCCAAGGTTGAGGTTTGAAGTGAGGTGATTTGAGGTAGATAAAAAAATATTAAAGGAGTTGACAAATTTTCGGAATCTTTACAACACTTTTCTCCGGATATAAGTTATGGCTCTCTTATAATAACATAACAAGCTCCTCATTGTAATCGATCGTCTTCTACTAGTGATGATTAACTCACTCATAGTGAAGAGTTTTTTTTCCTCTCCGGAAAAGATGCGTTATCATAAAAGCATAAATCATTCAAGGCCGAAGCACACCCCCAAGACTATACATACATGCTAAACATCTACTCTTAGCATGGAAATAAAACCCATCCGAATAACCGCACCCCGAATGGAGTCCATACATATCTGAACTATAGATCCCAAACTTCAGCATCCAACCCAACCACCTTCTAAAAAAACTTGAGTTCAACCTTTATACGTTAATTTAAACTTATCTCTCCTTCTAGATCTGTTTCTAGGCCAAGGTCAAGGTTTCAGACCGCATACACCCAACTGCTTTGGTAGTAACCACTTTGCTACATATGGATCCAACCCTCACTTTAACCCTCATTATCAAAATCCATAAATGTTTCAAGGCTCAGATCAGTACCCGGATTGGAAGGATGGTAATAAGGAACTATCTTACAGCCAAAAGTATAACTTATCCATATAACCCTTGGCACGTGAGATCTTGGCTGAGGAATTGCCACCAAATTTTGATTAATATAATAATGAAAAGTATGATGGTTCGAGTTATTATGATATCACATTGAACAATTCATTAATGTTGAGCTTTGGGGAGACGAAAATCTTATATGTCGAGCCTTCTTAATGACTTTTAGAAGAATCACTATGATTTAGTTCATTCAACTACCTTCGGGTTAAATAAGAAGCATCAACACTTTGTGGACCATGTTCAATAAATAATTTATTGGAAGTAAATATATTAAGAATGCTGACGACTTCACAATGCATTACAAGAAGGATCATGGCCAGAGTTTATGAGATTATACTTGACACTTGGTTCATACAAAGAATAGCCTAAATGAATATTATGAGGCTTTTACTTATTTTTTGTTTAGGCAAAGGATTTTCTCAGGCTTGTGAATAGAAGAGGTTATGAATAAAAAAATCTTTATCCTTTGGTGCACTTCTGGCTCAAATTAAGTCCGAAATTAAAGTCGAGGACACAATAAGGTTGAGGTTCGTGCCAAACCAAAAACCTCGTTTGAACAATATAAAAAAAACCCCAACTCCTATTTTCATTGTACAGTTTATCAACTACTCATTATGGAATAAATACCTCATTATCCTCTACTTATCCCCCAATATAGAGTCTTACATATTTTAGCTAGGACAATGCCAAATAAGACTTACCCAGAATGAGTTGGTCCTTAAGGTAGGGGTCGAGATGATCGAATAAATGACTGGATTATCCATGATAATTACACATATTTAACTAAGAATGTGCCTATAATTTTTACGAGAGGACCAAAAACTTTGTGCCATTTTGGAGACCATTCCTGATAGCAAAGCCTCGGGGAAGAAAGAAGTACTAGATTCTTCAAGTACCAAAATGACCTTGATCATTGGAATAAAGATTGCATAATGCTAAAAGAACAAAGTTTAGAGTTTGATTGATAATGGAAATTTGATTGAGCTTTTCAAAGCTCAGGCGACTCATGCCCGTATGTATTTATGCATGAGCCAAAGAAAGCCGAAGCGAGAGTCGAGACCCCAAGGTTGAAAGCTTCGAATGTGGTCCTTATGGAAAAAAGAACCGTCATTAGTATGGACCATGCTATTATACTTCTCGATATGGCTAATGAGTTTCTGCACTCGAATCCTAACTGGCACTTCATAGGAACCATTGATGGGGGAAACTCATGTCCAAAGTGACTAATACTTAAATGAATATGCGTACTGAATTTTTGAACTTTAATAACAAGGTCATACATCTACCCAATTTTATCTATCTCATTATCCTCATATCATCTTTGATGGTAATAATCTTCGGAGAGTGGCAAATTCTTATGAGGAAGCCATACTGATTAGTGCTAGTATAATGGCAGACGAGATAAGGAGAATCCCGATAGATATGGGTAGTTTGGCCAACGTTATTTCATGATCCTCTCTTTGATTATTGCAAGCACACAAAGAATTCAAAATGCACTGACTTCAATGCATATATGAGATGTTAAAAAAACTTATAATAATAACTGTTATTAATATATTTGACCAAAATATGATATGTGGCATGCAAAGAGCATACTTTGGTAAAAAGGAAACTAACGATAACTCAAGACTCTCCAAATTTATTAGTGGTTATGAAATCTAAAGTAATTCGGGGGCCATGATCCATATTTAGTCTCAAATAACCTCTGAACAAATCTCAAGATTTATACCAAAGTGCCTTTCGAACTCAAGATTGTGCTTCAGTCCAAAGCTCTTTGGTTGAAATGTCTTCCAAGCTTTAGCTCAAGTTTCACTCCAAACATCTAATTTGGCAAGGTTTTGATAGTCCATTCAGCTTTAGAGGACTCTTTATATTTTTCTTTTTTTTGAACTCACAAAAATTTAAAGGCCACTAATAAATATAATAATCAGTCGTGTCACCGTCCGATTTTGGACCAAATAATTTAATTAACTATGCAAGACGAACAAAATAGTTGCTTGTGTATTTATGGACCTTATAAACCATAAAAACTGATCATAATCATTATAAGTATAACATGTCATAATCTAAAAATATTTATGATATTTTTAAAATATTTGTAATACATTTTTTTAATTTTAAAATTTTACACTACTTTGTAATTTTTAAGTTTAAGATGTTTAAGTATGAAGAGATCAGGACTCCATCACTATTAAATTATAAATAATACTTTAGTTATTATTAGTAAGCTTACATGTACGTTACCGCGAGAACAAACATAATTACCATAAAAACAATATTTACTGAATGACAAATATATAAATATTTATTAAAGTCTGAATCACAAATATATATAAATATTTATTAAACTCCCATCGGTTCTTCAAACACCTAAATTTAGAATAGTTAACTCCAAAATCTTATATTGATTTAAGATATACATGCATACTTTGCATGAAGTCACATATATTATTAGTCAAATTGGAAATAAGAAATGAGTTGTTATTTAAATTCATTTATAAGCATAGAAATATAATTGTTATGAATATAAAAGCAAATATATAATTATATGCGCAAAATAATTGAACGAATATACCAAAATTAATATTTTGGTAAATTATGTATTTATTTATAAACTCTATTATTCCCTCAAACTACTCAGTTAATCACTTAGGTCGTTTATTGTAAATTCTCGACATATCAATATTGTATTTTCTCAAAAATAACTTAGGATAAAGTGTTACGTGTATTGTCAATAGTCTTTGTAAAATTTTAAACTTATTTTGTATAATATATCAATAGTTTCTTTGGTACTTTATAACCGTTTTACCACTCCGACACTTTATAACTATTTTACCACAAAAACAAAACAAACCGATAAATTACTTATGAATTATACTTCCAATAAAATGAGAGTTTTGAATTCTCAACATACCAAAATAGTTTTTTTTTTAAATATATAGGGGAAATCATTACCTTTAAAAATAGAATTAACTCAGGATAGAGTGTTACGTGTATTTTATGAAACTCTTTGTAAAATTTTAGACTTATTTTGCGTAATATATCAGTAGTTTCTTCGACGCTTTGTAGCAGTTTTACCACGAAAACAACAAATCGATGAATTACTTACAAATTAAATTTTCAATAAAATGAGAGCTTCAAATTATGAACTGTATACCCAGGGACTAACCCGCCCTCCTATAATGTGTTTTAAGCTTAGTTTTCGATCCCCATATAATGTGAGCTTAGTTTTCGATGCGGTCAATTGACTTTTACGTTCTCGAGTATCTAAAAGTAAATATTGGTGCATACATTCAATTGCAATAAAGTTTCAATATCTATCTTGGGTATGTAAAATAATATAGAGTACTAATTTGCTACACTTGGACGATCTTAAAAACCTAATTACAATGTTTTTATTATAAAACTCAATATTCTATTGAACTAATTATTAAAAACAAACTAGATTTCTTTATGAGTGTTTATGATCACAAAATATATTAGTTTAAAGTTTTAGATTAATAGTAATCATAATAAATTATAATAATATATAAGTTTTTTAAACAATAATTAAAACTAACAAAATAAGTATATCCAACTATACCAATCTGGTTTAATTAGATTTGGTTAAGAGATCATTAGATTTTTTTGGCCCATAAAACTCACCTAAAATTATAACCCTATTTACAAAACTTAAAAATATTTGGTGTTATTTATAGATAAAGATGAAAGATTAACCTAAAATATATAAGAAATTAATTTTGGCAACTGTGATTTATATAGGGCCAGACTAGAAATATAACACATTTTTATAGATCTTACAACGCTGGATCCTACACCCGTTTGATATATCTCTTATCTGATTTTGGACAAATTTAACCATCCCAGAAAACCTAGGTATAAAAGTATTTTATAAATCTCTCAACATTTTCCCCTCTTTTTTTCTCTATCTCTCACAAAACCTCTCAAGCATCAAGTTTTCATCGAAAATTAAAGCGTATTTTTTGAAGAATCCAAAATCACAATAACATTAAGATAAGCCATACAAGCCTTCTAGTATATAGTTTTCTCGTTTTAAGGGTAGAAAATAGGGTATTTCGGTTATGTTTTTAAAAGTATGATTTTTGCATGGTTTTAGGTGCTGTTTTCTTAGATTAGTGTTGCATTATTTTTTGTCATATTAGGATCTGTTGTTTTGCTTTGATTTTGTTGGAAATGGTCCTGTTTGGATAGATCTAGGATTTTGGATCTGGCAGGTGTTCGTCGCACGTCAGTGCTACCAGATTTAATCTCAACGCACGATCGTGCGACCAAGAAAGGTTCATGTCGCGTGCGATCGATGCACAAACCTGGTCGCATGCGACCGTGCGACAATTCTTGTCGCATGCGATTGGTTAAGAACTCTGGTTGCATGTGACGGGAGATCAAACTGTTATACTTGTGTGTTTGCTAATATTTCTTACTTTCTGTTTTCTACAAGATGGTCTTATCAAAGTTACTATCAAGAATCCATTCAAACGAGATAAAGCTTAGGCGCGAGAGGCGGAGGAAGCGCGTGCTTAACATGAGCCTGTGGAGGTTGCTCCTATCAAGGGACAACCAACAAGTTGATAATCTGCAAGTAGCCGGACAAAACGACGCCTCCGCCGTGGTGCTCTAACTGACGATACCGGTCGTCATGACGCTGGTTGGGCTGATGCCGGCAGCAATGGTGCAGGTTTGTCTTCGCACACACCTGACTTACTGGACGAACCAGAGGCACCTGACGCACGTTACGGTAATGAGGCACCTGGCACATATTACGTGGCACCTGATACGCCTTACACACCCGAGGCCGAGAATGCGGAGTTCTTATTGGTGATGTCACACGTCCCTGCTTTCTATCCCGATTAAGCCCTACACGAGGCGTTTAGTGTTTATCACGGAGATGTAAGTTTTAATTCTCAATAACTTTATTGTATAATTTCTTTTTTATTTTATTAGTCACTTACAAGTTTGATACATATTGTAGGATAAGGTTTCCTTGCGATGCTTCGATATATACGATAGTCTCCGCAAATTGCACTTCAAAAAGCAAAGCAGGGTAGGGGCGAACGTGATAGAGACTAACTTTGGCCCTCTCATCGACGCAGTCTCCCGCTGGCATACCAACCTATATTTGGTTGAGGCATTCCTCGTACCGGTCACAAGTATGTCTTTTGATGTTTTAACATTTGATGATTAGATGGAGAGAAGCAAAAATTATGCTAGCATGCTGGGTGTACGGCCAACAGAGTTGATTAAGAATCTTAGAAATTCTAGTAGTGTGACACTTAGTTGGTTGCGTACCTCATGAGGATTTTCCCATGGAGGTCGACACAAATCTTTTGTAAAAAATGAGAAGGTAGAGATGCAGCGTTTGCTCATCGAGCTACCTACCAAAAAGTATAATGACAAAGGTAAAATCCGAGAGCACATTCTGAGAATGTGGATAATTGGCCAAATGTTAAAGCCAAACGGTTTAGAATTACATAATGAATGCAGAGTGGGATTCATATTTCATTCGCTGCCAGAATGGTTTAAGTATTTCCAGTCCACCTATAACTGCATGCGGGAAAATTTAAATATCAATGAGTTGATTTCCCACGTTGCACACGAGGAGTAAAAACTTAATGGCACAACACCTGAGGTTAATGTGATTACATCTGCAAAATGGGCAGGGCCTAAGCGGAAGGTAGATGGCAAAGGACCAGGGTAAAGGTCCGGTCAAGAAGAAAAACATAAGGCCCTAGACAAGTTCACAGATTTTACGATCGAAGTTGAAAAGTAATTCTGTAAGAACATTAAGACCCTTAGATCTGACCGTGGTAGTGAGTATTATGACATATATGATGGATCAGGTGAACAACGTACATGATCCTTTGCACAGTACCTAGAGAAGTGTGGAATAATCCCTCAAAACACTAAAAATATTGTTAGAAGCATGATAAGTCTCTTATAGGTTATATGAGAGACGGAACCAAACACTAAAAATATTGTTGAAAGCATGATAAGTCTCTCATCTCTACCATTATCTCTATGGGGGGAAGCCATCAAATGTGCCGCTTATATACTCAACCATATACCCACTAAAGCTACTGTTAGAACCCCATATGAGCTTTGGAACGGGCGTAGACCTAATTTAAAGTATATACATGTGTGGGGTTATCCAGCTGAGGTGAGGCCTTACAAACCTAACGAAAAGAAAGTGGAGCCAAAAACAGTTAACTGTTTTCTTATAGGTTATTCCGAACATTCCAAGGGGTTAAGTTTTATGATTCTCTCATTGGTAAAATATTTGAGACATGAACAACCAAGTTTCTAGAGGATGTTGAGTTTGTGGGGGAACAAAGAGAACAAATGTTGATTTTAAGGAAGAACCCAAAGAGATTCATGAAGGTTTTAATATGGATACTCAGATATCAGAAGATTGGGCTGTAATACCAATTATTTTGATCCCATTATAACAAGGTAATCCTTAAATTAACATTGATGCTCCACTTGAGGGTTCTAACCAGGATACAATATGGTCCATGTAGAATAAGATGAACTTCAAGATAATATTCCACAAGGGAATCAAAATGACATCGTTCATAATGATCAAACTCTACCTCCTCAAGAAATGAAACAAGAGGAAATAGTTCCCTTAAGAAGGTCCATGAGAGAAAAAAAGAGTACTATAATCTAGAATTTATAGTATATCTTCAGGAGCATGATAAGTTATGTGCCGTAAATCTAGATGATCCTTCATCATACAAACAGGCCATGGCTAGCTTTGAATCTCGAAAGTGGATTGACGCTATGAAGGAAGAGTATAAATCAATACAGGACAATGCGGTATGAGATCTGGTCTCATTATCTGAAGGGAAAAAGATAATTAGTTGTAAATGGGCTTACAAAACCAAACGCGATTCCCTAGGAAATGTGGAAATATATAAAGCACGTTTTGTGGCGAAACTTTATACTCAACGTAAAAGGATTGATTTTAAAGAAACCTTCGCTTCAGTACCGACGAAGTATTCCTTTAGAACAATCATGGCATTAGTTTCACATTTTGGCATTGAGATTCAGAAGATGAATGTTAAGACCACTTTTCTCAATGGTAATATTGAGGAAACGATCTATATGGTGAAACCAAAATACTTTGTGGAAAGTAACTGAAAAGATCTGGTTTGCAGGCTTAAGAAATCCATATATGGGCTTAAACAAGCCTCTCGTCAATGGTATCACAAATTCCTTGAGGTGATAGTCAGTTATGACTTTGAGATCAACTCGGTTCAGGATTGTGTATATCACAAGTTTAGTAGGATTAATTTCATATTTCTTATATTATATGTGGATGAGATATTTATTGCCTCGAACAATAAGGAATTTTCATACACTATAAAAAGATTTATATCAGACAAGTTCGATATAAAGGATCTTGGTAATGCCAGTTTTGTGTTAGGAATCCAGATACATTAGGATCGCTCTCGTGGTATTCTTGGATTATCGTAAAATGCATGCATCGAAAGTGTGTTACAACATTACGGATTGGAAGATTGCAAACCCCTAAGTACCCTTATAGCAAAGGGTGACAGACTTAGTCTGGGTCAATGTCCTAAGACAAAACTTGAGATTGATGAAATAAAAATGGTCCCTTATGCTTCGACAATTGGGAGTTTAATGTATGTTCAAGTTTGTACTAGGCCAGACATTGCCTTGTTGTAAATATGTTGGGGAGATATGTTAGTAACCCACGCATGGATCAATAGAAAGCAGTTAAATGGGTACTCCAGTATCCGTAAGGAACAAATGGGCACATGTAAACATATGAGAAGTCAGATAAACTAGAGATCATTGGGTATTCCGACTCGGTTATCGGTTGATGCGTATACACACTAAAGAGCACGTCAGGAAACATATTATTATTGGTTTGAGGTGCGATATCTTGGAAAAGTGTAAAGTAAACACTTATTGCATCGTCCACCATGGTGGAAGAATTTGTTGTGCGCTTTGAGGCATTGAACCGGTAATTGTGCTTGCGGAATGTCACAGTGCAATACTCTAACAGTAATAGGAACTTATCTACGTCCAAACACATAGACATAAAGTTATTTTCTGTTAAAGTGATAGTTCAGATGGATCAGATAAATATATAGCACATCAGCACAAACTTCATAATAGCTAAGATCATTTAGCAAATGGGGTTTTGCCTAAGATTTTCCAGGGACACACCATTAGTATGGGTATAGTTGATTTAGAAGATTGTTGGTTTCAGTGAGCGAGTTTGTCATAGGATCTGATGTTATATTTTGTAGAATTGTGCATATTAAATTTTATTGCAATATAGATATGCTTGGAAATATTTATTTATATCGGTACTGTATTGGATCTCCAAAGGTAGGAACCATTTAAGAGTGGATATGTATGATTACATGTCATATTACTCTTAGGCCACGCTCCATAATTGGCCCAAGTAATTGATTGACAATGGTAATATGATTATTGTTGCATCCTATTGTTCACATTACGAGAAATGGTCTTTAGTCCTTTATTGTTATCAGTCATGTACGGGGTTGTACCGTTTGCCCATTGACAATGAATATAGTTATTCCATTAAAGTTGAATACGTATTATTGAGTAGCATGTGGTGATTCAAGGGAGAGATTGTTGGAATATATTTATTTAATATATTTATGGACCAACAATAATTTGGACTGACATGCTAAATAAACATATTCGATCATTGTCTTAAGGAAGTCCAAATTAAAATTAATCGAGTTAATTATCTAATTAACTAAATTGGACCTATGGGTGAAAATGCGTTATGGGTTCAAGTGTGGTAACCGGGTTGAAATTAGGCGCTGTAATGAATAGGACCAAAATCTCAACACTTAAGACTGAATTAATAAATCAGGGATATAAATTGAATTATCAATTTATCGGGTTATGGTTCGGACACAAGGAAGTAATAAATGATGAGTTTTACAATGTTGAGCTTCACATTGTAAAGACTATAAGTAAGCGGCTTTGTTAGAAATTATACCATCCTAAACTCTAATAAAAAAACAAACGGCCGCTTCCTTCAGTATTTGGAAACTTTTTTTTCTAACTCGTTATACAGGTTTCTCAAGACAATATACAGAATCGCTAAAGAACGAAAATGAATAAAAAAATACTAATAAAAAACAGCAAGCAAACGCGTAAATATTTTTGGATTTTATTTATTTATTAAATGAATTAAAAATGAGTTCTCTATTTTTTTCACAATTTGTTATATATTATTTAATGCGATGCAAATAATATATTACAGAATACGGTTTAAAAAGTCAGATAGAAGTTATTTTCGGTAGAAAGAAAAGTCATATTGGCTTCTAGTTTTGTTTTTCTGTGAGGGTGTTTAAGCATCTTTTTATTTTCCTTTTGGAACCTTTTGCTAAGGGAAACGAATCATGTTATTATCGATAAATAGAAGTACATATTCCTCTAGTTCCTCAGAAACTATTTTTAATTAATTAACATTATTTTTATCGATCACGTTTCTTTTTATTTCCGAATCATTCTTAGATAATCCCATCAAGTTTTGTTCAATTTTATCACTTTTTTTTTGTTGAATAAAAACAATTTTATCACATTATCAATCCGGTTTGTTGTATCAGCCTATCATAAACATTTTACTTAATTAATTAATAATCATGTGTATATTAAAAGCTTTGCTAAAACTTTCTTTATTACACAGCTCATGTGACTTTTAGGTTTGAAAGAAGTCATAATCTTAGGCCTCCTAAACTTTTAAGGTGGAAGCTGCATTCACATTAAATCATACATGCATTTAATGAAAGTTGGGAAGAATGAATGGTTCTAAGCCTCACCACATTTATGTCGGATATAAAATCGCCTGCCAAATTTTTGGTTGCTGTTTGATAATTCAACAAATAATAATTAGGTGTAATTTCCTAATTAAAAAATAAAACATGTCGTTTGAGTTAATGAGCTCACGACCATGTAACATGTTGGTTTTGAAATGTAATTTCTATAATGTCATGTTTTACATGACTCTCAGTAAACAAACCTAACCTTTTGCATGAGACATGTTCTATGATTAACAAAAGTTAGCATTACCTTTCATATATGAAATATATGAAATGAGATAATGTGTAAAAGCTTTGAGTAGTATGATATCAGAAGTGGTAAAAAACTCAGTTACAATATTCTGTGACCTTTTTAAATAATCAAATATTTAAAACTAAAAATATATGATGCGGTAACATATTTAAAATAATTTATTTAAAAAAAACATAAATCATATTATGTTAATTTAATATATTTTACTGTTTAAATTTTCTTATCTGGATTTATTTTGATATGTTTGATGATGCATTGGTTATTATCGGAAATATTTGGATTAATAAATAATCACGTAAATAAATAGTAGACTACCAAATAGCTTGTTTTATAAAAATATTGTATAGATACATGGTTTTTTTTTAAATTAAAATGATATTTATTGAAATGAAACAGTATAATTGTTTTAGAATAACAAGAAGGTGAATCATCCTTTCAACCTCCTCACAAGAATTCAATCCTTCCTTCAAGATAATCGACTTCAATTGATTCATGAAACAACAAGCACTTTCATGAGAACCAGAGACTTCGAATAGAGGAATGAGGACGAGATGAAGGTCTGAACAAGATTGGTTTAGAATCGAAAAGATTTTAGAGGCTCAGAACAACATGAAAGGGGAGACCAACTATTTAATGAAATAATTTGATTAACAGTGAATGATGAAGGAGAGGGCCTATCGACAAGAGCTTAGCAGCAACACAACAGAAAAGCTGAATGAGGTATGATAAAACGGATTTTTTTTTGTAATACTCGATTATATGTCTTATAACCACCCGAATCTCTGCAATCTAACAAAATAGTCAGGATAATTCCTGCTAAATAGAGTTAGTAACAACCTTGAATTGATAGATAAAGCATAAAACATAATGACACGAGGAATAATAAGGATATGAAGTCAGCGGCTACTCAAAATATAACATAAACCTATACTCTATAATAGGGTTATAGCATTCAAGTATGAAAGAGCTTGATGTTGAGTAAAAATAAGCTTCATCTTGCATTTCAGAGTCTATTTTGCAAGCCAATCGGCTGCTTGGTTTTGGAGTGGAAATGTGAGCTATAATCATTGAAGGATATATTAGGTTTATGCAGCATTTCATAATAGGGGCTAAGTACCATGGATAGTTACCTTTAGCTATCATATTAACCAGAACTAAAGAGTCCAAATCAATATCAGCATTTGACCAACTTTTGTTTTTGTAGATTAGGAAACCATCTAGCAAGACTCTGGTTTCAGCCATTAATAGAGTAAACTTACCATATAAGTTGTTGGATCCTAGGATAATGTCTCTAGAGTTATTAGAAATGATAACCCCACCACTAAAGTCACCATTACAAAGATTTGAGCCATCAAATTTCAGCTTAAATCTTCTAGGATTTAGAGTTTTCCATTGTAAGTAGTTTGGATTGTTTTTAAAATTGAGGTAGTTTAAACAGCCAAGATCAACTGCTGCTTTAGTATCAGTATTCCAGTGTTTAGGCTTGAGCAGATTAACATTGTCAAGACAAAATAAGACATGCTTAATATACTTAAGAGTTGATAGTATAGAATAGTGTTATCCTTTGAACTTAGACTTATTCTTGTTTTGCCAAATGACCAAGTGAATTAAAGGAAGAATGACATATCTTACATGAACCTTCTTGGCAGATGACAAGAACCAATTCCTAGTCACGTGGGCTATAGTCATGAACCTGTTGATCTTAATATTGAACAAATGAGCAAAATAAGACCAAATTGGCCAAGTAAAACTACAAGATACAAATAGATGGCTAAGAGTTTCATAAGAGTCATAGAATTGGCACTTGAAAACAATGATAAAATACCTCTTTTGCGTGATAGAATCTATATAAATGTAGTTATTCAGAATTTTCCATAATAGAAAGCAGAATGTATTGGGAGTTATGGAATTCTAAATTTTGTTGAACATGTTTGATTGATTGTGATAATTTCTTAAATGGTTCCATGTATCTTTGATGTTGAATTTTTAGTCTTTAGAGAGATTCTAAAGATTTGTATCCTCCTTGTTGTAGTTAATAGCAGTGGTTATAATAAGATCTATTCTTACTTGAGATAAGAATCCAGTAAACCTGTTGATATCCTAAGAGTCGCAAAGCCTGAAGAAACTGTCTTTTTCAGTTCTGAACCAACTATTATCTTGATTATCATCTAATATAATGAAAGGAAAGTGGTTATGCTAATTTTCTTACCAGAAATCCATCCCTCCTTTACCTAAACTCCACCTTGTATTAGGTTCAGCAATGTTTTTTATAACAACAAGCTTTTTTCAAGTGAGGGAGCCCTTGTACTTATAATCAGCTTTGAGAAGATGAAAGTTCTTGCAGTATATATTGTGCATGAGGTTAGCCCAGTAGATTTTATTCTCTCTGAAATTTACCCACAACTTGCAAGAAAAGAAGTCTTGAATGTCCGTGAGCTTCATGATGTTCAGCCATCCTTCAACAAAGGTTTTACATATAGTAGGTCATGTAGACAAGTGAATCTTCTGATCTTTAGTAAAGAAGCCAGATAGAAACTTGTTGAGAATATTGATGAAGTTATTTGGTAAATAACAGCTTTGAACCCAATATATAGGAATAACCAAAAATACATAGTTGATAAGTATCAGTCTTCCACCATAAGACAGGTGCTTGTTCTCCCAATATTGAATTTTATTGTTGATTTTGTTTAAGAGAGAGTTGTAGTTACTAGCCCTGTTGTTGGTGCTTAGAGTAATACCCAGATATTCTATAGAAAGAAAATCAGAAATGAACCAGTTTGGTTAGTAAGAGTAGATAATCTAGTGTTGAGAAATCTGGTAGATGTGATAATCTTGGTCTTGTCTTTATTGATGACTTGACCAGAGACATCTTGATAATTTTGAAGGAACCTGCTAAGATTTTCAATAGAGGAGCTAAACCATTTTGCAAAAATGAGTACAACATCTACAAATGCTAAATAAGGAATGATAAAGTCTGTTCTAGAAGCATATTTCATAATTTTGTTAGAATTAAAAATCTTATTTAATCCCCTTAATAAAACCTATTCACAAATTATAAAGAGACTAGAGGAGAGAGGGTCTCCCTGTCTCAAGCATTTTTTGGTTTTGAAGTAACCTATAACATTTCCATTAATTATAATAGATATATAGGAGGACATGGAAAAAGCTAATGGGTTTAAAATCCTTCAAATATGCAGAGTTGATGGACTTAGGGATTATACACAAACATGTGGCTATAATTCCTTGAGGAATATTTTGGCCAAGAATGAAGAAGGACATGGCAAGACAGAGATCACTCTTGATGATGTTCCAACAAGTCTTGAAGAAGCCGCTATTGAAGCCATTCATACTAGTTTCACTTGAAGGATTGAGGTTGTTTATGATGTTAAAAATCTCATCTTCAGATGGAGGAAGCAAAAGTACGTCATTATCCTCCTTAGTTATCAGCTTGGGAATGTTATTGAAGATATTATCTTGCATTCTAGTGTTCTCTTTCTCCATACTTGAATAAATATAACTTTCCATGATCTCTTTGAAGTAAGTTTCAGCAGTTTGGCCAATTAGATTGTTGTAAAAAATCTAGTCTTCTCCCACTTCGATGTTATTTATAGAATGATTTCTTCTCTTCTTAGAAACATATGAATGATAAGTCTTAGTGTTTCTGTCATCCTCCTTAGCCAATTATAATAACATTTTTGCTGCTAGTATGACTTTTCCATCCTTAAGGCTTGAAGGTAGAAATCATTAGCTTTAGCAAGCTCTATTTTATTGGCCAAGGTATTAGAATCCTGATGCTTCATCTCAGATTTCTTGGTTGCCTCCTCTGTTACATGTAATTTATCAAATATGTTTCTGAATTAAGTATTATTCCATACCTTTAGACTTTTCATTAGTCTTCTTAGCTTGTGCCATAATATATATAGAGGATAGTCTTCCATACTTTTCTTCTAGTTTTTTTTCTAAAAAAGTTAAGAATTCATTATCCATAATCCACATGTTTAAGAATTTAAATATTTTCTTAGTGTTAAGGTTGTATTTAGCTATATCAACATACAAAAGAGCATGGTCGGAACAGGTTCTGGCCATGTGAGTAACTTTAGTAATATTGAAATATTCAGCCAAGCATTGTTGTAGAGAACTCTGTCCAAACGCTTCCATTTAGAGTTGTTGGACCATACAAATTTAAAGCCAACATAACCATCATATACCAGGTAACAATATCTTATAACATCATTAAATTCTTCTGAGCTATTATGATAAAAGGTTGAGAAACCAATATGCTCATCTGTAGATGTAAATGCATTGAAGTCACCTAGGATAAGTCATTCCTTAGTGAGGATTGAGACATTCTTGAGAGTATTGCACAGATCTATCATATTTGTGCTTTGACACTTAGCATAAAAAATTGTTAGTAACAATTTTTTATCTAAACCAACATAAGAGACATAAATATGTAAGCATTGAGGATGGTCACGTAAGATTTTAACATTAAATTCATCACTCTACAAAAACCAAATTTTATTTGAAGAATTAGCAATAATATTTTAAAACCAATATTTAATGCAGTATTTTCTACGTTAATTGAATTTATGAGAGGGTCATGAATGACTACCAACTTGACTTTTTTTAGAATGATATACTTAAGCCTTATGATAGAAGGTTTACTTCTAATGACACGAACATTCCAACTAAGCATTTTGATCATCTTTAGATGCAAAATTGGTAGGTTTGTTAGTCTCTAAAAATTTCAAGGACTTGATAATAAGGTTGTTAGGTTTTCTATTTGCTTTATTCATCTTTAAGCTTTATGTTAAGCACTTCCTGAAGGCCTTTGTCAACCTCTTTTATTTTTATTATTGATGAAGATGGCAAGCTTCCAATGTTGCCTTGTATTGGAGTAACATTTCAAGATATTAAGTTTTCATAGTCTTGAGAGGTAGATTGATTATATCCATAATCTAGGGTTTGTACGGCTTCAATTATTTCCTCGGGATCAAGAGATGTTTTATCATGTAATTGAGAATTTTATTGAATTTTGGATCTATCAAGGAACTTAGGCTTAGTGGCTGAGTTGTTTATTGTAGTAACCTTTGTAGTAGACTGATTCTTTGTAAATTTTTGGCTATGTATTCTTGAGTCTGTGTTAAGCACTATAGATCTAACTTTATGATGAATATTATCTTTGATTTTGGGAATCTTGTTGCCATGAGATTCATTAGAATTTCCATCCTCAGTACCGTTATACTATCTTCATTTTACTGAGCATTTCCAGTATTCTTCTTACAAGTATCAAGGCTATGACCAAGATGGAAAACTTATGGAAGTATTAAGGAATGTCTTTATAACTAATACTTATCCAACATCCTGGATTATCACCAAATCCAACCCATATATAGTGTTGGAGTTTTCTTGAAACCTTTATTTCAACCCAGGTGTAACATGCATTGTAGGAGGCTCTGTTTTTCTCTGGGATTTTGATCTTAAAATGGTTTTCTATAGTAGTTGCTATAGTTTGGATGATACTTTTATTGTAAAGATATTATGCCAATTTCTCAATCCTAATCCATACTAGTGTGGTTGAACTTTCACACTTAGGATTGAAATCAACATTCCACTTTAACAGCCTTATAGATGATTTTCATATTGTCCAAACATTTTTTGACCAAATTTTACAGAGTTCCTCTTTTAGATCAAACTCCAGTAAGATATGCCTAGAGTCTAAGACTGCGATATTGTATTCTCCAGTTAGTTTCAGGGAGTTCAAGAACTGGTTGAGAACTTTTTGTTTGGGTAAACCTTGCAAAAATTTACCTATTAAGGTATACTTAGTAGCAATAACTAACTTATCTACAAGAATCCCATAGAGATATGATCCAATTTCTGCTCCACTCTAATAGGTTTGAAATCTTCTTGAGAAATATTTTTCCTTAAAGTGTCAGCAAAAAATAAAACTTGTAGATGATTGGTGGCTGCCATTTTTATAGTTGAATTCCTTGTGATGACATAATTTTTTTCTATTTGCAATGGTTCTTGATGGTTGTTTGAACGATGAAAATTAAGAAAATCTTCAAAGAGGAAGGATGGATTTCTATAGAGTTACCACCTTAACAGAAGTATAACTTTTCATTGAAGAAAAAAGGGTTGAAGAAAGAAGAAGACTAAGATTTGAAGATGAAGAATAAAATAAACTAGCTTTTCTTAGAGCTTTCTTGGAGGACAATAAATTCCATTTTGATCCTATCTTATTTCTAGGTCATTGTATAGATACATGGTCAAATTTGAGTTTTATGAAAAATTCAATTCAAAAATTGAAAACCTAAAACTAAACGACAAGTTTATAGATTAGTTTGTAATGAAACAAATATTCAAAAAATACTGTTTAAAAAATTAGAGTCTTGCTTTTACAACAAGTAAAATTATTGATGGTTGGAAGTTTATATCCAGAAGATTGATAAAGCAGAAAGAAGAACAACACAAAAAATCAATGGTTTTTTTCTATAAGATTTATGTTCAACGTATTAGGATAGACTAAAGTGCCTTCGGTCTATTTTTAGCTAAGTAATATTTAAGAGGATCAAACCAAACAATTGATATTTAAGTAATCCGTAAAATTTTGAGTAATAAATTTTATGTTCTTCAATCAAGTATGTAAAATATGTTTTTTCTCAAAAGATCCACACCTGGATGGATTGCTTATTGTTTGGTAGAGATATGTAAATCTAGGGTTTAAAAGTTCACATTGTTTGACTGTGTGAATATTAAATCATTTTAAGTTATATGTTTTATCAATTGGGTATGGTTTTTTTGCCAATTAATGGTTACATTAAGAATTTAAGGATTATGATGTGGTGATTTTTACAACGATAAGTACCTCATTGCAGCCTTACGCGACATGAAACACCACAACAACATATGTGGTTGTGCAACGATGTCAGGGTTATTGCATCAATAATTACCTCGTTGCAGCAAATAATCTAGTGATTCCTTTGTGGTTAATGCAACAATAAGTACCTTGTTGCATTCTTGCGCAAAATGAAGTGTTGTTGCACCTTATGTGTCTACGCGGTGTCATTTTAGCTGGTAATGCGATAAGTATATCGCTGTAACCTTTCGAGGCATTAAACATCATCATCGTTGCACCCCTATGTGTCTGCACGATGACTTCATGGCTACTAACGTGATAAGCATGTCACAGTAGCCTTTCGAGGCATGAGGTAGTGTTGCACCATATGTGTATTCAAAAGAAACATCATGGTTACTATAATGATGATTATCTTTTTACAACTTCGTGTAGTATTCACATCTTTGGTGACTTCTTCTGACTTGGATAACATGTTATCTTGGAACTTGAGTATGGTTTTGTGGTTCTTCTATGTTTATGTGTTATGTGGATAATATGATTAAAGTCCGTAAATAAGCTATGAAGCTAAAAATATCGCTTAAGTGGTCCATCTTGGTGAATTGATTTATTTAAGATTTTGATGGATTCATAATTGATAATATTACGTACATTACCAACTCTAAATAAGGTTAATATTTTTACATAATTGATCATGAAAATGATACTTCTAACTGTAAATTGGTCATCAAGTATTTGATCAAAATAGTAAAATTAAGCCCAATAAATGTTTTACCAAATAAAGTTGATTGCAATGAGATTAGCAATGACTTACTCAACCTCATATAAATGCAAGCTAATATGTGTGCTCTATTATATCTTATTAGTGATGTAACATTATGGTTTATATGCTAAATCCATATATATTCAATAGTATAAGTTTATATGTTAATTCCTTTTATACTTATGTGTTGTTTGTTATGTGTGCTATTATGATTAATAAACCAAAAGTGAAAATATAATCCATTAATAAATACACCTTCTATTTTAGATAGATTAATTTTTCCAATGGAAAAAATCATAAAATTGTATTTGAACTGTCATGATTTTGATATGCATTAAGGGCTAAACAGCTCATGCCCATCACCCAAGATTATTCTCATAAAGAGAATGATTAATTTGAGACATTAAAACATTAAATAGGTTGGGTTTGGAAATGATGAAACAAGGAATAACTTTGGCATTTTAAGGGGTTATCGTGATTAATGATAAAGTGGAGATTCAAATATTTGTTTTGCAACTTTCTACAATGAAGTTTTATAGTAAATAGACAATAAGATAACATATTATGGAGATGTTAATGATTACCTCAAAGTTAAATTCACTTCATATTTCTCGAGAAAGGTGTTGTAAGATTCGCGTTTTAATATTTTCTTAATAGTTTAAGAACTTTCAAACTTTTTATAACTACCCGCATAAAAAGTGGATAGTTAGTGCACTAGTTCCCCATGCTACTCAGAATGAGGAAAATTTAAAATTAGAACATCCTGAGGTGCACATGGTGACTTCTTAACATTAGAAATGGAAGAAGAGATGATATGGTAAAGTATTTGATAAAACTTCCAGTTCATGAGCAAAATATCCAAAGGAATTACCTGTTGGAGGTTGATGTTTATTTTTTTAGAAGATGAATCACCTGTTTGGATGCAAGTTTCATTCTTTAATCTTCAATTAATGATATTATAGTCGATGTAGCTAGTGGAGGTCCGATATACAATAAAAAACATAAAGATACCTATTAACTGCTTGAAGTCATGTCAAACAACAATTACTCACTAGTTATAGAAACAAATAACATGTTTTAAACAAGTTTTCAAGATACAAAACCAAATAGAGGAAGCCAAGCTTGGAATATACATTGGATAAATTCATTGCGAATATTAAAAAAGTGTTTGAGAGATCGGAGAGTTCTCCAATAAAGTTTTAAATTTTATACAAATTCAAAATACATCAATCAACATCTTGAGAAATTCAAGTTAACCAAAGCCATGATATGTTGTTGGAGTTGAACCTAAGAAAAATCATTAATATCAGCGAAATAAAATCTCTTTTACAAGTGTTAGACAACTTAGAACACCATCAAGTACAGAAGAATGTTGATTACACAAAAATATACTAAACCAACACAATGATGGCCGCAACAAAGACTAATATTATCGCGAGAACTGAATGAAAACATGGACAAAGAGCTTTTATCTTCCCGTTGTCACGACAACCAAATCTTTCGCCACAACAAAACCAAGATAATTAAAATTAATTAACTTGTTTGGGAGCAATTTAAAATGAGCAAAAAATATTGGAAATTGAAAAGTAATTATTTCTAAAGTTTTAAGTGAAAACATAACCCAACCTACGCTTCTTTGTTCTCGTCACTCTATTATTTTTTACCTTTTTTATAAAAAAATTAAAATTTTGGTTTATCTTTCTCTAAGGATTGTATAATGTATATTTTTTTTATTTCTTTTTCATATTTCTATGATAATGTAATTTAAATTTATTTTTATCAATTCTTCCGTTGACAACCAATTAAATTTCCGTTCTAGAATCATAGACAAAACAAGACTCAACTAAAAATAAAAATCATGTATTTTTTTCTATTTTACTTATTTTATGGTTTATTGAAATATTATAGATAATAATTAAATCTTAATTGTCAGGTATGGGCTATGAATGTTTTTTTATCTAAACAACGTCGCAAATAAAAATTTATGATCACTAAATATTATATATCCTATATTTTAAGACCTTCAGAACTTAATTCAGATATAGTGTATTCCTAATTGGCTATAGAATATATAATTGCATGTTTAAATTTTTATTTGATTAAATGTTTACTGTTTTTTTATTTATAATTTTTGAAAATAGATTATATATGTTTATTTTGAATATAATATTCGACATCAAACTTTATAGATTGAAAAATATTATTTAAAAAAAATAGTAGTCGTCATATATATATATATATATATATATAAATTCATTAATGTTTACCAATTCTTATCTCTAATCAACATAGAAATTTACATAAAAATGAAAGAAATTCATGTTAATTTTTATATCTGTCTTGTTTGGTATTGTAGCCTCATCAAATCATGTGATGAGTTTCTTCACTTAATGCTCATAGTCAACTCGAAATGAGTCATTTATCAAACACTTGTTAACTAAATTAGTTAGAAATCTTAAAAACTAATTATCCCACAAGTCAAATAACAAGTTTAAAACCATTATATTTATTTCAACTTTATATGCCATTTTGGGTGTTGATCTATGCCAACTGGTTTGTGATCGATTCGTTGTCACCTCGAAATTAGGAGCGATGATTTTTTATATATATTGATGCCTTATAATAAGAAAAAGTTATATTATTCCGGTTTATTGGAAAAATATTTAAAAGCATATAAGTAAATAATTCTATAATATAAATATATTTTCAAAAACAAATTGAATAATTTAGAATTATGTAAATTTTTATTCAATAACACGTGATTAAGGATTATACCAAGTCTCACTAACTTTTTTTGAAAATATATAATTCTTAGTTTTATTTTTTATAGTTGAATAATATCTTTTAAATATAATTTTTTGTGATATTTATCTTTTGTTCACGGTTAGAAAAATAATAAATGTAAGGTATTTTCACCAATGGATATTTATCATTGATTTTTAAATATTTTTATGCTAATTCATTAACTAGTTCAATTAATAATTTATTAATATTCTCATAATACTTATTTTTAGATTTTGTAGGTAATTAAGAGATTATTTGGAAAATAGCTAAAAAAACTAAAAAAAGCTAAAATGGAGAAAAAATAAATATCAAGGACTCAAAGAAAAAAATGAAATAAACGTACATGTTATAACTTTTTCAAATAAAATCTTCAATAAGTTTTATTTATATGGATATGATGCGAAAGGCTCGTTGTTTTAATTAAAGAATAAAGTCACTTTGTATAGCTATAAATAATGGATATTATGGCTTCATAAAAGTACTACGATAGATATAAGAAAATAATGATTTCTTTCCGGGTGTTCACACAAATTTATGGTTTTGAAACTTTTGCGAGGCATAACGAATAAAGAAAAATCTACCGTCGAAATAGAAAGAGTTTATATTGTTTTAATATTTCTTCTTCTTTTAATTTGTAATCGTAGTCATAATTAGTAGTAGCTAATATTTTATTTTATGGGTTGTTGAACCTATGTCTATTTACTAATGTGATTCATACATATATTTTATCATTTAATTCAATTATATATTTTTTTCTTAATATTGTTATTAAACATAGTCCTTTATATTACTTATATTTTAAATTTATTGATTATTTACTTAGGCCGAGACCAGAGATAAAATCAATTTATGAAGTATAAAAATATCATAGGTGGAATCAATGGTATATGTACTTTTCATGGCCTGTCGAAACATGCATTAATTTTTAATTGTTTATGATCCAATTTTAAGTTTTACGGGACTATAAATATAACAACCCTTCCAAAAATATATATAATTTGAGACTGGAATATGATAAAAAAAAATGAGAGCCTTCTTTAAAGGAAATATATATATAAATATTACTTTGGTTAAATTGTAAAAAGTAATATGCAATATAGTTGGTGCATGTTCAATAACCATGATTCAATGTCCAAACCTTGATATCCGGATCATGATTTGATGAAATAAAATAATAGTTAGGCACTCAATTTAGTACTTATAAATATAATTAATTATTTCTTTTGTATTAGATATTTGATTCCCAAGTACTTATTACTATAGCTATAATTTGTACACCTGTGACTTTATCTATCAATATTAATATATTATCCATGAGAAATAAGAAATCCTAAACAAGTTCATAACATTTGATATAATGGTTGAATTGTTTTTGGTAAGAACATTAATAGTGACATATCTGAACATAATTTTGAATACTATGGAAAATATGATAGTTCAGGTGAACAACGTCATAAACCATTTATAAAGTATCTAAAAGAGTGTAGTATAATTCCTCACTATGCAGTTTTAGGTTCGTCTATATGAAATGAAACCTTATGTTTATGGACATGGTGAAAAAAATGATTAGTCATTTGAATTTACCATCATCACTATAAGGTGAAGAAATTAAATGTGTTGCAATAATTTCCAAACATAGTTCATACAAAATCACTCACTGAGACCCCACATGAGCTTTGGAATCAAAGAAAACATACCTTAAAGCATATGCATATTTGCAGATGTTCATATGAAGCAAAGTTTATAGGTTGAATGAGATAGAATTAGACTCTAAGACGGTTTGCTATTATTTTGTTAGATATTTAGATCATCCAAGAGGTTTAAAATTTTATGGTCATTATACTAAAAATTAATTGAGACAAAAACAACAAAGCTTTTTGAGGATGGTGAGTTTGAGAGAAATAATTCAGAGATGATTCATGAAGCGTTTAACGAATATACTTAGGATCAAATGATTTATTTAAAATTCTAATTATTTGAGTCTTGTTAAAACACATAGATATTCAAGATATGGTTGTCTTCCTTCAAGGGAATAAAATGAAGTTGTTTAAGAAAATAAAAATCTACCTTCTTAAGAAGTGCAAACTAAAGTGATAGTACTAATGTAGTTGCACAAGCTCATGACTATTTGGACAAACATAAACGGGGTTTATTTGGGCTCAATTATCCGAATTAAGCGCCACGACTACTCAAATTGAGTGCGTCGAGAAGCTCAACGAATTTCAAAAGCAACACGAGGTGAAGCCGGGTGATGAAGTTCATGCCCTAAAATCTGTCGTTTAGGCTCTTTTTTTTTTACTATTTTTGTTATTTTATGCATTTTTCCTATTTTTTACATTTAATTAAAATACTTAACCCGCTCCAATCGCTTTGGATTGGACTGCGATTTATTTTATATTGTGAGGAACAATTTGTAATTTTGGCATAGGGTTTCGAGAACTTCTATAAAAGTCTCTCAAACCCTACTTTTACCTTAATTTTTTTTTGAATCAAATTTGAGATTATTTTTCTCTAAGTCTCTGTATCTCTAACATAGGGTAAGATTTTATATCTATTATTTTGTTTTATCTTTCTTGATTTCTTGCAGCCTTCGACTCTGCTTCGACAATCATCGTCATCAAGTACCCTAAAAAAGTTCACTAGAAAGAAATAACGATATACAGTCATGTGGTGTAAAAATTAATGACTTGTTGTGTTTATGTAAAGGGACTAGTTATCAAATGATGTTATAAATGAAGATTATAAGTTAATGTAAGATAATGTTGCACCATATGTCTCATTACCTGAAAGAAATAAGTCAAGCAGTTGTAAGTGAATTTACAAAACTAAACGATATTACAAGGGTAACATGGAAATAAATAAAGAATAACTTGTGGCAAAGAAGTATACTCAACGTGAAATGACTTTCTTTAGATAGACCTTTTTTTAGTTTCATCAAATGCCTTTGTTAGGACAATCATGATATTAGTTGCACACTTTGGCATTGAGCTTCATCAAATGGATGTAAATATTTATTTTCTTAATAATGACATTGAGGAACTGAGATATATGGTGCAATTTGAGAACCTTAAAATCGGTGATTTAAATTCGATGGTATGAAAAAATAAAAAACTTTTTAATATGATAAAAAAATATTTTTTTATAGTGGTGCTAATAAAATTTCACTGAACATACGATTGTCCACAAATAATCGGTCTAAAAAATTCACTGGAGTAAGTTCATATTTTTAATATTATATGTTTGTGACATACAACTGGATACGAATAATAAGGAATTGTAACATACTACCAAGAAACTTATGTTGAAGAAATTTCATATGAAAGATCTTGGTGATACAAATTTTGTATTAGAAATCCAAATTTACGAGATTATTTTTATCGAGGTATCATAAAATTTAACAAAAGACATATATATAGAGTATGTTACAATGATATGTAATGAAAAATACCAAGCCCTTGAATACATTTATAGTAAAATAATATAAATTAAGTTTAACTCAATATTTATAAAGAAAGTTTGAGATTGACGAAATGCAAAAGATTACGTATATTTCGGTAGTCGGGAGTTTGTTGTATGCTTAAGTTTATATAAGGTCAGATATTTATTTTGTTATTGGGGTTATTGGGAAGGTATGGAAGTAATCATGAGATAAATTATTGGAAATAAGTCAAAAGAGTTCTTTGTTATTTGCAACGATAAAAAGATAAATGTTGATGTAAAAATCTAGATAATTTGAAGATCATTGGTTATTTTGACTCAAATTTGGTGGTTCTATGGACACATTTCGCAGCCATTCATACAACATATTCTATTAATTGAAGATTTAATATCATAGAAAAGTGTAAAACAAACACTAGTTGGATCTTTCACTATGATATCAAAGCTTGTTCTATGCTTTGAGGCGTCCAACCATGAACTATTTTCTAGATATGTTTAGTTTTTATTATAAAAACATATGTATGGTATTTTTTATTAATAATTTCGGTCTATATATCGTTTAATTCATGTGTCTGGTTATTTAGACCTTTGTTAAAGTTGTTTTTAGTACATATATTTATATATAATTTTGTAAACTTCAAAGACAAAAATTTCCAAATTATCCAGACTTACGTCGTCATGATGGTAGGTATACTCAAGTTATGTTATGGCAACAACATGTTATTATATTCTTATAATAATTTACATCACATCGTGGCTAGCTTCATGCTCGTTGCAAACATGTGATGCATACAATTATAAGGCTCTCATGTACCCTCGATATGGTAACATGAGTTTTTTATCGTGATGATAATTCATTATTAATAGATTTGTAGGTGTATATGGCGGAAAAATATATTTTATACTAGATCTTTTCAATGTCAAGGTGAATATAATATTTTTTAAATATTGTTTTAGTTTTAGTTTCTTTTTAATGTACAACCTTACCACTCAACTTATATGATAATATAGATGTGAGAATATTAGATAGATTAATATACATATCAGATGTGAGATGTTTAGAGTATAAATTTATAATTAATAATTTATATTTATATGTTCTTCATGTCCTCTTAGATGATATCTAGGACATCAATATGATGCAAAAGGCTATTGATATATCATAAAATCAATTCAAATTAAAATATTTATTTTAGAGATGTTTTGTATTTAACTGTGTGATGAGGTGCAAACATAAATCGATCTATAAGAAAGATTGTGTTTGCATAAGTCACATGCTGAACATTTAGATATATAAAAGTTTAGTATGTCCTAATAAAAAAACGTAGTCGTTATACAAATTGTTATTAATAATTTTACTCATTACAGAAGTTTAGACACTCAGTTGTGACTTGTTATATGAATAAGCTCACCTAAATAAAGATTAATCTTACATGTTTCATACATGAATACTCACACATAATATATTCAGAATAGTACACGTTATATGTTCATAGATTGCGTATCATTCAATGTTGATAGTTGTCTACAATTTTATAGTCTCGAAGAATCAACCCAAAATATGATTCTCTTACTTTCATATGTAATAATGGACCAATAATAGATCTCTAAAACAATTATTTGTAATTAAGTATAATCGAAATATTGAATGTTTTATAAAGAATGCTATGATATTTATCAGACCATGACAAGATATAAACTCATTCATGTTACTCCAAATATTAACCGAATAATGATGATAAGATCCAATTGCATAAGTTTTTCGATAATTCAAAAGCATATCTTAGGCTTATCATGGAAACATACTCAAGTGAATCATTAACGCAATTGTAAATTTTACAACCAAAATTTAGATTTTTCAGACTTTGTTCAAACTAAACAAAAAAGAAGGTTAAGACTCTAATGTTGGAGCTGTACTTTATTATATAAGGGAAATAATAAAAAAGTTAAGCATATTATGTATAAGGTATTCTATATATTTAGGTTTTAAATTCCGTACAAGTGATATTATCTAATCATATTGCAAATAACTTTGTATTGTAGTATTTTCTAGCCTATGTTTAGTTGTGTTGAGATTGTATATTATTATAAGCATAAAATTTGTATAATATAAGACAAAGTTTCAGTTCGAACACAAACAAACCTCTATGATGAAAATTTATAAAGATGACACGAATAGACAAGAGTCATTATTTAGTAACACGTGATTTCAGATCATAAAAGGTTATAAAAAATATATATATATATATATATACATATATGAATTTATTATATAGAGGCATGTGACAAATTCTGAATAGTTTATAATTTAGCTCGACTAAAATTTATTCTCTCATATTTATAATATAGTATGAAATTCGGTTTGTTTTGTATTTCATTAAACACTTTATGGTTTTTATGATAATAATCGTTAATTTTTGTGTTTTTTTAAATATTAAATTATTAAGAATTTAGTGCATTAAAACATATTTACAACCATTTTCAATATGTTCATTAATTAAATTAAATTAAAATTTAGAAGATAACATATATAAACACAGTACAATTATTTTTTGCATACAATTATGAAAATTAATATATAAGAACTTATACAAATTAAAAATACTTTTCCAACTACTATTTATGTCATATATTGAAGAACATGATAAAAAGAGAGTTGTTAAATATCTTTTAAGCTCACTTGATTATTCTTACTGATATTTATGTTGATCTATAAAAAGAAAGTATACCACGTAAAGTGAATTCAGTGGACATAGAGCAACAAAAGTCTTGGATCAAAATCATACATAGCTTATGGACAGTTCTCTTCGGTCTTATAGAATATGCATACATAATTTATTTTTATCGTAGAAAATTTCTGTCACTATTTTTATACATACTGTATGATAAATCATATGTCAGTAATTGGCTCAGGTGAACGAGATTAAAACAATTCGGTAAAAGAATTAAGGCATCATATCCGATGACTATGGTATAGAGTACGAATAAATAGAATTTTCATGAACAATATTGAGATTTGTTTTGTCTAGTTAATTATGTAAAATATACATTCTTTAAATAATACCCAAAGTACCACCACGTTAACTTTAGACACATGAAAATCCTAGTTCAAAATATTTGTACACTTAAGTATTTCCAGCATAAGCAAATCCATACATACCTAACAAAGAAAAAAATAGAAACTAATAAAGTTAAAAGTTGTTATGTATTAAATATACTATACTAAAAATATTAAGTTTTGCGAGTCGATAACCAAGTTCAAAGTCCAAACAAAATAATAATTTGTAGGACGTTAAGATGGTTGGGAAATAAGTATTGATCAAATTTTGTTTTTGAGGAAGAATCAGAAATTTATGCTGAAGTCAAAATAAAATGAAAACAATATGTACTTTTATCTGCTTTAAGTATCGAGATCTATCCATCATTGTAATTTTGGCTTTATAATGTATCATATAAAAGACTAAAAACATGAGTTGAAACAACTGTATTAATCCATCAAGTGTCATTTAACACTGAAACACTCTATTATGAAGTATAAGGGATATGAAAATATCCATGAGCACATAATACAGATGACTGTACTTAACAATATTTTCTATTATTGAACAAAATTTTAACAAGCAAAAATGACAAATTTATTTTAATAAAATAGATGAACCAAATTCAAAGAAAAACATTTGATATGTAATCTAAGTTTTTTCAAGTTAAGATTGGACGTATATTAATATGAAATGGTTTATCGTAATATCTATAAGAGGGCTTCAGAACAATGTGTTATACATTACATACATAGACCAATTGTTTATAAAACTATATGGTTCAAGATCAATATATGAAAATAAGTATGCCTTTATTTGGGTTGATTTAACTATTTATTTACATCTTTAATGGAACCATTCAACATCGAATTCTAGTTGTGCATGAGTATGAGGTGTGTGAACGCCAAAAATCATGGTATGAAACCGTTTACTCACTTTTAGATAAATGTGTTCATACTCTTACTTTTAGCTAAATTATGCACATGACAATGATCTTCAGTCGTACATGTATAAACTTGTTTCATGTATGACATACGAGTAAGAATCTTTTTACAATGTATCAGGGTTGTTAGTATAACTCAAAAGAAATGACATCTGAAGTGGTCATGTGTTACTTATGTCTAACACTAATAATTCATGAAGGATAACTGTATTAATATCTCATCACACCAAAACAGTTTTGATAAATGTTTGCGATCAAATCATTCTAACATAGATTGATTTATATAGATATGTTAAAGGGTGTCTATATCTTTTAGATGGTTTGAATTTTGAAGGAGATGAATTTTAATCATTATCTTCCTAAAATGAACAATCTTCAAACATAAAGGGCATCACACAATACATCTCAAAGTCTAATTTTCCATCAGGTGTAAAATATCACCACTTACATTTCGAGGGCACACATTTGCATCATCCATAAACATATAAACTAAAATGCATTTAGAATAGGAAATCATAATAAACTTTCCCAAAAACACATAGAGTTCACACTGTTACTTAATATAAAAATATATGTGCATATGAAATGGTAATCTAACATTAAAAACCATAGCTTACCAAAGAATAAACATTCATGATAGAACTGAAGAGGTTCATCATAGTACAAAACATCACCCAAAAACATAGTACACATATCAGTGGGAACCGCGACAACTATACATAAAACCTCTCTCTCAACGGTTTGTAGTAATTATGCATGCTAAGTATCTTCTCATGAAGAATCTTTTTGTACTTATTCTATTGAGATTAAAGCCACGAGTCCAATCATATTAGATCTCAATGTTCTCGTCTCTCTAGGGACCATAAGTCATGTTAGACTTATATAACTTAATTATTTTTTTAATTTTGGGACTAAATAATTTTCTCTCACGATCCTCAGCTTAAGTGGTATCTAAACAATAAAGGTCTATAACACTCTTTTCTTATTATCTAGTGGTCTAATTCAAATCAATAATGATTATATTTAAGTATTAGACTATTATTTATAATACTTATAATACTTTAAATTTACATTGAGAAAATATTCCAATTTAGGATATGCTTACATGAGTTTTTTTTTAATTTCATTTTTATCTTTATTTAGAAGTTTTTTATTTCAATTTTATATTTATTTCAAAGGATAGTATTTCATGAAGATATCAATAAAATATTTTGTCTAGAGAAAATAGATATTTGTGTCCGTGTTCAAATAACTATGAAAACTAATATGGGGCATTTTAGTGAATCTATATTAAGCAAATTTCACATGTGTTGAATGCAGCAAAAAAGTGTTATTATAGTTCAACTAAATATAAAGAAATCCTAGATTGGAATATCTCATAATAGATGAATTCATAATATTCATGCATGTTGTTACAAATCTAATTAATTAAAGTAATCGTTATTGAGAATATTCGAGTTACATATAATATTAATAATACATATGTGTGCTATCTAGTCTCATGGAAGTATACAATTGTAGATATTAGTTGAACCAATATGTATCTTAAGGGAATATCTATTTATCGAACAATTTAGTATTATACATTTAAATCCAAATAAAAGTTATGATCCCCTAAAAGGTTAGTACATCAGACTATAGCAGATTAGGAAACTTGTGGGTTAAATAAGCAAGATTAGAAGAGTTAGAAGAAAAATCTAAAGAAAGAGTTTAATTCATGGACTGCTAATAATTTAGTTGAAATATTTCATTGAGTATATAAGGGTCCAATTAAAATTTTATTCACTTTTTGGCAAAAACAATACTTCTAGAAAAAATTAGGTTTCTCACTTTCTCTTCTTATTCTCTCTTCTCCTAGTTGTAGGTTTTTTTAATCGTCCACTCGCTCAAGTACCACTCACTTCCTATCTTTCACAAATTAGATTTATTGCACCTATCGAGTCTGCATAAAGAGCATAATTGATCTCTTACAAATTGAAACCCACACATCTTATGCAATACATCAATTATAGAAAATTGCTATTTTCTAGATGTATCTTTTAAGCTCTAGAATGATTTTTAGAACACATTGGTTTATAACTTATTTTTATGCAACGTGTTATTGATTAGCTAATCAATATAATTTTAAAAAATTAACAAAAAATAAGTTTTATTTTATAAATAATTTAGTTTAGAAGTATAATAAATTATCTAATCCTGATGAGATATGAACTAACTATTAGCTAATGATGTTAATTAACATCATAATACTTCATATTTTTGGAAAATTATCGAAAAATGATAGAGAAATTATATAATTATGGTAAAAAAAATTGGTCATGAATGTGAAAAGAATGATTTGACACATATTCGAGGAATCAAATGTTGAGTCACTTGAGGCTCAGATACATTGTTGCACTATGTATTTCAAACCATATTAAAACAAGTGAAAGAAATTTATTATCTTAACTCGATTAAAAAAAGATTATGCTAAATCTCAAGCCCAATTTGTTGGATTTTGGGTATGAAAAAGTTTAGGCTAACGGTTTTTAAAAACTATAAATTTAGAAGGCATGGGTCTTGATTTTGAAGACTATATCTGATGAGGGTAAAATAGGAAGATCTTCTAGTAATTTAGCATTTATGATTTTTGTAGAGAGTAGTAAGAGAAAATACATGCCTGTCTTTAATATCTTCAAAAAAGTATATTTAATACTGTTAGTTGAGGTATATATACTTTTTTCTATGATCCATGGGCCTTTCGGGTCAGACCTTCTATTTGGGTCCTTCCTATGAGTCCCTGGGACCAAGAGTTAAAGTGCTAGGCACACAACTGAGTCATTGGTCTACTCAAGACACTGCTCAATCAACTAGTTTTATTCATCCTATCTGAATTACCCCTTCAGATAAAAATAGAATTACTATAGTACTCCTCCGATGATATTTGATCCGATCAATATCCAATCTTATTTTTATTATTTTTAGTTACATTTATTTTTTCTCACCATACTTAATTCAAAGGTTCGATTATTGGTAACCTTTATACTATACGAACCTTCAAGAACTTTGGTTTGTGATGTTAATAACAAGGTAGAAGATTTTCCTTCTAGTGGCAGTCGGATAGGTGAGTCATTGACTAGTAAAAAGGAAATTGCAGTCCGTTCCTAGACCAAACTATAAGTTTTTAATGTATATTTCTTCTTGGAATATCTATAGGTTGAATAACCTAAGACGCGAACAAAGATGTCACTGAATTTATCATTAGTAATAGTATCTCGATCGTGATCTTTTTGGAAACAAAAGTCTACTTGAATAATGTTGAATATATTACTAGAACAATAGCCTCATTTTGGATTTATATCAATAAACACTTCTCTCATCATCCGATCATGATCTGGATTATATAGAGCCCAAATATGTTTTCCAAATCTATCTTTTATCCATCCTCGTAACTAATTCACTGTAAAGTTTATAGTCTCAATTATCCTATTTATTTCTTCATAACGGTCATTTATGTTTGCAATGATGGTTTTGGTTTCCATTAGGTCGCTCTTAGAGATTTCATTGTAGTCATAATCTTGAGGAACAAATTATCTTGTTTCATTAGAGATCTATCGACCAATTTAATTACTAATGTTATCAATGTTAGTTGTGTGATCTTAGATCGTATGGTTACCAATTCACTTGGATAAAACAAAACCATAAATCTCATTGCTTCTAGAATTGAGATGTTCTGAGTTAACAATGATTAAGATGATTATTTCTCCATGTGCATTTCTCATTTTGGACCTCTCTGATCTTCATACCACACCAAAGTTACTATTAATATGGGTACTCTAAGGTCTCGTACTAAAAAAATCATTTAAAGTATTTAACATGTGGTGATCTCACCATTTATAAAGATATGGTGTCTGACTACTAGAACATTTCGATCTATGCTCATGGTATGAGTCTAGTTTTTCCAAAACTCACCCGTCTTCAATTTTACCTTTGGATCTCAATCATAAAGAATGTAACGACATAATATCTAGAGTGCCTAATATCCAAATATTATTTTTCAACACAATCTCTTTCAGTTGATTACCTCATGTATCCTCTTCTAGTCTTTTATAAGATTATTATAATCCAGAAAAAATATGATTACAAATTATTATAAGAATATACCAGTCATTTTCAAAAATTTAATATTTTTAATTTAATTTACATTAAGAAAAAGTTACAAATTAATTGGTTTGTTGTGAATGAGTCGAATAGTGTCTTGACAGTGTACTGTGTCCGGCAGGACAGTTTTGTGTTGGATAGTGATATTGTCCAATTACTTCGAATAGTGCATTGACATTGTACTGTGTCCGGCAGGACAGTTTTGTGTTGGATACTGATATTGTCCAATTACTTCAATTAGTCTTGTGGTATGAGCCCATTAGGCCCATATTCTAGTAAGTCTATTAATTCCCTATAAATAGATTACTACGGCGACACAAAACACAATCCGAAATCTGTAACCTTTTCTATCATAGTGAAACTCTTTTCTCTTGCGGCGCCCGTGGACGTAGACAATTGTCGAACCATATTAAATCCTGTGTTTCATTTAAATCTTTCATTCGCATATATTCTGTGCTTGAGCCATTTTGTGATAATTGCATAGTATTTTATAACATGGTTAGTTAATTATCATCTGATTGCTAAATAATCTTATTAATATATATTTATCAATACCATGTAGAGAAGAAAAGAATTACCTCGAGTTCTTCTTAATCATATTTACACTATTTGATCAGATCCTAAATATTGTATATGTTATTTTATGAGATTGATGTTTTCTGAAGTAATTTACCTGACATTGAAACGGAGTAACGAAAAATCTAAGTAACTACTATTGGTACAAGTTTGAAATAGAAAGAATTTTATTTGGGCCGGTTATCTCGGTTCGGGAGTTGATGGTGCGTTTTATCGGTTTGGACCGAAAGAGACTGATTAAGTGTTAGGAAATGGAACGGGAACGGACTGTTAAATTTTTTACTTGATTTGGTTCGGTCGGGTCAGATCCGATTCTGTTTGGTTTTATTCTGTTTGGTTTTGTTTCAATTAGGTCGGTTTTGGGCCGGTTTTTATCTATTTTAAAAAGTAATAATTTGAATTATAATTTGATTATTAAATATTTTTACTTAAATAAAATAATATTACGATTAAAGTTATTATTATTTTTTTTATAGCAAAAGAAGATATTTTATTAAAGAAGGGGCAGAAAGTATCGAATTACAAACGACAGGCCCTTAAAGTAATAAGACCAGAAAAGAAGGGAAAGGGGTCAAAATTAACAAAAGAGTCAATCTGATCCCTAACCCTAATCGAAACCAAAAACACCAGAGGCCATGCCTCCTCAACCTCAACCCTACGCCTCCTCGAGCTCAACACAGCCTCTCCACCCAGACCAGATCCCAAACACTCCGATCAAACCCAATGATCTGCTGGAGCTTCACGGTTGACGCTCACCTTTAGGACCCTTTCTCTTTAGTCATGAGGAGAGAGGTTTTGAACTGGGTGATGTGCACCAAAGCATCAGACGGTCCTGGGTTTCTTCACCTTCCAAACCCTTGAAAACCAGCTTCAAACCCCAAATCGAACCGATTTCCCCAATCAAATCAGCAACAACCTTCTTCATCAACCCACCCAGAAACTCACACACTTCAAATAAACCTAGCCAGGATCAATGTAGCCCACCCCCAAGCTTTCTAACGTAATAATCGCTAGCAAAGGAGTTGGAGTATCGATGTTAGTGAAATGGCGGGAAAAATTCTCCAGCAAGACATATTTCGCAACCCAATCTGCATCTGCATTTTGGGTTCGAGAAATGTGGCAGATCTTCATTGAAGGGAGGAAAAGATTTCGTCAAACAGGAATCAGAGGGTTATTCAATTCGATACCAGAAGCCATATTGTTGACAAGAGTGAGACAGTCAGACTCGACGTCCACCTCTTGCCAACCACGATTCTTGCACAGAAGGAGAGCTTCAAGCAAAGCTTTGCTCTCAGCCTGAAGGGGATTCAACTTTCCAAAGACAAAGCCAGCTCCAGCAACAATGTAACCCTGATGATTTCTCACGATCAGGCCTCCAGAGGCTTCACCAGTGAAGCTGCACGCGCCATCAATATTGACTTTGAGTCTACCAGCGATCGGAGGCCACCATTTAAGGTACATAGCTTTTCCCTTTCCAATAGATAGACACCCAAGAGCAGCACCTGCATCAGTAACATTAAACCAGTGTTTATCCTTTAGCTTATTAGTAGAGTCAATACCTAGAATAACTTTTTTAATACGATTAACAGCAGTAGTAAAGCAGTCATATGTATTATGAAACTTGGCCTTGTTTCTATTCATCCAAATCACCCAGAGAATGACTTGAGGAATAAGGAGAGAAATATGAAATTTACTATTAGATGACCAGAACCAGCAACGCATAATATGACTTAGGGACATAAACCTCCTCACCGTAACTCTGAATAGAATACCGAAATAGTTCCATAAGGACCAATCGAAGCTGCAACTGATGAAGAGATGATTCTTATCTTCACAGTTGCAGCAGAATTGGCATTTAGAGACCATCACAAAGTGCATATTAGAGAGAATGCTATCAATGGGAGCAAAGTTTTTTAAAAGTTTCCAACTTAGAAAAGAGAACTTAGAAGGGATAAAAGAGTGCCAGATTTTCTTAAAGATAGTTTATTTAGAATGGAGAGATCTGATACTATCCCAAGTAACCTTAGTATTGAAACAACAATCATTAGAAAGCTTCCATTTAATAATAGCATCCTGATCCAGATTGATATTGACTTTAGTAATATGAGATAATCTGTCCTGAGAAAGAAAAGATGATAGAGTAGAAGTGTCCCACTGACCATCTTTCCAATAGGAGTGAACCTTAACAGGAAGAAAACATCTATTAGAACCAAAGTCATTAGCAATAGGAGGCATATCATGCCAAGAATCTCTCCAAAAGTCAATATCCCCCATTCCTAGGCTCCAATACACACTCTGATCAGCCTGATTCTTAACAGAACTAAGTCTCTTCCAAGTAATAGAGTCAGTAACTTTACACTCAACATTTAGAGGATGAGTGAAGTTACAATAGGTAGTGTGCATAAGGTCGGCCCAAAGAGAACTTCTTTTCCTAAAAAGAAACCAAAGCTTAAAAGAGAAAGTGAGTTGAATGTCAGACAAAAGCTTGACATTTAACCCACCCTCATCAAAAAGCTTACACAAACTTTTCCAAGAAGACCAATGAATAGCATTTTCAGTAAAATTAGACCTCCATAGAAACTTATTGAAATAATGCTCAAGCTTATTAATAATGCCATTAGGGATCTGACTATTCTGCATCCAAAAGTAAATAATGGGGTATAAAACATTCTTTATAAGGGAGAGTCTGCCCCCAAACGAAAGACTCTTCATATCCCAGTCATGAATTCTGTTATAAATTTTAGTGAGAAGAGGAAGATAATTCTTTCCTTTATTGTTTGCAGATATTATGATACCCAAGTAAGTGAAAGGAGCATTCTCAGTATTGAAGCCCGTGGAGGACTTGATCCTGGCAGAATTGGCATGGGAGCAAGTAGAAGAGGTAATGAGCTTTGTCTTTTGCTTGTTAATCAGCTGGCCTGATTCACTTTGGTACTTGTTCAACAGGTCACTAATGCAATCAATGGAGGAGGGAGAACTGTTGGAGAAGATGATAATATCATCTGCAAAATCCAAACAAGGTAAGATAAAGCCAGATTTTAAGTAGTATCTCAGACTATTATTAGATTGGTAAAGGTTAGCAATGCCCCTAAGCAAAGCCTCCTCAGCAAGAATGAAAAGACAAGGGGACAAAGGGTCACCCTGTCTTAATCCATTCTTCTTAGGGAAATAACCCACACTATCCCCATTAACCAAAACAGAAACCATAACATTAGAAATCAGCCTATTGATGAGACCCAGAATATCATTAGAAAAACCAAAGCCCTGAAGAGTTTTAATGACAAAGGTATGAGACATTCTGTCAAATGCCTTTGTCATATCTAATTGAAGAATAATATTGCCTTTAAAATGCATTCTTTAATATTATGAAGCATTTCCTTAATAATCAGGACATTATCATGGATAATCCTATCTTTAACAAAAGCACTTTGCCCTCTAGAAATGATATTAGGAAGAATGTAGGCAATTCTCTGATTAATAAGACCAGAAATAAGTCTGTTAAAAATAGTACACAAGCTAATAGGTCTATAATTGGACCAAGTGATAGGGTTAGGACCCTTAGGAATTAAGCAGATCCTAGTGGCAAAAACATTACTGAGAATACTATGACCCTGAAGATAAGAATTCAGAGCACTACAAACATCCCTATAAATAAGATTCCAACAAGACTTGAGAAAGAAACAATTAAACCCATCGATGCCATGGGCACTGTCATTCCTCATGCCCTGAATAACAGACCACACCTCTTCCTTGCTAACAGACTTAAGAATAGCTTCGTTATCTTTGTCCAATAAAATCTTAGGGATGTTGCTGAGAATAGAATCCTGAGAAATCACAGAATTGTTACTACAAGAGTTATTAGATAAAAGCTGACTAAAATAGGATACAGCAGACTTGGAAATATCATCATGATCAGTGAGCCAAATTCCCTCCTCTTTAATACCATTGATAGTGTTCTTGAGTCTCTTTTTAGCCACATAGTTATGATATAACCTAGTGTTACCGTCACTATTATTAAGCCAAGTATTATAGCACTTTTGGCGCCAATAACACTCTTCATTTTTTAAAGCTAGAATAAGCAGACTATTAGCTTTAGAAAGGCTGGCCTTAGAGACACTGCTTTTATTTTGCTGATGATTGACTTCACAAATTTCCACCTCCTTAGCAGCATCAGATACGTTAGTAAAAATGTTACCAAAAGTAAAATAATTCCAATCTTTAAGACACTTTCTTAATCTCTTAAGCTTGTACCAAAAAATGACATTAGGACCACCATTACAATACTTGTCCCAGCTATGCTTAACACAACTAAGAAAGTCAGGATGATTAGCCCAGGCATTAATAAACCTAAAACTGCCCTTATTGTGATTAGAGAATCTATTCTGAGTATTAGAGATAGTGATAAGAAGAGGGGCATGGTCAGAACAAGTTCTGACCATGTGGCAAACCTGAACATGCCAAATAGATAGCATTTTCTGGTTCACCAACACCCTATCTAAGCTTTTCCAAATTTTGTTATTGCTCCAGGTGAATCGAGAACCACTGTAGCCAGAATCCTCCAGATTGCAAAGTCTGATACAATCATTAAACTCATCTACACTGCCATCATCGTAAGAAGCACAACAAAGCTGATCTTCAGGGCAAGTGATGGCGTTAAAATCACCAGCAACAGACCATGGTTTATCCTCACCAGAGAGCTGACATAACTGAATCCAAAGCTGTATGTGCTGCACTCTTTGGTTCTTTGCATAAACAGAGGTAAACAAACAAGAAAAAATAGTGTAATTTATCTCCAAATGGGGAAATTAATCATGATTTACAATAACAGAAATGTTTACATCATCAGACCATAAAATCCAGATTTTGTTAGATATATTATTAGTAAAATTAGAAAAACCAAGCCTTCTAGTAATAAGATCAATTTTGTCAAACCTGGCCATGGGCTCTTGGATGGCAATCACTTTAACTTTGTCTTTATTGATAATGTAGTTAAGCCTAAACAAAGTAGGATTGTTATGAACTCCACGAGCATTCCAACTGACTATCTTGATCATTCAGATAAGAAATTGTAGTATGATTTCTCTCTTTTGCACAGAGAGTTAATAGACAACTTCCTAACATTTCTATTTTTCTTTGCAGATCTGATTTTTTTGTTAATGATGGTATTGAAATCCTGATCAGAAGAACTATAGTTTGGTGAAAGATTACAACTACCAGCATTGCCCTCATGAGGAGACGCCTTCCTGGATTTCAGACTTTGAGAGTTAACATCCTGCTCCAAATCTTGAAGAGCTCCAATCACTTCAAGATTATTGTGGGAAGCAGCATCAACTTTAGGGGAACTACTTGGGTTTAAAGAATCCGACGACTTATCTTTGGCAGTTATTATAGATTTGAGTCTTCTCCTGTAAATTTTAATAAAGGGTTGATCATTAGTAGCTTTAGACGACTTATCATCATGTATAGATACAGATTGTGTAACACCCTTTTCATCAACAGATTGTGTAACACCCTTTGAAGTAATATCAAGATCGTGGCTTTCTTTTTTAGATCTTTCCTCCGTTTTTAATTCATTCTTTTTGCAGTCAGCACCTTTGTGCCCCAAATGAAAATAATGATAGCAATAATCTGGGACATTTCTATAACTTACACCTACCCAACAGCCAGTATTTTCACCAAACCCTATCCACAATCTCCGTTTAAGCACAATCGAAACGTCTATTTCCACTTGAGCGTAAGAAGCATTGGCTTTGGCTCGATTGTACTGAGGCACAAATGTTCGATGGACTTTGCCCAGAGAAGCAGCCATATCACCAACAATCCATTCATTGTACAGAAACTCAGGCATATTTTCAAAACGAACCCATAGCAGAACAATAGGATTCTCTATGTTCTTATGAGTTTCAGGACACCATTTTAAAATTCTCATTATCTTCCCTTCAACCTTCCAGATTGGTTTCGACCAGAACTTAGTAACATCCTCCAATAAGTTAAACTCCACAAGAATTTGACGAGAATCAGTTGTTACATAAGAGTAATCCCCTTTGAACCTAAAAGATTCCAAGAAAGATTGAAAAGCGGCTCTCTTCGGGATTCCTTGACTGAACTTGGCAATCACCGTGGATTTTGATTGCTTTAAGAGAATATCATGTGTGTCTTTGTCGAACTGAATAACATTGTGATCTTTAGAAATCTTTATGAACTCTGGCTTAGCAACAGACCGAGCAAGAACAGACCGATCATGAGCAGGGTTCAATATTTCTGCATAAGATTTTGTGGTTTTAACTTGATCCATACCGGCTTCTTGATGAAGAGCAGGAAACTCTTCGTCATTGAGAACATTAAACGCCATAACCAGAGATGAAATCCGGCGACTAAAAGATATTCTGTTTCAAAAGAAGAAAACAGAGACCATGAAAACGCCAAGCAGAACAACAGGAATCTTCAAACCAGAACTCTGAAGAACAGAGTAGAGAAAGAGGGACAAAAGGAAGCGCTGGAGACGGAGAGCGGAAGGGATTCCGGCGACCAAAACTGAAACGAGGATCTTCAATTTGATTCTTTCTAAAAATCATCATATTACGATTAAAGTTAGAAATTAATATTTTAATGGATCAATTTTGATAATATAATATATAAAAAATATAAAAAAAATATATGTTTTTTTTGATTTTATTGTTTCATCGGTTCGGTTCTGTATAAATTTTATTAGTGTAGGGTTTCATTCTTTATTTGTTTTGGTATTTAGAACGAACCAAGTTGTTGAAATTATGTTCTCTCGTAATTAGTTCCGGTCGGACTACTGGTATTTGCATGATCATTATCGGCCGTATTTGCATGATGTATTAAGACAATCTTACTAAAATTAAGAAAAGCCCTAAAACCAAACCTTAAGCCTTCGCAAAAGAGAATTAAAAATTAACCCAGTAAGCTAATTCACAAGAATCACACAAAGACTATTAAGATTACCCATTCAAACTAAATACAAAGATCTAATACTTACTATTTCATGAACTTATGCTACAAGGCACTAATGATACAACTGTATTGGTCCAAATATATATAAATATTGAACATTATTAACATAGATAGTTTGCAAATTAATAAACTAGTTACTGGTATTCAATGATTCAACTTGTGATTTTCCACAGGGACCCCGTTTCCTTATGTAAAGTCTATAATCATCATAAGTAGTCGGTTTGTACAATGCTGGCCGGTCCTCCGTCACCAGCTCTGCCGCCGGTTGAATTAGTATATCACTTTTAGGGTTGTAGAAAAACGCTAGAGACACACGCTCCTTATCCGGATTAACTATCACTCGGTGCTCGATACTTTTGTAAATTGCGTTGCTCATCACCTTTAATAAATAAAACCATCAAACGAATTAATTGCAATACAAATATAAAAACCATATTTTGATCATACATATTATATCTTTAGTAATACAAAGTTTTTAATATAATAAAAAGTACCTGAATTTGATCACCAATGTTGATAATAAGAGCATTAGGGACCGGTTTGACCGTAATCCAATGACCATCTTTACGAACTTGAAGACCTGCGACGTCATTATCCGGGAGGAGGACGGTCATGCCACCGGGGTCTGAATGTGAGGATAGACCTAAGGTGAGGTCGGGTTGAGGGCATTTCGGGTATAAATTTGCTCTTAAACAGGCACCAGCTTTGTTCTCTCCGCCGAAGGCTCTTTCAAGATACTCCTCGTCCAGTCCAAGATCTAAGGAGAATACTTTCAAGAGTTTTCCACATAGTTTTATGATTTCTTCACTGTATTCTTCTATTGTTTTCCTATAAATATTTCAAAATAATATTAGATATGTCCCCAAGGAAAGGGGTAAATTTTTTTTTGTACTTTTCTAACAAATATTTATAGATTTCTTTCACGTAAACAACCAAACAAGAAGTCCAAACGAAAAATCAATTTACTTTTTTTGTAAATATTTGATAATAATATATAGCACGTGTGTAAAAAGTCCACAAAAGTGGATAAGAAAAAAAACGTGTAAAATTTCATAAAATATACCTGGAAGAAGGAGGATTTGAAGGCCACTTGCTTGAATTTCTTATGGGCAGGTAATTCAAAAAGAAGTAATCACTCCAGTCAAGAATGGCTTTCTTCTCAACACCAAGTCGACTACCATACCCTTCATACGTAGTCGGCGCGTTGGCATACTTCTGTTTCACGTCCATCGGAAGGTGAAAGAAATCACGCCACCTCTCACGCGCTTCCGACATCAGTTCCACGTCAACACCGTGGTTCACAGCTTGGAAAAAGCCCCACTCACGACACGCGCTTGAGATAAGCTGCATGGTTTGGTCACGTAAAACGGAGTTGGAGTGAGATAAGTTTTTGAGGTCGATGACGGGTATGTTATCGAGAACGGGGTTGTTTTGTTGGGTGTTCCGGTGTTCTAGTGGTTTGATGTAACGGGTTGGGATTGAAGTTAAACCACTTTCGGATAAGGATTGAACACGGACTATAGGCTCGGGCCAATCAGAGTTCATGTTGTTGTTTTTTGTATTGTAGAGAGAGAATGGATATGATGTTATGATAGAGAAAGAGAGAAGTATTGTGATGATGATGATATGGTGGAGGATATGGGTGGGGTATAAATAGCGGCCAAAAGGGATTAGTTATTCCGGCGCCGTGAACAAGTTGAAGTTATTTTTGGTTTTGTTGAAGTTATGTGGCTTATTTGGAGACACGGGTATATATATAATTGTGTGAGGAGTGAGGCCTGGTGTATTTAATGTAAAATAATAATAATATGTGATTTTGTGTAATAAAAGTATATGAGCTGCTGGCTGTTGGCTGCTGTAGAGTAGAGGAGAGGAGAGGAGAGTACAGGTTGTTAAACTCTGTTGTTAGTGGGGTTTGGGTTGTTGTTGGCTAAGTACATACATACACAGACTGAACAGATACCGTACGCGGAGTGGATATTTTCACGTGTCTTTTCTCTATAAGCCCCATATGGGGCCTCCTTTCCCTCAATAGTAACACCTTTTGGTTATGTGTTTCGTCTTTTTGGATTGGTTCTCGTGCTTCAATTCAATTTTATAAAAACATATTCAGACGAACATTACGGTATTCTTTTGGAGGGTGTGATTATTGTTGCTATATGTGAAAATAAAATGCTTTTTTTTAATCTCGTTGCGTAATATTTAATTTGATAACATAAATAAAATAAATAAATAATGCTTATATAAAATAATGGATATTTTTTATTGATAATTTATGGTTCTAAAAAATTTAGATATTTTAGTGTAATCGAATTGACTGGTCGATCAATATAGTCGTTACACATTATTGAACAAGTCGTAGATGTTTGGGGTATTAAGCTCAAGCTAACTAATATGTTTTATTTATAAATAATAACTTTATACTCTATGTAATTGGAACGTTTTCTAACTAAATAGAAACTCTAGCTGTTTCTTAGCGGTTTCTATTTCTTCTTCTCTCTTTTCTCTTTTATTGTTTTCTAACATGGTATCATAGCATGTTCAGTTTTTGGAGTATTGATTTTTTCGCCAGAAGAGATACAATTTTCAGTTTTGTCGGATTTGTTGTGCGCAGTCACAGTCAAACGGTCCGATCGAAAGGCAAACGGTGTCGGTCTTTGCTGAATTTTTGACAGCATGTTCGGACAAATTAATATTTTGGTGATTGTCTGGATTGTGATTTGGTGTTACGGTTTATGAAAAATTATTGCTGGAATAGTGTAGTGTCTTTTTTTGGTAAAATTAGATTTTACACAAATTAATATTTTGATTTGATTTTGATTTGAGTTTGGATTTTGATTTGTATTTTGATTTGATTTTGATTTGGATTATATTTGAATTTAAATTTGAGTTTGGAAATCTATTTAACTTGTTTCCGATTTGATTTTGGTCATTTATTTGGATTTTGATTATGAGTTCGACTGAGATTTTAAATTTGGACTTGGTTTGATTTTGGATTTGGATTCGAAGTTTGATTAATATTTTGATTTGATTTTTTTCCAACTTGGATTTGGTATCTTTTGATTGTCTGATTTTGTTCGAATAGAGATTGTAGATCCTATTGCGAATATGATAAGAAAATATGATTTTCTATAGTCTATTAGTACCAAACTGGATGAGAATAACTTTGTTATGTCTACATTTGCATATCATTCAGGTATGTCCTCATCTTCCACTTCTGATATTGATTCATCATTGTGAATTTTGGATTCGGGTGCGTCTCATCATATGTCACCTCACATGTCGAAGTTTATTTTATTGTCTCATGTTTCACCCACATATGTTGTGTCTGCTAGTGCTACAACAATGTCGGTAGAGGGTATTGTCTCATGTTTCACCCACAGATCGCTATATGAAGTTTACTATGTTCTTACCCTTGCTTTGAATCTTGTTTCGGCTAGCCAATTATGTAAATATGGTTACTGGGTCTTGTTTTCTGATTATGTTTGTGTTATACGAAATCAACATACTCATAGAGTGATTGAGACATGTCGTAAATAGAGAAACTCTATGTTTTAGATTAAACTCGAAATACCTGATGTGGATCTCTATGGTGTTGATAGTGGAAAAACATACTTGATTGATGTTGTTGCCTCTGGTGTTGATTTGTCTTCGTTTCGTTTGAATATTTTATTGTCGAAGTTTTATCTTTGGCATTCTCGTCTAGGACATGCATCTGTATCACATTTGAAATTTTTAGTCTTTACAAATGCTTTAGGTTAGTTAAACATTTGTGATATCTCATATTATAGTGGTTGTAAACTGGAATTTTTTTTTGCAATACCGTTTAATCAAAGTGTCACTTCTCCACTGCTCATTTTGATATTATTCATTCTAATGTATATGGTGCATCTCCTATCTCCACAAAGGGTGTTTCATTATATTATGTATCTTTTATTAATAATTATATTCGATACACATAGATTTATTTTATGAAATGAAGGTTAGATTTCCTTGGAAGTTTTAGATAATTTAGAGCACTAGTTAAGACACAACATTCTGCTGTGATAAAATTCTTTAAGTGTGACTTAGTGGGTGAATATACCTTTAATGATTTCAATCATTTACTTGCATCCCATGGTACCATAAATCAATCATCTTGTACTGACATCCCTCAATAAAATGGTATTTCAAAAAGAAAACATTGTCACCTTATTGAGATTTCTCGTTCTTTTCTTTTATCAGCTGAAGTTTATACTATTTTCTTTGGATAAGCAATTCTGACCGTTTTTTAGGTGATTAATCGAATTCCCAATGCTCATAATATAGGGATGTCTCCCTTTTAGAAGTTACACTTGATAAGGGCATAAAATACCAAGGAGAATAACGGCTCTAATTTGTAATATATAAATCTATAGGGACCTATTTGTAAAGATAGGAAATATAGGACATCAGTGTAAATATAGGGAGTAACATGTAATTAGAAGAAATATAGCATGTGACAGTGGATCCCACCATTGACACTATATAAGGAAAGATCTCGTCTACCAAAAAGGGACCTTTAAATGATTAGTACCTTATTCTGACTATATTCTCTCTCTAGAGTCTTATACTTATTCTCCTGACACCCCTTTTCGTACGTTTCCCGATAATTCACCCTAGATATTCTGAGACTTATCATTGGCGCCGTCTGTGGGAAAAGAGAGATACCTAGTGATTAGGTTCCCCAAAATCTCGACTCTATTAAAAATCTAAAGTTCGAAGAATGAATACCGAGGCTAGGAAGGGAAAGGCGAATGAAAAAGGTTCTGATAAAGAGATGTCGTATTCAGATGGTCGGTACTCTGAAGAGCTGTTTGGTGATGATGATTAGGGAAATCAGGGCCGAAGCAAATGGTCGACCCTAATCATGACTAGGCAGCAGCTGTTGGCCGATATTGCTAAGCTATATGCTGAGAAGAAGTTGGCTTTGGCTGAAATGAAATATCGTCTCAACGGTCGGACTGAGCGATCAGGCGAGGAAGAAAAGGAAGTGGATTTTTACAAAGGCAGGAATCGGGTTTGAAGGCTCGATGGGGTTGCAAGAAAGAAGTCTGGATTCTGATCCAAGCATGAGAATGAATTCTCAACAGGGGAAGATATGTGCGAGTCTTCTTCTCGGGACAGAGATTCACGGTGCCTTAGGAAGGATAAAAGAATGGCAAGGGAGAGAGAACTTTGAAGGCGTAAGTCATCACGAGAAAAGATAATCAAACCCCAAGGTGATAGTGTTGACAAAGTGACTCCTACATCTGCTGAGAAGGTCGGTACAGTAACGGTTAACATAGAACAGCAGAATGGCCCACAGTTCCAATTTCTATCAGGAAGCCAGTCCTATAGCTACAGGGTCGGAAGTCAATTCGCAAATCCACTTGAAGAAGGATTATTTGCAAGTCATGAAGAAGGTTTAGGAGGTAGAACGCTTAACCTCAGACATAACTGGAGGTTGTCCCCGTTGTCAGACGAAATTTTGTCGGGACATCTCCCGAAGCGCTTTGATATTTCAAAGCTAAAAAAATATGACAGAAAGAAAGACCCCAACAATCACTTGGAAGCTTTCAAGAATTTCATGTTAAGCTTTGACAACAATGACAAGTTGATCTGTCGAGATTTCTCGATGACATTTGAAGATAGGGCATCAAAGTAGTACAATACATTACTATAGAGATGCATTAAGAACTTTGGTATGTTCTGGATGATGTTCAGACAGTAGTTTGTAGGAAGTAAGAACTTCCGAACTAACGGAGATATAATCATTAATTGCCGACAAAAGGTTGGAGAAAGTTTGAGGGATTATACTCGACATTTTATAGATGTGAAAACTGATCTTGATTACTGTGGTGAAAGTGTAGCTCCGACTGGTTATCGACTAGGCTTTTTACCTGGTCCGAAGATACAAGTCGTAACGAAGAAACATGCTTTTACCTTTTTTACCTTGTTAGCTCATGTAGAAAACAGATTCTGATTGAAGAAACAGAAGCATCAGAGTTGGCAGCTCAAATCCAACAAACCTCTCAAGCTTCGGTTGTTACATATAAAAAAACTCCACAAAAAACAGTCGTGATTCCTCAACCACAACCGATAACCACTGTAGCATCGACAGCGCAGCAATCTCACGGGAAAGGATCAGGGAATCAGACCCAGAGGGTACGAAACAATTACCAGGAAAATATTACCGACCCATATCAAATAAATGGGTTCGACCGGACTACTTTGTCGATCTGACTGAGTGTGTTGTGACTATCTTCGACAAGGCAAGGAAGAGTGTACATTTCCGAAAGCCATTTCCAATCAGAACTCCTCGTAAAGGCCGAAACAATCACTATTGTAGGTATCATGAGGATGTAGGTCACCATAATAAATATTACATCACTTTGAAGAAGGAAGTGCAAGCACAAATCGACAGTCGAAAGTTACTCGAGTATGTGAAGAAACAAGCTCAGCAAAATATAGCGGCCAAACAGATTATGGTTGCACCAAAGCAAGAGATTTCTTTTGGTGATATCTGAGGTCACTGATTCATTTGATGTGTCAACTGAATATCTTGACCCGGATAAAAGCATGAATGTCATCAGAGTAATTGAGGAAGTAGTATCGGTGGCACAAGGAAAGGTAAGCGATTTATGCAAGTTTTTCGAGTCCATAACAATTTTCGAGGGTGACTCAATAACAGGTATCACCAATGCTTCTCGGAAGCGGCACGTAGTCAATCTTGCTACATAGTTAGAAGTAAGAGCCTCACCTCACTTGTACCAGCACCCATCTTCTATTCTTTTCTTTGATGTTGATGGTATGAGGGACATTGCTGGTCCTCATGAATACGCGATAGTAATCGTAGCGGCTATTACTAGTGAGGAGGTCCGGAGAATATTGGTGGATACTAGAAGTTCGGCGAATATTATCTTCTTGTCGACTTTTTCGAGGTTTCAGAATAAGCTAGTGATTATGAAGTTTAATCGAACTATTATCGGTTTTACAAGAGCATCGACGGAGGTAGTCGGTGAGTTTGAAAGTGTGGTCGAGCTCGGACGAGGGCCTTTTAAAAAGGAAGTGACGGTCCTGTTTATAGTCGTAGATGCTCCCACATCACATAATGCAATTTTCTGCCGATCTTGGTTATGAAGAATGCATGTCGTAACCTCTACGGTTCATCAGTGTCTAAAATACGTAATCAGAAACAATGTTGGTGTTGTCAGGAGAAGCCAAAAGACTTCCAGAGAATGTTACAGGGCAGCATTGGCAACGAAATCTGATAAGGAGATGGTCGATGTAAAGGATTAGCAGTTAGCGGGGTCAGTCCCAGGATCGGAACCTGCAGACGATTCCAGGGAGACCCCAGGATTATTACTACCAATGAAAGTTGTGAGAGTTACAAATTTTCCAAAGGAAAGGTCTTGAAGATTGGCGTAACCTTGTCTCCCTTGTTTCGGAAAACATTGATTGATTTTCTTAGACAAAAGCTACATTTGTTTGCTTGGTGCTCAGAAGATGTTACATGGGTCCCTGAGGATGTTATCTAACACCAATTTTCCATAAACCCAAGTGTTCGACCTATAACGCAAAAACACCGAGCCTTCTCCTAAGAAAAGTCAGAGGAAATTGTTTCAGAGGTGGAAAGATTAACAAGGGTAGGACACATAAGGGAGTCCCAATATCCGTGTTGGACAGCAAACCCAGTTTTGGTGAAGAAGAAAAACGGAAAGTGGAGAATATGCGTAGATTTCATGGACCTTAACAGAGTGTGTCCTAAAGACCCTTTTCCCATGCCCATGATTGATAAATTAGTAGATTCGACATCGGGAAACAAGCTACTATCGTTCATGGACACCTATGCAGGATACAACCAGATAAAGCTAGATCCAAAATATCAGGAGAGCACTACGTTCATTACAGGGAGGGTTTTTATGCAATTTGGTCTGAAAAATGCAGTGGCTACATATCAAAGGCTTGTGAATAAGGTATTTGAAGAGCAGATTGGATAAAATGTCGAGGTCTATATCGATGACATGTTGGTTAAGAGTGCCACAGATGAAAATCATTTCGCTAATCTTGAGGAAACATTCAAGAACCTCAGAAAGGTAAACCTCAAGCTGAATCCAGAAATGTGCTTTTTTGGAGTTTGATCCAGAATTTTCTTAGGGTTCATGATCAGTGAAAGAGGGATAGAGGTAGATCCAAACTAGTTAGCACCCCCGAGGAATATTAAAGAGGTACAGATTTTGATCGGACGATTAGCAGCGCTAAACAGATTTATTTCACGATCTTCAGCTGGACTCTTGAATGTACTGAAGTGTTCCTCAACATTAAGAATTACTTATCATCCTCAACGCTGCTGATAAAACCACTACAACGAGAAATTTTGTTTCTTTATATAGCGGTTTCAGATCATGCGGTGAGCGCAATGTTAGTTCGAGAAGAGGATATGATCCTTAAACCTGTCTATTACGTGAGCAAAAGTTTGCTAGACGTAGAAAAGTGGTACTTAAAGCTCGAGAAGTTAGTACTGGCTCTTGTAACAGCCGCTAGAAAAATGCGACCATACTTCCAAGGTCATTTTATTATGGTTCAAACCGCATTCCCCCCAAAAAGTGTTTTACAGCGACCCGATATTTATGGCCGTATTTTGAAATGGTCGGTAGAACTGGTGGATTTCGATATCGACTTTGAACTAAGAACGGCTATTAAAGGGAAAACTTTATCAGACTTCTTGGTGGAGTTTCATTCCGGCAAACCCGAGGAAGTAGCAGCTGAACCAGAAGTAAACGAGGACGAGTGGATAGTCAGAACTGATGGTGGTTCAAGTATCAGCGGATGCTGGGATAGTGTCCAAATTTCTACACCAATAGGGATCGCAATACATCAAGCAATCTGTTTCGGTTTCAAGGCTTCGAACAATGAAGCTGAGTATGAGGTAGCATTGGCGGGCCTAAGGTTGGCACAGGTTTGCGAAGCTAGAAATGTTCGGCTAATACGCGATTCGCAGCTGCTGATTTATCACGCAACAAGACAACTTGAGGAAAAGAAAGAACAGTTGATGCAATACTTAGCGGTTTTGAGGATTTTGGCTTCGTCTTTTAAAAAAGTTACTTATGAACATGTCCGAAGGGAAGATAATACAATCGCTGATTCACTGGAAAAAACGGCGTATGTGGGAGAATACCCCTGGATTTTGACTCAAGAGTATTCGTCTATTTTGAAGAGTAAAGACCTGGAAACTTAACCAGACATGGCTTGTCAAATTTCAACGGTTTTAAATACTGATTGGAGGAGCAACATTATGAAGTTTTTGACTGAGGAAGTGTTGCCTAATAATAAAAATCTAGCAAAAAGCATTCGGTACAAGGCACGAGGTTTTGCCTTGTTGGGAAATGTTCTTTATAAAAAAATCTGCAAGCAGACCTTTGTTAAGACGTCTGGGCGTGAAGAATCACATATGGTATTGTCCGAACTACACGACGGTGAAGGGTCAGCACACTGTGGCTTATAGACACTCATCAAGAGAGTCCTTTTGTCAGGTTTTTATTGGCCTACGTTGTCTGTCGATGCTAAAGAGCTTGTCAAAAGATGTAATACATGTTAGAGGTTCGCCAATTCGATCCACACCCCAGCAGTCCCCCTAGAATTCATTTCTGAGGGTCTACCGTTCGATACGTGGGGAATAGATCTGGTACGACCACTTCCATTAGCAACTGGAGGAAGGCAAACTATTGTGGTAACAGTGGATTATTTCTCAAAATGGGTCGAAGCAAAGCTGTTTTCAAGGACCATAGCTAAGGATGTGGTGAAATTCATATGGTCGAACATTTGCTGTCGATAAGGGTCCCTAAGAAGATAACCATGGATAATGCTCCCCAGTTCGACAACAACGAAATGAGGGAATTTTGTGTCAGTCACAATATACAGTACTGCTTTTCAGCCCCATTCCATCCTCGAGCGAACGGGCAGGTCGAAATTACTAACAGAACGATCATCAGCGGATTAAAAAGGATATTGGAAGGAAAGGCTGGAAAATGGCTGGAAATCTTACAAGAGGTGTTGTGGGCATACCGAACCACACCTCGAACTACTACACAAGAATCACCTTACGCCTTGGTCTACGGTATGGATGTGGTCGTCCCACCAGAGACAATGTTTCCTTCTTTCAAGATCGGCCATTACGAGGAGAGTGCTAATGATAGAAATCGGGTTTTGGCTTTAGATTTAGTAGAGGAAAAACAAGCTAAGGCTCATCTTATCTCCTTGCATTATCAGACCTTGATGAGGAGCAGGTACGCCTCGAAAGTTCGGAGAAGAGATTTCAAAGTTGGGGAAAAAAATTTGCGAAAAGTTTTTCTCCACACCAAAGACAAGCACCTCAGAAAATTGGCACCAAATTGGGAAGGACCGTACGAAGTAATAGAAAAAGTAAAGTTGGGGACCTATCGGTTGAAAGACAAATTCAGTCGACATCTACGTCTTCCTTGGAATATCGAACACCTTAGATTGTATTTTGAATGATTTGTAAGTTTTATCGCTCCACATTTCTTTTGTAAACAACTTTTATCGGGGTGTCTACTTAAACCGACCCAATTTAGTAAGTTTTTAGAGCCTAAAAAACAAGTCTATTTGGTAACAAATGTCGAACCTGTTAAAAGGGTTTTTAAACTTTTAAATTTGATCAACAAATGTCGAACCCGTTTAAAGGGTTTTTCAACTTTCAAAGTTGATAAAAAAATGTCGAACCTGTTAGAATGTTTTTTTTTCAACTTTCAAGGTTGATCAACAAATGTCGAACCTGGTAAAAGGGTTTTTTCAACTTTCAAAGTTGATCAACAAAATGCCGAACCTGATAGAAGGGTTTTTCAACCATAAGTTGATCTACAATTTTAGATGCAATAAAATCCATTGAAACTTGGCATCGGAAACCGATCACTTCCGATTCCAAAAAAAAAAGATGACATGAGCATGAATTATTAAAAACATAAGACGAGTACGAATAAAAGCCCACCAAAAACATGTGCGGCTTTGAGAACAAAAAATCCACCAAGGACAAAACGAGTTAAGTCTGGATAATCTTAAAAAAAACAACATAAAGATCTGATCTACTGAGTTTAAGAATCGGAAGATTCATCAGTCGTTTCAGTGTCTTCCAATGCATGGTCGGAACAATCAACACCCTCGGGACGGTCTTCTTCTGGGACGTCCAACCACATAAATCCAAGTGGCGTCCGAGGCCATAAAGTGTGGAAATTGAGAACATAGTCGTCTCTCGCGTCGAAAACTTCATTCTCTATGATCTTTTTGCATTTAGCACCAAAGAGGTGGTTTTCTTCTGCACTTTTATCAAGGGCCATTTGAAGCTCATGTATCTCCCTAGTCATTTTTGTATACTGCTGACGAAGAAAACCATTCTGAAGCTTATGAGCAACCAGCTCCTCGACAACATTGGTAAATCCTCACAGGTTTAGAAAAGAGTTTTTTCCCAATCTTTTTCTTTTGCTTCGAAAGCTTTAAGCTTAGCCTCGGTAGTGGTGGTCCTTTGGTTTGCAAGGTCGATCGAGCCTTGAGATTCCTTAGCTTTATAAGAAATGTGTCGCTTAAGTTCGACGAGCTCCCTATGGAGTTTCAACACTTCCCTCTCTTTTTGGGCTATGGGGGCGAGCATGTTCTGCAAAGAGTTGGCCAAGACATCATAATCTTGAAGGAAGAAGGAGTTCGAGATTTGGGCACGAACAGGAAAATGCACAGGGTCAGGATGCACCAAGGCTCCTTGGCTTTGAACAAAAAGATCACCTGAATGACTCGAGGCTTTGTTCTTACCTCCAGAATGGTGTCCTTCCGATCTTTGCTTTCGCTCATGATCTTCGATAGTAGTAGACAGCGTTGCACCACCAAATTGTTCGAACATTGAAGGAATGGTGACTTGTTCAGCAGTAAGGTCGACATGTACCTCATGTGCAACAGCCTTTCCCTTCGACTTTTTGTTTCAGGAGGAGTTCCCTCCTTCCTCTGCCATAGTGTCTTTCTTCCTCTTTTCCCCCCAAACTTTCTGCCCTCCTTTGATAGTCAAAGGAGACTTATCATCACTCGCAACTAGGTCACTCAAGATAACAGTAGCCTCTGGTTCTGAGGGTGAAATTTCAATAGGTTGGTCCACGTCGTCTCATTGTTCATCTTCAACATCAAACAACTCCTCTGATTTCACACGCTTACTCGGCGCCCGATCTCGCTTAGGCCGTAACACTTCGAAATCAGGGGCCTCGAGTCTTTTCATAAAATCAACAACTTCAGGAGGGGTCCTTAGTTGTTCGGGGTTGAGGATATCGTTCGAGCAATGCCAAAGGTTGCTGTTAATAAGGTTTGTATTTTTGAAGCACTGGCTAAACTTATGGCCCCAATTATTCCGAGCAAAGGCTCAAAGTTGAGAAAATATTGTCGAAGCTTTCTTAAGATACTTTTTCCGTAGCTGTTGAATGGTTACCTTGCAAACTAGAGAATAATCATTTTAATATATATATATATATATACATACATACATACCCTAATGAGTCCACTTGAACGTAAGACGCCTCAGATTTTCTTTGCTATAGGCTCGACCATTTTCCCAAGCCCCGCTAACAAAGACGAACCAGTACTTCCACGATCTGTCAGCTTCCAGCAGGTTATTTACTATCTTCTTTGGGTTGGCCATGGAGGAGTAGAAAAAGGGGAGCTTCAGAGATTTGGATAGCCCAAAGATACCTATATATTGTTCCATGGAAATTGGGATCCCTGATAGTCGAGAAGCCATTATGGTAGACATCAAAGTGTACCAAGTATTAGAGGTTAGATGGGTCGGACATATCTGAAGGATCTAGAAATACCTGACGATTTCGGGATCAAGGGGGAGTCGCAGACCTCAATTGAAAAGCTCAGTGAAAAAGACTATTTCTCAAGCCTCTACATATAAGGGAGTCTCACCAGGATTGGGAAAGCGGACGTTAACGCACAAAGGGATTCCCCAGATTCTCTTCAAGCCCTCCTCCTCATCAAGAGAGTAATACAAGTATTTGTCATTGAAAATGGACAGGATATGTTCGTTTATTAGACGAATGTGGTAACCAGTTACAACGTTGGTAGTTCCATGAGGCAGTAGTTCTCTTTCAACATCACCAACAACTATGCTGCTTCTAGCTGCCAGGCTTGTTGGAACGTCTGGTTCGGTTTTTTCATGCTCGACTTCTACCGGTGCGTAATCGACTTTTATCGGTACAGATTCTTTGGAGGATTTTTTACTAGTTGTCCCAGCATCTTTGCTTTTGACTCTCACCGGTGCGGAGACTTCGGAGGAAGCATTAAGGGCGAATTTTCCAGCAGCGACGTCGTTGACTTTTATGAATATTGTTGCCTTCGAAGGTTTGTGTGAAACGTTTTTAGCAGGTTCCCCTTCGGCTTTTACCGATGCAGCCCTTGGAAGATGATTTATAGCCAGCTCTGTCAATGATTTTGCCTCCGACATTTGCCGATGCAGCGTTCTTAGAAGGATTATGAGTTGTTTGCACAGCCTCGACATTTGTTGCTCCCGTGGGCAGATATTTATCAGCAGATTTCAGATCACGGGGAGAAGGAGTAGGAAGGAAAGCACTGGAGCTACTATGGGTGCGAACGTGGCCAGGTCTTGTAACGCTTGTCTTTTTAGCAGCGACTTCTTCGCACTTCCTCCTCTCTTCGTCTTTGTGGACGACGTATTTAGCAGTAGTCGCAGTGTTGGGACCGGTTCGACATCCCATGATTGTCGGGTTCAGTTAGACGTATTCGTGAGGAGGAGTAGATGAGAAGCTGGAATCACCCATGCTAAAAAATTGAGTCTTGGATTCGTTGGTAGTATTCTGAGGCCTTGAAAAGTTGGGAAGATTCTCACCAACATATTTCCTGGGAGAAATGTGAGCAGCAGTAGGCGTCGATGAAGAAGTTTTTTTAGGGATCCTAAAATTTACGTTAGGTGAAAGGTTCGAGGGGCCTGGGTTTCTAGGTTTTGGAAAGATCAGAGGCTCTGGATACAATGGTGAAACGACAACTTTGTGGATCAACTTGGCGGCTCGGTATTCCTCTGCTCGGTCGGTGATTTGTAAGTAGTCGACAAAACGAAAGATTGGTTTCTTATGGGAGTTAGATTTCTTCGTCGGTTTCTTGCGAGATGGGGGCCTTCTCATAAACTAAGTAGAACTTTCTCTCTCTATAAAAGAAAAAACAACCAAATTTTATCTCTCTAAAAAACTTAGTTGAAATGTGAGAGTGAAAGAGGAGAACTATTTATAGAGAGAGTATGCGTGTCAAAGGTCCGCTCCATGGAGAAGTGCAATCGAAAAGAGCCTCGGGAAAACCAAGAGTTGTTTCACCAAAAAGCTAATTAAAATACGGCCCAATCACCATGAGAGGCGTGTCCATCCGAACAGCTACAGCAGACCTAGTGGGCTAGATTTATGACATGCGCGTAGATAATCAATCATGAAAACGCACTGACAAGTTAAAGAAAGACATGTGGATGGGTCAATAACCGGTTTCAAAGAAGAAGATTGATGGGCCCTTAAGAAATTAATTTGGCCCCAAAACCCACAAGAACGGCCTAAAAAAGTCGGTTTTGACTTGGACTACACCCAGCTCACCATTGCACATAGAATAAAAATCTGATGCTTAGCGAAGTCGACTATGGAGGGTCGACATTCTGGATCAGTGAAAAAGGGTCGACGATCAAGCTCGTGAAGAATTTTAACCCGACCTGACCACAATATATGAAAAAGGGTCTGTGGTTAAGCTCGTGAAGAATCTCGACCCGTCCCAACCACGACATATGAAAAGGTTCGAAATTCGAGCTTGTGAGGAATCCCGACCTGACGGTCCTACATTCAAGTAGTTTTTGCTCAGTCTTCCGCAAAACTAGGGGGCTACTGATAAGGGCATAAAATACCAAGGAGAATAACGGCTCTATTTTGTAATATATAAATCTATATGGACCTATTTGTAAAGATAGGAAATGTAGGACATAAGTGTAAATATAAGGAGTAACATGTAATTAGAAGAAATATAGCATGTTATAGTGGAGCCAACCACTGACACTATATAATGAAAGATCTTATCCCCCAAAAAGGGACCTTTTAATGATTAGTACTTTATTCTGACTATATTATCTCTCTAGAATCTTATACTTATTCGCCTGACACCCTTTTTCGTACACGTTTCCCGATAATAAACCCTAGATATTCTGAGACTTATCAAAATTGACAACTTCCAGATTATTCTTCCTTACGAGTGTTTGGATATACATGTTTTGTCCTTCGTTCTCAAGTTAAACATAACAAATTGGGTCCTAAAACAGTTATATATGTTTTTCTAGGTTATGGTGTTACACAGAAAAGTTATCGTTGTTATGATCCCACCAGTCATAAGCTATATGTATCTCATCATGTCACATTTCTTGAGCATATCCCGTTTTATTCGATTCTGAAAAAATCACATGATGTAACAAAGACAGACCTTCAAGCTATTGATCCTTTTGAAACTAATAATGATACATATTTTGACATTGATATACCAGCTCATGAGACATCTACAATAATTGATACTAATTCTGCTCCATCAATGTCTGAGCCAACTCATTCCTCTGGTATAAACAACAAATCTTCCAGCTCTTAGGAGATCCATTGCTAGTAAGTCTACCAAACTACCAGATTTTACGTATTCTTCATACTTAACTCTTTTTGCTTCTTTTATAGCAAACATACATTATTTATATGAATCTCGATCATTTAAAGAAGGTATTTGTGATCCTCATTGGTAAAATACTATAACCGGAGAGCTTATTGCTCTTTATCAAACTCATACATGGGATATAGTTAAACCTTCATCCAGTAAGCATTTAATAGGTTCTCATTAGGTTTTTAAAATTAAAACATAGTCTGAAGGGTTTGTTGAAAGATATAAGACTCATCTTTTAGCAAAAGGGTATTTATAGAAGTATGGTATGGATTATGATGAGATATTTCCCCCAGTGGCAAAAATGATGATTGTTCATACTCGGCTGCCCCATTTGCCAGTGGAAGATCTTCCAACTAGATGCCAAAAATGTGTTTTTGAATGGTGATATTTATGAGGAGGTTTACATTACTCTTCCCCAAAGTGTTTCTCATCAACCAATTAAAGTCTGTCCACTTCAGAAAGCTTTATACGGCCTTAAGCAAGCTCATCGTTCGTGGTTTGAGAAATTTTCACTCTGCATCATCTTCAGATTGGCTCCATCTCGCTTCCATATGTTCCATCAGCTTTGCAAGTTGCTTATATTTTTACGAAAGCTCATTCAACAGCGCGGTTTCATTTTCTTTATGGAAAACTCTCAATGTTTACAACTGTTGCATTGTGAGTTTGGATTGACTACTCAACCAATGTAGTCATTATACATTTTCGAACAAATCGTAGATTTTAGAGATATTAGGTCCAAGCTCATTAGCTCATATGTTTTCTCAATAAATAAGAACTTTATACTCTATGTAATTTGTGTGCTTTCTAAATAGACAGAAACTGTAACCCCTTCTTAGCAGCTTCTTTGTCTTCTCTATTTTCTCTCTCTTTGTTTGTTAACAGTAAAATATGGACTGCACGTTTGTTAGAATATATTATGGCTAATGGAGTCAACGAGAAAATCCCTTCATTCGGGTCGAAATTCATCAGAATTTTGAATTTGAAAATTTGATTAACTTTTTTGAATTTTCAAATTCGACTGTTTTTTCATTCAAAATAACCGTTTACTTTAGACCATAACTGAAAATCTATATTTTTGGTCGAAATATATATATATATATATATACGGTATTGTTGAGAACTAACATACGAGAGATAATTTGGTTGTGAAGTACTGGGGTGATCCCGGTGAAGTACTGTTCACCAGGGAAACCATAATGTTGGTTGTGAAGAACTGCACGTATTCCGAGTGCACTGCGTCGACTAACTCCATGATCGCAACGAACTCTTCGATTTTGGAAAAAAAATCGAAACCCCCACTTTTTAAATTCGGGTTTCGTCTCATAAATGTTTCAAAATTGATAATGCACATAAACATACAATAATATATAAACAATTAAGCATCTCAGTAGTAAAATCAAATCCTAAATGAGCAAAATTGATATCTGCGGACCGGATTAGACCAGGTTAACCCACCGACATAAATAGATAGACTCGGATTTTATGATATTAAATCCAAAGCGAGTCGGATCAGATTCGAATACAAATGTTCAAAAAAAATTGATTCGCTGGGCTGGTCCGAACACGGCCCGATGTCATCTCTAGTCTCGCTTTTATGTGAATACGATGATAAACTTCCGCTAACATACCAAATCCTACTATGCCAGGTTCCACTTAACCTCCATTTAATTATACGTTTATTTTTTAAATGTTTATTTATTTATAAAATTTTATTAACTTATTTTGAAAACATGGATAACTATCTTCATTGGTATTTTAAAATTCAATACTTATTTATTAAACTAAATGAGCATTTATTCACAAATTATTCATAATTGTAAAACTAAATAATAATATATTATTATTTATTATTTAAATATTTAAATTTAATATTTAAATTAGATCTACTGCGCCCATATCCGAATATCTAAAACCATAGATGATAACCATCATAACAAAAAATATAGGCTCAAAATTTTGTTCAAATTGTCAAATAAATAAAATGTAATTTTTGCAAAACGCTTTCTAAGAAAATCTCCTATTTGTATTCTCGTTTAAGATTATGTATAGCTGGTTTCATATCTAGTTAACTATTTCTAATATATTCGAGAAGACCTTTTCAAAACGCCCGTTAAAAAGTAATATATAAATTTATTATATTGTTCGTTTGTAATTTAGTACAACTCATTATAATATTAGTATTTTATAACACTAAAGGTTTTGAATGCTTATATTTTAGTAAAAAACTCGTGTCACTTTTTAAGAAGAGATAATCGGTGTTCTTAAATTGTGATAAATAGAAAATGTTAGGAAAAGATCAGTGGTTAATCGCACCAACAAAAAGTCAAATAAAATCAAGCTTTGGCCCACATACTTGTTAACCACTAAAACCAGCTCTGCAAATTCTATCACGTGTTTTAATTTTTTTTGTTACCAGTCACGTAACAATGTAATAGAAGATTCTTTTAAATATTAATATATTTTAAATTTGATGACCATAAATCCACTTGTTCTGAAATTTACGTAAAAATGTTCGTCAATAATATCGATATAATATATTAAAAATAAATATATAATGGTATAATGGTTATCCTGAATATTTTACAATATAAAAAATCATAGTTAAATTTTTGGTTACGTAAAATAAGGCGAGGCTATTTATGGTTGTTACTTTCCAATTAGGTGTTATTATTTTGTTCCCAAGTGAAACTTTTGGGTTTTTATTGTTCGTCGTTGCAATATATTTATCTAAATCAATTTAAACATTTCTAATCGGATTGCAATATTAAAAGATAAATTCTAAATTTTTGACATTTATAGTCAAATAACAGAAGCATAAAAAAGATGTGTTTTTATGAGCTGTACAGAACTATTCAAAATTTTGTATGTTTATTTTGGTTTTTTATTTTAGGTTATATATTATTTTATTAAAAAAATATATGAAATGCATTGAGTTTGAGATATTTTAAGATTCAAAATATCAGTTTTTATAATATTTTATCATATAAAAAAGAGTCGTATGTGTGAGTTAAAAAAATAGTAGATACAATAACTTATTATCATAGAAGAAAATAACGATGACGGATATTACATGAAAATTCATTAACTTACCTTCGAATGCAAGAGATCTAGAATTTATAATTGGTTAGTTGTAGAAAACAAAATTAATAAAAATTCGACTAGAATAAAAAAAAATATGGTTGTCTTTTCATGTTATAGGCAAATCCTTCCAAACCATATGAATGATATTTAGATGTTATATGCGTGACACACAACCATTCAATAATGAAAACTTCGATAGTCATTGCAACGCGAATAAATTATCAAAACCATAGCTTGAATTTTCATGTTAACTTATGGAACAAGAGCTTAACCTAAAGGTATTTTGAACGAATTAAAATAATTTTAACCCAACAAATATATTTTATTTGCGTATATTATACAACACTCGACATAAACATAGGCTTGTCGTGAAAACCAATCGGTCAAAGTTACAGTATTTGTTGGTTGAATGAAGAATGTTAAGTTATTATAACTACATAAATAAATGAAAAAATGACGTTGTTGTGGCATGTCTGGTTAGCGGGTTTGTGTTTATTTTTGTTTAAAATATAGATCATTTTAAATGAGTATTAAGTTGTTTACCCTCCTTCATGAAATAAATCTTGATCAAGCAATTGTTTTTGGTGATATGTTACGAATAATGTTCTTGCAAGTGGTTGTGGTGATTGAGAAAATTGATCGTATAAAGATTTAGTTTTGATGGTTGCTATGGGTTATTTCCTTATACGGATATGTTTTTTTGCGTAAACAATTAACAAATTTATACATTTCGTAAACACGACCACCAAGTAATATAATTATATATATTTCCAAAATACTTTCAATAAATGCAGACCTAATTTATATTTAGTCACTCAAATTTAATATGAAATTTATTAATTTATTCTTGTATAGGGTAAAAATTGTTCATTCCACGATAAACTAATTGTTTTTATTCAAATAGCTTAAATTTGTGTTTTTTTGGGACAAAGTTCATTGTTTGGTCGAAATGCAACCTGAGGAAATTGAAAGATCATTTGAGAACAGTCAATCAATAAAAAAACATAAATTTGGACACATGTTGTTTTATAAAATAAAAAATTACGTCTCAAACAATCATTTTAGTTCCTTTAAAAATGCTCAAAATATTAAACTGGATAATAGAATTCCTGATTTTGCTATCCGAGCTATGCACAGTTTTTCATATTGGCATGAAATTCCAAAACTCCTGGAAAAAAAGAGTTTGTTGTCATTGGATTGTTTTGACCATCACAAGAAAAAGTTAGTTATATTTTATCGTACATAATTGACGAATACCAAGTTTTTCAGATAAAATTTTGAATAAGCTTGTTTAAGTTATAATGGATAACTACGATAGTTGTAAAGAGCACATTTATAAAAAAAAATAGCATGAAATAGTTTATCCAAAAATAACTAGCATTACAGAGTCTATAGAAAAATATAAACACCAAATTTGTTAACCCTTCAACCATAAATCTTTAGTTTCTTTGAAAACGAGATAAATAGTATTTGGAACATATTTTAGATTTAGAAAAAATAATTACACCTTCATTGGGTGCACTTTTTAGAACACATGTCAAAATGGGAGCAAACATGGTTTTTTTATATTATTTTTATATGGTTTAGTTTTGGTTAAGAATATTAATCACATCTTAATCAAATTTTGGATTTGGTAAAGATGTTCGACGAATGTTTGGTTTTGTTATATATTATTTCGATATACCAAACATCATTCGTCCACAAAATTGATCAAACATATGAATTTGGCTAGCAACTACGGGATATATGCCAACTATATATGATCTTACCATGTGTAAAAAGTGTAAGTGATACACTAAATATCTTGCATTTATCATTATTAATCGAATATGATGTACTATCAACACTAAGATCCAAACTAATAAAAAAGTGACTGAAATATGAAAATAGCTCATGGTATATGTGATTCTCGATTATTTCTGTTATTTATTTTACTTTATTATATTCATTTTACAAATATTTTAGCACTAATCCTAAATAGAATGAACTAATATATATATATATATATATATATTCACTTCAAGTTTCTTTCTTCCCTTTGTCGTTTTTTGGTCGAGAAACCTGCACATTATAAGCACATTCGTGTAGTTAGTCTTTTATCACTTTAATATACTTAACAAGAAATCAGAGTAAAAATAATTGTATTCCTCACAACTAAAATAATAATTCATAATCTTTTTTTTTACAAGATATTATAAAAAAAACAAATTATGAAGTTTCTTAATCGAGGGTCTGAAGCTTGTTTTGTTGATTGGTATGACGTTCTGAACTATATTAAATCAATGGCTTTCCAACCGTGGTTCGTGGTGGAATGTGCATGTTTTATCTCAAGTTGAATTTTTTTACTTTTTAGGTCTTGTATTTATGTCTTTTGACTTAAGTTACTCATACTATTTCATCAAAATATTGTATGGTAAAGCATTGAATAATGAGAAAGTTTTGGTGGCTTTACAATATTCTTGTTTTTATATCATCGTATTGGCTGTGAATGGTTAGTAATCTTTGTCATCACTTTTGTGAATTGCTTTACATCTATAATTATGACTATAATATGTTTATTTATGTGGGATTAAGAAAAGTGGTAAGGACTTATGTTAATAACCATAAGTGTCGTATTGTTGACCAGTTATTCATCTGCTATAACTTGTCTCATTTATTGGTAGTTTTGATAACCTGCTCGTCGTTTATCACTCATGGTGGTCAATAATTATTTTGTCTTTTTTTACAATGATTCTTTTTATTGTCATGTGTTTGGAAGAGGCATTTCTACAAATTCATCTATTGCCCATCAATTTTATTTTTCATTTACTTAATATGTTGTTATGATATCTTGTAGTTCTCTTATTGTATGCTTTAAAAGTATATGTATAATGTATCATGAACATTTAAAACTTTCATTCAAGCAGTTGCAACTGAGAGTCAACTCAAACAGTCAAACGATTCGTTGCTTATATTTCCAGTGAGTTATATAGTTCCAAATGTAATGTTATTCCAACCGACTGAGGTAAGAGGCTTGATTCTGGAAAATTATTTTAAGTATCATTGATAAAAAAAAATCTAAATCACCGTCATTTACCTTATACTTTTTTCTATCATTATCATAAACACGTTTTCATTTTATGCATTCAACCTCGAGAGTTACATCATATTTATTTGTACGTGAATGACTGTTACATAGTCCACATCCCGTATTTGTGCTTATTATCTGGTATGACTTATTGATGGAACAACTTGAATGTATCATTAAGAGATTATGAACTGGTTGAATATGACAAGATATAGAATAAAGGTCAAATTCCCTCACGTGCTTACTGGAACTGTAATATATATATATATATATATTGTGTCAAGTGTGGATTTCATATTAGCTACAAATGTGTATATGTAATATAATTTTTTTTATTTAAAGTAATGATTTATAATCTTCTACAGTTGTCTATACTTATAATTTTATACATTTCACTCAGGTGCCTCTACGAGTGGAGCATTGTTTGATCCCGAAATATGTATTTGTTACAATATGATTAAGGTTGTGTCTTCCGATAGAAATTATGAAAGTTATGATCTAAATGTGAGTGTGAGAGTTCCAATCCAGATCTAGGTTTTCTTCCCTTGAAATTGATACTCGGTGAAACGATGAGCGCCAACTAGGGTTCTTCTTACAAAGCATTTTCATATTTTATATTTGAACATGAAATATCATTTATTGAGTATTAGAACAAATATGAAACATCATTTATTGTTAAATAAAAATTTATATAATATTTGTATTTTCGAATATCATCTAACCTCATGCATAGTAATGCAACTTTTAAAAAATATTCATTTAGTTTAACGAATAGCTTACAACGGATATACAATAACCACTACAAGATATCTTTGACGGATATGCGATAGCATTTTGCTAACAATTAAATTAATTTTGGTTTATAACAAAATTGCAATAAGGTTTGCAACAACATTCATATCATTTTTATATAAAGGGATGGTAACAAAATTTGCAATGACAGACACGTGACATAATCATTGGGGTTGACATGGTGCAACAGCTTTCCAACTACATTTGCAACAATGGAACATCGTTGCATTTGGCTCACATTTGCAATAAATTCTGATTGCAAATGTCTTCCGATTTCAACTGATATTTGTTAGCAACCATGCAGAAGATACTGGAAGTTCCCGTTGCAAACAAATTCCAAATATTTATTTGAACTCTAAATTTTTATTTATTTAAAAGCCAATGTATATGTCGATCCATTTTGTATTACATTTTATTTTTTATAACATAATTTACATTTTTAAATAATATTGAACATAAATTCATATATTATTTTACTATAATAACATACTTAGTAACTTATTTTGAATCAATAAATCAAAAACATTATAAAATATGTTTTAGGCCTAGAATCCCAAGGCCAGCCTCTTTTACTATGATTCCAGACTCGAGAAAAATCTCAAAGTCTCTGACATCATTTTAAATGGTTATTGGAATTGGCCTTCAAACGTTAGAGCTGCAAGATCTAGAAGTAACACAAATCTCAAGGAGATTAACAGACTCATTCTCTCTCTTCCCACTCCCAACATCTTCTCGAATGACGTTCCTTATTGGATTGCGAAAGCTGGTTGCATCAACTTCACAATTAATGATACATATAACTCTATTTGTCAGCCCACCCCAGTTGTGGGGTGGGCCAGGTTAGTATGGAATAAATTCAATATTCTCCGTCATTCTTTTATCTTATTGCTTGCTGTCCAAGGTAAACTTTCCATTAGGGATAAGTTACTCAGCTGGGGTTACAATACCCCGTCTGACTGTGTCTTATGTAACTCTGCTTATGAAACTATAGATCATCTCCTCCTTGACTGTAGTTTCACTCAGAGTATTTGGACCAATGCTAGCACCAAATTGGATTTCCCTTTCCTTCCCACTATTTGGCAGTCTTGGGTTCACGAGGTGTCAAACTGGTCTCATTCTCGAAACCATTACCTTTAGTGCACTTGTTTTGGTGCGGTTATTTACCACGTTTGGAAGGAGAGGAATTCAAGAATTTTTTGTTCCCCTCCAGCCACTGCCTCCATGTTTCTCACCGAATTTTTTCTGATCTTCGGTTCAAATTTCATGGTACCAAGATTTTTTGGCTTTTGTAATAATTTATCTCTTACTTATTCTAATTTTATTGCAGGTTTCAGCATATTGCCATTTCAGCTGACTTCCTTCATTTGCTGACTCGGAGTGGTCTTCCTTAGAGTTCTCATCAGGTTGGCTCGATGGTCTTGATCATGTAGCTTTTACGATCCTAGATTATCACCTATATGTCTCCATTCTAGATTATCTTATGTTTTTCTTTCCTACCTACTTTTCGGCTATCTAGTAGTCCTATTATTCGACTTTCACTTGTCAGTTATATCTTCTCGGGATATTCCTTAGATATTTGTATGAACTTTTTTATTTTATTTAATGTTTTTATCACAATATATATATATATATATATATATATAATAGCATGACCAGAATTATATAAAATATTATCTTAACACATTATGGTCATTAATCATCTCGCTAAAAATTCGAAACATGTTGTCTTTTATACATATAGGTTAATATAGATGTTAGTGGTTTAGATAACTTTAGGTTCAGTTAGAGTCTGTTTTCATGTTTACTTGTTTCTAGTATTATATATGTATATTGTTAGTTATTTTAATTGTTTGTTTTAATGTTATATATATATGTATATCGTGGTTATTACATTTTTGCTGTACCATACGATTATATATATAAGATATAGATGTATATGATATGTTCGTATATTTATAACTTTATATTATCAAAATTAATGTTTCATAACATTTGGGTAAGATCATTCGAGAATGGAAATATATGATTCGATTTGTGTAATTTGCACTACACATCCGTGTTTAATGTCATTTATATGTATTTATCTCTTTATGATTCATATTATTATGAAGACAAAAACTTTATTTTTAATTAATACGATTAAAACTTATTTTGTGTGTTTTATATTTAATTGATTCTTTATTTGTTTTATTTGTAGTCCAACCAAATATTCACTATCAGAAGATGGGTTACAAAACTATTCTCTAGATAAAACTAGAGCATACGCCACAAGAAGTATGACAACTTCATACACAACCCCAATACACAAGATAATGAACCAAAATCAGAAAACTCACTGAAATATCCCAAAAACGCAGTTAGAATAAGATGATCGAAAAACATACTTAGATGACTCCAAATCAAAAACCCTCTGGATAGATTGTAGAGGACAAGTAGACGAGCCTTCTCACCAAAATTGAAGCCGATCGGACAACCGGAGACAGTCCGATTGAAAGCACAAAGTTCCGCCTCGAATCACCTTTTTCTCTCAACAACTGCACTATAGAATATGATGCTCATCTCAGAAATACACTGTATAAATATATATTTATACATAAACCAAAATCCTATGTGTTATCCAAATTGGGCTTAGCCCATATGATAATTGGACTCCCACATAGGAAGAGCCCAACAAATCTCCCCCTCACGACTATGTGGGAGGATTCGCCATCCCGGCGATCAATCTACAATTTTCAAGCTTTCCCCTAGGCAAAGCCTTTGTCATCATGTCAGACCCATTATCATATGTATGAACTTTATCAACCTCCATTAGTTTAGCATCAAGAATATCTCGAATCCAATGATATCTCACATCAATATGTTTCGACTTTGAGTGAAATGACGAATTCTTCACGAGATGAATAGCACTCTGATTATCACATAACAGTACATACATGTGTTGCTCAAATCCAAGTTCTTTCAAGAACTTCTTCATCCATAGTAGCTCTTTACTCGCTTCTGTCATTGCAATGAATTCAGCTTCTGTCGTTGAAAAGGCAACCCACTTTTGTATTCTTGATTTCCATGAAACAGCGCCACCACAAAAGTTAATCAAATATCCAGAAGTAGACTTGCGAGTATCAACATCTCCAGCCAAGTCTGAATCAGAATAAGCCAACAACTCAATTTTATTCATCCCAAAACTGAGCTTCAAATTAGAGGTTCCTCGCAGATACCTCATAATCCATTTCACGGCTTCCCAATGCTCTCTACCTGGGTTTGACAAAAATCTGCTCACAACACAAACACTATGAGCTAAGTCAGGACGAGTACATACCATGGCATACATGAGACTTCCAACTGCGGATGCATATGGAATATTAGCCATGTCTCTCTTTTCTTCATTAGTTGAAGGACATTTTTTCTTGCTTAACTTGAAGTGACCAGAAAGTGGTGAGCTAACCACTTTAGCATTGTCCATATTAAACTTCTGAAGAATTTTCTCAATGTATTTTTCTTGTGATAAAAACAACTTCTTCAAGTCTCTGTCTCTAGTAATTCGAATGCCGAGAATCTGCTTTGCTGGACCTAAATCTTTCATTGCGAAAGACTTACTTAACTGTTTCTTGAAAGAATCAATCCGCGAAGTATTCTTCCCTACAATAAACATATCATCCACGTAAAGTAAAAGAACGATAAAATTGGCATCAGAAAATGTCTTCACAAATACACAATTATCAGAAGAAGTCTTCTTGTAATCCTGCTCCCCCATAACTGACATGAACTTCTTATACCACTGTCTCGGAGCTTGCTTCAAACCATATAGACTCTTTTTCAATCTGCATACATAATCTTCTTTTCCTTCAACCACAAAACCTTCAGGCTGTTTCATAAAAATCTCTTCTTCCAAGTCACCATGCAAGAATGTTGTTTTTACATCCATTTGCTCAATTTTCAAGTTTAGACTCGCTGCAATGCCTAGAACCACACGGATAGAAGACATTTTTACAACTGGAGAAAATATTTCATCAAAATCAATACCTTTTTTCTGACCAAAGCCTTTGACTACCAATCTTGCTCTGATACCACTTTGACAAGAAATAAAAGCAAAAACGAAATCTTCTTTCTTGTATCAAGTATGATAGAGATAACGATCCCAAAAAATATCAAGTCTGAATAAAATAAACGCAAACAACACAGAACACTTTTTACGTGGAAAACCTTCCCAGTGTAGGAAGTAAAAACCACGGGACTGATTTCGGAGTCCAACCAAATATTCACTATCAGAAGATGGGTTACAAAACTATTCTCTAGATAAAACTAGAGCATACGCCACAAGAAGTATGACAACTTCATACACAACCCCAATACACAAGATAATGAACCAAAATCAGAAAACTCACTGAAATATCCCCAAAACGCAGTTAGAATAAGATGATCGAAAAACATACTTAGATGACTCCAAATCAAAGCCACACTGCTGGATGAGCAACGGGCACTCCAAACGAGGATCTCTCCAATCAAGCCACAATGCTTGATGAGCCTCAAATCAAGCCACACTGCTTTGATAAGCCACGGGCACTCCAAACAAGGATCTTGAGCATGGGTACTAATTCATCATGTTCGACTAATGAGAATTTCACCCACATCACCCACCACATCGTGTACTGTCTGGGCCTGGAGCTCTGATACCACATGTTGGGAATATGGGGGGTTTCGGTCCACATATTCCACCTCCGTATATAAGTAAGAACAACCGATCTCAACACTAGTATGATATTGTCCGCTTTGGGCCCACTGGCCCGCACGGCTTTGCTTTTGGTCCCCTACCAAAAAGCCTCATACTAGTTGAGATATGTTCTCACTTATATACCATTGATCTTTCCCATGTTTTACCGATGTGGGATATGGAACTTTGGTCGCTACCCTAACAAATCCTCCTCTCGAACAAAGTACCACTTTAGCCTCATCTCAATTGGCATCCATCCGCTCACTCTAATCAGGTTGGCGCTGCCTGATCTCTAGAGCCTTTACAGCGGATCTATCTGATCTCGACCATCCTGCCTTGTTCCTTAGCGCCACTCCAAACAAGTACCACCGTCTTGATACACTCCAATCAAGCCACACTGCTTGATGAGCAACGGGCACTCCAAACGAGGATCTCTCCAATCAAGCCACAATGCTTGATGAGCCTCAAATCAAGCCACACTGCTTGATAAGCCACGGGCACTCCAAACAAGGATCTTGAGCATGACTACTAATTCATCATGTTCGACTAATGAGAATTTCACCCACATCACTCACCACATCGCGTACTGTCTAGGCCTGGTGGAGCTCTGATACCACATGTTGGGAATATGGGTGTCCGCATATTCCGCCTCCGTATATAAGTAAGAACACAACCGGTCTCGACACTAGTATGATATTGTCCGCTTTGGGCCCACTGGCCCGCACGGCTTTGCTTTTGGTCCACTTCCAAAAGGTCTCATACTAGTTGAGATATGTTCTCACTTATATACCATTGATCCTTCCCATGTTTTACCGATGTGGGATGTGGAACTTTGGTCGCTAGCCTAACATTATTTTCTATTAGTGTTTTAATATTTTTATAGTCTCGTTATGTCCATTTTTGTTAGCTTTTTATAACTAATATATATTTTTATTTGGTGGAAGGATACTAGTGGAGAAATATAAAGAATTTTTTTGTTATTTATTTTTAAATTAATATTATTTTTTTAAACTTTGTGTAATATTATTTTTTAAATTTTACTATAACTTTATAGGACATAAAATTAATATGCAAATTCGGAAAATGGTACTGATAAGGACGTTTAAAATACGGATGACGTGAAAATAAAAGAATGTTTAAAACACAAAAGACACCAATTGAAACCAAATCAAGTATTTAGAGTAAAAAGTATCTCTAACCATCTTTTACCTAGAATTACAAGATTTTTTTGTCATATATTATTTTACGTGAGTAAGTTAGAATGATCATTAAGTGTACATATTTCTATTAATAATATAAATATTGTTTGTAAGTTTTGCCTAATTGTTTTTGTAGTTTTTAAATTTTCATATATTAAATAATACATATGAGTATCATACTATGTATATAAAATATTCACATAAATTAAATGTTTGTGAAATTTATTATTAAAAATGGTCCATAATGAAATGTCTTATAAATAAAAAGTTATTTAGAAAATTAAAAATATAATTTCAAAATTATTTTTAGAATAATAAAATAATCATATAAAATTATAGTTTACATCATTTGTAGCTATTAGTTTTCTCTATCTAGTGATATATGTTTATTAAAGCTTCCTCGATTGACGCTTATCGTATGTTCATCTTATATAATACAATTATACAACAACATCGTGAAGGCAGTAACTAATATATATATATATATATATATATATATATATATATATATATATATATATATATATATATATAAATAATTCATATTATTTAGTTTATATAAAGAAATATCTAAAATATATTGTAGGAAAATGTTATAATGTCCTAATTTATAGACATAACTTGGATTCAGAAGAACATAAACTTACAAAAATGTTTTAAATATAACATAAATTATTATGATTGTTTATTAGAGGTAGGATTCAACTATATATAAATTTAATTTTGAATTTTGAATATATAATTTATAGTTTATAATTAAAATAAAAATTAAATAAAATACTTATTGGCCTAGTTATTATTTATACGAAAAAAATATATAAATAGAATAATGTTTTGATTGTTAAGTTTATATCAATTTTTGTTTTTAAAATGATGTCTTTCTGGTTAGATTATCTTCTTATGAATTGATTAAGTTTATATATGTATTTTAGTTTGATATTAAAAAAAAATTATAAAAATAATTTTTTAATAACCTCTATATATTTTAGTTTTTTTTATAAAACTCAAGTCTGAAATTATGCAAGCAATACATAATTCTATGAAACACAAATTGAACATGTTTTGTTCTATACTTACTTATGATATTTTTTAAAAAAATTTGAGATTGTTGAAAATTATTAATTGGAGAAATGATTTTTGAGTGCACCTATTTTATATGACTTGGTCAATAAAAAAATGATAAATAAAAATTATTCTTTGAGAATATTTTGTTATTTTTTTTCAAAGATAAAAATCAAGAAAGAAAAACAATTCAAATTAAACAAGACAGGTTAAAAAAACATAAAAACAATCAGGTGAGGATAGATGTTTTTTTTTAGAAAACAAGAACATATAAAAAATGTATAAAGTTTGAATATATATATATATATATATATATATATATATATATATATATATATATATTAAAATGTAATATCTTTATTGTTTATGTTAGAAAAGTTTGGTTTGTACTCTAAAAATATTTGGTGAATTAATAATTAGATAGATAGATAGATAGGTAGGCAGGTTTGTTAGAGTTTTTGAAAATCAAATGATGTTGCCACGAATAGATGAAAACTTTTTAGGTGTTTGTAATTAGTTTAAATTGTTAAACTATTTAGAAAATATATTTTGTTTATCATTCTAAAGATACATTTCAGTCTTTTTCATAAAATTTTGGATATTATTCAAATTATAATTAAATAAAAAATTATATATAATATTAAAGTTATATAAAAAGCCAATCTAATTATAAATTCTATATTTGAAACTATTTTATTTTAATAAATAAAATTAAAATTTCAAAAATGTCATGAATTAATAAATAAAAATGATTGAATATCAAATTATCAAAATACAATAGCTGAAGATTATTTTTAGGTTTTTTTTTTCAGTTTTCATAAGCTTATTATTATTAATTATTAATTTTTATTTTTATATTTAATAAATAAAAATACCACGTTAAAAATATCACACAAATAATTAAGATATAACACCTAAAATGTATACATAATACACTCTAAAATTGTTTGGATTATTTTGTGTGATGACCAAGTTCCATTTAGAATTGGTGGATTAAAACTCTCGATGAAAGATTAAAATTGCTAGAATGTGAGGAGGTTTTAAAAATAAATAATATATATACGTGAAGTTACTAAGAAAATGTTAAATAATGAAATTCATGACATAGATTTAACATTGATATAATATCTAATGGTTGTAGATATATCTATTTAAATAGCGGTACATTTGGTACAAACATAATACAATACTAATGTACTTGAGACTCGTGAATGTATAAGGAGAATTGACCATCCGTAGATAAGGAGAATTGGATGAGAATTCATAAATGTATTCATAGTGTCAAGTTAGACTATACACCTCGCAAATATAAGAATGAGCCAAAATATATATTATACACGTTGAATAGATAATAAATAGTTTCTTAAAGTTTGCACATTGGATAAAAGGTAAATGTTTTAAATTGTTATATTTAACATTTTGGTTATATACAATAATGTTCTATATCGCGCATGAGATAATACAAAAAATATTTTTTTATTGTATTATTCATCAAATTGTCAATGAGCTTAAACCAAGAATTGTAACTACAACTCTAATGACCTACTATAATCTTATAAATTTATAATACTAAAAGATACGTTGTTTGTATTTGGTTCTTACATTATATTTGTTAGATTTATATATAATAAAAATGGTTATGAGTGTGTTGAAAGTGTGTTTGTTATATGATTTTATGCATTTTATCCACTTTTTAAACCAATTTTTTTGTTTATATAGTTCGAATTTTTTTCTTTATGTATCGTCTCCTTGTTTGTTTGTTTTATTAGTTTGTTAAATACGTTTACAATTAATGTATTCTCGCATCGTTAATATTACAATTTTTATAGTATAGTTGATCTAGATTCAAAGATACATGGCCAAACATATCTTAGAAATGTTTGTTAGTACTAGACTTTAAAAAAATAGTAATGATTGTAAATAGACAAGAATTAAAGTAAATGAACTATAATTTGTTAATGATGATGTATAATTTATTCATATTGAATTATCTATTATAAAGGAAATAATATTTTTGTATATGAGATAGATTTTTATTCGATAAACTCAATAAAATAGTATACATATATTCTTAATATATTGAATATTACATAAAAGGTATTACTATTTATATGATGAGTTTTTTTCTAAACTTAAGAAATTTTTAGTGAGCAAATATTCGTTAATGGTCGCATTGCATGGATGTGTGGTCAAATATGTTCGTGTAATGAAATCTCAGTATCTTTAGTGTTGATAAAATTGAAATATCGTATGTACAATCATAAGCTTTAATTTAAATTTAAATTTATATTATTCTTGATGTATGATGTTATTTTCCGACTATAGGTCAGCTCGACAACATTCTTATTAGAAAATCATGTATTTTCGAAACCTAATAGCATGTGTAAAATAAGAAAAATATAAGCAGTATTTTTTATCCAATTTATTTATTGGTACATACTTCTCATTAAAATATCCAACTAGCGGAGCTTCTCTAAGAAAATATATTATAATATCATTTTTTCAATAATCTTGCATACTGATTTTCCTTTTATGTGCTTTTTGTAGGCTATATGCGTTATTTGGTGTATTTTTTCTGAATTGTTGATTGTTTGTTTTAAATAAGAGATTATGATTAACACAAATTTTTTAATTTGAACACTATTAGAACGTACAGTTATACATAGTATATTAATGGTGAGAATTTATGGTATTATTAAATATTTAATAAAATCTATTTATTTTCATAATTGTTTTTCTTTATTCGTGGTTTGTTAGAGATATTTCTCAGTTTTAAGTTTTTTTTCACCAGAGTCCAAACATTTCTTCCTAATTATTTTTCAATGGTTATGATGCTATTTTTTCACCAAAGCTTATAACTATGCTTTGTTTCCCACCAATAATGGCAGTGGTCTTGTGGTGAATTCACCCAACATATGATGGAGAAGGTTATGGAAATGTTAGAATTTGAATATCAATCATTCCTAAATATATAAAAATATATAATAATCTTCCCAAATTTCTGTACATGATGAAAACAAACAAAAAGAAGAGTTTATTTTTACATCACCATCACAACTCATGTTCCCAATCATTGTTCGATGTTTTTTTAGCAATGATGATTGTTTTTGTAAGTGATAAATTAAATGAAAATTATATTTATTTTTTTATATGTCATTGTTCAGCAATCTTGAAGACTAGTGGTACAATCATATTCATAGGAGGAGTTGTTATTCTTCTTTTATTATCCAAGATGTGGGTATAACAATCATGGTTGATGTTGACATGACTAAATTATGGAAGATGTTTTTATATTTTCCCCTAGGAGATTGCACATTTGGATCTAGTTAGTATTCACGTCATTGCTACTAATAGATCTATGTTGGAGAAACTTTGGCATACTATCGAGTTTCTTTTTTAAGAGATCTTTTATGCATTTGAAACTCTTAAGCTCTCGAGAGAAAATGAATACTTGAATTTTTTATTTGACCATCGTATAAGATTATGTGTTCTTATCTTTCAAGATTATTTTATTTTAAAATTAAGGTGCAATTATTATCAACTTTACAACTTTAGTCTTTAGTAATGAATAAAAACCACATATATGGTACTTGCAAACCTAAACAACTTACAAACTGATTGGATAGTATAACGAGATTCTCTCGTACTCAAGATATGTGTCGAGAGGTGAAAGTTGATCATGTCTACCTTGAAAGATAAAGAAGAAAAACTTTAGTATGAAGTTTGTACATGATTATAAGGTTAGATGGAAACAGTCATGCATCATTCTTCTGATGGTCAAATTAATAAATATATGATCTTTTATTCTAGATGGCTTACATTCGTCAAACATTTCCAATAAGATTGGGAATATAATTTATAGGAGCCATTATTGATACATTTTATGTATATTTGTTTTAGGATCATCATGTGAAAGACTCATCCATCAGGCTGATGAATCATATCGAATATCTAGTTTTAATGGATATAATTTAACATGGTCGTGTCAAGTCAGATTTCATGATTTTTTTTGTTTGGTTGTACATAAATATATAATCTGTTTATCGAATATAGGACCTTATTTTGCGTTTGTTTTTATTGATAGTTGATTTTGTAATGGAATATCTTTCAAAATTATTTTTATAAAATAATTGCATTTTGTGATATAGTTAGTTTAACTTTTTTTTTTCTATTCGAATCTCTTATATTGATATTATTTTATTATATAATCAATCTTTGATTTTATAAGCATGAGGATATGTTATAAATACTCTTACATCTACAATGACCAACTTGATTTTAGAATTAAGTATTTAGTTTTTTTTCTTATTTGTGACCGAGATCGTATGTGTAGTCTATAAAAGACCAATCAAACGTTAACATCTGTACTCGTAGTTTATAAAATATTGGTCACATTTAGGGTTGTTGATGGTTCCTCAGGACTGGTAACCGTACCAGAACCAAGTCGGTAAGGATCAGACCCAGAATTGGACCAAACCTTAGCAGTGTCTTTCGTAATTTTATTTAAAACTAATTTAGAATCGAACCGATTGAACAATAAATCAATATAACTGATTCGGAACCGAACCGATAAAACTGATAAAAATCGGTATATATATATATATATATATATCACACATTGTAAAAAAAATACTACAAACATATCTATAAATTAACATATAAGTTTTTTTATATGAAAGAATATTTCAAATTAATATATAATTTCTTTTAAACAATTACACACAAATATTTGTTTCTTTTGATTATTTTTGGTATTATACCAACTAAACATATAATAAATTAATAATGAGAAAATGTATGATGTCCAGAGTATTATAGCATCTCAAATAGAAGGTGACAGATAAATTATAAAAATAAAGACGTATTTAAACTTTTAAATAACATATGTATTAGGCATTAATTTTGTACTATATTAAACCACACATTGAAATAACTAATATAAGAAATTGATTTTATTATACTTTTCTAAAGTATATACGATTAGTAGAAACTTAGTTATAAGTTATAAAGTAACTAAGGTTCCATATATTTATATATAGAAGAATCGGAAAATGAAAGAAAACATACACCAGTATACTACGTTCAATAGAAACTTAGTTATAATGTTAGGACTTAAGACAACGAAAAAGAAAAAGAGCAGTATTGTTGTGGTGGATAAAGATGTGCTTAATACTTAATTTATTAGTTTAATATTGCATAGTTGGAAAGAATTTTTATAGGAAGGAACCATTGCATAGTATCCCATATCGGTTTAACTACAAGATGAGACAAATAACTCTTCATATATAAACATACAAACAAACATGCAAAAGTTGCCTACTAAGATAGGTCAGAAGCCCATCAAAACAGATATTCTCCTCAACCATTTTATTAGTTAAAAAAATTATCTAAAATATTTAAGGGGTTCTTATCGGTCCAACAAATCTGATCGAACCGAACCGATTCTTTTCGGTTTTAGTTCAGTTTTATTTTATACTGAAATCTTGTCGGGTTGGTTCAGCCAAATGGACAAGTTTAGTGGTCACATCCGGTTTTGTTAAAAACTAGACAGAACTGGACCAATAACAATCCTAGTCATATTGAAGTGGTTAATTGAAATACTTTTTTATATGATAACAAGTCTCACTTAAACCGCAATGTTGATAATTTGTGTAGGCATCCTTGATAGTTTAATTTGCAGTTTTATCATAGTTTGAGCAAGTTTTCCTCATATAAGGTCTTGTTTTTATACTGACAATGTTAACTAAGGTTTGGTGACAAAGAAACATATAGTATTATGAGAGTATACAGACACAATATCCGGCTTTACGGGATGCGCCATAAAATTGTGTAGCCACGTTGACACAATATTATCATTTAATATGATCAACCTATGCATGAGACTATTTGTGTTAGTTTTTAAATAATTACTTATTTAAGCTTCCAAAATTGTAATAAAATATTAATTAACTATCAATAACTTGTTAAAAATATATGTACGACCAAGGTATGAAAGATACAACACCAACAAACTACGTCAATTATATATAGTCTTAATTGTTTAAAGTTTCTCAAATAAGACAAGGTTGTCGTTTCATATTGTTGAGGTGTAATGTTTTAGGTTTGAACTCAATCTTCACTGTATACATGTATTTTTATATCTCATATTATAAATAGTTATAAGGACATGATATGTTGTACATTACTAAGTCTCTTGATCGGAATGATTGATTTTGACTCGAGGGTATTCCTTTTTATTAAATGAAGGATTGGTACCGAATTATTATAAAAAAATAGAAAACTCATATATACACTCAATAATGTTATCCACTTTATCATAGTGACTACCATAAATGACTTGGTAGATACACTATGGTTACAACAATCACTCTTATTCACTCATATAAGCTTCAGTGACATATTTTAACTTTTTATTTTCCTTGAGGATGATAAGGGCATAAGGTATGGTCAGATCAGATCGAGCCAAACCAACTTGTCGTACTTAAAAGCCAAACAACGAGGACAAACGAAGAGGTTCTTGGTCAGATCAGATCGAGCCAAACCAGCTCGGACTGGTATGCGTTTCCAGTCAAAGTAAACAATTGGAGAATAAAGCGCTTCCTCGTTCATCATTTAATAACGTTACCAATTTTGAGCGAAACCGTTTAAGTAGTCTATCCAAAATTATAGGAGAATAGGTGTAAGTGAATTAGTGGGGCATTAAGTGGAATTAAATATGAATGTAATCGCCCACTAACAGGGAGGACAATAAGTAGAGAATTTCTAAGATGAATGATATCTTCTTTTCTTTTTCTCTTATCTGACTGTTCGTGTATTTCTACTTTGGCAATAATTTGTTATTCTCGTAACATCTAGAATTTTTAGAACGAAGATAATATAAAAATGGAAAACATAATAAGTGTTATACTAACAAAACATTGGCATGAGTCATACATTGTCACCAAATATTTTACATTATTTTTTAGAGTTAACAAGTAATGTCATGCAAAGAATAATCGTCTTGTTAAGGATCCTAATATGTACTCAGATCTTTATTTTTGTAATTGAAATTTGCAACAAGAGCTTTACGTTTTATTTTTGGCAGAGAAATCATAAGAGATCAAATTAGGCTCTTTTGGGTATGAGAATGGTGTGTGAGATGATTTTTCCAAGCTAATATGTTTGTTTTTTTAATGATTTCCATTATCATCCCACACAAGATCGATAATAATTTAAAGGCTCGTTCATGTAAGATTATCAAAATTTCTGTTACAACTCAACCCCTTGTCACTAAAAAATATCCTAACAATATTTTATAGACTTGATGACTATTTGTAAGTTATAATTTGAAATAAAAATTATAAAACTAGTTTATAAGATCAGAGTAATTCTTTATGTTCTTTGATATTCTCTTGTACTAGTTTTTATGTGGCATAAAACTAGAGAAAATTTGAGAAGTAATTATATCATATTGGTCTCACAAACTAACGCTAGTTGCAAACCATTATGATTGCAAAAACAATCTTCGATACTTTGAAGCCAAATTTGATCATTTGGTATATTTTTTCTCTATAAAGGATGTATAGTCGCTCGACATATATATATATATATATATATATTATTTTCATGTTAACTTTTTACTCCTACATCTATTTTTCCTTTATAATCAATTTTATGCTTCTCTTTTTTGTTACAAAACTTTCTAAAATTATACATAGAAGTCTAATAATATTTAAAATTTGATTATCATCTGAAGTTTGTACATGATGTTACAATGTTCTAACTTTGTGAACTATATAGATTACCCTCTTGAGATGTCAGTTTATTTTATAATATTTCCACTAGAAAATAAGTTTGGACAATAATATAATGACTATGAAACTAGGAAATCATCTTCTATACCATTACCAAAAGAGATAATAGTAGATTTTTGTGTTATTGAGGATTTTACTCACATAGTTTATTATTTTCCTACAATAAGAAAAAGTTATCAATTCAAATCAAATAAGTCTTTACTTGAATGTGTTTACATGAATTGAAGATATTTTTATTAAATTTTCCATGATACTATCACTCTTTTTAAATGATAAATGGATTCGTTTGCACTATTTAGGATGTGGTTATTTTTTCCTGTGAATAGTTTAAGACTAATGGTTGTTCGAAGTAAAAACATTATTGTTGTCCAAAAAATATAGATTAAGTACGGCCTGCGTTGTTTGGGTTATTACTCAATTTAATTCTTGGACGGGCTTAATAATGCGACGAACCTCTTTTGCTTTATGAATAATTTCAGTATCTTATTTTTAAATTAGTTATAACTGTAATAAAGGTTGCATGATGGGTTGGTCTAATGGTTTGATAGTTAATCAATATTATTTTCTTAAAAGTGCCTATAATAGTAGATTATTATCTCTTTTAAGGACCATTAGACCATTAGACCAACGCATTGGTTAGATATCTCTTTTAAGGACTACGAGGAGTCAGTTTATATCCATAATAATTTTAATACTTTAAAAATCAATTTATGCATAAATTAGATGTAATATTTATATGTGCTATTTTGCTAATGTATGTATATAGGTATTTATTTTTTATTTATTAGTTAAGGTTTCGAAACCAAGGTACATAATACATGTTAGGTTTTTCTTCTTTCTGAAATAACTTTTATGAATAAAATTGTGCTATAATTCTACTTATAGGAATTAAGTACGTAGATTATTGGGACTAAGAATAACAACTTGTTTCTTTCTTACAAATAAGAATTCTCTTGAATAAACAAAGATCTCTAAAAGGTTGGAATGGTTCAACCAATTGGGCATGATCATGCTTCAAAGAGTGCCTCTAAGGTGTTTCTCAGTTTGATGTCCACTAAATTTAAGCTAGCTAATGATAGTTTTCCCATATAGAAAATAATTTTATAAAACTTGTCTGAATCAAGACTGAAACCTTAACCGGAAAGATTTTAACTATGAAGTATAAAAGGTAAAGAAACATACAATATCTTATTACAAAATGGTTTCATTATGCACAAAGCTTAAGGCTCTTATAGTTAAACTCCCCAACTATGTTGTTGTGTCTGATATTTTTGTGTGTATTTATGCTCATTTCAGAGTGCTTGAGACTATGATTGGCAAGTCGAGAAATTGAAAATAAATAATATTATTTCAAATCTTATATAAGATGAGTATAAAGAAAGCCATGACAATAAGGAAACCAACCCATTAAACGTCGCCTACGACATTCGAGACAAATTCAATAAGTGTTTCAGATACGATGCACAATAAAGCTTAAGTACATGATAAACATGATTTAAAAACTTAGATAATTTGTGGGTAGTAATCATTGTAAGAGGATTGACTAATTTAAAATGGGATATGAGAAATGAAAGGTCTCAATGACCAAACATATTTAGCTCATATTCATGGTATATTCAAAAGTTAATTTAGCCTTACTACCTATAAATAATTGGTAGGTTGATACAACAATAACAACTCATGCTTGTATTTTATTTTTCAAGATACACCCTAAATTCGACACCTTAGTGATGGTAAAATATTATTCTGTTCAACGGAAGAGAGTGTATTCTTGGTTGAATATATTTTTTAATTTCAAATTGGTTTTGACTATTGGACATATTTTGTAACTGGAAGACATTTTATCCAAAATATTATGAAAATAATGTAAAAAAGTTGGTTATTTTATTTCTTTTTGAAATAAATATTTTCGTCTTTTAATGATAATCATGTTTTGGAACATGCATATTATAGAGTAATACTATTTTACAGCTTAACATATATTATAAATTACAATGAACCTATAAAATAAGTATTTTAAAGTTAATTAAAATCTAAAAAATTAAGTATACTGTTGGTATAAACATTAACGTCATATATTTTGTTGTTTATCGTACGAAATATGTCTTAAAACTAATTCATACATATATTTGTGTTCCATTCACTTCAGTTCATGGAATGCCCAAATATACTTTTATCTCGATTCTAGATTAATTTTTGTGATATAGATATTTATTTTCACTTCATTAAATATTTGAGACCATTGACAATTTTAAATATTTCAAGGGTGAGGTTGAGTTATAGCTTGGCTAAAATATTAAAATTGGTAGATCTTATTGTGGTAGTGAGAACTATGGTTAGTATGATGGACCCGGTGAAAAATTATTTTGGTACATTTTCTCTATAATTACTAGAGTATTGTATACTCAATCGTCATACCATTACGGGTTTATCCACTATGAATAGTATGTCTGAAAGATTAAATGTACCTTACAGGAAATAGTTTGAGATGTCATGAAAAATGTTAACTTTAAATTTTAGGTAGAAGTAGTAAATGGGGAATATATCCAAACAAGACAATTCAATTTAGATCACATCACACAAAGAAAAAAATGATTAGCTGCAAATAGATAATCCAAACCATATGCAAATTAATCATAAAAGTATTGACTATTATGTAACAATTTCTCGAGTTCTGTCAAATTGGTGTGTTTAGGAAAATTGTGGATATGGTTGTGAATTTTGTTCTTGAGTTCTATAAAAAAAATAAAAAACAAACTTGTATCGCAACTTTTACTAGAAGTAGAATATATCACATGTTTTAGGCTTCAAATAATACATTATGGCTCGGGATCTTTGTCACATATATACATATGCTAAAAAACTAACTGAAATACACTATTTTTTTTCTATTCTGACAATATTTCAACAATTATGTTCTCCAATAATAAGTCTAAAAATTATACATATATAAATATTATGTTTATGTATGTTAAATATAAGGGTACATAAAAATCAGATCAACATATAATATATCCACACAAACTTATTGTTAAAAAATTCTCTTGCTAACCCACTGGTACATAATGCTTTGTACATGAAAACTACTCACGTATGTATCTTTATTCCATACGATATTTGGATTCAATTGGAGTTTTTTTTATTATATATTTTAGAATGCTTTGGATTATATTCTTTATGGTATGATATGTACACATTTGGGTGTGGTAAGACAATGCACATGTTTTCTCTTTTTATCATGAGTTATTTTAATAAATCAGTTTAGAGATCCAATTCAGATAAGCATGATAAACTGAGTTTTGATATCTTAAGATTATAAGGTCATCCTACTTTTATAATTCATACAATGAGAAGTTTAAGTTCATTTGGGTGACATTTACCATTATGAATACTTATCGTAAGTGTTGCATATATATTGGAGTAGGATAACTCATTCTAGTCTTTGGTACAAATATTGTTCTAAATAGGAGATTGTAAGAATTTTCCTGTTTGGAATAGATATTTGAATATTATGTGTATGTATTCTATTTATTAAGTAATTGGTGCGGAATTTCAGGCTTAAATCAGAATATAGTCCCTAGACTATCGTGTTTTCTTTCATTTAGTCCCTTGATTAAAAAATTACTCGCCAGGGCCCCTTGACTATTCAAAACTATAATTTTCATCCCCATACATGGTCTTTTCTTTGGTTCAGTCATGTGTCCCCATAGTTAAATGGTACGAGTCTTACAAATAGTCCCTTGACTTTTAATTCCATTTTCACCCTTTAAATTTAGTATTTTTTAAAAGTCGATGGACTATTTGTGAGACTCATACCATTTAACTATAGAGACACGTGGCTGAATCAGGGACCCAAACCGGTGAATAGTCTAGGGACCCTGACCGGTGATTTTTTAGTCGATGGACTAAATGAAAGAAAACGCAATAGTTGAATGACTATATTCTTATTTAAGCCTTGAATGTTATCCCAAATCGATTGGGTAAATCCTAGTTTGTAACTTATAATAGACATAAACAATGTTTTTTATAAATGCGTCTTTTTGGAAATTGTTAGGGTTATTTGTGCTCTAACATTTATCAGAATCTAGGTTTTTGGGATTATTCCTGGCTTTTCAGAATTATTTGTTTGACCCAAACCTTCTAGGGAGGCTTCCTAGTCAGTCCAACTTGTGGTGTAAAGTGTGTGTATTGAAGGTTATCATACATAGGTAAGGTAATCTTAATTTGTAATGTATAATAGACATAAGCATTAATCTTCTCTAAAAACTTCTTTTGGGAAGTATTAAGCTTATGTGCTCTAACAATTTGTATAAAACAAAACTAACCTGATTTAAGATTAAGTTTAAATTTTTAAATTATGATAGACTAGCAACATGGACTTGTTTTCATGTAGGTTGGTATGTTGGGTATTTGCGAGGAAATATTTAATATACTATTGGGTAATTGATTATATTTTTTCACGGTAATTTCAGACAATTAATATGCTCATATTAAAAAAATCATCAAATATGAATTAAAAAAAAATTCAAACCGAATTAATATATCGTTATTCATAATCCTAATTTAAATCTTCAATTTTAAAAAATTGTTATGTGTATGCTAGAAGTAACTCATCGATATAGGTATCATGGTATGACTACATTAGTATAGTTGGATATGTCGTGACATGTATTAGATAATTACTTTTAAAATTCTCTTAAGTTTGAGTCGTAACTTAATTACACAGACGTTTGACGATCTTAAGAGTTGAGAAAAGTTGTCGAAAACTAATGACCATTGTTTCAAAGGAAATATGTATTGAGCCGAAGCAGGTTGGTTAAAAGCGAACTAATCTGAAACACCATTATGATCCAAAGAGAGCTGGAGCGTCATACAAAAACTAAACTAAAACATATTATTTTATTATTAAGATTTTTATATTAATTAGGTTATCTATATTAATTAGGATTTTATATCAATGAGGTTTTCAATATTAATAGATTATGAGTTATTTTAGTCGTTGATTAATGGGTTTTATTCTAGAGCGTTTGATGAATTAAAGTTTTCTTTAACATATAAATAGAAGAAAATATAAATATGAAATATGCGCATGATGAGACGAAGAGTTTTATAAGTATCATATTTCCTAAGAGAGAGAAATAACTATAGTTGTTTTAAGAGATAAGTAAGGTGAAAGATAAACATTAAAGAGATGATCCTGTGAATCACAACATCTTCTGTTATAAAAAGTGATTGAGTCTTTTGTGTTTGAGAGTCCTTATGTAACCTACGTATTTATAAAATGCGTGTATGTTGGTTGTGGATGTAGGATTTCTATATCCAAACTATGTTAAATATTATCTTGTATGTTTGAGTCTATTACACTTTCTTTTATCTATTGCTCGTCTTAGACAAGGTATTTTGATCATTAGTCTATAGGTTCTTTAAATTTAATATCGGTTTTTTTCTCGGCCGAACGATGGTGGTTTTCCGAGGAACATAATTATATCATTATTTTATAGGTTTATTTAATCGTATATTGGGTCATGCATTGGTCGAACGGTGGTAGTACTCCTAACAAATGGTACGATGAGCTTGGAGAAACTGTAAAAAGCGTATATCGATCATGATTTGTAGGTTGGAAAAGTAGATCTCACTTGGAAACCATAAATCCATGAAAAATAAGTTCCATTAAGCTTAGCTATGAAAGATAAGTTCATAGTGGTTTTCGTTATCGATGATAAATATACACAGGGTGATGTCACTATATTCTTTAAATAGTATAGTGTCCTCATATTGAGCATGGGATATGAAGGACTACGAGAGGTATTTGAAAAGCGTACAATGTTGGGGTTACTAAATCAGCTTGAGGCGATTTACATGAAGACGCCCTTGGCGAACATATTGTTTCTGAAAAATAATTTTACATGTTATTTATAGATAGTAGCACAAAGACATATATTATTACAACTGAATCATACTTGACTTGAGTGCAGTTAGTATGAAGGTGGATGAAGAGGGTTATGCAATAATCCTCTTGAGATCTCTGTCGAATGATCATTAAAACTTCATGGATACCATGCTCTACGTGAAATAATATCTTATGATAGCTGAGTTCACGAGCGCCTTAAACTTTAAAGATCTTAAGAAGAATAGTTTTTTGAATGGTAACTTTGAAAGGTACAGGCTGTGTGTGAGGGTTCGTTCAGAAAAGAGAGATTCAAGTAAAAGGATAGAAAAATCTCGGTCAAAGTCCAAAAGGGTCGGGATGAGTTTAAAGGTAATTTGTTGGGTATGCAAGAAGAAATGACATATCAGTCAAAACTACCTAGAGAAGGGAAAGGGCAACAAGTATCAAAAGACCTAAGTCAGAGATGTTGTAATGATTTCTAATGATCTTGAGTATCCTTATGGGTTAAAAATTACTTTACAATGATAAATAGGTGTTTGTTACGGGTGCAGTATTTACATGAATTCTAGTAAGCTTCAGTTTGAAGAACTGCAAATGCTTGATGAGAGAAGATTCATCCTTGTGAAAGATGAATCTTGCGATGTCAAATGGATTGAAATAGTACGGCTCAAGTTTTATACATGACTTGAGAGATTGATTTACAATGTAAGATATGTAATCGAAGTTAATTGTAACCTTATTTATATTGGGATGTTAGATGATGAAGGGTTTACCCATACTGGTGGAGATGACAGACTTAAAATCTTGTAAGGATCCCTTGTTGATATGAAAGCTAATATGACTAGTATGTTAGTTATCAAGGATCTCTAATGGTAGGGTGTGTGTCTAGCATGTTGAATAATGTTACCGAATTATGGAATTATTGGTTGGGATATTTAAATAAAAAAGGACTCAATGAATTAAGTAAACAAAGATTTTCAAATGGTACCACAATTCAAAAGCTGAGCTTCTATGAAAGCTGCTTGGACACAAAGAAGTCTACTTTGGGTTATATGTTCACTATGCTTGAAAAAATGATTAGTTGGAAGTCTTGTATACATAAATTATTGCACAGTCTTCTATGGAAACCGAGTATATGGCTGCCACTGAAACCATTAAAGAAGCTATTTCGCTAAATTTATTATTGAGTGAACTCACTTGTGTTGAGCAAGATGCATTTTTGTCAGGTGATAACACTAGTATCATTCATTTGATGAAAAAAAATCAAATTTTCATGAGTAGACTAAACATGCAGACATTAATTTGCACTTCATCCGAGACGTGGTGAATAATGAGCAAGTGAAAGTGACTAAGATTGCTAGCGAGAAAAAGTCTTTTAGATGTTTTGACCAAGTTATTGTTGATTTCAAAGCGCACCAACTGAATGATGCAAGTCAGGGATATAAGTGAGTTGGACTCTTAAGAGTAGAACATTATCTGCAGCGGATACTGGAGTTATTATAAGCCTAAGTGTATATTTTTTAGGTGTAGGTTAGAACTAACTCGTCAACAAAGATATTAGCGGATGACTATATCTGTATAGTTGAATCTATTGTGACATGTATTAGGAAAGAACTGTTTAAACTCTTTAAAGCTTGAGTTGTGACTTAGTTGCAGAGATGTCTGTTGATCCTAAGGATTGAGACAACTTGTCAGAGACTGGTGACCATTTTGTCAAAGGAAATATATGCTAAAGTGAAGAAGTGTGGTCCGAATTAAGCTGCTCTAAAGCATCACTCTAATTTGAAGCGAGCTGGACTAGATCACCACAACTGGATCGAAATGAAGTATTCTATTAATTAGATTCTTAATATTAATTACGTCTTCTATATCAATTAGGATTTTTCTATTTATGAGGTTTCATATATTAATGGTTTATGAGTTATTTTAGCTTTTGATTGATAGGCTTTCATCTGGAGTTTCTGATTAAGAATTAGGGTTTTCTCTAAACCTATAAATAGAAGAAGATATTTTTATGCAATGTGTGCATGATAAGACGATGAGTTTCGTGAACAATATATTCATGAGAGGGAGATAATAACTCGAAATATTTTGAGAGATAAGTAAAGTGCGAGATAAACACTGAAGAGACGATTATATGAATCACGAGCGATTAAGTCATTTGTGTTTGAGAGTATATCTGAAACCTACTTATTTATAAAAAGAGTGTATGTTGTCCGTGGATGTTGAATTTTTTCACAATCTGAATCATGTTACCTACTTTTTTGGGTTTGAGTTTTATTACTATTTTTTTTATTTGTTACTTGTCTTAAACAATTAGATCATTTTCCATAATTTTGTTTAATTGTATGTCGTTGATTTTTCAAAAAGAAAATCAAATCCTTTCGTAAACATAGTTTCGTTTAATCGTATATAAATTTTTGGGTAAAGACCGAACAACGATAATTTCTCCAACCAAAATTATACCTTCAACACACTTTATTTGATATCTTAGGTAAATAAATATATAAAATTTATTATTATTATATATATATTATTATATAAAAGATTTATAAATTATATCTATTTTGGTTTAGATCCAACATTGTACAAGATCATTCACCTCCTATAGTACGTAAGAGATTACATGTTCCATCCTCTATGAATTATTAGATTCTATAAATCATCTATCCGGATGGGGCTAGGCTAAAATGAGACCCCAAATCTTTATAGTGAGACCCCTAATTCAAAAAATTTCTGCAATTGTGAAATTACCAAATTGCCCCCACATATAAAAGCACTAATTTTTCCACCCACTCACTTCTCTCTCTTTTCCTCCTCTCTTTCCTACCAAAACTCTCTCCAAAATTCAAACAAACACCCACAAACATTTAATTTCTGCAAACTCCCACAAACATTTAATACACATTAATTATATAAAGCTAAACCCAATTACTCCGAGCATGGATTTAAGCGACTTAAATGACGATTGGAGCTGCAACGCTGATGATTTCCTTTCGGAGGAGGAGGAGCCGCTTACTGATCACTTGGAGAGCGTTGCCGAGGTAAAAATCTAGATTTTTTCAACACAGTACGAAATTTCGCAAAATCGTGCCTTCGAATGTACACTTCCACGCAAGAACATGCGTGGAAGATGACAAATCTTCGCATGAACATGCGAAGATTTTGTTCAATCTTCGCACAATCATGCGGAGATTTGGCAAAATCGTTGCATTACGATTTTACCAAATCTTCGCATAATTGTGCGAAGATTTGGCCAAATTTTCGCATAAAAATTCGAATATTTGGCAAAATTGGTTTTACATGCCTTTTTGGTTAGACTTTGGGTTCTTCTTGGTTTTACATGTTTTTTTGGTTCAATATTGGGTTTGTCTTGGTTTTACATGCCTTTTTTTGTTGAATATGGGGTTTGTCTTTATTATTTGACTTGTAAATACATGTTTGTGTTTGTGTAGGATGCCGCCGAAGCACCATGTCACATGGCGGATTATAGTCAAATATTTAAGACGGATAAATTCTTAACGAAGGCAGAATTGATCGAATGGGTTGACAAAGAGAGCAAGAGTATAGGGTTTATTGTCGTGGTAGATAAAGATGACGATGGTAGTAAAAACGGTAAAACACCGCGGTTATATTTTAAGTGCGAGAGGCACGGTGTTTACAAGCCGAGGCCTAAACCGGGGATTGTGAAGAAACGACGAGATTGTTCATCCAAAAAATGCGGATGTCCGTTCATGCTTAGGGGCAATCCGGTGTTAGAAGAACCCGGCTATTGGAAATTGGTAGTTATAATTGGAAAACACAACCACCAACCCTTCTTGCATTTGGATGGTCATTCACGGGCTGCGAGGTTAAAGACGGAAGAGGAGGAGTATGTTCAAAACTCACAACAATCGGTTCTCGGCCAAGAGATATATACCGTGGATTGAAGTTAAGAGACCCGGAAAATGTATCTAGTATGCGTACCATCTACAACATGAGGCACAAACACCAATTGGTTGATAAAGCGGGCAAATCCCAAATGCAATACTTGTTTGGTAAGTTAAAGGAGCACGAGTACTATGTTTGGGAGCGCACAAACAAAGAAACCGACGAAATCCTAGAGTTGTTTTTCGCACATCCCACGAGCATCGATTTGTTGCGCACTTTTCCTCAAGTGCTTATAATGGATAGCACGTACAAGACTACAAGGTATAAACTTCCTTTGCTAGAAATAGTTGGCCAAACTTCGACGAAAAAGACCTTTTGTATAGCTTTTGTTTTTATGAGCTCGGAGAAAAAAGAGAACTACACGTGGGCAATGAGCGTTCTAAGGAGAGTGATGGTGACCAACATGTGCGCATTACCAAATATTATCGTCACGGATAGGGAGTTGGCTTTAATGAACGCTATCGATGAGGTATTCCCGGATGCAACTCATTTGTTATGCACTTGGCATATAAACAGGAACATTTGCTCATACTCTAAGAAAGTGTTGCCCAAAGCGGACATGGGGGAGGAGTTCTTAGAGTTTTATGTCGCGGTTCAACATTCGGCGTCGATCGAAGAGTATAAAAAAAACCTTACCGACCTTCACAAAGCCTACGCATCTTGTCCTAAGGTTCTCGAGTACTTGATGAAACAATGGATAGACCCTTACGGACACAAATTCCTTAATGTCTACACTAACAAGATTAAACATTTGGGGAACCACACTAGCAACCGGTAAGTAATATTATCATTGATTTACATTACTATGTTTAACTAGTTGTTAGACCTGTAACTAATCTAAGTTTATGGCTTAGGGCGGAGAGTGCTCACTCTAGTCTAAAACGGGCTATCGGCACAAGCCTATGCACTTTTGAGCAATTTTGGGATAAAGTTCATGCGTTGCTTCGCATTCAACACTCTACCATCTTCGAAACGTTCGAACGGAGTTTGTTTCGTCCTAGACAGGCATCTAGGGGAGCTATCTTTCGCGACATCAAAGGTAAGCTTTCATGTACGGCCATTCAAATATTAGAAGAAACTATTAGAAAGGCCGGGGATTTGTGGTTCACTCCCGCAAAGTGTGGTTGTGTAATTAGGACAACACACAATTTGCCTTGCGCGTGTGAGTGTGATGTGATCGCGAAAGAAGGTCGGTCGATTCAAACGAGTGAATGTGATGTTTATTGGAGTACTTTAGCGATCAAGCCTAGGGAAAACGTTGGTACCGAAGATGAGCTTACGAGAAAGCTATCCTTAATTGATAGTACCATACGCGGTTACGGTCCACAAGTGCAAGATCACATCATAAATAGGATGATGCAAATCCTAGATCCCGCTACAAGCCATGTGTTGGAACCTAAGGAACCGGTTGTCACGAAAGGTCGGAAAAAAGCCGGTGTCGACAAGTCAACTAAGCGGAACCCATCCGGGTTTGAATACCCTAGTGTAGGCGCTAGTAGTACTCCCGTCACGATAGGTAGCACGGCCGCGTCGGCGGTTAAGGCATTTATAGTACGCAAATGCAAAGATAAAGCACCACCACCGAAAAAAGAGAAAGCGACTCGATCTAGAAAATCGAATAAAGGAAAAGGATTGAGCGCCTACGGGAGTTGTTTTCCCGAGTACTTGCACGAGTACTTAGCTACCGTTGAAGACGTTTCTCCGGACGGTAATTGCGGATTTAGGGCGGTAGCTTTGACGATTAAAGGCAATGCGGACGCATGGGAGGAAGTGAGAAGGGATTTGATGTTTGAACTTTCAAGTCAACGTGATCTTTGGGAAAGGGTTTTTGACGGTGCGGAATGTGTTGACAATCTATTGCGGAGATTGGATTGTTTCAAAATGTACGAGAGCGGAACTAGGCACTGGATGACATTACCCGACTATGGGTTGGTGATAGCCACCCGGTATCAATGTATAGTATACCATGTCTCTCTCCAACTATCATACACGTATCTTCCTTTGCGTGGTGTGCCTCCAAGATCATGTTCTATTGTCGAAGTTGGCATTGGTTTCGTCCACGGTAATCATTTCGTGAAAGTAAGTAAACTAGTACATTCTTAATAGTTAGATTTCATTTTATCAAATAATCCGCGACGTATTTAATGTTTCTATATAATTGAAATTTTTAGATTGTATTAGACGGACCGTTGCCGGATATATACCCAATGTGGTTTGCGTTCCGCACTTGCGCTGAAGTTACAAATTGGGCCATACCAATAGGCGCACGTCTCAACAAGTATCACCAAATTAAACCAGCACAACCTCCGACATTAAACGATGGGGATCATGAATGCTTCGATTTGACCGGGGATGCATAATGCTTTGTTGTATTGTAATATTTTGTGTTACTTATTTTTTTTAATCCTTTGGAGAGACATTTTGCCACCTCCTACTACTAGACTTGTGTTGTTTTGCCTGATAATAATTATGACTTTTACTTGTGCTCTGTAGATGTTCTTGCAAAAAAATTGTTTTGTAAGCGGCCGTATGATTTTTTTAACCAAAACAGAGCCTTAATAAGTACCCTTTGGCCATGGTTTTTGGAGGAAGGCCAATTTTTTTTTTTTTTTTGGATTTCCAACCTCAAATGTTGTTGAAACCATGTTTTAAAACCATTGGCGAGCCTGAAAGTTCAAAAAAAAAAATTAAAAATGCCCCAAAGCCCTTTTTTTAATTTCTGGGCAGTGCCTTTTTTGGCACACGTTTTCGTGTGCATGTACAAGAGCACGAGAAATGGCGCGTGCAAATGTACATGCACACGAAAACGTGTGCCAAAAAAGGCACTGCCCAGAAGTAAAACAAGGGCTTTGGGGCATTTTTAAATTTTTTTTTGAACTTTCATGCTCGCCAATGGTTTCAAAACATGGTTTTAACAACATTTGAGGTTGGAAATCCAAAAAAAAAAAAAAAAAAAAATTTGGCCTTCCTCCAAAAACCATGGCCAAATGGAGGACTAAAAAATGTAAAAAAAAAATTCTACATAAACTGAAGCCGTAAGGTTCAATCATTCCAAAAACTAAAACTACTATTACGAGAATTAGTTTTAACAAAAAAACAACAAGATGAACATTGGTTTGTGCAAAAAAAACATAGAATCAAGTTATCACGTACGGCCAAACATATACTGCCAAGAAATTAATGGGGGAGATATTTTAGAGGTCTCGTTATAGCGAGACACCTAATAATAGAAGTTAGGCTATAATGAAACCCCTACTATTGCTCGCCCACCAAAATTGACTCGTCCCCTATAAATAAGACATAAAATCAAGAAATCAAAATACACTTGCCAAACACTGAGCATTCAACATAAATAAAACTCGTTAACGTTTACTTATGGAGTTTACGGCGGACGAAGACTACCACATGCTTCAAGCTGTGAAGATTGCCCGCCAGATACTGGGGGAAGATAGCAACGATGCGTTTTTCGAGCGTGTCCTATGTACGATGTACATGGGCTACGGCCGTTTGGCTACAAGAGGCATCGTTGTGCGTACTCGTGACCAGATCAAGGCCAGATATATTTTTTGTCAGCCAATACAGCATCTGTTGTTCTTGCCATCGTTAATTAAACAAGAAGCTGCTACCGTCTGGAACCTGAGCACAATAGACTACATCACCAGGGATATGGTAGCATTTCTGGAGGATAAGATTATTGCAAGGGGTGGAATTGATGATGTTGAAAACAAACTTCGTTACGATTAATCATTCAACTTGATGATGGTTCTTTCCAGTATTTGTTTGAACTTGTTATTTCGTGAGTTGTTGTTATTTTAACTTGTGATGTTTCAATCCAGTATTTGTAATTTCATTAGTTGTTGTTTTAAATTTTGATCGAATGAATGTAAACATTCGATGTATTATGTTTCGATGTTCATTTCGTAAACAATAGCACTAAAACTTTAAAATACGTCGACTGCATAAAAACATTACATTTTAATCCAAAGCATTGCAAAATAAGAAATACATAAGCAAATAAGCCTCTGTTAACATCTCACACTTAGATTTATGGAGTCGGATAGTTCATTCCGCTCCCGACCTTATAATCATCGGAATCATAACTTCCTTCGGGGGTTGAACACGTTTCAACGGCGCTTGCAATTGCGTCGGCCATTTCTTGCTCCCTTTGCTGCGTCGCATGTGACACTATCTCAGGCGTAACTGGACCGTGGGAGCCCATGTTGAATACGTCTTGGACATGTAAACGGGTCTCGTAATCCAATGACTCAATCTGTACAGTCCTTGGCTTCAGATAAGCCAGCCTCTCGAACACTTCTTCGCTTCCGCGTGGTCGGGGCATTGAGTATCCTGGACAAGATGCCTCCCTACCGTGGTTGAAGAACATCCTGCACAAAACCACATTGATGAAACCAGGAACCTCCTCTTGCATCGTACATCTGACAAAGTCAAATGCGGCCAAGAGGCTTGCATCTTCGTGCACGCTCCACTCTGAATCACCCATTGTTGTAGCTTAAGATATTTTGTTTCATAGTCAAAATATGGTATTTATAGACTCCAAGTCGGTGTGTCGGTTCTAAAAAAATAAGCGGGAAGGGAGGTTTTTGTTCCCGCGTTAATTAACAAGCGGGAAAGTATGGGCGGGAAGTGCATTAAACGCGGGTGTTTTTGGCGGCAATATTTTCACGAGTCTCGTTGTATCGAGACGTCTAATAATTTTAGTTGCTTAATAATGAAACCCCTATTACTGCACTCCTGCATTTGTGTAATTTTTTTAAAGTTGCCTTCGGTTGTTTTAAGAATGATACATTGGATAGTCTGGATACAGTGGATACAAAAAAATGAAAACAAAGTAAAATGGGCAGTCAAATAAGAAACAGTAGTACATGGTAAATGTAAAATACAAACCATTCGAACATTAACTTAAACAAACAGTACATAAACTCCAATAAGCAAACAAATAAAAACATAAGTAACGCCGATTAGTCGAAGTCATATCCCAAGTTATCGTCAGAGTCAGTCCCCTCTTCCCTTTCAGCAATCCTTTTCTCAAGATACAGAACCATGTCACTAGTGATGTAATCTACCACAGTCATGTTCCATACGGCGGCCGCTTCTTGCTTAATTTTAAATGGTTGGAAAAGCAAACGATCCATTGGTTTGCAATTAATGTACCTCTGTTTGATTTGTTCACGGTTACGCACAGCAAAACCTTCAGTTCCTAATCGGCCGTAGTTGTAGTACATGTTACACAAGACTAGCTCGAAAAACGCATCGCTACTGTCTTCGCCCAACTCACGCACGGCAAGTTTCACTGCCTGAAGCAAATGGTAGTCCTCATGAGGGGTAAACTCCATTTTTGCACTGTTTATGTTTGACGAGTGATAAGCATACACTTATAAGCTCGTGGATGTTTGGGCGGGAAATGCAATAAATGCGTGTGTTTTTTGCGGCAATATGTTCACGTGTCTCGTTATAGCGATACGTCTAATAATGGAACTTACGCTATAATGAGACCCCTATCTTAAAAGTGTTAGGTGTCGCACAATCATTCGTCAACATGGATTACGCTATCCTTATCTTACAAGTGTTTATAATTGATACAAGGTTCAAAAAGACGTTTTATAGGCAGTAACAATTATAGCATTTGTTGTTGTTGTTGGTGTTTAAAAAAACTTTGGGGTTTATGTTTCAGTTTATGTTGCATTTGTTTAACATTCAGATACGTACCCCTAAACTTAGAGTTTCAAAGATGGAGTTTGAACAAACATTCGAAAGTTATATAATAAAAATGTAACAAATTAACATAACACATAATTAAAGATCGAACAAGTAGCACATTACATAAAATAATCTGGTCAAAAATAAACATCACATATAAATTCTAAAACTGTCAACAAAAAAAACATAAATGATAATCAGTCTCTGTACTCGTGAGATATGCGGTATATCTCATCCAAAGGATCCCGGAAGCTATCAAAAGTAACGCCGGGGTGTCTACGGTCGTACTCCTCCATCTCCAATATGCGCGAAGTCAGCTCGTGCAGTGTGGTCGCATGTGTGTGTGGTGTAGGGTTCACCCCAATCTCCACATCATCTCTGTCAGCCTCTGGATCAGATATGATGTACCATAAGTTCCTCGTAACCCACGAGGAGTAGACCACAGTGGTACCATCCTCCTGACCAGGAACATACGTCGCACCCCTCAGACTCTCGTGAATACAGTGTGACTCCCAGTTATCCCAACTGAATGCATCCCAGAGGTAGAGGGTGTTCGCACGACGATGCCTAGTAGAACAGGTGAGAAGAGGACGCAATGGACCAGGAAGCTGTATTTGAAACAATAAGGCTAAACTATGTACCACACATGCGCAATACAAACAATATTAATATTTTGAGTTACAAAATATTACCTGCTGAACGCGACCAAACTGTCTAGCCACCCGCAGCGGATAGTACGCCTCGACAATGTCCGCCGCCTTCAGCGTCGCATGTTCGTGCGGGCATCCGGCAAACCCACGCACGAACATGCGTGGATTTGCCTGTTCGAGAATAGCAGCCTCCCCAAACCCAGATCTGCCCCAAATCAGTCCTAAAACTATAACCCAACACCCTAAACGGTCCTAATCTCCTAACTAACAACATACATGCCTTTAAAATCAAACAAATCAACACCAAATACATAAAAATCGAATTTTTCTACCCGAATGGAAAACACTAAAAATCACTAGAAATAACAATGTAAAATGGAAAAAAAAAGCACCATGAAGTGTAGAATCCATACCTTAACAAGTTCGTGGAGTTGGATTTCAAGAAAAGTCGACGGAAAAAATTTGGGTTTTTTAAAGTAGAGAGAGTTAGGGTTTCGGGGGAGAAGAAAGAGAAGAAAATCTGATTCTTAGCTATTTATATCGATGACATTTTGGTAAATAATGGGGGTCTCACTATAACCAACCCGGGTCTCACTATAACTGGGTCTCACTATAAAAATTTTGGGACTCATTTTAGCATATCCCATCCGGATGAGTATGAGGTAAAACAAGGTTATATCAACATGTTCTCATTTGTTTTCAATATAATACCAAAAAATAGTTTGAAAAATAGTTTGATTCGTTCTAATATCGTGGTTCATTCTAAATGGACAAAAGCTACACAAATGCACGTCACTTCTCTATATATATATATATATATATATATAGATTTAAGTGTATTCAATGATTCGGAATCCAAAATGATATATAATTTATAGGTTTATCACAAAAACAAAGCTACCTCGCAAAAAGAATCTAAATGAAAATTTCAAACTTAAACAGACAGTCTTGTAAGTTAGTTTATTATATGAGTATATTTTTGCCAATACTTCAAAAATCATCAATTTTAATGATAAACCAATTTATCACGTGTTAAAGCTAGTATTAAATAATTAAGTAAGTATTTAATGACGTAATCAATGACCGATAATGTGCTCACCATCTTTTTATTTATATATATTAGTAGTCTAATTTAAAAAAAGTAATAATAATAACCCCTCACACCTCATGCATATGTATATGGAAAATATGATTAGTTCGTGTGTATTAAGTTTTGGAGATTTAATTTGATTGATACATGTTTATAAATAATTATAAAAAAAATACTTAATTTTGTCTTGGAGTATGGAAATATAATCCGTTTAATTTTAAAATTGATTCGATAAAATAAGATTTTTTTAAATATTTTTTATAATATAATATAATATTTTATGACGATTAGACATAATAAAACTGAACAAATTTTAAAATTATTAGTTTAAAAAATTTTAAAAATTAAATTTTAAATCGATACCAACGCATTTTAAATACAAAAACAATCTGATGAAATCATGCAAATATTATTTTATAAAATATAATTTTTAAAATCATGCAAACATTATTTAATAAAATTGATATAATTTTTTTAAAACTAATAATTAGAAAAAAGATATTTCAATTTGAAATATTCTTTTTTCATGCTCTCAAAGAAATTATTTATATTAATATCATAGTAGAAACCTCGGTCTTTTTACTTGAGTCATGGTGCTTATCATGAAGAAGAAAAAACGCTCTATCAAAGTTTCAATATACTGCAGCATCTCAATCTTCATCTTTCTCAATTCAAGTAAAGCATCCATCCTCACCCAAGCAAACACAAAAAGAAACATTCAAAAGTCCTTTAACAATTCATAGCCAGAGAAAATATCGAGGAAGAATTCCCTCTAGTAAAACAAAAGACAGATATCAAGTAAGAAAACATAAGAAATAAAGAAAATATCATCTAGGGCTGTAAAAAAATCCGAAAAATCCTATATCCAACTGAAATATTCGATATCGAATCATAATAAAACGGATAATATCCGTATTCGAAAGAAAACAGATAATATTCGTATCCGAAAATAGCGGATATGGATATAGTCATATCTGTATTCAAAATATCCGATACACGAAATTTTATAAATAAATATACTATAATTTTTTATATCTAAGCATGTTTTTTTGCTATCCCACATTGTAAAAAGAAAAACATATTACTAACAAAATTGACCATAAATACAGAGGGTTACTTTTTTAAAAAAATGTATCTTATCCCACATCTAAAGTTGGAAAAAAAGTTGCTACCAATCTGTTTATAAAACACACTGTAGCTTTTCTAGACAAATGTATATCTTTTTTAGTATTATGACTTGCTACCAAACTTTCTATAAAAAACACAATGACTTTTTAAAATGAATATATTTTTCTTAGTCAAATTATTTAACTAATTTCCATTAAGGTGCCTATAAAAGTAGCCCAACCGGTAGTGTAATTAGTTAAATAATTTAGTGGAAATTCATATATTTTTTTAAAAAAATTCGAATTCGGATATAGGCAAATCTGTATCCGAAATATTCGTTTGACACCCCTAATATCATCATTCACTATCCAGATGTTTGAAACAATCCATATACAGTCTAAAAAAATAAAAATTCAACAAGATAAGGTTCAGTACAAGACCTATGCAGAGGTTACTAAGACTATCATCAAGGAGGATATCATGGATAAAACCGTGATTCGAATTAAAATAGATCATCTATCTTTTCAGTTTTTTCTCAAGACAAAAGACCTTAATTCTTTTCTCAAAATGTACTATAGTGGGTAAATTTTCCAAAGGTAAACCTCGACTATCAAAACTTCAGAAATTGTTAGACAATTTTGAGAGTGAGGTAAATGTATTCTTCTTAGGATGCAAGACATATCTTATTAGAATTTGGCCTCAAAAAATATCTATGCAAACTTTATAGAAGAAATGGTTGGTTAGTGGATGAACATTCAATGATATTGCTCAAATGGTGTCCATATTTCAATCCCGAGTTCGATACTCTAGTTACCCTGGTTTGGATAATATTTCAAAATATCATTGAATTCATGTTTTATAAAGAAAGTATAAGAACTATTGCATCAGGCTTACGTAAGCCTTTACAAGTATGGATACCTGAGGAAAACAGAGCAAGACATAATTATTGTAGAGCTTGGATTGAGCTTGATGTATAAAAGGACCACATTTACAAAGTTTATGTAGGCCTTGAAGAATATGATGGATGTTGGATAGACATTTGTTATGGTGCCTTACCAAAATACTGTATGGATTGTTCTTACTTAGGACAAGCAAATTCTGAATGCAATAAACTATTATTATAAAAAGAAGAACATATAGAAAAGAGCAATCAAATTCAATCCAACGACATAAGCAAATTTACAAATCAAGTTGGAACAGGGATGCCAAAAATGAAATCAATCATATTCAAAGGAAAAAAGATTGGATCAACAATCAAGTAATTATAGAGAAAACGCTCATTTCAGCAAGATGAAGGAACACTATGAGCAATAAGACAACAACAAAAATACAACAATGGTTGGAAACTACTTTGTGGATCCTCCAGAAACTAATCCACCATAATCAGGTTGCAAACAAAGATGTTATGATAGCAAGGATAATGATCATATTATTAATCCACAAATTAAAGAATCTAAGATTATTGAAGCTCTCAACTTTGTTGAGTATGGTAATATTTTTTTAGCTGCAAATGAATATGAAAATTTAGACCTGAAATCAAATTCTCCAAACCCAAAATTCATTGGTACTCTAACTTATTCTCCAATCCTTAGGAATTTAGAAGATGAAAACGAATTAAAAAAAAACTAAGTAAAAAAGTTAAAAGATTAAAACAAAAATATGTTAAAGGTGTTGTTTCCATAAAAGACCTACACTTTAAAGGACCTACAAGGTCCTCTAGTGGAAACTCAAAATGACCATAAACATTCTCAATAGGCTAACATCAATAACAAAATCTGGTTATTTTGGAAAGATGAATTTAGTGTTGAAATCATTATGAACTACGATCGATTCATTCATGTTAAAGTATGACATAGTTCCCTAGAAAATTAGTTTGTTGTCACCATTTTTATGATAATGCATTAGAAATAGATCTATGGAACAATCTTAGGAATTTAGGTGATAACTTAAGTGAATGGTTTTTATGAGAGATTATTGGTGTGCGCTACTTAGGAACAAAACATTGAAGTCTTAAACTTCAATCCGAAATATTTTCTGAGCAAGTTATGTAAAATTAAAAGGTTTATCATAAATTATCATCTCTACCATAACTAATCTGATTTGATGAAATCATGTTATTTTAACAAGGCTTAAGCGGGTATTCTTGACTTTCAAAAGCCTAGCAAGATTTTATTTTGCAAGCTAAACAAAAACTAAATCATAAAGAAAAAGAATCAAGTTGAAATTAAGATGCGCACTTGAAAGTAAAGAACAGAACGCAAACATGATGATCTAAACATATCTTATTCCTTCTATTTGTTGCATCAAATTCTCAGTTTCTATATAAACTAAGAAATATATTAATTAATTCATCAAAAAAATTCATTCGAATTCTAGAGAATAAAAAAGATGAAAAGAAACAAGACGACAAATTACCAAATAAAAAAAGACAAAAAATGTATTTTTTAAAAAAATAGTTTGCATAGCTCAGCTATGCCTATCCTCAGCTCCAAAACCTTCGGACTTCGAAATAGAACCAAAACTTAATTCATTAGCGCTTTCTAATCATTTTATCGTCATAAACATTTAGAAGATTTTTTTTAAAGTTTTTTTTTGGCATTATTTTCTGTAACTCAATTAAAAGTTTTAATCAAATGTGTTTTTGAATCATAAATAAAGAATAATTTTAGTCAATTAGATTTAATTTTGAAACGACTAATTCTGAATATTTTATATGAACTATTTACATTTATTTATTTAAAGTTTATTTTCACCAAAAAAATCTGGTATATCCGAATTGAATTTTATTAGATAAGAAACACCTTAAACTATCTTTTGTTATAGCAAGATTCATAGTCTATTGACCAGCTCATCTTAATATATATTTGAGCTTTGACACGACTTGTTCTAACATGAACTGGCATTGGAAAATTGAAGTGTATTTATATTTATGACGGCGACGGTGACGATGACGGTGAGAATAATATTTATATATTTTACCTTAAAGCACATGAATCAGGTTCTCTTCTCGTACTTCAAGTAACCGGGCTGTCATTTTGCAGGATGGAGGATTACGGCAAAGGCTAACTATTCTAATTATGCTCCACGCCATTTTCTGTTTTCCTATTTTTACGATTTTCTGTTTCCCATTTTTTTTATTGGTTTGTTAACGTATTAATTTATGCTTTTTATACTTTAGTAACAATAAAAGAACTAACTGTTTAGTTTTATTTTTCGCTGGTTTTAACTAATATAAAAGTGCATATATAATTATAATCTATATTTTCGATCATTTTTTTTAAATAACAATTTTTTTTTGGTTTAAAGGTGATCAAAGGTGAAACGAGTTTGATTTTGTTAAGGGATTCGGCTACTATAGTTGGGTCGGTTTAGATACGAAGACTCGGTCATTGTATTGTATGTGAACGGTTTCGACATGAGGCTCAGACTCTACAAACAGATCAGTTTTGGTATAAGTTAGGTTTCAGAGTGTGTTTGATATCAAGTTGTGATAAGTTTTTCGAAAGGGTTCAACTTCGAAATGAGGACTCCGGTAGTTCTTAGCTCTAACTGAGAATCAATCTAAAATTAGATTTTGATATAATGATTGATGATGTATTAAAGTGGTACATGTTTGTTATAAATGAATATGTGTACTAATTTGATCATAGCCATTACTATGAATATTAGTACAAGTTTGTTACAATTTGGTGTATTATTTGGTCATAGTAGTTGATCTAAATATTGGTACAATTTAGTGAAATTTATAACTGTTAAGTATAGGCTCAAAGTGATCGCAGCAAGATCATTGTCGAATGTTGTAATTTGGTGCTGAAGATGTAATTTAGTGTCGAAGCTGTAACGTGGTGTCGTAAGCTGTAACTTAGTGTTATATATGTATGTTGAAGCTAGACTGCATGCCCTAGAAGTGTTGAAGCTTGAACTAAGTGATGAAGCTGGAACTGGATGCCAATGAACAAAGTGTTGAATCTAGAGAAATATGATTGGTGTAGTTTAGTCGAACCTTAAGGGTTGCAGGTGAGTAAGTTGAAGCTTAAGGAGTTGGAACTGCTGACTCTCTATGTGACTGGATGCTCAGTCAGACTTAGGTGTGGATAATTCTATTAGAACCTAAGAATTGAGCATAGCCAAAGGCAATCATATTATTTGTTACTTTTGAAGCCTAAGGCGAAGGTTACTTATGTTGGATCGAAAGTATAGTAACTAGTGACCAAAGACTAATGGATCTTCTTTGTTCAATAAAAGAACATGATCACTTATATGAGAAGATTCTAAATGGATGAAAGATTTATATTATTAAGAATGATTAAGTTGAAGCATGCATTTGGAGATGAGATTGAGAAATACAAGCATGTTTTAGCCGACAGCCTGTTCCAGGAAATGTACCACTACACGACAATCGTATCTATGTCGGTATGGCGTGAGACATTTCCTTATTTGGCTAGGTAAGGTGTGTACACTGCGAAGCGCTATTATGAGACGTATGTGTTATGCTCATTACTATCGAGTCTATATAAAATGATAGAGAACACTGAAGACTTCTGATGTGATTGTAAGACTTGAAGAATATTTAATGAAAGAAAAGTCTTTGGCTTGTCTTGTTTTAGAGACTGTACTGAGGTAAAAGTTTAACGTTGTCAGTTGAGAGTGCTTTGTAAGAAAAGATGAGTGGTTGAGTGTTTAGTGTTTGAATAGGTTTTTTGTAACCTCTTATATACAAATTATGTATGTTGCTTGTATATGTAGGATTTTCCCATCCAAAACATGTTAAATCTCTTATTGTGTGTTTGGTTTACTTTCTCTTCTTTCTTGTTAACTCTTTTCTTAAAAGGGTAAAGAGTTGAAGTTTTTATTACCTCATGCATCATCTTAGCAGGTGTTAGCCAACTTCGGCCATTATTTTTGCTGAAGTGGTTAGGTTTTGGCCAAAGTGATTATTGTTAAGCTTAGATTTGGACTTCTTTGGATATTTGTTATTTCCCAACGATTGAGCGTGTATGTTAACAATATTCATTATTGGAAATTAAGAGAATGTAGAAGGACGAATATTTGTTTGGATCTTAAATGGAAAGACTTGGTTCTGATTAAAAAAATTAAACACAATCATAAAGATGGACTTTATGAAATTTGAATTTGATAAATTCACAAGAGATTATAATTTTAATCTATGAATAATAAATGTTAGAACATTCCTTGTTGGGAATGTATTCTTCCATAGATAATAAATGTCCAAATAATATTGTTGTTAAAGTGTTCTACAAGGCACGTAGTATTTGATCTTCGGTTTTGGAGACAATACATTTTTAAGGGTGTCTAAAAGGTACTCAGTCATGGGGATTTGGAATAAGGTCGAAGCTATTTTCATGAAGAAATATGTGGCGAATAGATTGTACCTTAAGAAGCATTTGTATGCGTTGCAGATGGATGGTATCAAGGAGATCTGAAGATATTTAAATGATTTCAATATAATCAAAAATGATTTGAATAACATTTATGTCAAGGTAGAAGATAAGAATCAAGCAACAATCCTCTTGAGTTCTCTATTGTAAGGGTATGAGCACTTTGCTGACATCATACTCTAAGGTAAATAGTCCTTTAATATTTCTGAAGTCAAAAGTTCTTTGGACTCGAATAATCTTCATATGAAGTGAATTCTAAAGAGTGACTATAATGAACTCGGGATGAGTGTGATGGGAAGGAATGGAAGGAGAAATTCAATCAGTAATGATGTTTGTTCTACAATGAAATATTGGTGCTACCAGAAAGAGGTCAATATAAGTGGAAACTTCCATGAGAAGAGCATAACCAAAAATTATCCAAAGACTAAATCCGAAGATGTTAGAATGTTTTCGGATTATTGGGAATATACTAATGGTTTAGTGGTCTCTTCTTGTATGTAAAATAATAAGTGGATTATCGATTTTGTAGCATCATTAAATATGACTTCCTAGAAAATTAGTTTGAAAATTTGGAAGTGTTTGAAGGTGGTAAGGTATTGTTGGGAATGACGAGTGATTAAGAAAGTTCGACATAAAAATTTATCGTTACCTTTAAAATTTATAATGATATTTTTGAATGGCTTTATATGGTTTTGGGATCACTACTACCAACATAAGTTCCAATTTGAAGAAGTTGAACCTTCTCGGGAGCTCACCAGCCAAGCTTTCTGCGGTCAAATGGGAAAACCTCATTCGATATCTCTGACTGTAAAGAAAGGATATTGACAACCCCGCTCTGAGTTGATAATAGGTCCACGTGATACTGTGGCCCTCCTTGATACATCCGTATTTGGTAGTCAAACCTTTCATTTTCCCTAAATCCATCTACTGAAAATAATTAAGGTTATGACCCGAAAGCTGAAAATAAATATGTGGACCATAAGGGGGGGGGGGGGGGGAGGGATAATGGGAGCTATAATATGTTTTTGGCTTACATGTTTAATTTTAAATCGTGTTGTGGCCGCAACATCAATCAACATATCACCCAATTTTGTTTCTAGAGTGTCTAGATCTTCAACCGAAAATGGCGTTTGTGTCCAGTATGCTCAACACACCTTTAGTACTACCTTCTCCTGGATGAAGATGAAAGTCATTCATCATCCAAACATTGCTCATCATTGGAAGTAGGTGATAGATATCGACACTTTACCATATATTATTGCATCAAAGTAGTATAACTTTGGTCCATGTCATAGGTCCACGTGAACCCCGTATCATGTACTACGGTTGTTGCATTCCTTGTTTTGACACTGATCTCATATCGTACACCTCGAATGACTTGTAGTTAACGTATCTCTTTCAATCTAAAGTGCTAACACTGATCCAATGTATAATACCAATGATACCCTTTCGAAGTGCCCTAATCAGTTTCAATGGATTTGAGGCTTAGTGTTTTGAGAACTAAACCTATATATCATCTTGGCATAGAGCGAGTGCAAAAAGAAAATAAAATGTTTATTCATAGTATCAAACGGTCATCCATCGTACAATATCATTTTTGTCACCACTGGCTTAACCTGGTGCCTAATACCATGTCCATCATTAATTAGTTCATAAGATATGCTGTTAATGAATTGATCAACGTGATTCCCAACAGTCAATGTGTAGCCGAATAATATTGTTCTACTTACCTTACTATTCACAAATATCAATTAACCTTCCTCCATAGTCTTAGATGATATAGAAAATCTAATGAATGCTTCCCAAATAGTAAATATTAGGACCAGTAGAATAAATAACACATGGAATACGATGCCTAGTCCGCAAAGGGCAAGACCTATAAGAGGTTTCATAAAAATGATTATCGACTCTTTTACCTAAGAATTTGGATGTTTTCACTGGTTTATGCATGATGTAACAAGAGTACCTTCCTTTGTACAATTCCACAAGCTATCTATCAATAATAATTATCGGCCACTAAACAGAATTGTAGACCATTATGTTAGAAAGATGAGTCTATCATTGCTGATATCAACCGACTAAGCCAGATTGTCACATCATGGAACCCCTTTACCATATTGTATATTAAATATATTATACGTGAATAAAAATTATACATGGAGGATGTGTGTGTACTACTTCACAAACTCATAACAATTTTGACTCAAAGATCCATTATTGGTCTCGAAAATTGACCAATTAGTGGATGCCAGTTCGTGGAATAAAATAAAATTGTTCATGGAGGCATATTCGACATACAATCAAATCACTATGCACCTAGATTATAAGAAAAATATTGAAAGAGGTTTGTACTACCACATTTTAATGTCTTTCAGTTTAAAGAATGAATGTGCAAATATTGTTGGTTTTCATGAAGACCTCACATGGCCAAACTCATATGATACTCGTTTTCTATATTCGGCAGTATGTTATTATGTTATTAGTGAAATGTTAGTTCGGGAAGAATTAGCCATCTACTGATCTATTTGTTATTTTATTAAATCCTCCTGGCTGCCTAGACTTAGTACTTGTAATTGGAGAAGTTATCACTGATTCTAGTAATGGATAGCGGAAAGCAAAATCTATATTTTCAATGTCAAACAATTGTGGTATGAACCTTTTCAAGAGCGTTATCTAAAAGCCAAACATTTTCAGGAGGTTAACATGGTGGTCTTTATAGCTAGAATATTTCAATATCAAAGTGAAACTAAGAAATATTATAAAAGCTCAGGCTCTAACAGACTTCCTCAATGAATTTAATATTTCCTTCGGTTACATAAATCTTTCAAATTTAGATATTTTTCTTCGAACAATGAGGTCGGGTATGAAGTAGTAATTGCAGAGCTCTGGCTCACCCATATATGTGGGGTAAAACATGTAGATCTTCTCACTGACTCACAGTTGGTAGTCAATCATGCTTAGGGATAAGCTGAAGGAAATAAATATATACTTATCTTTTATCTAGGAAATTATTGGCTGAATCCTTGAAATTTGAAGATAAATAATACGAACATATACTTTAAGCTGAAAACAAATACTGATGGAGCCGGTTCCTTTAGAAATGGGTATTTATACAGGAGAAAACTGTGATAATCTAGTCGATGTTGGTCGATCCCTTTCAATCAACCTTCAAAACTATGATTATTGATAAGTCACCGGATTATAATACTCCAACCATAACATAATTTATAGAAGCCAAGCCTAAAAATATCAATATACGGTCCTCTCGTTATGTAATGCTCGACGAAAATTTCTACCGCCAAGGGTTATCCATACCTATTCTTTGGTACTTAGGTTTGGACGAATCACCATTCACGCTCAAAGAACTCTAAGAATTAGAAAATATATGCATAGATGAATCATATTATCTAGTTACTACATACCTACAATACATGAAAATGTTGAGGAATTTTTTCAACGGTACAATGCATGCCAGTAGTTTAAAACTTTAATTCAATTCCCCGCAATACCTAGGAAGTCAGTGTCCTAAATTGTTTCTTTTGACAGGTGGGGCTTAGACATTTTTGGACTGTTACCAAATGCGCAGGGAGGATAACAAATACTTTCTTATGGTCATGGTTTACTTTTCCAAAATGGTGGAGACATAGTCGGACATAATCCAACAACACTTCCCGACTTCATTCCACCTTCAAGAAAATGGGAAAGTTAAGATGATGAATGGAGCCATCATGGGTGGGATATATCATCTTATAGAAGTTTTTCCAAGAAAGTATCATAACTTCTTACAATAAATACTATAATCATACCGGACCATCCCAAGAAGCACCATAGCTTTGTGCTGGTCTATGGAATGAAGATTTGGATCATATTAGAATTGTTTATGCCTTCTCTCGAATAATAAAGTATGATGAATGAACAAATGGGCGTAGTCACATGGCCAAAATGAACTTGGTCGAAGAGAAGCGGATCAAATCGCATCTTCGAATAGAGCACTATCGAATGTTAATGTACAACAATATAACTCTAAGATTTTATTTTATGAATTCCAAGTATGGGATAACATCTTTAGAATGGTCTTCATTCACAAAAAATATAAAGCTCTTAGAAAACTAAGACCAGACTAGGAATGACCTTAAACTGTAACAATTAAAGTTAGGTCGGGCACTAAAAATGATATATGTAAAGGGACATCCTCTTCCTCACTTGTGAAATATGGAATATCTAAAATACTATATTTTCTAAGATTATAGTCTCTAGTAAACATTGTACTTGCATTCTCTAGGTATATTTTATAGTTGGAAATTTTATTCTATATTGTTAACTATTTATGTAGCATTCGTGCACTCTTTCGTACTACAGTTATGCATATATATTTTAATGAGGCACCCTATTATGAATAAATTTTAATATTATCTTAATTTATATGCTCATATATTATGTATTAGAATTTTGATTGGGCAGTGGCTTCCAAGACATAGCATTAAAATATGCAAAGTGGTTTGATTTCATAGCATCCAAATAGGAAAAATGACACGAGAGTCATATCATCAAAATGTGTAACGTGACCCGATAGTTAGAGCACCTAATGTACAAATGGCTCCCATGTCAAAGCATAAAATGTGAAAAATAAATCAAATCCAAAAGCATCAAATGTTAAACGTGACATCTAAATTATAACACCGATGTGTATGGGCTTCTAAGCTAAACTAAGCACCTAACAAATCATACAAGACTAATCATCCTGAAATAGGTTAAACAAACTTGATGATGTGTGAAAAAATATAAGCAAAAATTTAAACGACGTATCAGTTATTATCCTCAACGAATTTATAATATTCTCAAATATATGCACAAATTCAAAGAAAAGGATAACCCAAACCAAGTGAAAAGTAGTCGAGCTAATATATTGTTTTAAATAAACGATAAAAAAAAATAATTTTTTGAACTAAACGAGCAACAAAAAAATGTATCAATATAGATATAACATGAAAATTATCATGGTAATACATATTGTGTTCAACAAAAAGATTATACTCTCTCAAAAATATCAAGTTGGACTTATAAGTGGTTTCAAATTAGATAGACTTGTTTCACAATAAAGTATGGAAAAAATACTTCAGCTGATACATAAAGTAAAGAAAGAGGAACAGTCATATAAGAAAATATTGGTTTATTAGTCAATTTATAGTCTCAAGCAACATTCGTTTCCATTCACAATCAATATAAAAAAACAAAACAACTTGTAATAAAGATAACTTTCCTCAACCAAGAGCAATATTTCCTCTAATACCTAACTGCTCTATAAGATTCTTTGGTGAGGTATATTTTGTGAAAGTCTTAATATTTTTCATAAAAAACATATTTTCAACCAAGATCTCGACTCCTGCGATAGTTACATGACTCGTTTTATTGTCAAATATTCCTTCATGGCTTAGCCAAATATAAAAACACTGGTATAACCCTCTTATTTTTATGATTTTTATTGTTTGATGATAGTACCTTTGTTGTTTTCACTTTAAAATATTTAGAGATATATTCAGTTAGGTAAAATTATCAACATCATATTTCATTTCAAAATAGTATACATGTTACTCTAAGAGTCTACAAAGTATTATTATATTCTTTTACCTTCGAAAAATTTGAGTCTTTTTTCTCAAATGACGTTTTGACCGGTGAAAAGTTTTTAATAACAATCAAATCAAAATCTCTAACGTAAAAAGAAATCGACTAAAGATAACTAGGTCCGACATATGGCAAGAGAAGCAAAACACAAACATTCGCTTAAAATAAAAACTCCTTGTATTAGTAATATAGTTTAAAATTCTCATATGAATCGAACCATTAAGGTTTTATCGTGCTTTCTCTTCGACTTATATTCAAACGTCTGCCCATTTGATCGAACCAACCCATAAACTTTGGCTCGACAATAACGAGATGTAAACCAGAAAGCAACTCAGTTTCACATGGATTATATTATATAATTACTGAAAAGGTTTGAGAAGAAAGGAAAACCATAAAATACATAACATTAGTCCTTCTATATAATATATTTTTATCAAGTAATTAAGATGACATATATATGAAGATAATTGGTTCTTAATATACTTCATGTATCAGGCATGAATCCGTCGGTAATTGCATGGACTGAATACTTGCAGCTAAATTATGGATATGGTTTCATTCCAAACGATTAGAATATTATATTAAGTTATTAGCTCTAAAATTATAATATCTGTTAGGGTAGCGACCAAAGTTCCACATCCCACATCGTTAAAACATGGGAAGGATCAATGGTATATAAGTGAGAACATATCTCAACTAGTGTGAGGCCTTTTGGTAGTGGACCAAATGCAAAGCCGTGAGGGCCTTCGGGTGCCAAAGTAGACAATATCATACTAGTGTTGAGATCGGTTGTGTTCTTACTTATATACGGAGGAGGAATATGCGGACCAGACCCCATATTCCCAACATGTGGTATCAGAGCTCCAGGCCCAGACAGTATGCGATATGGTGGGTGATGTGGGTGAAATTCTTATTAGTCGAACATGATGAATTAGTAGTCATGCTCAAGATCCTTGTTTGGAGTGCCCGTGGCTTATCAAGCAGTGCGGCTTGATTTGAGGCTCATCAAGCATTGTGGCTTGATTGGAGAGATCCTCGTTTGGAGTGCCCGTTTCTCATCAAGCAGTGTGGCTTGATTGGAGTGTATCAAGACGGTGGTACTTGTTTGGAGTGGTACTAAGGAACAAGGCAGGATGGTCGAGATCAGATAGATCCGCTGTAAAGGCTCTAGAGATCAGGCAGCCCCAACCTGATTAGAGTGAGTGGATGGATGTCAATTGAGAGGAGGCTAAAGTGGTACTTTGTTCGAGAGGAGGATTTGTTAGGGTAGCGACCAAAGTTCCACATCCCACATCGGTTAAACATGGGAAGGATCAGCGGTATATAAGTAATAACATACCTCAACAAGTATGAGGCCTTTAGGTAGTGGACCAAATGCAAAGCCGTGAGGGCCTTCGGGTGCCAAAGCGGACAATATCATATTAGTGTTGAGATCGGTTGTGTTCTTACTTATATACGGAGGAGGAATATGATATTCTCGGAGGTGGAACATGATGAACCAGTAGTCATGCTCAAGGTGAATGATCTACTCTATACATCCTAGTTCGGAGCATCCATGACTCATCAAACGGTAATACTTGATTGGAGTGGATAGTGGAGCTAGAGCATCCATGACTCATCAAGCGGTAGTACTTGATTGGAGTGGATAGTGGAGCTAGAACGTCCATGGCTCATCAAGCGGTGGTACTTGATTGGAGTGGATAGTGGAGCTAGAGAGTCCATGACTCATCAAGCGGTGGTACTTGATTGGAGTGGATAGTGGAGCTAAGGAACAAGCTCAGGATGGTCGAGTGAGTAGATAGAGTGAGCGGATGAAAGTCAATTGAGAGGGGGCTAAGTGGTACTTTGTTCGAGAGGATGATTTGTTAGGGTGGCGACCAAAGTCCCACATCCCACATCGGTTAAATAAGGGAAGGATCAGCGGTATATAAGTAAGAACATACCTCAACTAGTATGAGGCCTTTTAGTAGTGGACCAAATGCAAAGCCGTGAGGGCCTTCGGGTGCCAAAGCGGACAATATCATACTAGTGTTGAGATCAGTTGTGTTCTTACTTATATACGGAGGCAGAATATGCGGACCGGACCCCTATATTCCCAACACGTGGTATCAGAGCCACGTGGTGAAATTAGGGCTTTTGAAATTAGGGTTTCACAATGGCGTCTACAGCAACAAAATACATGATTGAAAAATTTGATGGGGGATCCAGCTTTGCGTTGTGGAAGATTAAACTGAAATCTTCATTGGTACTGCAAGGGCTGTGGAAGGCTGTGGAGAATAAGTTACCAGAAGAGATGAAAGAAGAGGAGAAACAAGATCTTCAAGAAAGGGCTTTGTGCTGGATTTTAATGAGTGTGAAAGACAATGTGCTTCGCGAGATTAGTGGTGAGAAGACTGATGCCTGCGCATGGAAAAAGCTAGGAGATATTTACTCAGAGAAATCAGTAGTAAACTAAGTATAGTTGAAGAAACGTTTGTATGATTTCAGATTGAAAGAAGGTATGTCCATAACAGAGCACCTAGATAATTTTAAATCAATTATAATGGACTTGGAGAACATAGATATCAATATTGAGGATGAGGATCAAGCTTTGTTTGTATTAAGATCTTTACCAGCTCCCTATGAAAACTTCGTAGATACCATTATGTATGGTAAGGATAAGTTATCGCTAGCAGATGTCAAAGGGGCACTGAAATCAAAAGAGATGAGACAGTTGCAGCCAGACAATCAAGCTGAAGGGGAAGGTCTTATGACTAGGGGAAGATCTAAAAGCAAAGCGAGCTCTTTAAGAAGGAAGAACTTGAGGTCCAAGTCAAGGGTGAAGCACTCAAACTGTTATGAATGCGGTGAGCAGGGTCATTATAGGAGAGATTGTCCGAAACTGAATGGTAAGAAGGGAAATCAAAAGGAAAATGCAGCAAACATTGTTGAAGGTGTGAACGATTCCGACGATAGTGAAAACAGTGGTAAAGGAGATGTATTGTCCGTGAGTTCAGACTTTGGGAAAAACTCTTGGGTACTTGATACTGGCACTACATATCACATGTGTCAGTTCAAGCAGTGGTTTGATACGTACAAGCCAATGCAGGGAACTGTCTATTTAGGGAACAATCATCGTTGACTGTTGGTGGCATTGGTAACGTCAGAATCAGAATGTTTGACGGGGTTGTTAGAATCTTGACGTGCTGGCATGTTCCTGGGTTAAAAAGAAACCTGATTTCTCTTGGGACTCTAGACTCTCGGGGTTACAAGTACCATGCAGAAAATGGTGTAATCAAAGTGACAAAAGGCTCAATGGTATGCATGAAAGGCAGTTTGCAGAAGGGTCTTTACATTCTCCAGGGGAGTGTTGTTATGGGCGATGCTGCAGTAGCATCATCAAGGAGTAATAGCCAAAGTAGGCAGGATCAAAATAAGTTGTGGCATTGGCGTCTTGGTCACATGAGTGACAGAGGATTAGCTGTTTTGGGAAAGAGAGATTTGTTGAAAGGGTATAAAGCAGAATCATTGGGATTTTGTGAGAACTGTGTGTTTGGTAAACAAACTAGAGTCAAATTCAGCAAATCGGCTGTAAGAAAGACTAAAGGCACAGTAGACTACATTCACTCAGATCTTTGGGGTCCAAACAGAATTCCATCCAAGAGCGGAGCCAGATACTACATGAGTTTGATTGATGATTATTCAAGGATGGTGTGGGTTTACTTTCTGAAAACGAAAGATGAGGTATATTCAACCTTTGTCAAATGGAAGACGATGATTGAGAAGCAAACAGGAAGAAAAATCAAACGTCTTAGGACAGATAATGGGTTAGAATATTGCAGTCGTGAGTTCAACGAGTTCTGCGAAGCTGAGGGAATAGTGCGCCATCGCACTTGTTCTAGAACACCACAACAGAATGGAGTCGCAGAAAGAATGAACAGAACGCTTTGTGACAAGGCACGAAGTATGCTCTCACATTCCGGTGTGGGAAAGGATTTTTGGGCTGAAGCTATCAATACAGCGTGTTACTTGGTGAATCGGTCTCCATCAACGGCTATTGATTGTAAAACTTCTTTTAAGATTTGGTCTGGATCGTCGGCTGATTATGAACATTTGAGGGTGTTCGGTTGTCCTGCGTATGCTCATGTGAGAGATGGTAAGCTTGAGCCGAGGGCAAAGAGATGTATATTTCTAGGATATGCTACTGGAGTGAAGGGATATAGGTTATGGTGTACCTCTCCAAAGTCTCCAGGTTTTCTCATCAGTAGGGACGTTACTTTTAATGAGTTTTCTTCGATAGACAGTCAGAATGAAGTAGGAGAAATGGTCGAATCAGGATCGGTTGTGAGTAAACAGGTGGAGCTTGAAGTAAAATCAGTTCCTAGCAAGTCCAATAATTCAAGTGGTTCTGAGGTGGATCCAGAATCAGGAGGTTAAGCGTCAGCATCAGATGATAGTGACGATGATGTGCCCGAACCACAGCAACAACCTTATAGCATAGCATTCGGCAGAGAAAGAAGAGATATTAGACTTCCAAAAAGGTATGTGAATCTAGTTGCATATGCTCTGTCAGTTGCAGAAGAAGTTGAGATGCAGGAACCTAGTAGCTACAAAGAAGCTATAGCAAGTTTAGAGGCAGATCGATGGATTGGTGCTATGGGAGAAGAGATTGAATCTCTTCATAAGAATCAAACATGGAAGCTTGTTGACTTGCCTAAAGGACAGAAGATAGTAGGCAGTAAATGGGTGTTCAAGAAAAAGGAAGGTAATCCAGGGGTTGAGGCATCTCGATTCAAAGCAAGACTGGTCGCTAAGGGTTTTACTCAAAGGGAAGGAATCGACTTCAATGAAGTGTTTTCTCCAGTGGTGAAGCATAGTTCGATTCGAGTTTTGTTAGCCATAGTAGTTTTGCAAGATTTAGAGCTTGAGCAGTTGGATGTGAAGACTGCGTTTCTACATGGTGAATTGGAGGAGCAAATCTACATGAGACAACCAGAGGGATTTATCGAACCTAATATGGAGGACAAAGTTTGTCTCCTGAAAAAGTCACTGTATGGTTTGAAACAGTCACCTAGGCAATGGTACAAACGTTTTGATATATTCATGGTGTCAAAAGGTTTCACGAGGAGTCCATATGATAGTTTTGTGTATCATCAAAAGATGTCAGATGATTCTTATGTTTACTTGTTGTTGTATGTGGATGATATGCTTATTGCTGCTTGTAGTATGTCACACATTGTGCAGTTAAAGAAGCAGCTTAGTGCCGAGTTTGAGATGAAGGATCTGGGTAGAGCAAAGAAAATTCTTGGTATGGAGATTATCAGGAACAGAAATTTAGGAACATTATACTTGTCTCAACGAAGCTATATTGAGAAAGTGTTAAAACGATTCAACATGTTTGATGCTAAAGCAGTTAACATTCCTTTTGCTACTTATTTCAAGTTGTCTACAGTAGAAGCGGCCAAGGACGATGCTGAGTTGGAACAAATGTCGAAGGTTCCATATGCAAGTGCAGTTGGTAGTATCATGTATGCTATGGTATGCACACGTCCTGATATTTCACATGCGGTTAGTGTAGTTAGCAGGTACATGGGATGTCCTGGGAAAGAACACTGGCAGATAGTGAAATGGATACGTCGGTATCTGAAGAATACTGTGAACGTTGGCTTAACTTTTAACAAAACCGATATTGGTGAATCGCTGAATGATGTTGCAGGATCATTGGTTGGTTTTGTTGATTCTGATTTTACAAGTGATATGGATAAAAGAAGATCTCTGACAGGATATGTATTTACTCTAGCTGGGAGTGCGATCAGTTGGAAAGCACAGTTGCAAGCTACTGTAGCTTTGTCTACAACAGAGGCAGAGTACATGGCGGTAACAGAAGCAGTTAAAGAGGCAATATGGTTGCAAGGTTTGGTGGCAGATTTGGGCTTGGATAGGACTACTACAAAAGTGTTTTGTGACAGTCAAAGCGTCATACACCTTACAGGGAACCAGATGTACCATGAGCGTACAAAGCACATAGATGTCAGGTATCATTTTATTCGTGATATAATATCAAAGGGAATTGTTGATGTGAAGAAAGTGTCTACACACGATAATCCAGCAGATATAATGACCAAGGCAGTATCAGTTCGAAAGTTTAGGGAATGCCTAAACTGGATCGGTGTTCGCAGTATAGAGTGAATTCCTTAAGGGCATTTGGTGAGTCAGAAGAAGAGAAGATTCTTTGTTGATAGTGAAGAAAGGATATTCGCCTCAAGGGGAAGATTTGTTGTGAATGATTCGAATAGTGCCTTGACAGTGTACTGTGTCCGGCAGTACAGTTTTGTGTTGTGATAGTGATATTGTCCAATTACTTGAGTTAGTCTTGTGGTATGAGCCCATTAGGCCCATAGTCTAGTAAGTCTATTAATTCCCTATAAATAGATTACTAGGGCGACACAAAACACAATCGGAAATCTGTATTTTATAACAAAATTGGTATTGGGTCATACTTGTTAGGGTGGCGACCAAAGTCCCACATCCCACATCGGTTAAACATGGGAAGGATCAGCGGTATATAAGTAATAACATACCTCAACAAGTATGAGGCCTTTTGGTAGTGGACCAAATGCAAAACCGTGAGGGCTTTCGGGTGCCATAGCGGACAATATCATACTAGTGTTGAGATCGGTTGTGTTCTTACTTATATACGGAGGCGGAATATGCGGACCGGACCCCCATATTCCTAACACGTGGTATCAGAGCGTCAGGCCCAGACGGAACGCGATGGTGGTAATATTCTCGGCGGAGGTCGAACATGATGAACCAGTAGTCATACTCAAGGTGAATGATCTACTCTATACATCATAGTTCGGAGTGTCCATGACTCATCAAGCGGTAGTACTTGATTGGAGTGGATAGTTGAGCTAGAGCGTCCATGACTCATCAAAGCGGTGGTACTTGATTGGAGTGGATAGTGGAGCTAGAGCGTCCACGACTCATCAAGCGGTGGTACTTGATTGGAGTGGATAGTGGAGCTAAGGAACAAGCGCAGGATGGTCGAGTGAGTAGATAGATCCGCTGTAAAAGCTCTATTGCTCAGGTGGAGGAGCATTCTCTGATTAGAGTGAGCGGATGAAAGTCAATTGAGAGGAGGCTAAGTGGTACTTTGTTCGAGAGGATGATTTGTTAGGGTGGCGACCAAAGTCCTACATCCCACATCGGTTAAACATGGGAAGGATCAGCGGTATATAAGTAATAACATACCTCAACAAGTATGAGGCCTTTTGGTAGTGGACCAAATGCAAAACCGTGAGGGCTTTCGGGTGCCAAAGCGGACAATATCATACTAGTGTTGAGATCGGTTGTGTTCTTACTTATATACGGAGGCGGAATATGCGGACCGGACCCCCATATACTTCATGTATCAGGCATGGATCCGTCGGTAATTGCATGGACTGAATACTTGCAGCTAATATCATACTAGTGTTGAGATCGGTTGTGTTCTTACTTATATACGGAGGCGGAATATGCGGACCGGACCCCCGTATACTTCATGTATCAGGCATGGATCCGTCGGTAATTGCATGGACTGAATACTTGCAGCTAATATCATACTAGTGTAGAGATCGGTTGTGTTCTTACTTATATACGGAGGCGGAATATGCGGACCAGACCCCCATATACTTCATGTATCAGGCATGGATCCGTCGCTAATTGCATGGACCGAATACTTGCAGCTAAATTATAGATATGGTTTCATTCCAAACGATTAGAATATTATATTAAGTTATTAGCTCTAAAATTATAATATCTAATTAGAAGAGTAAAAGCAAAATTAAAATAAGGACGACGGCGGAAAAGAATGACAATCATACAGTTAACGAAACTAAAATTATTTAATTACTATTTATTATTTGGTTATTTTATAAAAGAACGGTAATATTTATATATTACAAATTATATATCATAACAACGGTCACACGAAAGAACAAAATTATTTTTATTTTTAATCTAAAATTAGAACTTTTTATTAGAAAACAAAAGTTTACAAACAGCGGAGTATTAAAACTAGTGTTTTAGTAAATACACGATTTGAGAATTAAAAGAGAGATCGAAATTGAATTTTAACTAGTCCTTTAAAAAATTTCTTACAATTTAGAGTAACACTAGAGGATAATATCTTTTAGCTTGAAATCGATTCTTGAGAAGCAATAATACTGTTAGCAGAGCAGTCAAATCATTATGAACATCTTTAAAGCTTTGAAATTCTGGAGAACTTGAGGAATACTAATTCAAGAATCAATGAAAGATTTCCATGTAAATTTTAGGAATATCACTTCTTAGATGATTGGAAGGCTAACAAATTAGATTGATAGCTAATAGGAGATTTCTTCAATCGACAACATCTGATTCAGCTATAAAGAATTGTAAAGGGGAAGAATCTTCTGTTTGTAGAAGACGAAGGATTGGGCAGAGAGAATCAGGTGGTGGATGCTTGAGGAAAGATAATGAAGACGACGAGCTATTACATAAAACACATTCAAAGTAATAATCTGGCATTTTGTTGTCAGAAATCTACGAGCCACCAAGGTTATTTGAACCAAAATATATAAATGAAATTGAATGAGTGATTGATGTTGCTTCTGATATAACATAAACTCAAACTCTCAAGCAGAGTTATATTATTAAGTTGATAAGGAGCCTGGAGATTATTGAATTCTAGTTTCATTTTGCATTTAATGCCCATTTGGCAAGCCAAAGATACTTACCTACAGTAAGGAGGTTCACAAAAATTTGAGAATCCGTTTCAACATCGACATTAGTCCAATCTTTACTTTTGCAGACAATAAGACCATCCATGAGTGCTCTGGCTTCAACCATGATATGAGTTAGCTTTCCGTATAGATTATTTTCCCCAAAATGGTGCCACCACTATTATCTCTTATAATGATGCCACCACTAGCCTCGTCACTGGCTAGGCAAGACTCATCTGTATTTATCTTAATTCTATTAGGAAGAGGAGGGATAATTTAAGATAAGCAAGCTTGTGGTGCTATAAAAGTGGTTGTAGCAGCCCAAATCAGTGCCAACATAAGTATAAGGAATTCTATGTTGTTTTTTGAAATGACAAGCATGAGCAAGACCAATAATAATGTTTCCGATATAGTTTATAGATGAGCTAACCGAATAGGGAAGGCCTTTAATTTTGGAACTATTCATGGTCTGCCAAATAACCAATAGGATGATAGGAGGCAGAATGAAAGTGAGGTGGGTAGCTTTATCAGAATTCCAGAACCAAGTTCTGAGCATGTGTGTTTTGGTCACGATTTTTCTTATGTTGATCTTAAAGTTGTTCGCAAATTCTGTCCAAATATTCCATCAGTAGTTACAGCCAACAAACAAATGATTAGCAGTCTCAATGCTGTCACAAAATTGGCATTTATAAGCCACAGAAATGTGTCTTTTTGCATTATGGTGACAACAGAAATCCAGTCATTGAAGAGTCTCCAGGCCATGAAAGAGAATTTTTCAAGGGTTACTAAATTCCAGAGCTTACTGAAGAGGTTAGCCTTGTTATGATGAATTATGATCATGTTCTAGGTAGACTTAGTTTTAAATCTTCCATCCTTATAGCCAAGCCATCTAATAGAATCTTCTTTTTTATTTTTTATGTTAATTTTTTCAATAGACTGGATATCATATGGGATAAAAAAAACTGTAGATTATGTCTTTGTTCCAACAGTTAGTATTTGAGTAATTTTTGAATTTATCATAAGAGTACCAATTGTTGTTGGATTTGTCATCAAGAATTATAGGAGGAGATTTTCCAAACCATTTTCAACCCAAAAGTCAATCTCTTCGCAACTCAAATCTCATTTAACTTTAGGTTCAACAAGGTTTTTTATTTTAGAGAGTCTTTTCCAGATATAAGAGCGTGTTGTAGTAGAATTGTTAGGTTTAATGGGGTGGATGTTCTTACAGTAAATGCTATGAACGTAATTAGCTCATATGGATTTATTTTTCCTGAATATGTATTATAGCTTGCATGAGAACATATCGTGCATATCCTTAAGTCTTCTCACATTCAGGCCTCCTTCTTCAAAATATTTGCATATGTTGGTCTCTTTAGTCAAGTGGTTTCTGTTGATGTCCTGGCTAGAACCCTATAGAAACTTATTGAACATAGTTTCAATTCTGTTTATGGTTCCAGTAGGAATGGTACAGCTTTGGATCCAGTACATGGGGATACCCATTAAAACTTCTGCCCCCGTAAGACAAGCTTTTTCCTTTCCAATCATTAATCATTTCTCTAATTTTGTGAAGAAGATGATCAAAGTTGCTGACATAGTTATTAGTATTGATAGTGACCCCCAAGTAAGTAATTGGAAGAAAACTAATGGTGAAGCCGATGATATTGTGTAAGCTATTAGCATTGATTGGATATAATTTTTTGGCAGTGTAGATTTTAGTATTCTCCTTGTTTGTAGTTAGGCCTGAGATATTCTGATAGTTCTACTAAAAATTGATCAAAAGATATATAGTTGAACTGTAATTGTTAGTGAATATTAAAATATCGTTAGCAAAAGTAATACTAGGGATAATTATGCTGCTTCTAGAGGTGTATCTCGTAGACTTGCTTTTAAGAAATAGACTATTTAGCCATATAAGCAAAACTTCTTCTGCAATTATAAAGAGACATGGCAGAAAAGGTCCCCTTGACTTAAATATATTTTGGGATTGAAATAGCCAATGACATCGCCATTAATAAAAACAAAAGTATAGACATTTTTTTTATCATACTGTCAATCAGATTAACAAATTTAGAGTTGAAGCTAAATAAAACAGAGCTCTAGTGATAAAACTATGTACATTTGATCAAAGGTCTTGTCCATATCAACTTTGATAACAATGTTCCATGCTTTGAACTTATTATTCAGATCATATATCAATTATTTAGCTATTATAATGTTATCAAGAGTTAACTTATATGTTACGTAAGCTTCTTGAACTGTAGAGATTATTTTGGGGAGAAGGTTGACTAGCCTCCTATTGATTAACTTATAGATAATTATGTTCATTAAATTGCAGAGACTGGTTGGCCTGAACTCTTTCCATATTGTTGGATTGCAAGACTTAGGGATGAGGCATATACTAGTTGTCATAATTCCTTAGGGGATTTTTTTGCCACGAATAAAAGAAGACAGAACAGCATAAAGATCATTTTTGATGGTGCGCCAGAAGATAAGAAATAATTTTATGTCGAAACCATCCATACATGGAGCACTGGTAGGGTAAAGACTTTTAATAGCTTTGTAGATTTCTTATTCAGTAGAAGGATTCATAAGCATAATATTATCTTCATCATTAATAAGTCTAAGAACATTGTCAAGGATAGGATTGATCATGAGGTTAGATTTTGCTTGATAGTTGATGTAGGGGTTTTCATAAAGAATCTGATTGAAATAATTTTTAACAGAAGAACCAATATGGTTGGCTTCAGTAATCCACTTAGAACCATCTCTAATGCTAGAGATACAATTCATCATTCTTCTTTTTTTAACAAAAGAATGGTAAATTTTGGTGTTTTTGTCTCCATTTTTTAATCAAGTGGAGTAAGTTTTTTATGTCAATAGGTTTTTTCCATGTTTAGAGCCTAAAGCAGCAATGCATTAGCCTTAGAAAGATTGTTAAGGTTCTCAGTATTAGTATTTTCCTGAAGGATCCTTTCCTTGTCCTTGATATTATTTTCAGCCTCCAATACTTTGTCAAAAATATTGCTAAGGTATTGTTTATTCCAGATTTTGAGAGCAACTTTAAGCACTCTTAACTTATTCCAGAATATGTAATGAGGAAATTCCTGCAAATCCAAATTCCAGTTAGTTTCAACTATAGAAAGGAAATATTTATTTGAAGTCCATGAGTTAAGAAATTTAGAACCAGTTTTGCAGCGAGTGATTTCATTAGAGATAGACACAGAGAGGAGAATAATCAGAGAAAGTATTAACTAGGTGTAAGATTTTAGTTCTTTTGAAGTAATCAGACCATGTAGTATTAAATAGGGCACAATCAAGCCTTTTCCACTTCGTTTTATTAGTCCATGTATATTTAGAACCCACATATACAACATCTTTCAATAAACAGTATTTTGTAGTGTCATTAAAGTCTTCAACACTATTAATACATAAGGAAGATCATACAAGTTGCTCATCAGATGAGAGAATAAAGTTGAAGTCACCAATCACGATCCATTCATTGATTGAAGTAGAGATATTTTTTAGAGTATTCCATCTGTCTTTTCCATTTAGTTTCTGGATTTTAGCATAGATAATTGTTAGAGAAAAACTTTTATTAAGAGTTTTATAAGACATTTTAGTATGGATAAATTGATGATGGTCTTGTATTGTGATTATGGTGAAGTCATCATTCCAGAGAAGCCATATCTTATTGGTTTAGTTAGAGATATACTGACTGAAGCCAGGCTTGATTATACTAGAAATTAGTATTTCCACTTTGATAAAATGTTCATGGATAACAATGATTTTGATTTTCTCCTTACTGATAATTGATTTCAACCTCCTCATATATGTTTTTTTTCCTATTTAACGAATTTTCCAACTTAAGAACTTAATCATTATTAACTTTCTGATTAGGAGAGTTGTTTGCCCCGAATAAGAACTTAATGACAATGATTTCCTTTCTCTTTCTTTGATTGGATTCTTTGATTATTTTATTGAGCAGCTCCTTGAAATTCTAATATTTGTCTCTTTGCTTAAAAGTAGGAGTTAGGGGCAGACTAATAATGTTTTGTTGTCTTGAAGTTTGGTTTCCAGAGTCAAGATTTTCATATTTAAGGTTAGCTGATTTGGCATAACCTTCTTCAAGATTTAAAATAGCCTCTATGAAATCTTCTTTATTAGGAGTTTTGATTTCATTGTTTTGAAGTTGAATTGTACTAATATTATTGGCTTTCGACTGATCATTAGGATGATTTGTAGGTGGTTTGCTTAAAAAATTTGGGTTGCTTTCTGAACTTGCTTGTTGAGTAGAGTTGACTATGATTGATTGAGTTTTTCAGGCATATTCTTTCTCTTTGAGAAGTTTTCTTGATCTAATTTCTCTCTATTTTGTTGATGTTTTTTTGTTTGTTCCTCTGTTCAATAATGAGATTTTTTTTTGCAAGTTTCTTTTTTGTGGCCAATGTGATAACAAAAGTCACAGTAATTGGAAATGTCTTTCTAGCTGATATGGAGCCCACATCCTTCGTTGTCTCCAAATCCAACCCAAATATGGTGCTGAAGTTTTTTGGTGATATCCAATTTAATTCATGCATAACATGTGTTGTATATTGCATGATTCTTTCAAGGACCCAAACTCTTAGAAGTTGTCCTATAGATAAGGCTATGGAGTGGATGAAGGGTTCTTCATAGAGATATTCTGGTAAGTTTTTTATTCTTATTCATATTTGGTATATAGGGTTTTCGAATTTAGGATTGAAAGTAAGAGTTCATCTAAAGATTCTCATAGCTTGATCTTCAACAGTCCAAACACCTCTAGACCATAATTTACACATGTCTGCTATACTTGAAAGCTCAATCAATATGTGCCTGGAATCCCAGTTTGAGATGTTGTAGTCTTATGGAAACTTCCTAGATTCTGGAAACTGGTTGAGAAAAGTCTTTTTTGGCACGTCATTAGAGAATTTTCCAATGAGTGTGAATTTGGTGGTGGCCATCAATTTTTATTTTACGCTTCAGGAGAATTGAAAGGAAACATGATATGTTTTCTCAAGAATTTGAAGAGGTTTAATGATTGGGATAATAGTGTTTGGTTCGATAATGTCTGTATAGGAAATTTTGGTTTTCTTGTTGTCATTTTGTTCAAAAACTTATTTGTTGTTATTATAGTTTCAGTTTTTTATGGAGATTTCTAATGTTTTCTGTCGATGTATTCAAGGTTGCAGAAGTGGGAATTCTTCCTGGATTGATGTTGTTGGATTAGGCATGGAGGCTGAAGAATTTGACAAGTAGCCAAATGGATCAGGCCAGAAAGAGAAGCAAAAGTAAGGTTAATGATGACTTGTAAAGGAAGAAAAGCCAATAACCAAGGTCTTGAATCTTGGAGCACTCATTATTTTTATAAACCTTAGATATGTAAGTTGTTGAATGTTTTCAAAAGAACAAATTTATTTAACGTAGTTGTAATTTTGTGTTTTAATATTTATAAAAATATTAATGAATAAAAACTTATAAAAATTATTTATTTATTTATTTATAATTATTAAATATAGTTATAAATTATAGGAAAACATACCACTTAAAAGTTCAAACTTTTTCAAATCAATAAATTCACTTGTAACCTTCCTTTTTAAAATAATTAATACACAACATTTTTTTAAATATTAAAATATCATTAAAAAATAAGAATTAAATTTATACATGTTTTGAATAGGTTTTATAGTATATTAATGTAGTTTGGTGTTGGATGAGTTTTAAACCCCGTATATAAAACATTTCGACCATTGAACCGAATAAAATCGGTCCAAATCATATTTTTCTTGACTCATCTTCTTCGTAAAGAAGATGATGAGATTTGTCACGAGTGTTACGAATTAGTCATTTAGAAATATACACCATAATTTGTAACTTACTTATATCATGTTTCATAATTTATATATACCATATTTCACAACTTAAGTATACTAGATTTTGCAATTAAAATATACCATATTTTGCAACCTAATTATACCATATTTTACAAATTTATAAATCATTTTTACCATATTAAATTTTTTAATTCTAAAATTAAATAAATGATCTAAAAAAAATGAGATCATAACATTTTTGGAAGAGATACCATGTATTTTTAATAAAATAAATCTTTATTATTCACTTTATAAAACATAATATATTTAAGTTACAAAACATAAAATCATTAAATTTGTAAAACATAATATATTTAAGTTGCAAAATAATGTATATTTAAGTTGTGAAACATAATATAACTTAATTATAGAATATGTTTATATTTAAGTCGTGAAATATTGTATATTTGAAAACATTGTGAATTACGATATAATTTATTGTAAAATATTGTATATTTGAATTGCAAAACATGATATATTTAATTGGCTTAATATATTTAATTTTCAAAACATGATATATTTAGGTTGTAAAATATGATATAATATAAGTTGTGGGGCAAGGTTTTAATGAAGAAAGAATTTGTCTCTGTCTTGTGAGTTTTACAATTTCCTTCTCATGATTTTAAACTATTATCTTCGAAACCAAATTATTTACACATGATATTTTAAATTTTACTCTAAAATACAACATATCACCTTCATTATAAAGATACATCATATAATATATTTTCTAGTCTCATTTAATAGTTTGCAAAAATATTAAAAATATTGATTTTTACTTCAAAAACTATTTGGGAGGAAATAATAAATAATATTAAATTTTGTATTGAAGAGGTAGACGATGAGTAACTCGTCAACAAAACAATTTGGCGATAAAGTCGGTTTCTTATTTAACTAGATTTTTTATTTTGTTAGGTTTCCTATTTAATTAGCTTTCTTGTTTTGACTAAAACACTCTGTTTTGTTCTTAATCTAAACTGGATTTCTTATCTAAGAAATTTTCTATTTTGAAAACTTGTTACAGATCGTTTATTTAAGGACTAGAATTTCATGACAACCGTTGATTAAGTTATGGCTAATGATTAAAGCAAAAGCTAGGGTTCTTCTCTCAAATCTATATATTAAAGAAGCAATACAGAGGTTTCAGTGGTAGGCAAATATTGATCAATTTGCAGGTTTGTGTATCTTTGAGAGTAATGCTTTTGGTCTTTAGAGAGATAAGGTATGAGAGATTAACACTAAGAGCAAATTTTTTATTCATATTCTTTTGTAATCTGTGAGTGATTTGTAACAGAGATAGTTGTTGAGTTTTGTTGTGTTTGATAGTCTCCCTTGTAATCTCCTTGATAATAAAATATAGTATACATTACTCATGAACGTATTATTCCTTCACAATATGAACAACATAAAGTTATATCGTGTATGCTTGGTTTGCTTTACATTTTTTCCTTTTATTGTTTATATCTAACAAGTTTAAAGTTCTTATTAGAGGAATAATTTTACAGTAAATGTTGCGGTGAGCGTGGAGCAACAAAGTAGACACGTATATCGATTATTTTAAGGTTTGAGAGAAATATGTCACCTTAAAACAAAAAAAATCATGAAAGATGAGTTCCATGATGATTAACCTATATAAATTCATTAGAGAAAATGAATTTAAGCTATATACAATTAAGGTTAAATCTTAACTACTACATAAAAGATTGGTTGCTTTCATTGATGGTAAATCTATATAGGATAATGTCATGATACTGTCTAAATCGCATAGTTCCCTCATACTAATCTTGGAAGATAAATTGTTGTGTGAGGTATATGAAAAGCCTACCGCGTTTGGTATTTAGAATTGATTGAATAAAATTTACATGAAGAAATCCTTAGCAAACATATTATATCTCTAGAAACATATGTACACCCTAATTATGGATGGTAGCAAAGAAATCTGAAGGTAAAAGATAGCAATGTAAGCATCCTCATAAGTTATCTTTTGAAGGTGTACGATTACTTTGTGGATATTATGCTCTACGGAAAAAAGATCATGTATGATCGCTGAAGTAAATAGCACTTTAAAATCAAATGATCTTCAAATGAAGGTTGCCATAAAGGTAAATTGGGATGGTCATGGTCTGAGTGTGAATGGAAGACCATGAAAAAATATTCAAGAAATAAGAGAGGAAAATGTCAATCAAATTCCAAGGGAATTATGATGGGTTCTGAAGTAACATGTTGGATATGCAAGAGCAAATAACATAATAATAGAAATTGGCCATCGAAAGGAAATAGAAACAATAATTTGAAGACCGAAATCGGAGATGTTGCAATGCTATCAGATGAATGTGGGTACGCTCATGGATTATTAGTTGTTTAGTTCTGCATATGCAATGATAGATAAGTGTTGGATCCATGCGCATCATTCCACACGACTTCCAATAAATATTAGATTGACAATTTGCAATTGTGTGAATATGGAAGGGTCAACCTATGGAATGATGAATCAATTGCCCTCAAAAGAGTAATAATTATTCGGCTCAAGTTATCTACATGACTTAAGATAGTTGTTAACAATGTGAGGCACATTTGAAGTTAAACGAAACCTTTTTTTAGATGTTGGATGAGGAAGGTTTATAAATAGGAATGAAGATGAAAGATTTATGGTCAAACAGGGTTCACTAGTTGTTATGAAAGTCCATATGCCTAACTATGAAAGCTTATAAAACTAGCAAAATTATAGTTTTTAAAGGCTATGTAGTAATAAAGGGTGTATCTAGTGTAGAGAATGCTTTGAAAAAGGTCGTGGCATCTTTAGCTAGGGTATTTGAGTGAAAAATACCTAGGTAAACTTACAGTGGTTATTAGATGATAGCACAGTTCAGAACCTAGGCTTTTGTAAAAGTTATGTGTTAGGTAAAAGCAAGATGGTCAAGTTTCTACATAACAACCATACAACTAATAGTGTACTTAGGTATGTTCATTCAGATCTTTGAGGTTTGATATAGAAACCTACTATATGTCGTGAAATGTACTTATTGTCGTTGGTAAATAACTTCCAGAAAAAAGATGGGTTGCACTTTTGAATACCAAAGATGAAATATTTGATATGTTTAGGAAATGGAAGACTTTGATAGAGAATTAGACGGAGAAATTGCTAAAAAACCTTTGGACTTATAGTGGTCTGGAATATGTGAACAAAGAGTTCCCTAATTATTGTGTGAAGCTTGGTATTTTTAGACACTGAACCGGGAGTGAGACTCTCAAGCATAACATAGTTGCTGAAAGAATAAATCAAACCTTACGAGAATATATTAGGTGTATGCTACAAATAGCTGGGATGAGCCAAAAGTTCTATGGAGAAATCGTGATTATTGTTGTGTATATCATAAACATAGTGAATTAAACCTTAATCATCCATATAAGCCTAGGTGGATAATTGTTATGTGTACACTAGAAGCAATTCATCAACAAACTAACTTGTTTATGAACTTGGTTTCCTATATAACTGGGTATTCATATTCTTATGAGTTTCATATTTTCTTAAGTTTCTTATTTAACTCAGTTTCTGTTATAAAATACTATGCAATTATCACAAAATGGCTCAAGCACAGAATATATGCAAATGAAAGATTTAAATGAAACACAAGATTTAACGTGGTTCGACAATTGTCTACGTCCACGGGCGCCGCCAGAGAAAAGAGTTTCACTATGATAGAAAAGGTTACAGATTTCAGATTGTGTTTTGTGTCGCCCTAGTAATCTATTTATAGGGAATTAATAGACTTACTAGACTATGGTCCTAATGGGCTCATACCATAAGACTAACTCAAGTGATTGGACAATATCACTATCACAACACAAAACTGTACTGCCGGACACAGTACACTGTCAAGGCACTATTCGACTCATTCACAACAAATCTTCCCCTTGAGGCGAATATCCTTTCTTCGCTATCAACAAAGAACCTTCTCTTCTTCTGACTCACCAAATGCCCTTAAGGCATTCACTTTATACTGCGAACACCGATCCAGTTTAGGCACTCCCTAAACGTTCGAACTGATACTGCTGGATTATCGTGTGTAGACACTTTCTTCACATCAACAATTCCCTTTGATATTATACCACGAATAAAATGATACCTGACATTTATGTGCTTTGTACGCTCATGGTACATCTGGTTCCCTGTAAGGTGTATGGCGTTTTGACTGTCACAAAACACTTTTGTAGTAGTCCTATCCAAGCCCAAAGCACCAAACCTTGCAACCATATTACCTCTTTAACTGCTTCTGTTACCGCCATATACTCTGACTCTGTTGTAGACAAAGCTACAATAGCTTGCAACTGTGCTTTCCAACTGATCGCACTCCCACCTAGAGTAAATACATATCCTGTCAGAGATCTTCTTTTATCCATATCACCTGCAAAATCAGAATCAACAAAACCAACCAATGATCCTGCAACATCATTCAGCGATTCACCAATATTGATCTTGTTAAAAGTTAAGCCAACGTTCACAATATTCTTTTGAAGAGATTCAATCTCTTCCCCCATAGCACCAATCCATCGATCTGCCTCTGAACTCGCTATAGCTTCTCTGTAGCTACTAGGTTCCCGCATCTCAACTTCTTATGCAACTGACAGAGCATATACAACTAGATTCGCATACCTTTTTGGAAGTCTAATATCTCTTCTTGCTTTGCCTAATGCTATGCTATAAGGTTGTTGTTCAGGTTCAGGCGCATCATCGTCACTATCATCCGATGCTGATGCTTCACCTCTTGATTCTGGATCCACCTCAAAACCACTTGAATTATTGGACTTGCTAGGAACTGAATCTACTTCAAGCTCCACCTGTTTACTCACAACCGATCCTGATTCGACCATTTCTCCTACTTCCTTCTGACTGTCTATCAAAGCAAACTCATTAAAAGTAACGTCCCTACTGATGAGAAAACCTGGAGACTTTGGAGAGGTACACCATAACCTATATCCCTTCACTCCAGTAGCATATCTTAGAAATATGCATCTCTTTGCCCTCGGCTCAAGCTTACCATCTCTCACATGAGAATACGTAGGACAACCGAACACCCTCAAATATTCATAATCAGCCGACGATCCAGACCAAATCTCAAAAGGAGTTTTACAATCAATAGCCGTTGATGGAGACCGATTCACCAAGTAATACGCTGTATTGATAGCTTCAGCCCAAAAATCATTTCCCACACCGGAATGCGAGAGCATACTTCGTGTCTTGTTACAAAGCGTTCTGTTCATTCTTTCTGCGACTTCATTCTGTTGTGGTGTTCTAGAACAAGTGTGATGGCGCACTATTCCCTCAACTTCGCAGAACTCGTTGAACTCATGACTGCAATATTCTAACCCATTATCTGTCCTAAGACGTTTGATTTTTTTTCCTGTTTGCTTCTCAATCATCGTCTTCCATTTGACAAAGGTTGAATATGCCTCATCTTTCGTTTTCAGAAAGTAAACCCACACCATCCTTGAATTATCATCAATCAAACTCATGTAGTATCTGGCTCCGCTTATGGATGGAATTCTGTTTGGACCCCAAAGATCTGAGTGAATGTAGTCCACTGTGCATTTAGTATTTCTTACAGCCGATTTGCTGAATTTGACTCTAGTTTGTTTACCAAACACACAGTGCTCACAAAATCCCAATGATTCTGCTTTATACCCTTTCAACAAATCTCTATTTCCCAAAACAGCTAATCCTCTGTCACTCATGTGACCAAGACGCCAATGCTACAACTTATTTTGATCCTGCCTACTTTGGCTATTACTCCCTGATGATGCTACTGCAGCATCGCCCATAACAACACTCCCCTGGAGAATGTAAAGACCCTTCTGCAAACTACCTTTCATGCATACCATTGAGCCTTTTATCACTTTGATTACACCATTTTCTGCATGATACTTGTAACCCCGAGAGTCTAGAGTCCCAAGAGAAATCAGGTTTCTTTTTAACCCAGGAACATGCCAGCACGTCAAGATTCTAACAACCCCGTCAAACATTCTGATTCTGACGTTACCAATACCACCAACAGTCAACGAATGATTGTTCCCTAAATAGACAGTTCCCTAAATAGACAGTTCCCTGCATTGGCTTGTACGTATCAAACCACTGCTTGAACTGACACATGTGATATGTAGTGCCAGTATCAAGTACCCAAGAGTTTTGCCCAAAGTCTGAACTTACGGACAATACATCTCCTTTACCACCGTTTTCACTATCGTCGGAATTGTTCACACCTTCAACAATGTTTGCTGCATTTTCCTTTTGATTTCCCTTCTTACCATTCAGTTTCGGACAATCTCTCCTATAATGACCCTGCTCATCGTATTCATAACAGTTTGAGTGTTTCACCCTTGACTTGGACCTCCAGTTCTTCCTTCTTAAAGAACTCTCTTTGCTTTTAGATCTTCCCCTAGTCATAAGACCTTTCCCTTTAGCTTGATTGTCTGGTTGCAACTGTCTCATCTCTTTTGATTTTAGTGTCTTTTTGACATTTGCTAGCGATAACTTATCCTTACCATACATAATGGTATCTACGAAGTTTTCATAGGGAGCTGGTAACGATCTTAATACAAACAAATCTTGATCCTCATCCTCAATATTGATATCTATGTTCTCCAAGTCCATTATAATTGATTTAAAATTATCTAGGTGCTCTGTTATGGACATACCTTCTTTCAATCTGAAATCATACAAACGTTTCTTCAAGTACACTCGGTTTACTATTGATTTCTCTGAGTAAATATCTCCTAGCTTTTTCCATGCGCAGGCAGCACTCTTCTCACCACTAATCTCGCGAAGCACATTGTCTTTCACACTCATTAAAATCCAGCACAAAGCTCTTTCTTGAAGATCTTGTTTCTCCTCTTCTTTCATCTCTTATGGTAACTTATTCTCCACAGACTTCCACAGCCCTTGCAGTACCAATGAAGATTTCAGTTTAATCTTCCACAACGCAAAGCTGGATCCCCCATCAAATTTTTCAATCATGTATTTTGTTGCTGTAGACGCCATTGTGAAAAACCATAATTGCAAAAGCCCTACTTTCACCACGTGTTGGGAATATGTGGGTCCGGTCCGCATATTCCGCCTCTGTATATAAGTAAGAACGCAACCGATCTCAACATTAGTATGATATTGTCCGCTTTGGCACCCAAAGGCCCTCACGACTTTGCATTTGGTCCACTACCAAAAGGCCTCATACTAGTTGAGGTATGTTCTTACTTAGATACCACTGATCCTTCCCATGTTTAACCGATGTGGGATATGGGACTTTGGTCGCCATCCTAACAAATCCTCCTCTCGAACAAAGTACCACTTAGCCTCTTCTCAATTGACTTTCATCCGCTCACTCTAATCAGAGATTGCTCCAATTGAGCAATATAGCTTTTTACATCGGATCTATCTACTCACTCGACCATCCTACGCTTGTTCCTTAGCTCCACTATCCACTCCAATCAAGTACCACCGCTTGACGAGCCATGGACGCTCTAACTCCATTATCCACTCCAATCAAGTACCACCGCTTGATGAGTCATGGACGCTCTAGCTCCACTATCCACTCCAATCAAGTACCACCGCTTGATGAGTCATGGACGCTCCGAACTAGGATGTATAAAGTAGATCATTCACCTTGAGCATGACTACTGGTTCATCATGTTCGACCTCCGAGAATATTACCACCATCGCGTTCCGTCTGGGCCTGACGCTCTGATACCAATTTTGTTATAAAATACTATGCAATTATCACAAAATGGCTCAAGCACAGAATATATACGAATGAAAGATTTAAATGAAACACAAGATTTAATGTGGTTCGACAATTGTATACGTCCACGGGCGCCGCCAGAGAAAAGAGTTTCACTATGATAGAAAAGGTTACCGATTTCAGATTGTGTTTTGTGTCGCCCTAGTAATCTATTTATAGGGAATTAATAGACTTACTAGACTATGGGCCTAATGGGCTCATACCATAAGACTAACTCAAGTGATTGGACAATATCACTATCACAACACAAAACTGTACTGCTGGACACAGTACACTGTCAAGGCACTATCCGACTCATTCACAACAGTTTCTTATATTGTTGAGTTTCTTATTTAACTAGGTTTCTTAATTTGACTCAAACACTACATTTTGTTCTTAATCGAACTGGGTTTCTTATTTATAAGATTTCATGTCTTGAAGATTTAAAATGGAGCTTCTATTGAAGAATTAGGGTTTCGTGAAAGCTGTTGATTAAATGGTAACTTATGATTAGAGCAAAATATAGGATTTTTTCTCTAAAATCTATAAATATTTAGAAGCGCGATAGGGTTTTGAGTCGTAGTTGAGCAGTGATTATTTTGCATGTCTCTGTATTCTCCGAAACATAACGCCTGGTTCATAGAGAGCGAAATGAGGTAAAAGAGATATACATTCAGAACAAACTCTAGATTCATATTCTTTTGTAATTCGTGAGCGATTTGTAACAAATAAATTGATTGAGTTTTGTTGTATCCGATAAAGTCTTCTTTGTAACCTTTTCGATAATAGAATAAAATACATGTTGCACGTAGATGTAAAATTTATTTTGTATGTGTAGTTTACTTTATTTTTTTTAATTTTTTTTATTAAACATATTAAAAAAATTAGATAAACGATTTTCCAAAAACATACTAGATTGTATACCAAAATAATATTTAAAATAAGATAAAAATAGTTTTTTAAACTATCGACAAGATAGTAACAATAATAATCTTTATTATGAGATGTTCATCTCATAATAGATTTGTGAAATCTGTTTTAATATATATATATATATGAGAGATAGTAAAATCCACTTATAATTTTAATTGATTTGAACCCCACAGTTGAATATTAGTTTCTGGTTAATATCTCATCACAAATAAATATATATAAACACTAAAAACGGTTCAATCATACATTGGATCTCTCTATTGTACACATTTTTTGAATGGTTTAATTAAGTGGATAAAATTCACTTCCTAAAGAAGACCCTACCAGCACTGATATTTTAGTTTTCACTTCCTTTATGGTCTTAGTTTAAGATTGAGTTGTCTCTTTCAACTTGGAAAAAAGAGCCAAAGAGTAATGGGCATTGGGCAGTGGCCTGGCCAGTGGGCACACTTAAATACCCTTTTATAATTACGTTCGATCATTATTTACGTCGCGTTTCTAACATAAACAAGAAATGAAATTCTATACTGAATATGATTTTTAATTTACCAATGCAATTATTTTATGGGGCTACGGCTACTTATGTATTAGACATTTTTATACTGGACTTAAAAAATTCCGCATCATAATTACAGAGTCAGTTTACGGTAGATTTTACCTTCAAGACTAAATACTAAATCCAATTTTAGAGTCATCTCGAAAATTGTATTAAAAATTTAAATTTGAATCGATCGATTAATAAAATCATACAATTTATCAGTTTTAATACGTTTCCAATTATAAAAATTGTATAGTTTTTGTATCACAATCCATAGAAACCCCTTATGTTATTTTTTATATATAGAAGTAAAATAAAAGTCTGTTGTTTTCATTGGAAGTATGTTTTACTTTATCGTTTTAGTGTTTCAGTTTTATAAATCTGCAAAAGCTAACATATCATTTTACCTATTTTTCATTTGTTTTTCAACCCAAAATAGCAACTTAATAAACTAATTCTATTACTCTTTTTGGGTCGGTTTAATATAGTTTTTAATTTCACCTGTGAATAACTTAAACAAATATATATTATTAGATATTGTTACGATAATATTTGTTATATTTTAATTTTTTATTTTTGTTTTGTTTCTAGTATTTTAACACGGTATTATTTTAATTAAGGTTGGAAAAAAAATTCAAATGTATCTATGATTTATAAATAATCGAAGAGAATAAAACCATTTATGTTTTTATTTGAAGTAGGAATAAAAAAAATCATATTTACTGTATTGATCAATTTTTGTAAAAAAAAATTAGATTAGTTTTAAACTTTTATATGATCTATTTTAAGCATAAAATTTATTAATAAAAAACTGTATACAATACCCACACAAGATATGACTTCGAGGATATAGCTCAAATACAATTACATCTCATTGAAACAATCTACATTTTTTAAAGAATATTAGAATATGCATCATAATTTGGGTGAAAATTTCAAACTCCCTACTAAAGGTGTGAAGTCATCTGAATGAGATAATCAGCACTAAGATAATTTATTTGACCCAAAGGTTCGTTTAGGAAAGCCTATGATCTTCATCTGAACCAGGTTAGTAAACCCAAAAAAGTTTGATTCAATATTGAGACAATACATGAACTAATCATCTTAAACTCTTCATGTTTGAGCAAGGTTTGGATTTTACTAGTAAGAGGCATCAGTAGCTGAGATTCCTGATAAATATATTAAAGAAGGAGGATAAGCTTATTTCAGAATCTCAGTTAATGATTTCAATCAGGTTTATAGTGATTTAACAGCCTTCATTTGATGTGAGATAAACAAATCATCTCTATCAACTAGGCAACATTTTTTTTATTCCTCTTTCATACAAGAATCCAACAATTTGTAAGAGTGATAGCCAGGTTAAACCCGTCCCTTGTTAGAACAAAGTTCTTAAAATAACATTGATTTAAGAACCTAGAACATCAAGTAACCCTAATATATCACAATCCTAAATTTTCAAGGAATGTTATAGCTTTGAGAGAAGTTGGATCTTGGCTAATAGAAAAGTTCAATCGTATTTTGCATTTTAGTGTCCAATTGGTAAGCCAATCAGTAGTGATAAGGCATAACACTATCGCCAAGTCATACCAATCGATCAGACCGAGGTAACCCTGATGCTGATTAGTGGTTACGAAAAATAAGACCACTAAGAAAGATAGTGGAGCATCACTCAAGACGTGGAAATTAGGCATGAATCCACAACCAAGCCTAACAGAAAGTGGAGAGTGTTTAGAAAATAGTGAAGTAGTGTATTGTAAAATGTATTATATAAAGGAAAGAGTATCCAAAAACTATGTAAGGTTTTTTCTATCAAAGTAATAAGATATTAACACTTTATTCTTATGTTTTCCATCTTTTATACCAATCACAAATATCCCTCACTAAATTTTGGCACCGTATGTGGGAACGCATAACGTGTAGCTTGTACTAGGGCAAGTGATGGTGTTAACTAATTCAGGAACTGAGAGAAGAATATGGCAGCCCCTCCCGGGCAAGGAGGGCAAAACAATCAAGGAGTTCAGGAGAATCCATCCAACAACAATGTTATCGCAGGAGCTGATCAAGCTGACCATCGAGAGGTTTCTATAACATCAAACTAGACTGACGACCAGTCCTATGTCAATGTTGAGGAGAACGTTGGCGGACCCGTGTAGGGTGAAAACCCTGTGGACCTTGGTATGTCTTCCACCTCTTCTAACGTGAAGATTTTGGAAACTCATATATAAAAAATCAAGCGCAAGAAGCAACGAGTTTCCCAACGGCAGCATGAGAGAGACCGAGAGGCAAGGTAGTGTTTTTATCAAATCATCGAAACCCTCCAATTCTTGAGCGAGAAGGTCCTTCCAGGGGGCGTTGTTATACTAGATGTCTTGCTGGGTAAATGTGGGGATTATCTCATGTAGAAAAGCAAGAGTCACACTCACAGAGGTAAGTGTACCGGTGAGAGTAAGAGCAAATAATAAAGAAAGAAAATAGAAAAGGATTCTCACTGGGACGAATTATTCGCTAATGGAGTACCTCAGGAGAATAAGTAATTAAGGCAGACGAGTATGACCAAGTAAGACCCATTATGGCTGCGTATGTTTTGTAGGAAACCCTATTCGTGAAGAGCATCATCAAGGGGAAATTTCCATGGACATTTGACCCGCATAAGATATATTCATACGATTGGTCAGGAGATCCCGAGCACCACCTCAAGAAATTTAGGAACAGGATAATGTCGTTTAATTATGGCGATGTAGAACGTTTTCAGTGATATTCAAAGGAAATTCCCTAAATTGGTTTAATAGCATTCAGAAGGGGTCGATCAAGAACTTTCAAGGCCTATGGGTTGCGTTAAAAAATAAGCTCGTAGGAAAATGGGAGCACAAGCGTGAGGGTGGTGCCATCATGGATTTGTATTAACTAAGGAGGAAGACGTAAAAGAGATATGTGTAATAATTTGTGCGAGAGATGAACTCCACGTTAGGTTGTGTTGAGGTAGTGGCGGTAACGACATTCAAAAGAAGGTTGGATTGGGATAGCCCCATCTTTATCGACCTTATAAGGTTCCCAATCAAGAGGATGGGAGACATCAATCGCCCGATCAGATCAGTTCATTCAATTTGATGATGTAAATAAGACGGACCTCATGCCCAATTATCAACATAAAAGTTTGGAATTTAAGCCGACCTTCATGGAGAATATGCATTGTGAGGAGAAACCCATACCAGACGCACCACTTTCTCAAACTAGCCAGTCGCGCCCTTCTTATTATGAGATTCCAGCTAGGAAATTCACGTGCCTGACTGGAATGATATTTACGAAAAGACTAAAGGGAGAGCTAAGTACTAACTCTCGAGGAGTATGCTGGCAGCACTGTACAAACGATACCCTCGATACTTTTGCGTCTACCACAACAATCATGGGCACCAAATGCAAGAGTGCTGGTAACTAAAAGATGAAATCCATAGATTGATCGAAAATGGGTACCTCGTCCAATTTGTAAATCATAAAGAGAGTGTAGTGGTGGAAGAAAGGGTACCTAACGTCGAACCGACGGAGGCATCATACAAACCTATGGAAAAGCAACAATGATTTTTTACAATTGTTGTAGGAGATAATTTTTCAAGAACCAATCTCGCAACACTCAAGCGACACTGTAAGGACCTCGATATTCACCTAGTTGGCGGCTCTTCTTATCACAAATTTAGGGAGCCAGTCGCGGATTGGACCTTCAAGGGCGATGATTTGAGGGAAATTATCACACCCCATGAGGATGCGCTAATGATCAATGCCAACATTTCGGGAGTTATGGTAACAAGGATATTAATTGATAACGGCATTTTGGTGAACATTATCCTTAAGTCAATCTACAAACATATGTTAGGAGTGCCTCCTTACAAGAAAACAGACAGACAATTGGTCAGCTACGAGGGAAAATCAACCAAATACATAGGAAAAATTGAACTACCGGTTATCGTTGGGTATGGAAACACAAAAAAGATGATCCACGCCTCGTTTATGATTGTAGAGGCCCCCAACTCCTACCACGCTATACTAGGAATATCATGGCTTCACAAGCTCGAGGCCACAACTTGCTCATTTAGGCAATGCATCAAATATCCAATGGGAAATTTGGTCGGAATAATAAGAGGCAACCATAGACACGTCTGGTAATGTTACGCCATAACGTTAGATCGTTCCAACAAAACCAAATAACAATTAATGAACTATAGGGTATCGGATCACCAAGGACTGATAAAAAAATAGAGGTGTACGACCTAGGGATAATAATGAGGAGGACGATACCCCGTTCGAAGAAAAACACATCACATTGGAAGAGGGAAATGTTGTCAAGATAGGTAATAAACTTGAACAAAAATTTAAAAATAATATGATAGTGTTGTTGCAGAAAACGGAGGGTGTATTTTCATGGGATGATGAGAAAGTAACAAGTGTAGACCTAAGCGTAATCTATCATTCATTAGCCATCGACAGTAGTGTTTGGTTAGCGAGGCAAAAATGGCGGGCTTTTTCCTCAGAAAAGTCGGAAGCAATATTCAAAGAGGTTGATAAGTTAGTCAAGTTGGGTCATATCAAGAAAGCGCAATACACTATTTGGATCGCTAACCCATTGCTTGTAAAAAGAAGAAAAATTGGCAATGACACATGTGTGTGGATTTCACGGATCTCAATCGAGCCCACCAAAATGATGTCTTTCCCCTGCCAAACATTGACCAGCTGGTTGATGCCGCTTCTAGGAAAGAGTACATGGCATTCATAGATGCATATTCAAGGTATAATCAAATATCTATGAACCCGACGGATGAGGAGTACACGACTTTTCTCACCGAACAGGGCCTCTACTGCTACAATGTCATGCAATTTGGACTCAAGAACGCTGAACCAATGTATCAGAGGCTCGTCAACAAAAATTTTGAAGAGAAATTAGGCAAACATATGGAAGGTTACATTGATGATATGATTGTGAAGAGTGACTTGGAGGAGAAGCAAATTGAAATCCTAGGAATGGTCTTCCAGACAGTGGGGAGGTATGGATTAAAACTTAACCCTCTTAAATGTTCTTTTGTTGTTCTTGGTGGAAACATTTTGGGTTTTATTGGTAGTAGGGGACGATTGAGGCCAACCCCTCTCAACTGAAGGCGATATTGGATATGGAACCTCCGAGGAATATAAAAGAGGTAAAACGTCTAACGAAACTGTTAGTTGCCATATCCTGGTTCATTTTTAGATCATCAAACATAATTCGACCCTTTTTCAAAAACCTGAAGGAGGCCAAAAAATTTACCTGGACGAGTGAATGTAACGAGATCTTCCAAGCATTGAAAGAGTACTTAACGTCTCTAGAAGTGCTAACAACACCTGACCTAAGAGAATAACTTTACCTGTATTTTTCAGTATCAATTTATACAGTGAGTGGGGTGCTCGTATGGGAGATGATAGGAGTCCATAGGCTGGTATTACTTTAAAAAATAGGCTAGTTGATGCATAAACCAGGTACCTCATCTTAGAAAAGTTAGCCTTCAGTTTAGTGGTCGTGTATACAAAAATACGCCCATGCGTCCAGAGTCACACAATTGTTCTACATACTTTATTCCCGTCGTGTAGTGTACTCCAAAATTCAGATGTTTCTGGCAGACTAACAAGGTGGTCGGTGGAGCTTGGAGCATACGACATAGAATACGAACCTAGGATAGCGATAAAGGGCCAAACAGTAGACGATTTTGTTGGACGTCAGGGGTCGGATGAAGACATAATTACAGATAACAAAAACACTGCTCGGTCGATATAAGAAGTAGAATGGTGCGTCAAATGCAACAGGGGGGCTGGGCTGGAGTAATTATATAAAAGACAAATGCAGAGCAAATAAGAGCAAGCAATACGATTCACTTTCAAGGTAACGAACAACGAAACTGAATAGGAAGCAGTACTGGCAAAACTCAAATTGGCTCACATTTATAGAGCTTGCTGGTTATTAGTCTGGTCAGACTCCCAGCTAGTAATGGGTCAAGCCACAAGCTCATTCGAATCCAAACAAGCAAGTACTCAAGAGTACTTCGAATCTTTGAAGGAATGGGAGAGCAAGTTTGGTGGCATCGAATATGAACAAATACCACAATCTGACAACTCGGTTGCAGATTTGTTCGCTAAAGCAACAACTTAGGAAATAATTGTACTATCATTATATAGGAGTCACCGACTGTGGTGATAGATACCGTAAAATTTGAAGTACATGCACTTAAAACATCGATGGACTAGAATGATGCATATATTTTATATCTTAAGCACCGTACCCTTTCATCGGAAAAAGTAGACACAAGATCATTGCAGATCTGTACATGTAGATATACGATTCTAGATGATGTTGCTATACAGAAATAGTGTCACCCGACCGTTGTTGCATTGTGTAAACAAAGAGGAATAAGAGATTATACTTCGGGACATGCATGAGAGGGATGCAGTTTCTCATTGTGGCCATAAGAGCTTGATTAGGAAAGTTCTACTATCAAGGTATTACTGGCCCAAGTTGGCCTGAGATGCTCAATATTTAGTCCAAAGAGGTCATCGTTGTCAACAATTTTCCAACAAACGACATCTACTCAGTGAGCCAATGAGTATAATACCAGTTTCGTGTCCCTTCGATAAGTGGGGGATATATTTAATAGAACCTCTCCCAATGGGTACTGGTAAGCAACAGTTTCTCCTGGTAGCAGTTGACTACTTCTCTAAATGGGTGGAGGCCAAGGTTTTGGCGAATACGAGGTCACAAGAAATATATGATTTCCTACAAAATCATATCCACTGAATATTTCGAATCCCAAAGATCCTCATAACCGAAAACGGACCACAGTTCTAGAATGAGGTAATTGAGACATTCTGTCACATGCACGAGATCACTCAACAGTTATATACGTCGTAATACCCCCATGTGAATGAACATGTGGAGGTAACTAATAGAACTATCTCTGCGTGAATAAAGAATAAGCTAAAATGATCAAAAGGTAAATGGTCAGACAAGTTAGCTGAGGTATCGTGGGCATACCAGACTACACCTCGATCAGCAACATGAGATACACCTTTCTCGTTGGTATATGGAATGGAGGCAGTAGTACCTGTAGAGATAATAATACCAAGCAATAGTTTGGCTAATTATTCGAAGGAGGTGAATGACCAAGAGCGACAATCGTCAATTGATATAATAGAGGAAAGAATGGATCAAGCAATGGTACAATCAGAGCATTATAAAAGCTTAATAGAATCAAATTTAACTCCAAGCTTAATCATCAAAGCTTCAACCTAGGTGACTTATTATAAAAAAATGTTTTCCAGCGAGTGTAGGACATAAACGCGTGCAAACTGGCTCTGGATTGGGATGGACCATACAGAATCGTTTCTAAAGGACATCATGAGGCCTATAGACTGGAAGACATAGAAGGTAATGCATTGAAATGTCCATGGAATGTAAATCATTTTAAACTGTATTATCATACTACTTAAGAGCGGTTGTGCACTCTTTTCCCTTTTGGTGGCGCTTACGGGTTTTTAACGAAGCACAATTTAAGCCAAATTTATTAATGAAGTCACCTTTTTTACCGAGTTTTTGTGTGTATTACTTTATTATTTATTTTAGTATTAAAAATATGAGTCTAATTATATAATCAAAAGGGGGGGGGGGGAACTGAGCCACGCCTATGTAGCTACGCAACGGGCCATACTGAACCCTGACTAAGAACACTAAATAAAAGAGAATATTGTTTATCACAAGCCTCGGAGGCTACGCTAGGGGCCATACTGATTTTGAGCTATATATCTTACTAAAGTTAACCGACTAAAAATCCATAGCCTATAAGACCATGTTAGGGGTCATATTGAGCCCACATTGATAAGAACACGACTATAAGTAATTCTTATAGCCACGTAATAAACAACAACATACTTATTTAAATACTCATACTCTTCTAAACAATCTCAAATTATGTTAACACAATAATATAAAAAAGAAAATAAACAAAAGTCAGCATGCATATTAAGTAAATGAGATAAAGGTTCACGTAACAAAAGCTATGGAACACATAACAAAAACATTACAAAAAATTTGTTAAGTCATATAATACAGTTACAAATCATCTTCAATAGTACCGTCATCCTTGCCAGAGGAACCCTACGGTGAACCATTTTTAGTAGGCACTGCATCAGAGAAAATGGCAGGGGGACCAACAACTAATCCCTTGGGCGATGGGGGATTTATGTAACAAGAAGGACGAAAACCTCTATCACCTTCTCTACCAAATCTTATTCTTGTTCTTCATCATCAGTAACCCACGACTTCTCTTCATCTGGCACAAACGCCCTAAACTGACTCAGCTCCATCTCGGTATTTAGTCTCTACAACTCAATTATGGTATATTTCTGAACCCGCTCAAGATTTGGCTTCATTTTTCCCAATGCATCTTTTTAGCCGTCAAGATACGCCATCGAATTTTTTTTATTCTGCCACCTTTGAATATGCTCAAACTCTAGCCTCAAATGAGTTGCCTCTAATCGGATAGTATTATTCTAAAAAATAACATTTTTGTAGGTAATAGATTACTCCTCAACTTTAGCTAAAAGCCCTGAATTATAACAGATCAACTAAGTTACACGCTTTTAGAGAACCTCTTTTTGACTTGAAAAATCCCCAACAGTCTTAGCCAACTCCTCTTGGGGAGATAACGGTTGTCAGACGACTATTAAGATCGGTTTTCCCCTTCAACAACTTCTCACAAAATGACTTTGAAGCATTATATCTCTGTTTGTAGCCACCAACGTTAGTAGAGAGAGTTTTCAAAGAGCCAAATGACAGAGGCATGTGTTGGAAATCATCAATGATCTTTGCTTCCATTAAGTTCATTTTATGGTAGACAAGTACCATCGAGTTATTGTAATTCTTCAGGAAAGACAATGGTAGAAATTCCAAAGAAATCAAAATGCAGCAATTACTTCATAATAAAGATCAACGCAAACAAAACAAATTACCTTTATCGATAGTTCCAGCTGGCGTTGCAATAAATTTGACATGTTCATGCTATTATACAAGGCATTTCAGGACAGTTCTTTAACTGATGAAACATAAGAGTAGACGGTTTGGGCATACTTACAACAAGGGGTCGGTCAGGCAGATCGGATTGGGAGAAAGACTTCAAAACACTTGGACCACCAAACGCAGTAGTGTTTGGAGGGTTAGAGGAGAAGAGATGAGCAGAAGATTGACCAGCATTTTGACTTTTATGCAAGAAAGCTAAATGATGAATGTTCGTCTCTTTGGAATGAAGGGTACCCGAGAGGGCTCAACTATTCTTGGTCGAGTCCAAAGGAGGGGTATTATCTTTACTACCACCCACAGAAGCGCCTCTAATTTCATGACCGCTACTAACAGGGGTCCCGTTCTTCCTAATCACCCTCTTCTTCTTTACAAAACCTCCAGTAAAAGGACTTCTCTGCCATGTGCTCTCGTCTTTTTTTTCCAATGAAGATATGACAATGCAATCATTGGAATCACGTTGTTCAGATACGATGAAAGTACCACTAGTGTCAGATGCATACGTGGAAGTGATAGGGAGGCACTCTTTAGCCCAGTGGAAGTAGTGGTATCGGTCTCCACAAACTTGGGCCGTATGGGGGGCAGATCCAATGCGACACCTCTTGGGTTATTAGCATACACCCTCTCTGCTAAGATAGCCCCCACAACTTCTGCAGTAACAGGTGCCCCGGTGGAAGTAAGCGTCACATCTTCATCGTGTGATATTTACGTCTTTGGTAAGAGGCATAAACTAGTTGTAATAAAATTAACGGGTGTGAACATGCGATACTACTCCAAATCCCACTAATTATAGACAACATCAGACAAACGTTCCAATGGGATTGCTTCCCGATCACCGTATACCTTCTTCCAAAACTCTTGGTACTTCCCAGAGTCTGGACGTTCAACAAATAAAAGGTAAAAGCGTATCACCAATATGATGCTCTAATTTGAGGTTCTAATTGATAAACGTAGAAAAGGAACAAATCGATCCAATCCTTACGTGTACTCATTCATTGCCTCTCTAATTGGAGGTTTTGTTTGAAAACCAGATATTCCCAATTCCCAGAAACAAAAATAAAAGAATGCTTCTCGAAAGCATGTGGATATATAGTAGTATAAGGCCCTTAGAAGCTTATATACATCACTACTAGAAAGCATGTCACTTATGCTAATCTCTTTTTTAACAATTTTGAACTTAGTACGATACCAAGTATGCAAGGCCATCCGTTGATGTCAACTGTATCATACATATTCGGATATATCTAAAAACGCATTTAACAACTTGGGAAAAGGTAGTCGAAGCCCCTAATCGAATAATATAGTATAGAGACATGTTTCCATCTCTCTTGCATGATAGGGATGTTCGACGGGTTCTGGGATCCTAGTAATTACAGAGTCAGAGAAGTCATAGACTAATATAAACCTAGCAAGCCCTTCAGGGCTCAGAGTTTTATATAAGTGTGCCAGGTGGTCAAAGTAACTATCGAAGAATTCTCTGTCTTTCACTCTGTCCATCGGTAGAGAGTCGAGAACAGTTTTACTAGCGGTTTTAGACTTCTTCAATGATCTTTTGTGAGTCATTTTTGGGGCCCACAAAGAAGTTAATATCATATAAATTGAAACCCATAATGCAATATTTTATGGGTTTCTAGGCATAAGGTTAGGGAAACTAACGACGAGAGAATAAATGAAATAAATTAGAAGTAGAACAGTAAAAAGCGACATAAAGTAAAAGCATTACGATATTTACCTTCGATCGATATATGGACGTTAGCAAACAAACAACTAATGAACACTCAAACAAGAAAAATCATGCGCCTTTAAGGCTAGTTTGAACAAAAAATGAAAGAAATGAAAGAAATGTTCGTAATGTCTATTTATGCTTTGTAAAGCAGATGGTATCAAATGAGCCAACTTACTGGTATCAAATTAATAGGATATTAGCACTTTAATCTTTCATTTTTCATCTTTTATACCAAGCACAAAAATCCTTCACCAGGAAGCCATGTTTTGATTACGATTAATATGCTTCAGAACCAAAATTGAGAAATCTGGCTCCTACAAATCTTAAGAACATAGTCAAAAGTCAATGGGTAATTGTTTTTAGAAATAAGTTCAATTAAGGTCTTAGAATCTGATTCGATATTGACACTAGTAATACCCAAAACATTGATGAGATTAAGGTCATCAATGAGGGCTCTGGTCTAAGCAAGAAAATGAGAGTTTAACATATATTCTTTTAAAATCCGCAATGATATCACCCTTGTTATCTCTAATTAAGCCACCTCCGTTGGCTTTACCTTTGCTTATATAAGAAATATATACATTTAGTTTATGTCTGTTAGCAATAGGTGGAAACCAGGAATAAGTGTTAAAAGACTTACTCTTGTTAAAGTAATTGAAACAACCTCGTCTTAGAGGCAATATGAAGATCGTTCTGACAATGCTATCTATTTAGAAGATAAGCATGATCGATCCCACTCCATCATGGATTTATGTAGCTAATATTTGAGCTAGAAGTAGGAGAATTAGTCTTAAATTTAACTTAATTCCTAGTTCTCTAGATCACCCAACAGATAATAACCGGAATAGTAGTTCTAACACGAGGCTGCTTACTAGTTGACTATAACCAGTTCCTAATCATGTGAGTAAAAGTCATGAATCTGTCAATCCTAATGTTAAATAAGCTAGCAAAGTGTAACCAAATACCCCAGACCATGTCACAAGATACAAAAAGGTGATTAAGGGATTCCATGTTGTTATATAATTGGAATTTTAGACACAATATAGAATTTCTTCTTCTTAAGAATGGAATCAACAAGAATCCAAGAATTCAGAATCCTCTAAACTAGAAAAAGAGTGTTTCTTATGAGTGATTGAGTTCTAAATGTACCTAAACATATTAGACTTATTTCTTTTATTTCTAATGAATTCATAAGTATCTTTAGTATTATAAGATCCATCTTTAGATAATATCCAAGTTATAATATCCTTCTCATCTGGTTTAATTTTAATAGCTTAAATAAAGAGAATAATTTACGGAGTTACCTTACTCTTGAGCTTGGTTGTGTTCGAATCAGAAGTATGCCAATAAGAGTTAACCTTCTCTGACGAATACCAGTCATTGTTTTCATTGGCAAAGAGGGAAATGAATGGGGAAGAGTAACATCAATTGTCTAACAAGAAATCCATGTCCCGCTTGCCAACTTTCCAGTAAATGTGGTCCTTAGCAAAGTTTTTTTTATTTCAATTAGCTATTCCAGATGTGAGAAGTGTTCTTCCTAAACTTGAATTATAAAAGATGATCATTATTACATTATGTGTTATGAATTTATTTAGCCCAGAGAGATTTATTCTTCCTATAGTTGTACCAAAGCTTGCAAGAATAAGATTTTTGAAGATCATAAAGACTCCTGATATTTAGGCCCCCCTCCTTAAAAGGTCTACAAATATTATGCCAGTTTGACCACTTAATAATGTTTATTTCTTCCGCACAACCCCACATGAAACTATTAAATAGTTTCTCAATTTTTTCTATAACAGAGTTAGGAGAAAGCAGCTTTGAAGCCAGTAAGTTGGAAAGACATAAGAATATTTTGGTTCAGAGTCAGTCTTCCACCAAAGGATAAGAGGTTATGATCTCAAACACTAACCTTATCTCTTATCTTAGCTATTAGGTTTACATAGTTGATAGATTTATTGTTTGTGTTTATATGGATACCAAGATAAACCATAGAGAGAAAGACATAAGTGAAGCCAGTGCAGGATTTCAAGCAAAAAAACCTAGTCTGATCAACATTGGTAGAGGTAATAATTTTTGTTTTTTCTTAATTGATAGACTGACCAAAGACGTCCTAATAATACATTGGTAGAGGTAATAATAAGTTCATCTGCGAAGGCAAGGCACTGGATCATATATTTGTTCTTTGTTTTGTACCACATATCTTTGTTATCTTCATATAGTTTAGACAAACCATGAATGAAGTATTCCTCAGAAATTATAAACATAATGGGGGATAAATGGTTCTCCTGCCTAATACCCCTCTTTAACTTGAAACAATATTTGGCCTCACCATTGATTATTATAGATATGAAGACAAATTTAATCATCTTATAGATCAAGTTAATGAATTAGAGAAAAATCCAAAAGCAATAAGAATTTTAAGGAAGAAAGAGTGTGACAGTATGTCGAAGGCCTTAGTTATGTCAACTTGATTCATAATATTGCATGTTTTGGTCCTTTTGTTTATGTCATAAGCTATTTTCTTGGCGATTAAGATATTATCTTGAATATCAAAACCATGGATAAAGCCACAATGGATTTCTGAGATGATTTTTAGTAGCATATTAGAAAGCCTGTTGTTCAAAATTTTAGAGATTATTCAGTAGAATATGATGCGGAGACTTGTCGGTCTATAGTCTTTCTAGGATTTAGGATCATTGTTCTTAGGAATAAGGAAAATTAATGTAGACATGATACCACGAGGGATGTTTTGGCTAATACTGAAGGCCTTAATAGCATTACAGAGGTCAGCTTTGATGATACTCCAACATGATTGGTAAAACAAATTATTAAAACCATATACACCAGATGCACTTGTAGGATTAAGGTTGAAAATGGCCTCTTTGATCTCTAAATTTGTACGTATACTCAACAAAAAATCATTATCCTCCTGAGTGATCATGGAAGTAATAATATCCAAGGAAGGAACGATATCATTTTAAGCAGGGTATCATTTAGAATAGCATTGAAATACAACTCAGTAGAGTGGCCAAGTTGATTTTGATCAGTAATCCAGATATAATTTTCAACAATGCCATGAATTTTATTTTTTCTTCTCCTCTTATTAACATAGTTGTGATATACCTTTGTGTTTTTGTCACCCTACTTAAGCCAGTTAACATAGCTCTTTTGCTGCCACTATATCTCTTTTCTATTTAATAATTAAAGATAAGTAGCTTTATTCTTAGACAACTCAATCTTGTCTTCTGAACTTTGAGTAGATTAATAGATAGTTCACAAGAATTAATAGCCTTTTTAATATTGATTACAGCATCAAATATGTTACAAAAACAATTATTTTCCAAGTCTTTAGAGTATCGTTAAGACTTTTTAATTTAGCCCTGAAAACCATCATTAGAGGATCCTCTTTAATCTGATTCCAGTAATGTACAGTATCCAAAAAATCTTCATGATGAATCCACATTCTGGAACCTAAAAAGAACTTTATTTTTGTTGTTTAGTTGAGAGATGTTAATGCATATAGGATTATGATCACAACATAATCTAGTCATATTATGAGTAGTAGTATTAGGAAAGAAGTCAGCCCAAGCATTGTTGAAAAGAACACAGTCGCATCTCTTCCACTTATTGTTGTTAGACCACGTGAATTTTGTAGTCGTAAAAGCAACCTCCTCCAATTTGCAGTCCTTAGTAGCCTCATTGAATTAATCAATACCTTCAAGACATAAAGAAGAGTAAGCCATATGTTCATGAGGAACATAGATGACATTAGAGTCACCAAAAAAACTATTCTACATCATTATCATTGAAAGAACTAAAAAACTTCCATAGATCAATTCTTAAGTTTCTGCTGCATTTAGCATAAACTACAGAAACATGGAAGCATTTATCCTGAAATGTGTGTTTAATAGATAAGTGCATGAATTTTTCATGATTGATGAGGATCTCAATCTTAAAACTATCATTCCACAATAGCCAAATCTTGTTATTAGTGTTAGCTGTGAAATTTGAAAAACCAAGATAGTTAGGAGTTTTAGAAAGGAGATCTTCTTTACTTAAAGACTCTTGTAATTCAATAAGGTTAATGTTTTCCTTTATCTTGATAGATTTAAGCCTTATCTTAGAGATCATTTTTCTAACACCCTTTAGGTTCCAATAAAGGATCTTTAGTCATTTTAATTTACTTAGAGGAAGACCTTTGGACCCTTTAAACTGAAGAGTTTTGGGTTTTTTTAGCTTTAGTAATTTTTAACTTACTAGTTAATACCTCTTTAAAGTCTCTTTCAGAAGTTTTACTAAAGTTTGGGGAGCTAGGCAAATTACCCTTGTATCTTTGATGAGGAGACTGATGAACATGGTCCACATTTTCATAATATGGGGAGGAGGATCTATTGATGTTTTTTCCCAAATGTTGCAAGGCTTCGATTATCTCATCTTATTTAATTATCTTCCTTCATTGGGATTCAAGCAAAACACCTTCCTCAATTATTTGTTGTTGATTTAAAGCAGGGGCTTTTATTGTTTTTATGTCATAGTCTGTTAAGTTAACCACTTGAAGATCCATCTTACCATTTTCATAATATATATATTCTCTTCAATAAATATGGTAGGATTACTTTCTTTAGCACTTCTTTTTTTGAACAACTTTTGATTTTATCGTTACGTTTTCATTGCATGTTTTGCTATATATTCATTGATTTTGTCTTTGATTGATGATTATCATTTGCTGTTTTTTTATTTATTTTCCAGTTTCTTGCAACCATCAACTTTATGGCCAATGTGGTGACAGTAATCACTTTAAGTAAGGATGTCTTTGTACTGAACATCAAGCCAGCAACCATCATTCTCTCCGAATCCCACCAAGATCATATACATAGTTTTCTTTGAGGTCTCCATCTCAAGCCAAACTTAACAACAAGTGTGCTTTGCATTATTCCTTCATGGTATCCAAGTCTCCATAGGTCTTCCTAATGATGAAGCTATCGAGGTAATAACAGACCCATTGTAAAAAAATTCTAGAAGGTTATTAAGTTTAATTCATACTGGTATAATTGGATTTCCGATCTTAGGATAAAAAATGGAGACCATTTTTTAACAATCGCATTGAGAAATATCCTATAGACCACACGTTTCTCCTCCAAATTATACACAAGTCCTCATGAAGATTGAATTCTAACATAAAGTATCTTGATACCAGCTTGACACATTGACTTCCTATACAGATCTAAGAAAGTCTGAAAATTTCTGAATGTAAGTAAGTTTTGACATACCTCACGAGAACTTCCATATTAATGTTGAGGAAGAGTTAAAAATTAAATTATATTTAGTTTGTGATGAAAATTAAATTGAATCGTGATAATATTTTTGCTGAATAACAAGGCTTTTAAGAATCTCAACTTTGTTTAAAGGTTTGGTTATCTCAGTATATGATTTTAAAAGTCATTGTTTATGAGCAGGATCTCTTTCTTTGTTATTGTTAGGATCTTGATTCAGATTTTATGGGAGATTAATGCTAGGAAATGACCCATATGCAATACTCTATTTTTTGTCGCAAACTCAGGAGTTTTGTTTTTTTTATCTTTTATTGTTGAATTTGTTGTTAAATGTCTATCATCTTAAAAATCTTTAGGAGATAAAAAGATGAATGTTTACCTTTGCATTTACCAAAAGATTTGGCAAGTAGCCAAGACTTAAATGTAGGAGATGATGAAGCTAGTAGATACTTTGTCTACTAGCTTCCTTCATATTAATTTCACCTTTATATGAATTAAACATGATATATTTTGTATTTTTTAAATATAATAATATATTATTTCTTAAAAATAATAACGTATAATAACATATTGTATTATATTATTGTTATTTTCTTTACGTGTTTTAAAAAAAATTATATTAATTATATCTTTTATTATTAAATTTATATAAAAATATTAAATTTCTGTTTTCTTATCTCTTTTAAGCTTCACATGTTTTTCATAAATCTACACATCGTGTAAGTTCGAATTTTCATGCAAAAATAAATAAAATATTTTTCCCCATCATTTCAAAGATTAAATAATCTTATCTTTTATATGAAACCAGATCTTCTTCTAAACCACTATTAGCGTTACAAATCATACTTACAAATAAGTTTCTCATGATTTTGTTTGTCGATTTTCTATGAAACTTCGAGTTTCCTTACAAGTTATGATTGGATTTGCTAATTAGAACTCAAGTGCTAGGATATCTGAGTAAGTTTATTTCTTTTAGTTATTATATTAATTAATATTTTTTTTATATTACTAGATAGATCCGGTCAACTGATCTAATAAACCTTAGATCGGTATATTTTTTTAATTTTTAATTTTTAATTTTTTTTTCATGTTTTGTGTTTTTATAAGCTCTTTGTAATTAAAAAACATAATGAAGTGAAATATCTTATTACTCTAGTATATATATATATATCAAGTCTAGGACGCAGATCGACTGCCAAGGCTAAGCCTTTCAGTAAACCACCTTGCATTTTTTCTCTTACGATTTTAATCCGCCAGACACTCTCTCAGTTTTTTTCATTCTTTGAACCAATATGAAATGATGTTTTTATTTCTTTCATTTTTTATTAAGATCTTTATTTTTATTTTGGTTTAAATTGTTATTTGTGTGGTATCTTAAACTATGTATATTTGTACTTGATTTTAATTTGGTAATTTAGGAGTAGAGTTAGAGTTCATGAGATTTAGAATTAATAAAAGACAATTATATCTTGCATAGCTAAATATTTTCTCCATTACCACCAACGAGGTTCGTGAACCAAAATTTGATCGCGATTTCAATGAAAGATCAGATAAATAGAATTCTCTGAAATAATATACAAAAAGAATTACACAAAGATTAATATTATATTGATAATATCAACAAAATTATTATAAGTTTTTAGCATACTTCTGATTTTAGATAAGTACATTCTTCAGATGTTTGATTCATGTGAAAGTACATTATATAATAATTCAATAAATTTATTCAATTTCATATATGGTTATAAGTTTTGATAAATTTTAATATTTTGTTTTCCATTGTGGAGTTTGGAAAGTAAGCCGTTCATGAGGTTTAGAGGAAACTCATATTTTTTCTAAGAAGAATGATACATTAGTTGATAGCCGACGTCATAGGAAGAGTGCAAATAGTGAAAGCATAGAAGCTCGAAGTTCTACAGATAATAAAAACTGAGGAAAACTAAAAATAAGTACCTTGAAAGTATGAAAGGTGTAAATTTTTGTTCTTTTCCTACCTTTAGTAATTTTGGTCATCCACCAAAAGATTTGGTGGATGAAGATGATAAGAACATTAGTCGTTTTATAAGTTCATCTATTTTAGTTTACTTATACTTTTATTATTAACGAAAACTATTATATATTTGATCATGTTTCATTTTAGATGTTGGTGGTATTATCATGACACATGGCGGTGATGTTGGAAAAACCTACACCTGTACCGATAAGTTTTTAGAGCCTTTAATGATAATTAATTTACGGTAGAGCTATTGTGATATTAGACGAATGAATTTAGGTGCATCTATTTGAATTTGTGTTTTAGTTTAGAAAAGTATTTGGATATCTATAAGAGTTCAGAGTTATCTATTAATCTTTATGTGCATGTCTATCGCTTTTGTGTTTATACGAAAACTATATTTTATATTAAATATAAATAGCTACATATATTTTGTCTAGAATTGTTATTGAATGTTTATATTACTTGTGGTTACTCATAGTAAATTGTTTTATATTACATGTGTTGAATTTGTACCTATTTGGATATTGTATGTGTGCATAAGAACCTAGACCACCATTGCCTACATGTATATTTTCTTGCTTATTAATTTAATCTTTGGTATCTTGTAGTTGGTGCTTTTGTTCATGTTTGTCTCGAAAAAAATTATTCTTTCAGTTTTAATTTTCACTTGCTTATTTTAGTTATCTTTTGTAATCTATTCTATTGATTATGTATGTATTTTCAGTTCATTACTGTATTAATTTGGAAAAATGATGACTAGAAAACAACTGCATACAATGCCACATCTTTGTAAAATAAGTTTTATATAAGACCAGATTTAAAGTTAAACTTGAGGATTGAGATCAGAAAAATCTCAAGATGAAAGTGTAACTTTTGAAAAATGAAAGCTACTCTGTATTTATATTTCTAGCATGCCAACTTATATTGTGCAATACAAAATCTTGTGTTGTCTTTCTCTTGGAATTTTCTTTATCATTGCAAATCATTATAAGCCAACTTGAAATTGCAAAAGTTACAAATTTGAAATCTCCTTATTTTAATGAGTAATGATATTATGAATTAAGTTACACTTAATACAATTTTAATATGTATCTTATCTTGGATGTTATGTATTAAAAGAGTTTTTTTTTTCGAATTGTATCTCTTTCATGGTATAATTTTTTATAAATGTTCAGTTTATTAAAATATGCTACTGCATCAACGCGTGAGATATTTTTCTAGTATATACTAAATTAAAATAGATATTTATTTTGTTATGAATAATAAACCCCCATTTTATAGTTTTGCAATCTAATTTGATATCTTTCGTATTTTTCCTACATGCTTTGTCTTTATCCTTTATGAGTCTTTGTTTTTAATATTATTTTTCATATAAAAAATTATTAATTTTTATATATATCTTCGATATTTTTTCTGATTATATATATATATATATATTAATACGATATTTTTTAAATATTTTTTAAAATTGTTTTATTAATCTATTTATATTTTTGGATTATATATATATATATATATATATATATATATATATATATATATATATATATATATATCAAAATAATATTTAGAACCATAAGTAATATTGATCTAAACCGCTTTGCTTTTGCATATGACTTTGTCATCTTTGCAAATGGTTGTCTCAATAATGTTAAGACTCTTAATACATTTATTAAAAAGTACCAATTACTCTATGGTCAATCTATTAATATAGACAAATTTAGTCTTATTGTTTCTAATAAAATCAATCAATCTAGGTTTAACACTTTACAAAACATAAGTGGTTTCAAGAAAAAGAAAAATCTTTCAATTAAATATCTTGGTTTGTATATTCACAATAATAATAAAGCTAAGCTTTACGATGACCTGGTTAGCAAGATTAAACTTAAATTCATGAGTGTGATACCAAATCCCTCTCCTTTGGTGGTAAAGATGTGCTGATTCAAACCGTGCTCATGTCTATTCCTTATTTCTATATTCAATTTTACACTTTGCCCAATATGTCATCAAGAGAATTGAGAGGTTGTTCAATAGGTTCCTTTGGAGATCTAAAGACGCCTCTCACTTTATTATTTGGACTAATCAGAATAATATAACCAATACTTACAAGGAAGGTGGTCTGAATATCATAAAACTCATTGATATTTAGGACATTTTCTCTTGTAAATTATGGTTCAAGTTTCGTAAAAAATAAATCTTTCTAGTCTAAGTATATGTATTCCATATACTATAAGAATAATCACCCTCTTTTGAACTGTAATAATAAAGGGTCTAAAACTTGGAAAATATATTTTTAAATAAAAAATAAAGCTGAAACTTATATAAGATGGAGAACTAGAAAAGGTGAAACTGAATTCTGGTTAGATAGATGGTACATAGATAACCTTTAATTGATATTTCTGGTGAAAATAACTGTATTCGGTACAATATTGATAAAGTAAAAAAACTATTCGGTCAATGACAATTGGAACATTGATCATCTAAAAAACATTATGATTTTTCCTCACATTAAATTAATAACAAGTCAGAGAATCTGTAATGATAAGGAAGATAGAATCATTTGGTCTTTAGAAAAATCAGGTCAGTTTAATGTTAAATCAACTTAGGATAATCTAATAAAGCACTATAATCATTCTAGTTTGTTTGAAAAGATATGGAACAACTCCATTTGTACTAAATAATCCTTCCTGCTTTGAAAGGTTATGAAAGGCTGGATCTGAGTCGATCATAACCTTCAGAAAATATACTTCTCTTTAGCCTCAAAGTGCCAGTTATGTCCCAACATTAAAACTGTAAATTACTTCTTTGTTAATTCCTCTTTGGTTTGGTCTATTTGGACTGAGATTGCTACCTTATTTAAATTTAACATTAGTAATTATATGACTATTCATTACTTAGTGAGATCTTGGTATTGGTCTACCAATAAAAATATGTATATTAGAACCATGCTCCAGCTATTGTTTGTTGGTGTACATGGCAATTTAGGAACAAAGCTAAATTTGAAAACAAGATTATAACCTTTAATCAAATTCTTATATAGATCAAGTTTATTCTATGAGGATTAGATAGTGTAAATATCCTTAATATGAGATGTGGTCTGGAGATTATAATGTTGCTAAATACCTTGGTTGTTTCATGCACGCTAGAGATAATAGGAAAATAAGCATGTGTAATTGGCATTTTAGGCTGTTGTTTGTTGGTGTATATGGCATTTTAGGAACAAAGCTAAATTTGAAAACAATATTATAAACTCTAATCAAATTCTTATATAAATTAAGTTTATTCTATCAAGATTAGAAAGTGAAAATATCCTTTATATGAATATGTGGTCCGAATATTATAATGTTGCTAAATACCTTGGTTGTTTCATGCATGCTACTGATGGTAGGAAAACAACTGTGTGTAAATGGATTCATCCAATTCAAAACAGACTTAAGTTAAATATGGATGGTTTTTCCATGTTTAATGGTAATTCAAGTGGTGTTGGATTAATTAAAACTAGCAATGGTGATGTGTTAATTGGTTTTGGTAGATTATATAATAAGCAGATTCATTTGGTAGCTGAGTGTAGAGCATTACTAGATAGTCTGGTGATTTGTTATTAAAATGGTTATAGGAATGTGAAATATAGAAATATATTCTTCTATTCGGGTTGATATGCTTTCTTATGGTCTTTCCTCTTGGTGTCCAGAAACTATCCTTAAATGTTACCGAAATCTTATATTTTCCAACATGGACATCAAAAACATTTATAGAATCTAAAATTAGGTTGCCAATTAGTTTGGCCATCGGACCATGAAATGTAAAATGAAGATAGACTACTTTAACAATCAGCTTCCCAACCCTTTAAGGGCTATAACTATGCTTGAAAGTCTTTGTACATGTTATTTAAGATGTGATAATACTTGAAGTACTTCTATTCTAACCAATGTTATTATTGCATATCAAATCTCTTGTAATCAAATCTTTTATCAAATTTTGTTGAATAATTGATCCTCTGCAGTTTTGGATCTCCCAAGTTTATAGTACTTTCTTTGCCTGCACTCTAAAAATTCTCTTGGATGGAAGTAGATCTAAAAAATTTGCATTCCATCTGCTCCTCAATGGTATAATATTTATAGCAGAAGCAAATAATCACATGGGTGATGATATATCATTTTGATAAGGAAGCAACAAAAAGATATTCTTGGTCAAATTAGAAAATTTCACGGCCATCCCCCCGTCTTCAATCAAGTCTTTAAGACTTGCGAATGCTGCTCAAGCTAGTTAGTTGTTTATCAAATATACAATTTTATGTATAGCAAGTATAAGTCATGATTTCTCAAATTTCTTGCTTGTGTAAACTTTTTTTTATCAATAAAATTTATTTTCAGGTATATATATAATGTATAAATTTAATGTGTTTATACAAAATGAACAAAGTTCAAAATTATTTTTCTTATAACTTTACATATTGTAATTTTTGTTTCTTATTTATTATAATTGATAAAAGTGTAATTAATCCGACCCGAACAAATTGGTCCATTAGTAATCCAAGTACTCAAATATCTAAGAGACTCAATAAAAGATATAATTAACTGCAAATCTAAGTAGTAAGAGATAAATAAGGCATTATCCCCCTAATATATGGGAGTTATTCATTGTATTACTAGACCTTGAATAAAAGTCCAACAATCATTAATGAGATAACACGTTATTAATTTGTATTTTTATACTATATGAATCATTTTTATTCCTAAACAAGTCTCAGCCGTTTATTTTTATTCATTCTGAATGAAAAATTAACAACACTTAATAGGTTATTATCAAGATCGTCAGACAAGTGTCAACCGTTCTTCAAGGTTTTGAAAGACGCATGAATGTTCAAATGTATCTTGGCATGTGATGAAGCCTTCAACAACATAATTTGTTTTTGGTATATGTCGAAGTACTAACAAAATCTAATCTAGGAGATAGCATGTACCTCTACCCAGAAATATCAGATTACATAGTTAGTGCAGTACTGATCAAGAAGGAAAGAACAAAATCTAAACTTGTTTACTATGTAAGTATAAATTAAAAAACTTCATTAGATTTAATAGTTGCGGCTAGACAAATGAGACCATATTTTTAATCCAACATTGTAATTATTAGAATATCCTTTCCCTTAAGAAGTGTTTACAAAATCCTGACGTCACAGGAAGATTACCAAATGGTTAGTAGAATTAGGGGATCATGATATCCGTATTTAGCCAAGAAAGACAATAAATGCCCGTGCATTGTTCGAAAGACCCATTTCAATAAGATATGATATAAGATATTTAGAGAGTCGTTACTAATAAATAAAGTAAAAATCAATGATTAGAAGAGGTGATTAAGCTAATATCCCCAACATGTGACATCATAAACCAATTAATCGTGTTCGAATTTCCAGCATCTAAAAACAAAACTGAGTATGAAGCTGTTATCGCGGGACTTCGGCTAGCAAAAATTTGCGAAGCAAAAAATTTACGAAGTTTAATTGCTCCGAAGTTAGTGGTTAATCAACTATCACGACCTTCCAAACCAAAAAATAATAATATAATCTGATAGTTGAAGTAATTACATCGTTCAATTGCTCAATTTGAACATGTATAGTTCAAGCAAGTCCCGATGGTCGAAAACACATCAGTTGATACATGGGGAAAAAAAGAAGAAGATTGGTGAACGTTAATAAAACAAACAACTACCATAATAAGTACAACTTGAAGGGAAAAAAGACGAGAAAAATAAAAATAAAATCAACAAGATTTGTTTAGATAGCGGATACACTATCCAAGAAGGATAAACCAATCCTCTACTAAGGTACTTAGGCACATATGAATCAAACCTTATCATAGAAAAGCTATATGAGGAGAATGAAATGCACATTGTAGGATTGTACAAAAAAATATTTCTCCAGAGATACTATTGGCCAACAATTATATATGATAAAAAGAGAAAATTAAAGACATGTGACGAAGCCATGCGAGCTGATGAAGAGCTCAAATAACAAAGGACTGCTCAACCGGAAAATGAATGCTCACGAGGCCGGGATTGTTGAGCTGTAGGCGTTCGGAGTAGAGGAACTCTGGAAATACAAAGATTAGTTAAAAGGATATAAAGATACAAGAGATCTTTTGTAGAATGCTTTAGACGAGCAGAAAATAGCTACCAAGAAAACCGAGGAGGAGTTAACTGCATTCAAAATCCAAGCTATGAAGGATCAGGAAGATACGGTGGATGTATATCCTGATAAGTTTTTATAATCCTTATCGAAGCGAGATGCTTCAACCAGTTCCAACATGGTCTTGGACTATCATATAGTATTCCCAAATCTGAACCTTGGATCTCTTAGGGAATTAGTACCTTAAAAAATAAGGCTTATTGACATGTCATTTGCAAATAAATGAAGTATTAACCTCGATACATATGGTAATGATAATGCATCTGAAAATGAAGGCAGAGACTCTGAATGCGGGAGCTCTGAAGAGGATCACTAATGTTAAATGGAATGAGTCCGAAAGAAATTGAATTTTTATTTTTTCACAAGTTTATTGCATTATCATCATTTTTTGCAATTCCTTGGTATGGCCAAAGTATTTTTTAATAAGTATTCAATTTTTTGTATAAGTCCTTGGTATGGCCAATATATTTTTTAAATTATATCCATAATCTATTAATAAATCACTTCTTTTCAATTCCTCGTGTTTAAATAAATTAATTATTCATCAAACAACATAATCAGAGTCTTATTAGTTAAATGTAATCAACTTTTAATTATATATCGAACCAATATGCCAATCCAGACTATTATTCATTTTAATACAACCACCTTGACCAACTAACATTTGAACCTTTCAACTCTGACCAAATAGTGTTGGAACCTCTTAATTGTGACCAACTACTGTATGAACATTTTAATTATGACCAACTAATGTTGGAATCTTTACACTTGACAAACTAATGTTGGAACCTTTTAATTGTGTTACCAAAGATATACGAATAGCTTAAAAATAGTACAACAATCATAAAAGGCAAAATGAGTCATAAAATTTAAGTGGTGTGAAATCCATCATAGTAGAAAATAGTGTGTCCTTAAATATTTACATGAGAAAATTTAAAAAATGAATAAGGGTTTTTCTTTACAATTATTCTAGATACAGTCTTAAATGCTCAATATTTCAAGGATGCCGAAGAGGGTTATCTTCTTGATCAATCAGTCGATAAATTCTAGGCTTAATTCTCTTAATAATCGAATATGATCCTTCCCAATTTGGTGCTAGCTTCCCTAGTTTTTTTTTATCTTTAGTGTGTAGAAATAAATTTTTTAAAAATGGATCTCATACATTGAATTCTCTCCTTCTAACTCGTGACACATACATGCTTCTTATTAGGGTTGGAATAATTTGTAATTTGGAAAGATGGGAGGCTAGACTCAGCTGGTGTTATCGTATCCATCCCATAAACCAATGCAAAATGGGATTTATATGTTGTTGTTTAAGGTGTAGTACGGTAAGCCCATAACACTTCTTTTAAATAAATTGGCCATTCTTTGGCTTCACATTCTGTGGCTTCCCATTTTAAATAAATGGGCCTTCTACTTGTCCATTAGCCTGAGGGTGAAAAATGATGAGAAAAAATGATGAATTCCTCGATAAGAATAAAATGCTTGAATGTCATTGTTTTCAAATTAAGGGTTATTTATGGTTCTTGGGATCCTAAATCAACAACATATATTAGAAATGATAAAATTAATCAAAGTTTTGGACGTAGTTCCAGATATGGACTCTGCTTCCACCCATTTATAAAAATAAGAAACAACCATAATAATAGTTTGACAGCCCCAGGATGGCATAAGTACATGTACAACCAAGTCCAACCCTTATCTATCAAAAGACATCACTTCAGATATTGATTTGTATGGTAAAACAGGTACATGAATTATATTCATAAACCGTTGGTAGGGGTCATACCGGTGGACTAATTATTTGGCATCTGCAATGATAGAAGACCAATAATAATCAACCAAAAAAACTCTTCTTGTTCATGATTTATACCACAATGGAAAGATCCCTCCCCTTCGTGCAACTCATATAACATATTTGTGATTCAGTAGTTCCAAGGTATTATAATACTGGTCGACTTAGAGACTTCTTATAGAGTAAATACCTAATGACTGTGAAACCATATGCTTTGAACCTTAATCTTTTTTCTAATGATTTAACAATTGGCACGGTCCCTTTACTTCTAAGTTCCTTAATCTCATACCTCCAATCCTTCTCTACGGTAGTGAATATATGGAATGGTTCTTTGATTCTCAACTTACATTATAACTTTTCATTATTGAAGGGTGCTCTTGTATCAAAATACATGGATCGATATAAGCAATGAAAGCTAAGGAATCAGTCATCGAATATTTGTCCCGGGGAACGTGCTCGTACTCAATGAGCTTAAAGAAAATTGTTGTGTCTCTCAATTCATTTAAGTATTTTACCAAATTATAGTTTCTTGCTTTGAATTGTCCTAATACAATATTAATAAGATTGTGAATCACTCATTAGATAAACTTTTTTAGTACCACAAATTTTTGAGTCACTTATTAGACAAACGTTTTTAGCACTACAAATTCAGGTCGTGGGATGTGATCGTAATGTTTCTTGGAGGAATTAATCCAATTTTACAAAACTCAATCAATGATGCACCATAGGCTAACTATGTTAAGCATGCTAGATAAATCTAATTTGATTCCTCCGGACTCTGCAAAAATCGGTGATTTTCTCAATGCAAAACTGATTTCTATTTTTAGGGGTAAGATCTTAGGGATCTCATACTTGTAAAATATATTAACTTGAAGTAAATTTATGAATTTATGGGCTTGGATATTTACCAATGGCTTGGCCTCCACACAAATTTAATAGTATCCAACTACCGGAAAAAATCATCTTTTACTAGGAGCCTTCAGCAGCCCCCCCCCCCTTTATGTATAAACCTCATATGTCAAATTGAACAATTTGGAGATCAACTCAATTGGAACTATTGAGGTGGGAATTGTGTTTGCAAATTGTTAGCATTTTTCACAGTATTGCACAAGTGTCATAACATCCACGTGAATTGTATGCCAATAGTAGCTATACATCAAACGTTTATGTTTTATACCCATAATAGGAACTTCATTCTTCTTCTTGAATTTCTTTGGATAAGGAAGTTGGATTCGTCTAAGCCTACACATCAAATAAAGTTTTTTTAGAGTCATTAGGGTAGATAATGTTTTCAAGTATAGTGTAGTGAGTGTATCATATTTGGACATTGTGGGCTTTACTTTGTCACTTGATAGCTTCCTTTGCATGAGGTAAGCTCGAATTAGGGTTCACCAATCAAGTGACTCGTCAATGGTTATAGCATCAGAGGCTGTTTATGAATGCTCGACCTTTATCGGCTTGTTGATAGCCAATGATTCTGAGGTAATAACAGAAAGCTCATATTTGCTTCTTTATGCAAAAGGTAGCAAGTTGGCTATATTTTCAGTCTGTGGCACTTCTTCTCACTGCAGTAGCAAATCATTTCGCACAATAGACGTCAATGATGTGTTTAGGTTATGTTCGGCCTAGTAAAATAGGTTCTAAACAAGGTAATTATAGTTTCAAGCTAGTACTTGGAGATAAATGAAGATTAATATATAAAGAAGAAGAATATAATGGATGATGAATAATCAGAGTAGTATGATAATACTATCATATGCGCGTACAAGCGAGCATCACGAGCTCCCAATTTGGAGTTCTCATTTATAATTAAGTTACTGTAATAATAGTTTTGTTAATTATAAAGTAAGTTCCCATTATATCACAAGTATATTGGAATATAATAGGTTGTTTGCTGCGCAAGCACGTTTGCAACCCTTTGATAGACTAATGTTCGGTCACGATGCATATAATAACACTTGGTTCAAATTACATGTTGAGTTTTATAATAGCTCAGGTTTGGTTGTGGTAAAAATTTAGCATGTATCAGTGACAGCTACAGAATGCATTGTAAGTAGGCACTCACATAGAGTTTGCTAGATTATACCCAACCTTCGTTTTAAAAAAGAATAACCTCAATGATTTTTATGACGTTGCGGTTTGTACCTTTTTTATATAAGAATCCTCATAGTGTTATTTGTATGATATATTATAGAAAAAAATCCCTCACACTCGGTGTAATTTCGGTCTAGTTCAAATCTCAAATTAAAGTTGAATAAATGATGAGGCTAAGGTTGGTCACTAACCGACAGCCCCGAAAAATCCACCAACCTTAAAATCCAACTCTAGTATCGACTCTTGTGACTTATCGAGCACCAGCGATTCAACAACAGTAAAAACTTCACAATCCTTTAGATACTCTGCTACCAAGATCTTTTATGCCTCTACTTGGCCAAAGCATAATCTTGTTTCCTCTGACTAGGTTCGTCTTTCAAATAGAGGTTAAGATGATCGAGGAAATATGTAGACTCACCAAGATAATTTCATCGAGTTGACTGAAAATGTGGCAATGATCTACATAAAAATCAAATATTTTATATAATATCGAAGGACTTTTATAATAATAAAACCTCGAGAAGATGGTCATATGACTAGGTATCAAGTAGTATATCAATAGGTAATTCAAAGTCTAATTGACATTATGAAACTAGTAGAGTTTATCAAAGCTTGGGGTGGTCCTAGCCGAAGGTACATGAGATCTTAACCGAAGTTGGTCAAAACAAGAACTGAGACTTTCATAGTTGAAGTTATGAAACTGGTCTTGAAGGAAGAATAAACCATGGTAGTATTGGAATTTCTAATGAATACTCTGATTCAAGGCAAGATATCATAGGATTCATTATTAGGTGAGATGAGGCGTGTTGATGATTTCGAGGATCAGTACCAAGGGCAGACCTCCAACCGTTTTCACCAAGCTCATTATTCCTAAATCATCTTTGATGAAAACAATCTTAGAGTAGTGACATGTCCACATGAAGACGTCCTTCTAATCAGTGTCATCATTAAAAAAATTGAGGTTATAAGAATTTAGATTGATATGGGGGCTCAACTAGCATCATATTTAAACTAAATAATGACAAGATGAAAAATTCTCCTAAGATATGAGATTCATAGAGGACAGTATTCAGCTTCATAGGTGTGAGTGCCTTGGTATGTAAAGAGTTTGAGGTCAAAGTCATTTTGGGAAAATGCGAGTTCAAGAATATCGTTTGAGTTCTTTTTATGGTAATTTATTCCTCTATATCTTACAATGCAACATTCAAGAGATTGTGTCTCAATTTAATATTCTTTATTGTCTCAATTGTACACAAGTGTATCCATTATGTCGGAGGAGATAAGGTGGAAATGATCAGAAGCAACCATAAGGGCGCCCACAAGTATTATACGAAATTTATGGCCTTGAATAAATATCAATCATGGGGGTCTCTGGTAGAGTTCAAATCTATGAATGATTCAAGAGAGGCCCCGAGCCTAGTTATATCGGGAGAAAATACTGAGGCCTTCGAGTTTTAAATAGGAATATTTTTTAAAGATTGACATTATATTGTCGTGTAACCTTATATTTTAATTGATATCCCTTTTATTTAACAACTTGGATGTTTTTACTTGGAAAATATAGGATGTGACATGAATACATTCTCATGTTAACAGAATAGGTGGGCCTTTTATTTCAAAACATCAGAGGCTATAATGACTGAATTTGATCGTCTCTTGGGCGTGGTTCACACCCAAGAGTCCTAAAATCTAATTTATACTTCCAATTTGGTTTTATTTGGAAAGTATGAAAAGTATAGTATTCTGTGGACTCGCATATTTGAATAATTCATAACCGAATGACCATTTCCCTATCTCGAGGGTTGATTCATTGATAGGTTCTTATTCTGGTAACAAGATCATCTATATTATAAATGTTTTATTCATGATACAACCAAAATCAAATGCATTAAGATTCGCAAGAGGGCATTATATTTATCACTTACTGATGTGTGCAGTATTATAGGGTTATGCCTTTCGGATTGAAAACAAACAGGTGCTACTTATCAATGGTTGGTCAATAAGGATTATCCTAAACAAATCTGCCTAAAATGTCTAGTTTTAAATTAATGACATGTTTTTCAAGTGCCCGGATGATTCCAAGCACATAGTTGACCTTGTTGAAACTTTCAAAAACCTATGCTTTATCAATCTCAAATTGAATCATGAGAAGTGTACTTTTAGGGTCAAGTGTGGTAAATTCATTAGTTAATTATTAAGTGGGAAAGGGATATAAGTTGACTTGTCAAAATTAGAAGCCTTAACTTTCGTGTTTCCTCCTAAATGCATCAGATAAGTTCAAGTCTTGATGGGGAGGTTGGAAATGCTTACTAAGTTTATTTACAAATCCTCTCGCAAGTTATTTCACTGATTCCAATTTTTAAAAAAGGCTAGCCAATTTTAATAGACTAAAGAGTGTGATCATGCATTTCACAATATCAATAAACATTTATCCTCTCCAGATGTCATGTATGAGCCTCCCATAAGTGAAAGACTTTACATCTACTTGATAATGTTTAACTATGCTATGAGCATCGTCATGATGCGGAGATAAGGTGTTTGCAATTTGAGAAATTAGAATTTTTATTAATTATTGGTAGCAAGAAAGATAAGGTCTTACTTAAGGCCATGATATCATAGTCCAAACCTTCTTTCTTTTATGGCGCATTATTTAGAAGCCATTCATTTATGGGAATTTAAGACTATGTTTGGTTGAGTTCGTGAATTTTGATATAACCTATAAGCTGAGGAGTGCTATCAAAGATCAAAACTTAGCTGATTTCTTAACAGAGTTCCATGTTAAGAGATATGTTCCTTCTCTGAAAAAACCTCTACATGAATGGATAGTTCAGACTGATGGCTGTTCTAGTGCTTCGAGTTGTGGGACATATAATCAGTTAACATCTCATTTAAGAGGAGGCCATGCATAAGAAATTCCTTTTTGTCTTCAAGATTCAAATAATAAAACTGAGTATGAAGTTATCATTGCAAGGATTTGGTTGGAATTCATGTGTGGAAGAGGGAGGATAAGGTTAGTAAGTGATTCTTAGCTTATGTAAATCATGTCCAAGATTTGTTGGCATGGGCCAAAACTACTCTTTGGGTTCTCCTTCAAGAGCGCTTCTAAATTGAAAAAATGAGTTTGAGTTTTTGAAAGAGGAATCCTTATAGGTCTTTCTTATAGATTCTAATGGTTGTAGTGTCAAAGATAAGAGAGTTTATCTTAAATGGAACACTCACACATGATATTCAGTCCGAAAATTGATATTTTGAGCCTATAAGTATGTTTTAATAAGATAGACTTTGTATAAATAAGGCTTGAGTCACCTCCTCCAATGTTATATTGGAATGGATGAGTTTTGTATTTTCCTGGATCATATGATTCTTATGTTATCCTTGAAAAACATCATGATGGGGTGGATTCAACTCATTACGGGTATAGGACTTTAACAATGAAGACCTTGTTAGAAGGGTATTATAATCCAAAGATCATGTGATGACTGATATGTTCTAGAGATTTCTTAGTGATATTTCATGTCACGAAAATGTTCGTATGAGAGTATTTATCACAATAATGTTCGTATGAGAGTGCTTTTCAAAAGAAAGATACATAATGATTAGAGAGAGAAAGAGACAAGGGGAATAATATTGTAATAATTAACTAATTATTAGACTTTTCCCCAAAAGGGGTTGTCCTCTAAATAGTATAAGAGGTATATCTTTAATTTATAGATTTCCCCCCTCTTATGTGGGTCTTTACACCCCACCATTTTATTAATTCTAACCATACACATTAATCATTACAAGTGACCCCTTTATCATTACATATTTGTCAAGTTTAATGATTTATTACATCAAATCAACTCCTTTATTTATTAAATTTTGCTTTTCCATCACAATATTTTCTCCTCTTATCAATGAGGACATCCAAAGAGATCCAATTGAAGACCAACATTAGATGGTCAAAGTACCAACTGTTAGAATTGGTCCTATAACATGATCAAGAGCAATGGAACCTCATTGAGAGTTTAACAAGGCTATGAAGAGTCTTATAATACAAATGGAACATGAGGCAACTTACAGTTTAGCTTCTACCAAATAAATCATTTCAATTATAGCAAAGAAGGTGAAAAATATATTTCTTCACAATAACAACGTCTCAATCACTTTTATAATTTTAAGATGATATAAATAAGTGTTAAAGGTCATAAACCTACTCTAAGTCACTTTAGAAATATCGTCAATTTCATCAAGGCCTCAATGATGAGATCCTTTAGAACACATCAAAGTGATGAAATTTAAGACTCGGTGAGAGTAATTTTTTTTTTATTATCTAAGAGTAACATATTAAGTATTTAAACTCATTTAATTCTGTTTTAAGAGAGTCAAGAAGAGTTGTTTCACTTTTATTATCGAAAAGTGACATTTTAAGTTCTTAAGCTCATTTAATTTTGTTTTAAAATAGTCTATGAGAGTTATTTTCTTTTTATTATCTAATAGTTGTGTTTTAAGTCACGAAACCAATATAATTTTGTTTTAAGAGAGTCAATGAGATTTTTTTAATTATCTGAGAGTTACATTTCTTTCTTTGTATGGTTATGCTAAAACCTTAGAATATTTGTATTGTTCATAATCAATCATATATATATATAAGAGTTTTTACTCAAAATATTTGTTCGAGACAAACTACTCCTTAATATGTATTCAACAACATTTCTCAATGCATTTCCGCCCTCGGGCTAACGACTAAGTGTAAGTAACAAACTATATGTACTGAAAAAGAATTTAGAAGGAGCGGTTGTGAAATGGCCAAACTTTATATAGGAGGTCATATGGGTGTATAGAACGACCCTTCAAATATATACTGGTAAAACTATATTCACATTAGTGTATAACGTGGATGCGCTCATCCCCTCTTGGACCCTCTTACCTATATTTTGAGTCTCTAACTACTCTGTAGAAAACACGCTCCTGGAATAATATATGAGTTATATGGTAGACGAAAAAATAACTAATGCCCACCTCTAGGTCCATCATTATTAAACTCTAATGCTAAGTAGGTATGCTTCTCTGGTATGCTCTTGTGAGTTCAAGGAAGAGGGAAATGTCCTTATGAAGGTATTCCTGTAAATTATAGATCCCAAGACTTTCAAACTTGTACCAAATTGAGAAGGACTATACATTTACAGAAACAGTTAAGGCATGAGGAAGCTATAAGCTAATAGATGATGAAAGAAAGCTTCTTCCCCGCTTGTGGATTATTAAACTTTGAAACTTGATTTATCTTAAGTTTTTAAAATGTGTATCCTAGTTTGTTTTTCTTATTTATAACTTGGATATGATGACTGTCGGTGCACTCTTTTCTATTCTGGTGGTGCATACAGGTTTTAATAAGGTACCTACATAGCCGACTAATTAATAAATATTTTATCCATTTATCTCGTGACTAATAGTTACTTGAATCACGTCGATGTATGTTTGTGAGACATTTATATGAGTCTAATATAACAAAAAAATAAGTTATATAACGCTTAAGAAAGCTTTTATCCAATGGTTGTCATAAGTTTGCCGAATCATAAAAGATTTCCAACGAGAAGTTGGCCCAAGCCAGTTGAAGCTTAATAATTCTTTTAATTGATGGCTGATATAAGTCCACCAGATCTTAACAAAAAGTCCCAACTATAGGGTTTGTCTAAGCTATCTCAAATTGTAAATTACTACTATCTTAAGGTTAGCATAAGACAACTAAAGGTTAAAAAATGTTCTAACTAAAGGTTGGTTTAAGCCAAAGATTTAAAATGCTTATATATAAAGGTTGGCATAAGCCAGTCGAATCTTAAAATAAGATTTCAACTAAAACTTGTTCAAAGCTATACCAAACTCTAAAATAATTTCATCCAAAGGTTGGCATAAGCCAACCAAAGCTTAAAAGGTTCCAAATAAAGGTTGGTTTAAGCTATCTAAAGTTCGAGGATGCTTCCAAGTGATGGCTGACATGAATATGCCAATATTGAATGAGCCAAAATTATGTCAGGTACATTTTGATCAAGCCAATTCTAAAGATCTCTTAATGAGTCTTCAAGCAACCAGCCAAAATTCCCCAAAGACGGAAGGAAGAACGACCTTCGGCACTTGCTTCATTGTCAAGTAAAAGCATATGAGAATGTTAAAAAAACAAGTTAATATATTCAAAAATTCTAAGCTCAACTAAACTAATTTAAAATACTTTGGCCTTCAAGAGTCTTTGGTTTTCGAAGTAAACATATAAACTTTCAAATTAAAAATGTGAATTTCTTTAGCTTATGGGCTTTGGTTCTGAAAAAGTACATAACAAATAATAAGGTGAAATAATAAACTTAATAATGATAGTAATTTTTTCGGTACTATGGTATTTGGGCACCTCATTTACTAGGGTAGGGGTGAAAACAACAACGTTAGCCAAGTTGACAAAGATTGGTTTCCAAATTTAGCGTGAATGTCATCACCCACCATGTTGTAACTCCTTTTTAACTTATTCCTGAAATTTTAAGGACACTTCTGCATACCTTTACATTTTGGACACTTATTTTCATAAGGGATCCAACTCAAGGCCAAGAAAATTTCGATGAAACCTAAGAATCATGCTTGACTTGTGGTCCTTACTTAGGTCGTAGTAGTCTTCACCAGCTTATCTATTTGTTCTATCAAAGTTTTTGTTTTTATAGCCTCAACATTTTTTAAGGAGTTTGTCTTGGATGTCGCACATTTATCGCTAGATTCTTCACATTTGATTCTAACTCTGACTATTTGGTAGCTTATTGGCTTCTTATTAAAGATTAACCAGCATACCCTTCAACATTTCCAAGTTATACTTGATCAACACTTCTAATGTTAAGGTGAGTGGTTAAGTCAATTTTTAAGTCTTGCATCACGTTTATCAACATCCTTGACATGCTTAATAGGATATTTCATCAAACCTAATAAATCAAGAAGCTCCAGGTTGTTCTCATCAACTATTTGATGAATGATCCCAAAAGTATTGAATGTTGATTGTATACATCAATAAGTAAAAAAAAGATTCATTCCAAACTATAAATAAGTTTGAGTCCCAAGCTTAAAAAACAATTACATCAAGGCTAAGTGTGATTTTCCAAGCGCATACATCGGCTAAGAACTTTCTAGAAGATAGGGCAATCATCTTTGAAGCATTGGCATACTAGTAAATGACTTGACCTAAGTCTTGTGCCTGAATGACTATGAGTTTTTATGTAGGATTGGTCCTTTTAGTCTTCAAACTTCCCAAATACCATCAAGTAGTTGTGTTCAATGGGAAGACCTTTCAGGCTTGTAGAGCTATTAGCCGAGTGGATTCGGCATTTCTAGCTTCCAGCCGATGCTTTAAGTTTATGCCCAAGCCTTCCTCTAAAGCTCCCTTAAGCTTATGCCCAACTTCTAGCTGAAACTTTCTTAATTTCGTGGTCAAGTCTTCGTCTGAAGCTCCCCAAAGCTCGTGAATAAAGTTTCATTTGAATCTTCCATGAGCTCACGCTCACATTTAAAATCCATTCGAATATAACAAGACATTTTAGGTAGTTATCCATCAAGACTTCAAATTATCCTCTAATGAATCTCAAGAGTAAAGCTACAACATGTTTTATACACACTTCACCTTGTTATTTATTAAATATTGTCACGCACTAAATAAAATCATTGTTTAATTGTATTATTTTCCCTTCAATAAACTATAGTATTTCTTCTCAAATGAGGCTTTGGTCGGCGAGGGTTTCTAGAATGAGACAAGTTGAGGATGTGACTAGTGTGTATGGAATACAAAATAATGCACTTACTTGGCAAGGTTCCACTAACTCAATGAGTTGTAGAGGCTCTTCATACTCCTCTCTTATCAAACTCACAAAGAGTAAGAGAATGCTAATAATGTGGTCATAACTCGATCTTAGTCCATAAATTTAATATAGGTTTATATATTTTTGAATTTCATAGACTTAAAAACCTATAAATACTATTATAAATATAGTTTGACATTCTCATAAAAAATTTATTAATTACTAATTTTTATTATTTTTATTTTATTTTATTTTATTTTTAAATCTGTATATTTAAATCGAAACAAATCCAAAATTTATCAAAATATATATAAATAATAAAATTAATATTAGATTGTTATTAACTGATTTTCATATTATTAAATAATAAATAGTAAATTTAGAAATAATAATTGATATAATATTATAAAATTATTAGAAGATATTGCATATTATTATAGGATCTTGAAATTATTACAATGTTATATATAATTATTTAAAATATTATAAGATTATACATAATTATTACATGAAACTAAAAATCTTATATATATATATATAGATACTTTTAGTCACTATAAACACAACCTTTCGAATTCAATATATCAATTTACAAATTCTCTAATCGTTTATTTTTATATCATAGTATTAGAACTCTTAAGTAAGGAATCATAGTTATATATACATATATATATATATATTAACTTTTAGTTTATTCATTATATATGTATATAATTTTATTTTTTGGAAATCATTATCTCCTCCATGTTATCTCCTCCATGACTGTTATTATTTTTTCCATCTAATTTTTGTTTTTGTTTTTTTTAAACATAATATATATATATATATATGGAAAATATATTATTTCCTTCATGTTCAATCCATACAAACACATAATATTTTTCCTACAAACACATAATATCATCCTACAAACATATTATCAAGCTAATGGAATCCTCGTGGATTGCATCATAATGTCATATAATTTTTCTTACGATCACTATGCTGGCCATGTTGCTGCCTTGGGTATTATGCACAAAAAGACAAGCAGTATGGGTCTGTAGTGTCATCTCTTACTCCAAAAATAGTGGGATAATTTCAAAAACCTACTAGTTTCCGTGAAAGATTGTTCATATGAACAACTATAAAGTATTCTTATTATCAAACGTTAGATAATTGACACAGGTGCTACAAATCATATGACGAGTAATTTGAAATATTTGAATAATATTTGGGATTGGTGGATTCATATGCCGGATGGGAAATGGGTTGTCGCTATAAAAGTGGGATATGTGCAATTAAATTATATTCTCATGTTGGAAAATATTTTATCTGTGCAAGATTTGAACTGTGATTTGCTCTCCATATCTCAACTAATTAATGAGGTTAATTGTATTGTCCAATTGTTTGAGAAAATATACATTATTTAGAACCAAGCAACGAAGAAAGTAATTGGTACAGGTAAACAGTCTGGTGGACTTTTATACTTGCAACATGCAAATGTCTGTAGTGTTCATATCTCATCTCAAGATAATTCGTTTGGCATATGACATAAGCGACTGTGACATCCCTCTCAAAAAGTATTATCTTTATTTCATGCAGGAGAAAATGATAAATTTAGTAGTTTGAAGTATAATGCTTGTGATATTTGTCTGCGAGCTAAACATATTCGTAGTATTTTTCTATTAAGCTCAAATAAAATTACCGATGTCTTCCAACTTATTCATATTAATGTTTGAGGACCTTACTGTACACCTAGTTTAGATGGTTTTACTTATTTTTTTAACCATCGTGGATGATTTTTTTTTGTTGAACTTGGGTCTATTTGTTAAGGTCCAAGTCGGATGTTACGACTATTTTCTCTCCGTTTTTTCGTATGATTGAGCGTCAATTTAATTGCCTCATAAAATTTGTTTGAACTAATAATGGGACAAAGTGTAAATATCTTGATGCATACTTTAAAAATACTGGGATTCTTTTATGAAACTTCATGTAGTGGGACACCCCAACAGAATAGACGTGTTGAATGAAAACATATACATATTTTAAATGTTTGGCGTACTTTACAGTTCCAAGATTCATCACCTATCAAATTTTAGAACAAATGTATTGTTATTGCTGCCTACTTGATTAATCACACTCCCTCAATTCTCTTACAAGGGAAAACTTCATTTGAACTTTTATTTGATAAAACTCCACTTATGAATCACATTCAGGTATTTCGTTGTAAAAGCCATGTTCATAATCAGAATTGTGATAGTGACAAGTTTTCATCAAAAAGTATTGAAATCATTATGGGATGCCCTTTTGGACAAAATAGATGTCGCGTATATTGATCGGACACTAGCAAGATAATTGTCTCTCGTAATGTTATATTCTGTGAAAATATTTATCCTTTCTAGGAATCCACTATCATTACAAGTCCTACACCTACATAGTAATTACCATATATTGTTGGTGAAGAGCCTATATACATCTAGAGACCCATAGGGGGGGGGGGGGTACGCAAGCTTCACCTCCGTTAAATTTAGTCTTCAACCCGAAAATTTTGTCATCTGTTTCTGGCGTACAACAAATTGATTCGTCAATCTCACCCAATCTCGATGATGGCAAGCCGACGACCCTAGCTGATATAGCCACATAACCCCGCGAGTCAGGATCCATTTATCTAGGTTGAGAGTGAAATTGAACATCTTGGATGTGGACAACGAACGAAGAACGATACTATGAGGTTGCGTGATTATCACATGTACACGGTTCAACGGGATACTCGAATTTTTAAGTATTTTTACACGCATATATCTTATATGATAAATTCTCTACAGAACATCAGGGCTTCATGGTTTCGCTTGATACAAATGTGGAACCTAAGTTTTATAAATAAGTTGTGCAGTCTGTGGAATGACGGAAAGCAGTGTCTGACGAAATTGTAGCTTTAAAGGAAAATAACACGTGGAATATGATTCCTCTTCTTTTGAACAAGAAAACCTTAAGGTGCAAGTGGGTATACCTAATCAAATATCGCTCAGATTGACAGATAGAAATGTTTAAAGCAGGACTTGTCATCATGGAAAATGAGCAACAATATGGTCTCGATTATACTTAAGTATTTGCTCAAGTTGTCAAGCTCACTACTGTTCGCGTACTTCTTAATATTGCAGTTGTTAATAAGTGAGAATTGCATCATGTGGATGTTCATAATGCATTATTTCACGATGATGCGCCCCTCCTGGTTTCCAACCAATATATAAAAATCTCGTATACAAGCTTCGAATATATTTGTATAGACTATAATAAGCTCCGCGATATTACTTTCCAAACTTTTTTCGGGCACTGTATACCTATGATTTTACTTAGTCACAATCTGATTACTTTATGTTTCCTTAGCATCGTGATCATTTGTGATCTATGTCCAGGTGTATGTTGATGATTTAGTCATTGTCGAAAATAATTCTTGCACTATAATATAGTTTAAGAAATACTTGTCTGACTGCTTTCACATGAAGGATCTTTGTGTTCTAAAATATTTTTTACGTATTGAAGTTACTCGCAACTCTTCTGCATGTTTCCGAGTCAACGTAAATATGTGCTTGATATTATTTTGAAAACATGTCTACTTGGAGCTCCTCCTTTTGGTGTTCTGCTTGATCATCATCATCGATTGTCCCTAGCTACCAGAGATCATCTTGTTGATCCTTCTGTCCATCGTCGGCTTGTAGGACGATTAGTGTACTTATCGATCACTCGTCCGGATCTTTCTTATGCAGTTCACAGTTTGACTCAATATTTCTAGGAACCCAGAATAGATCAATGGGAAGTCGCCCTTGGTGTGGTTCGATATCTGAAAAGTTATCTAGGACTTGGTATTCTCCTTACATCATACTGTAATTTTAAACTCACAAGATGGTGTGATTCGGACTGGGCTATTTGCCCACTCATCTGACGCTCTTTATCTGGATGGTTCGTCCAAATTGGGGACTTTCAATATCGTGGAAGACAAAAAAAACAACATATTGTTGCTCACTCTTGAGCCGGAGCTGAATATATGTTTATGGCTCTTCTCACATGTGAATTAAAATTGCTTAAGGGCCTTCTTGGTTTTCTAGCGATAGATACGCGTCCTATACAAGTTTATTGCGACAGCAATGCAGCATTACATATCGTCGCCAATCCCGTTTTCCAGGAACGTACCAAGCACATCGAGGTTGATTGTCATTTTGTGCGCAATGAGTACATTCGTGGTCTAATTACTCAAGCTCAGTTAGCATATATCTTGACTAAAGCACTCGGCAAAAATCGGTTTGATGTATTACTTTACAAATTGGGATTTTTCTCTTACATAGGCCAACTTGAAGGCGGTAATTGAAAAATATGCAATTATGAAAATATAATATATTTAAAGATTGATATAATTACAAATTATTATAGATCTTAAAATTGATATAATCTTACAAAGTAGATTGGTAGTATAACTTTAGTGAAGCTTTTAGGCTTCGAAAGCGTCTGTCTGGTTTGTTTGATGTTAAGGAAGAAGGCATGTGCCGAAATTCATGTATATATATAAAAAATTGTCTTGGACTGGGTGCTCCATGTGCACAACTTCTACAAGTAACCACTACAAACGACTACAAAAGTGTTGCATTGCACTACCTCACTTGTACTATTTTTTTATTATATGTTCCGTTTTCAAAGTCTTAGTTTGGCGCATTAGTTAATTAAATATAGATAAACAATCAATAATTTAATAGTAACGTTTCTTTTTACGTCTTAATCTGAGAAATTAAGCACGTGTTTCAATTGCAATGTCGACGTCTCGATGCCCCGACTTTCTGTCTTGGGCTCCACCAAAACTTTGTAGAACGACTTTACACTTTCATTGGCCAGAAAACGGAATATAATAAATAAATCCGAATGAAAAATCATCGTAACTTATTGTGTGAACAAATAAATTCAGAAATTTCGATAATCAAATCATATAAACGCATAGCAATTTTAACTGATAATCAAATACTCTTTATGCTTTTATTTTAATTTTCATAAATTTTATATAATTTTATTTCGAGTGTATATTAGAGTCAGAGTTTAATATATATATATATATATATATATTATAGTCTACTACAATTATTTAAACACGTGCACTAAATTTTCATTATCTCGGTCTATTTAGATGGAAATATAAAACGTTAGACATTCAATATAAGTATGTTTGATATTTTTATTTTTTTGTTAATACGGTTTCAGAGTTTTTTTTTTCTGAATCAAATGGACATATGCATCACATTTTACTATGTCACCACGAACGAGAAACCTCAATCTTATTTTCAATATTGTATCATACACCTAGTTATCCGACGCGATTTTTATTGGTAACAAACCTTATTTTGTATATCATTATCAACTTTATTTTATCCGATGTGATTTTCAAAATTGTCTAACTTGTGGTACGATATATGTGCATTGTTATATGTTGATCATGATATGACTCTATCTAAATCATTTAAAATAAGTAATAATTCATGTGAGGTGAAAATGGGCAGCACCAAGAGATCAAAAGTGGAAGGACATGGAAACATCGAGTTAGTGTTTTAAAAATAGAAAAATGATAACTCTCACCAATGTATTACATATTCTGGATATAAACAAAAACCCAATATTTGATGATTTTTATACTAAATCGGGAATTCGTTCTGTGTGTGAATTTAGTAAACTTATTCTAACCAAAGAAGGGATATTTGTTGGGGAAAAATACTCAAATAATAAGATGTTGAAACTATGCACTATTAAAAATTCAATTAGTAGAATGAAGAATTCTATTTATACTTGTTCTCATAATGATTATTTGTTATGACATAATAAATTTGCTCATATTGGATATAACACGATAAATAAAATTACAAAAACTAGAGTGATAAAATATGATATGGGTTCGTATAAAAAATATGAATTGTGAATAGATACGGAAATGATTCAAAAGCCTCACTAATCTGTAGAAAGATGCACAAAATTGTTATAATTAATACACATTGATATATTTGAGTTAAATGGTATTTTGGTAAGCGGGGGTAATAGATACTTTATAACTTTCATATATGGCTACTCTAGATCTACTTACGTTTATTTTCTTACACATAAGGATGAAGTGTTTAACATGTTTAAGATCATAAAAGCTGAGGTATATAATAAATTTACTAAGATTAAAATCTTGCATAGTGGTAGAGGTGGAGAATACTTCTCAAGATATTTTTCTAATTTTTGTAAGGATCATGAAATAATTCATCAATTTGGCACCTTATACAGTTTAGAAAATAGATTGACTCAACGTAAGAATATAACTTTGACTGAGATGACCAATATCATGCTAGTTAAATTTAAGAAACATGTTAATCAATAAGGTAAATTTACTTTAACTATGATAGGATTAGAACTTTTTGGAAGGGAAATCCTGTGAAAATCGGAGGGGCAGTTCAGGTATATCTGATAAAATGCGACTAAAAATAATCTGAACAAATAATACGTGACTCAGTTGTGTGCTAGCACTGAACCGGATCCAGGATCCGGTTCCTAAGGCCCATGGGTCGAAGAAATAGTATAAATACCCCAACCAACTTTATTTAATAGGTTGGACTTTTTCTAGAAAATATTAAATACAAGCACACACCTCATTTATCTCACTACTCACTACCCAAAAAATAAGATTCAACTCATAAACTTCCAAAAATACCCTTTAATCACAAATTATCCTTACCAAATTGGCAACCACAGTGGGAGGAGACGGCGCCTGAATTACAAATTCAAAACCAGTAAAAAACCCAGTTCTGATGGATCTGAATGTACAAAATATTCCACCTCCGGAGGTGGAAGGAACGAAAGAAAATAATGAGTACACTATTGAGGAGCGTGATTAATTGAAGGCTGAAATTGAGGCGTTGAGGGCCCAAAGACAAGCAGAAAAATATGGTGCGTTAGTGCTCTATCATACTGATAATCATGGTGAAAATGAGCAGTCCCTAAAGACTTATCTCAACTCCAAGAAAATGCATCGATCTAAACAGATGGAGAGTTTCACGTCGGAATCTTCTAGTAGTTCCTCTAATGATGCGAAGCTTGAAGAGTCAGTCTCATCTAGCAGTGATGAAGGACGATTAAAGAAGAAAATAAGGTTGTCCAAAAAGCATTCAAGAAAAAAAGATAGGCATGGCAGGCTCAAAAAACATGAAGGGAAAATGAAGGGTTCAGTTGATCAACATATTGATCGTTTGTTGATTGATCCATTTGTTTTCCAATCCGAACCCGGTATTTTTGCTACTCCAAATAAGGATATTATGCTTAGTCGTAGTTAAAATTAGAGGCAATCACTTTTGTCCTCAAAAATACTTCCCGGACATCTTCCTAAAAGATTTGATAGTTCCAAGATGGAAAAGTATAATGGGAGTAAAGATCCGAACAATCATCTTGAGCAATTTAAAAACTTCATGATGAACTTTGATGATGACAACAAGCTGTTGTGTAGGGATTTCTCTCAAACCTTTAAGGGAAGTGCCCTCAAATGGTATAATAGTCTCCCTCAGGGATCTATAATTGTTGTTTGATATTTTTAGGTTGCTTTCGGGAGGAAATGTGTTGAAAAATTATCCATTATGCCCAGGAACCGAACGAGTCATTTAAAGATAAATTAGCAGGTTTGTAAATGCGAAGAATAGGTTGGCTGATTGCTTTGAATAAGTTGCAATTGCCTCTCTCAGGCAGGGCTTGAGTCCGGATAACTTGGATGATTCTATGACCCGGAAGAAAACTATGACCTTTGGAGAATTATTTAATCAAGTCAGGAAACAAATTAATGGTGAAGAGACTAAGAAATCCAGAGTGCCTCGCCAGCTCAGATCCAAAACTACAACATCGAAACCTCAAACAACTACCCAATCCGGTTATAGATCAAAGGAAACTGGGCATGGATCTCATCGGTCCATGCAGAATTAATTTAACCAGAACCTGAACCAACAAGTTAGAAGTAAAAGAGGACCTTGGGTTCAACCTGAATGGTCTGCTGAGTTAGGAGAAAATATGGCTACGATATATGACAAAACAAAAAATGATGTACACTTTAGAAGGCTGGCCGCATTATATTCTCCTAGAGAAACCGAGAGTACCCTTTTTTGTAAATATCATAAAGATGTTGGGCATGATATCCGTGATTGCATAACATTGAAACAAGAGATGCAGAATCTCATTGAAACAAGAGGTGCAGAATCTCATTGAAAAGGGTAAATTGGGGGCTTATATTAAAAAACAAGAGGGCATCAGATCGGGTAATGCACCATCCAGTACCAATGCGCCCCGAACTACCCCTTCGGTAGCTCGTGGAACGTCTAGATAGGAGGATACTATGGTGATTATTGAAACATTTGATGTAAATTCTGAGTACCTTGATCCGGATCCAAGTCGGGATTAGGTTAGGGTGATAAATATAATAGACAAGACTCGAGTTGTTTCTGATCTAGTGAAATATTTTAAATCTTTAACCATATTTGGAGGAAATACTATGACTGAACCTATAAGTTGTTCGAGAAAAATTCGTGTCAATAGCTTGACTACTCAATTAGAGAGGAGAATGTCCATACATCTATACAAAACTCCAGCTCCTTTCATAGTTTTTGATGAGGATGACCTAAGAGATATTGTTGGACCTCATGAAGATGTTGTGGTGATAGGGGCATCAATATGAAGAAATGATGTGCGCTGAATCCTGATTGATATGGGAAATTCGGCTAACATGTTATTTTGAAATGCATATAAGTAGATGAAAAATCCATCATTTATTCAACACTAGAACAGAACTATTGTGGGGTTCACTGGGAGTTTAGCAGATGTAATTGGAGAATTTGAGGATGAGGTATTGTTGGACAAAAGACCTTTCAAGAAAACAGTAAAGGTGTTGTTTGTTGTGGTGGACTGCCCAACATCTTATAATGCTATATTTGGGAGTTCATGGATTTCCATGATGCATGTTGTGGCCTTTACTGTCCATCAGTTTTTAAAGTATGGTGTAGGGACACAAGCGGGTGTTTTCCGAATCAGTTAGTGGTAGCTAGAGAATACTATATGACAGCTCTTGCCTCGAAGTCTTTGGAGGCGGTCAAAGTTAACAAAGAACTGTAGCTATTGGAGCCTTCAATCGATAAGATAGAAATTGATGATCCAAGATAGGATCTTAGTGTTATAATACATATAGATTAAGTTGAAATCCATTCCCTGGCCAAAGGAAAAAATGTTAAAATTGGTACTAAATTGTCACCAAGTTTGAAACAAAGGCTATTGTCTTTCTTATCGGATAATTTACATGTATTTGCATGGTGCAATGATGATGTAACCGGAGTGCCTGCTGAAGTAATTTGTCATAAGTTGTCTGTACAACTGATGTTGGACCGGTTGTGCAAAAAGAAGGTCATTTTCCAAAGAAAAAGCAGATGTTATTGTGCAAGAAGTTGATTGGATGACCAAAATGAGCCAAATCAAAGAATCTCAGTACCAATTATGTACTGCCAACCCTGTTTTGGTAAAAAAAAGAATGACAAGTGGCACATGTGTATTGACTTTACTGATCTCAATTAAGCATGTCCCAAAGATCCTTATCATGTTCCTTGGATAGATCAGTTAGTGGAATCTACCTTTGGGAACAAACTATTGTCATTCATGGATATATTTTAGGATACAACCAAATACAAATAGATCTGCATGATCAAGACCACACAACTTTTATTACAGACAGAGGACTTTATTGCTACAAAATGATGTAATTTGGATTAAAAAATGTTGGGGCCACTTATCAAAGGTTAGTAAATAAAGCCTTTGCTGGTCAAATTGGCAGGAATATAGAGGTATATATAGATGAAATGATGGTAAAGAGCCTCAAAGAAGATGCAGACATAACCGATCTTCAAGAAACATTTTTTAACTTAGAGGCGGTTAATTTAAAATTAAACCCTAATAATTGTGTTTTTAAGGTCTGATCCGGAAAGTTCTTGGGTTATGTCATAAGTGAAAAATGGATTCAACCTAATCCAGATCAACTAAATGATTTGTTGGCTATGGATCCTCCTTGGAGAAGTAAAGAGGTTCAAAGACTAACCGGACGTTTGGCTGCATTAAATAGATTTATTTCGAGATCATCTGACATTGTGCACTATTTTCCAAGTATTGAGAAATACCAAAGACTTTAATTGGTCTCCAAAATGCGAACACGTTTTCCTTGAAATCAAGAAGAATTTATCTTCGCCTAAAACACTGTTTAAACCTGTTCAGGGGGAGAAACTCTCTATATATATATTTAGTTATGTCGGAATATGCAGTAAGTGTTGTGCTAGTAAGAGAGGTGGATAATTACCCCCATCTGGTTTATTATCTTAGCAAAAGTTCGTTGGATTCTGAAAAAAAAAATTTGAAGTTAGAAAAGTTGGCTTTAGCATTGGTAATAGCAGCCAAATAAATGAGACCGTACTTCCATGCACATTCGATTGTTGTTTGAACATTTGTTTCCTTTGAAGAATGTTATCCAAAAGGCTGATATATCAAACAGGATGACCCAATGGTCAGTTGAGCTGGTTGATTATGATATTGATTTTGCTCTCCGAACTGTAGTCAAGGCTCAATCAGTGGATGATTTCTTAGTAGAGTTTCATACTGACAGGCCTCTTGGGCAAATGCAAGAAAATCAGTCTAACAAAAAATGGGTAGTCCGAACAGATGGCGGATCTAGTACTATGGGATGTGGGGCCATAATTTGTTTAACTTCTTCTTATGGTGATACTATGTATCAAGCTATATGTTTTGGTTTCAGGGCCTCCAACAATGAATCTGAATATGAAGCAGCCATAGTCGGTCTAAGACTAGCCCTTATATGTGGGGCAAAAAAAGTCTGATTGACGAGTGACTCCCAACTACTTATTTATCATGCTCAGGGGTAGTCAGAAGCGAATAAGGAACAATTGATAAAATATTTTCTCATATTGAGAGAAGTTGTTGCAAGCTTCAAAGGTATCCAATACGAACATAGCTTATTCTTAATCCTACCCATGGATTATGATGCTAGAGATTCCATCAATAGATTCAAGCCAAGAAAAAGGTACAGAGAATGAAGAAAGTATGAGTATATTTGTCATTCAATTCAAAGACTTGAGGTATGATATTTCAATTTATTTCCGATGGAATTGTACCTCCTAGATAAAGCCCTAGCTAAAAAAATTAAATATAAGGCTCATGGTTTCCTGGTATTAAGGGAAGGTCTTTATAAGAAATCGTTTATCAGACCCCTTTTGCGTTTCTTAAGATTTGAAGAATCCCAAAATGTTTTATCTGAACTACATGATGGAGAATATTCTGCACATTTTGGCTATAACGCCTTAACTAGAAGAGTCTTGTTAGAGGGTACTACTGGCCAACAATAATGGCAGATGCCAAAAATATGGTCAAGAGGTGTGATCCTTACCAGAAATATGGAAATGTAGTCCATGTGTCATTAGTTTTTATGGAGTCCATATCCGAATCGATACCTTTTAATAGGTAGGGTTTGGATTTGGATGGACCTCTTCCCATGACATCCGGAGGATATCGAAAAATAATAGTGGCAATTGACTATTTATCTAAATGGATAGAAGCGGCTCCCTTAGTAGGAACCACTTCTAAGAAGGTTATAAAATTCATTATATCCAACATATGTTGCAGATTTTTAGTTCCCTGGAAGATCACTACAGATAGTGGGCCACAAATTGATAATAAAGACATGGAGATGTTTTGAACTTCCAGAGGCATTCAACATTGTTTTTCTTCTCTTTTCCACCCTTAGGCTAATGGACAAGTTGAAGTTGCTAATCGAACAATCTTGTCAGGATTAAAGAAGAATCTGGAGGGTACTGTAGGAAAATGACCGAGTTATTTGCAAGAGGTATTGTGGGCTTACCAAACTACTCCCCGGACTGCTACGCAAGAATCCCATTTTGCCCTCGTTTGTGAAATGAATGCAATTACGCCCATAGAAGCTACTTTACCATGTTTCAGGATCCAAAACTATTCAGAACAGGAAAATAATATGGCAGTTAGGAATCAGTTGGATTTGATTGAAGAGAAAAGAGTCAAAACATATTTAAGAACAACACACTATTAGGGTTTAATGAGAAGCAGATTTGTATCCAAGGTTAAAAGAATAAATTTTCAATTGGGAGAGAAAGTCTTAAGAAAGGTCTTCTTGCACACTAAAGAAAAACATCTTGGAAAGATAGCTCCAAACTGGGAGGGTTCCTATGTGGTATGTGAAAAAGTCAAGTTGGGGACATATAAACTTCAAGACAAAGTGAGTAGAGTGTTGAAGCACCCATGGAACATTGAACATCTCATGTTATATTTAGAATAGAACTCTCTTTTAAATATTTACCTTCTTATATCTCAGTGTAAATATTAGGGCAGCATACTCTTTCTTAATCTGGTGGCGCAGGGAGGTTTTAATAAGGTATCCAAGTTTTTCAATAATATTGTATGCCTTCTTTAAAATTCTTGTGAGTAGTATGAGGAGATCAGATAAATTAAATACTTACTAAACACCCTGGCTCTAAATAAAGTATCTTTTGCTGACCGGATTTATTAAACACTTGATCAATATTGATTAAACACTCATGATTGAGGTCATTCAACACATGTTAAACATTTATTAAACAAGTATGAAATATTAAAAACCACTTAAAACAATAGCTATAGGAACACAATGGAGCTCATACAAAATAAAAATTTGATATTTAAACTTGATCAGAATGAGTCCGACCCACAATTCAGAAAATGCCTTGGCCATCTAAGGAGTTTGGTTCATAAAATGAGAATTAAAATACATAACAAAATGCCTTATCTGTCCAAGGACTTCAGTTCTAAAAAACATAAAATAACGTTATAACCTTATGGTTTTTTCCCTTCGGTTTCCTCATCACCTTCACCCTTATTGGGAATCTTGAGTTAAGCTCTTGAACTTTCACCAGTTCCTTCTTCGAAATCTTCTCGACTTGAATAACCATGCTTATCACCATCCACCATTGTGTGGAAACGAATCTCCTCGTATGGTATATATTTCCGCAAAGGACCGAGGTTCCTCTTTGGAAACGTTTCATGGAATAGAAAAACCATGTCCGATTTAACCCCCATGTCTCTCTTTTCCAGAGAATCCACCATCCCGGTAGCATACTTCTCTATGGAAGCAACTATATCTTGAGCCATGGTGTCCTTTAAAGATTGGTTTTCTTCCTCTTTGGGAGCTTTTTCTAGTTTTTTTTCTCTTCGGTTAAGGTGGAAATTGTATTCGTGCTGGTGGTGTGTTGCTCCTTCAAAGCTTTGATTGCATTGGAAGAGTTCGTTTCCAAGGTTGAGTATTTGGTTTGAATCTTCTTTCCAGTTCTCTTAGGCTGATGAATTTCGGTTTCCAACTCCTCTTTCTCTTTATTTAAAGCCTCAATCTTGTTCAAAACATTGGTGAGATCGATAGTCAAATTCTGATTTGAAGTGGTAAGAGTGTCAATGCTTGTAGTTTGTTCCCTAACCTGCCTCTCCAAGTCTACTATTGGCCTAATAAAGCCCAAAACTGCATGGCCCAAAGTGTCTTGTTCGGCTGAAACCTCAAAAGATTCACTATTATAAATAACAACGTTGGGAATAGTAGATTGAGGGAAGGATCTGAAGTCATCCTTGTCCAGGTCACTAAAGTTAAAATTGTGATATTCATTAAGAGTAACATCCCCATCGATAGATGGCTGGTTAATCATAGAAAGCCTTGATGAAGGAGGATCAGTAGGTGCCTCTACTTGTGGAGGGGCATCCTATGGTAGTGTAGGATTATCATCCGAAGGCCGGAGAATAATCTCTGACCCCAGATTGCTCTTGTTTTTCGTCTTTACTCTTTGGTCGTCACCCTATTTGGGCCTTTTATGACCCCTCTTCTTGACCTGAAGGGATTGATCTGCTTTCCCAGTTTCCCTAACCGTTGCAGCTATATCCTCCAATAAAACAGAATTTATCCCTTCAGGATTCTCTGAACTGGCTGCTTCAAGGTTTTGGGGAGGTGGGTCGGTTCCAGTCTTCATCTTCTTCTTTTTCTTCTTCTTCATTTTGTCCAGATGACTAGAAGTTTACTCTGAGCTGATAAGTAAAACTTTCCATATTTCACCTCTGTCCTCCTCAGTATCACATCTGCTGGAGGGGAAGTAGTCAGTTGTTCTCAGGTAAGCTCTCTGCTTCCAGTGGAGTTCCAAAGATGGGATCTCAACATGTTTCCCAAAGTGAAACAGTTGTGGAAACAAAGCCCCCATGTTTTTATGCCCATTAATTCAATTTAATAAGAGTATATTTTCCAACCTCTAAGTTTTCAAGAAACATCTTTGAAAAAACTATAAGATGAAACAATAGTCAGTTCGGTCTAAATATTAGAAAGTTAAATCTAACTAAAAGAATAAATAAATGTTACTTGAGCTCCTTCAATACCTAGTCAGCAGACTCAAATTTGTCTAATACTTGATCTTTTTTCCATTTTCCCAGCATCCACTAATGAGCATAAATTGGGTCATTCATGGTTTCTTAGCCTCTACCAAGTCATTCACCACATTATAATCATTCCCCATGTTATAGTGATAGAAGGGGATCTGATTGTTCCTACCTAAACCAGCAACAGCAGCAAATTGCTCCATAGGAAATGGAATTTTTGATAGCCTGGAAGTAATAATGATGGCTAAAAGGGTGTACCACGCATTCGGACTCAGGTGGCTTGATCAACTGGAAGTACTGAACTACTTCTAGGTCCAAGAGGAAACGAAGTCCCCAATTTAGCACTTCGGTGTATACCATCAGTTCGTTGACTTTGCAATCTAGAGGAGTCTCTGGAGTGACTTGAATCCTAACTTTGATTGACTCAGGGAAGCCCTATCTCATTTGTATCTGGTCTAGTTCAGCAGTATGTGTATACACATAATTAATTTTTTGAAGGGCCAACAAATATTTCGCGTCTACCTTACGAAGGTTTGGCCCAAATCTCCCTTTTAAACACTTCGGGAGGGTTTCACCGTTAGGCATCCTTGCCTTTTCTTTTCTGGACCGAACTGGTGTGGGATTCTCAGTCTGTCCTAGAGCTGTTATTGGGCCTCCCAACCCGATAACCCGCCTGGGACCGGTATGATAAAATCGGCCCGAGACCAGTCCGAATAATTTAAGGGGCGGGTTGGGGGCCAAAAATTGAACCCGATTTTCTTACCGGTCCGCCCGGTTACCAGACCGATATGGGATGTATATAAAAAAAAATTCCCTAACCCACCCAAACCCTAACACAACTGCAGACCTCTCTCCAACAAACTGCATACGCAGCCCCTCTCTTTCTCTCTCTCTCTACTCTCACCTTCTTCTCCCGTCGTCTCAGATCGATTTTCGTTTAGGTAAGCTTCGTAAAACCCTAATTTCTGTATTTTTCTTTTTCGGTTTCTCTGATAACCTAACTTCATCAATTTAATACGTATTCCCTCTCTGTTTGCGTTGTTTAAGGTTAAGGATTTTCCTCCAGCGATTTGGATTTCAGACTTCCTTTGATTTTCTTCTGCCACAATGTTCTGTTTTCTCAGGTATAGTCTTCTCGTTTGTTGATTAGTTTTTTCCGATTGGAAGAATATGAATATCAAATGTTTCTTGTGATAGAAATCAGTCTCGTGTGAAATCAGTAATGTGGCATGTTCAGAGCCCTGGTATATGATAGAAAAGTGAATCAAAGCTTTCATTTAATAAGCATACAACACTAGTCTAGGGGGTATATCTATTTCATGGTTGAACACTGATTTTGTATGAAGTATCTAATTGACAGGTAAATGAGATAATGGGGGACAGAGTAGGACACCCATTTAAAGTTGTAATTGTAAGATCCAAAAATGCTGTCGTTACCTTAACAGTTGTTCCTGAAGAGACTAATCCAGATATGTGAGATAAGAGATGGAAAGAGGCTAATGTATAGAGAGAAAGAACCTACTAGTAAACAATTTCAATTGGCCTGTAAGAACAATAGTATGATTCTTGAAAATAGTTTCTTACATGTTATCGAACTCTCATACAATTCGTGACTACTAGTACTTTATTTTGGGACTCGCTGCTGTATTGATTATTTGCTCAGAACTATACAGCAATCGGAATTCAAATATTTACTTGTTTCTGTTTCAGGGTCTACGAGATTGAACAACGGCGGCAGAAATAGTGAAGTTGGAGAGACAGGTATTGGGACGAGTTGCTTGGTAAAACAATTCAGATAGCTAGCAGAAGATAGAAAGATGGAGTTTGAGACCTTGGTTTTAAGGTATCTTGAAGAGCCATTGGAAAAGCATAGTAAATATGATGGCACAAAAGTTTTCTTAGGTATTTTTTACTCTCTTGTGAAATGTAGGAGAAGCTGGTGTTAGAGTTAGACTATGTTTGTTGTGGAGGTGTTAAAACATGAATATATATATATAGTAGTCTTTTTATCCAAATGCTGGTGCTCATGAACTATAATTATGTTTGGGATACATAGATTGTGTTGAATGTTAATTGTGTTCGGTAGATTTTGCGTCTGCACACTTGTCGTTAGTTTGCGCAGCTGCATTCGGAGTAATGATTCTGCGTATGCCAGCTGAATCATATTCACATGTTATTAGTTCTAGGAAGCAACAGCTCTAATTGAGAAAAATGTATATTTAGTGTTATCTTGTAATACTAGGTTTTTACTGGGTTTTTTTGTCTATCGGTCCGGGCCAGACCGGTCCGGGCCATACCGGTCCATAAGCTTACCGGGTCGGTCTCGGATCATAAAATTGGCTCCCTTGGCATATCGGTCCGGGCCAGACTGGTCCGTTACCTTACCGGGTCGGTCTCGGGTCATCAAAACTGGCTCCCTTGGTTTTTCGGTCCGGGCTGTACCGGCCCGGTATCTTAACGGTCCGGTCTCGATCCAGTCGAAACCCGGTCCGACCCGACCCGGTAACAGCTCTGGTCTGTCCGGATGTTTCTAGTGAGGTGTCTTCCCCACTTTCATCCATGGCTTCATTAATTATAGTTAATTGTTGATCGGTTGGCTTAGGACAAGTGAGCTCTTTTTCAACTTGAGTTTCCTCTTCAAGGATAGACGCGTTGTCCGGATTAAGTGGGGATTGGGCAGTAGGTTTTAAGGCATCCGAACTGACATTTTTGGATGAATAGGGGTTGCTTTTATATTTATCTTCTATGTCTGATCCCATGGCTATGAAGGATGATAGCTTCCTAACACTATAAACAATTTTTCTCTTGGGAGAAGAATCTAAAGACGTTTGAAATGAGGGTTCAAATTCTAAAGTAGACAAGGTAGGAATGAAATAGGGTTTTTGCGATACCGATGTTCGAGATAATGATGTGCTCTTATCAGGTTCCGGAACCACTGGGCTAACTAATCCACCAGGAGAATCGGGGAGTCCGACTGCGATTCTTGCCTCCTTTTTTGCTTCTTTTCTGGCTTTCTCTAGGTCTGAAAGGTTCAATAAAAATCTTTTAATAAAAGTTGTTTTAGCAGTGAACATATAATCTCTCAAACACAAAGATAAATCACAATCTCAATCTTTCTCTCTCTAAGAAAATATTTTTGGTTATAAAAAATGAAACAGTGAAACAAGTTTAAATAGAGATCAAAACCACTTGAGTGTTTCTTATGAGGAAGATTAAGCGGTTCGAAAAATGATTAGGGCTATTAAGCCAGCCCTAATCACTTTTTGAAAATTGGTACAACTCCCAAAAAAGAAAAACGGCTGAGAGGTTCAATTGAAGCATGACACGTGTCAACTTTCAGTTTTTTTACCGTTACCTTTTCATTTACAAAACTAAACCCCTTCGGATCCGATCCTGGTTCTGTCAATAAATAAGTTAGCTCTTCCAAAAAAAATTGAAAAGACCTAAAGGGGCTACTGATAGGATCATAACTTTTTGGAAGGGAAATCCTCTGAAAACCGGAGGGGCAGTTTGGGTATATCTGATAAAATACAAACTAAAAATAATCTGAACAAACAATACGTGACTCAAGTGTGTGCTAGCACTAAACCGAATCCAGGGTCCGGTTCATAAGGCCCATGGGTCAAAGAAATAGTATAAATATCTCAACCAACTTCATTTAATAGGTTGGACTTTTTTTAGAAAACATTAAATACAAGCACACACCACCTTTATCTCACTACTCACTACCCAAAAAATAAGATTCAACCATAAACTTTCCAAAATACCCTTTAATCACAAATTATCCTCACCAAACTACATGTCATATATGTAATCATATTCCTCTTAAGGAAACTATAATATCTCCATATGAGTTATAGAAAGGGGAAAACCAAACAATTTATTATTTTAAAGTATGCGAGTGTTTAGCTTTTTAAAATAAATACATATCTCGGAAGATCAAAATTAGTTTTTAAAGTTGTAAGATGTGTGTCCATTAGTTATGCAACTAATAAAAATATTTATAATCTATTAGACTTAAAGTATAATAGGACTAAATGAGAGAATATAACTAAAGCTCTATGATCCAATGAGATAATCTGTCAAATAATTTATTTCTATCTAGTAGAAGGAAGTTTGGTAGACATTTTCCGAAAGACGACCATAGTCTTATAAAAAGGTAATAACGTCCTGAGATTATTTATTTTGGAAAAATGTGATAAATGATTAAATGGATTCAATAATATCAAATCACACTTGGGAATTGACTGACTTACCTTTGAGGTCAATACTAATTTCTTGTAAGTGGGTATTTTGAAAACAAATATCACACATATAGGATCATTCAAACCTTTAAGGCAAGATTTGTAGCTAAAGGTTTTCAAAAAAAGAATATATTATTTTGTCACCTGCCCTTCGGTTATGAGAACCACGAGCAGTAGGATTCTATTTTAGTTTCTTTGGTATATAATTTAAAAATTCACCAAAAAGATGTCAAAACGAGCTTTCTAAATAAAGATCTCGATGACAAGATTTATATGGAACAACGTGAAGTTTTTGTACTTCCTATGAATGAATATAAGGTATGTAGGTTTGTTAAGTCATTATATGGTCTTAAGTAACCACCTAATAAGTGGTATGGAAATTTTGATCATGCAATTGTATCCAATGGATTTAGACTTAATACGAAGAATAAATATTTATACACTAAAGTTTGTAATGACATAGTGGCCATCGTATGTCTATATGTAGATGGCATGTTTATATTAAGTAATGATATGAATAAGATTATTGAAACGAAGTGGTTTATGTCCTATATTTTTAAAATAAATGATCTTAATTAAGTATATATTATTATAAGAATTAATATATTAAAAATAATTGAGGTTATGCCTTAGATCAATCCCATTATATTGAGAAATTAGTTGATAAGTTTGAACATTTGAAATTTTAAAAAAAATATACCGTTTGATTCTAGTTTAAAACTTGGAAATAAAAAAAATAGCAATAACTCAATTCTAATATGCTAGTGGAATAGGAAGTTTAATGTATGCAACTTTTATGCAATATGTAATATATATCTTTTACGATAAGTAAGCTAAGTCTATTTACTAGTACCACAAGTATGGAACATTGGAATGCGATTGGAAGGTTTTAGGATACTTGAAAAATACCCAAAATATGTGTTTTTAATATTAAAAACGGGAACTTAAAACATGTGATATTCAAACATTGATCATACAATAATAGAATCTACAACGTGCACTCAAGACATATAAGTTTAAGAGATGAGTATGTTAGACAATTAATTCAAAATAGATTATACCAGTATTGTACGTGTATTCTAGTGAGAACTTAGCATATATGTTTACCAAACCATTAGCTCAAGAATTGGTAAACTCTACATCTACATGGATGAGACTAAAAATCTTAAAATGATATTTTATAAATGATCACCCAATTCGACTATAAAAATCGTAAACATCAAATTCCAATGGGTAACAACAATTGTTTGCCAAAGGTTCCATGTATATAATAGATTTACATATGGGATGTGTGTGTTATATGTTGGTCGTTATCATATACAATTCAGTCTATGCGTGACATGTGAAAGTTATAATTATCAATATTTTCGAATTTAACTTTTAATTTTTATACTAATGTAAAACTCATATCGATTTTTTTGCAATAAGTGCATCAATAAGAAGATAAGAGAGCATTTAATCAGGTGGGAAGATATTGGAAATATTTATTAACGTGGTTCATCTAAAGAAAAGTTAAAATCATCAAAAGTTGGTGTATCAGTGAGAAGATTGAGCAAACATCCTAAGCAAAATGGCTTCAGGGAGAGGGTTTTTTATGACTAGAAACAATACTGATCACAATGAAGGGAAAAATCCAACCTATTGAAATTTGGTCGAATGATCGACCCGATCAACTACATGTTGATCGTGGTGAAGTGGACTTTATTATGGAAAGTCAAATGAATGATTTGCAGCAAAGTGACATGGACAAACTACTAGAACTATGACTTAATGTTTGCCGCGATCAACCACATGTTACCCACGGCGAAGTTGACTTTTTTGAGGAAATGTTTGCTTGTTGCGATCAGCTCGGAAAACTCAATATTCAAATAATGGTTGTTGCAGTTAATTTCAAATTTTCATGATCGCAACAACTTTCAAATAATTTGTTTTTTGGAAATATTGGTTGTCCAAAAAAGTATTTTTTTGAAAAGGTATGGCTCTAACTAAAGTTTTCAGAATAATTACAACTCTTTGAAAGAAATTCATACTTTTATAAATAGGTAAGTGTTTCAAGAATAAACAACACAAAATAAAAATCTCAAAAACTTTCTCAAGAAAAAATCTCTCTTATTTATCTTATGTCGTCAAATATGATCTTTGACTTTTCATTGTTTGTATCAAATATTGCAAAACTTGTTATATCTGGGAATAATATACATAAAAGATCTAAGTAACTGAGTTATGGGAAATATTCTTTTTAAAAACTATAAATTCTACGTGTCTCAAGCTTCTGTTATTTCCAGCGACTTTCAAGTGACTTTCCGGCGAAACCTTCATAACCTAAATATTGTAAGTTTTGTGTTTATAAGTCTACTTTCTAACATAAACAATGGTCAAGACATTAGTCATTATGTATCAAATTTTAATTTGGTATGCATATGATGACATACACTTGTCCTAATGATAAATTTGATGAAAAGGTTTTGTAAGATATTATTATTATTATTATTATTATTATATATAAGTATGTTAAAAAAATCCTGAAGAAAAAAATGTTCATTAAGACTGTATGGAAATTTTAAAACAAAAAAATCTAGCAAAAACGTGATGAAATAGAATCGTACGATACTCATACAATCAAATATAACGAGGTAGATATGGCCTAGTTGACCAATGAGTAGATTGTAGTATCATAGGAAAATATATTAATATGCTTGAAATAAGTATGTAATAATAAGACAAGAGCTCAAGTTTGAATCATTAAATGAAGCCTCACTTATATCAAGCATTTTACAAACATATTAACATTGATCTTCTTCTCATACCGATGCTTGTTAATTATAAATAGTAGAGATTTTATGATTTTGGTAAAATCATTTCAAGGTATTAAGCAAAATAATGAACAATTTTTTTATTAGTTGTTTTTGTTATCACTAATTAATCAAATAAGTTTGATATATATTAGCCTAGATATTAAGAGCTGATGTATATTTCTCGAGCTAATAATGAATTATATGAACAAACTGGTGTGCCCTTTAAGTTTTCATGAAGTAATGAATCATATGAACAAACTGGTGTGTCGCTCAAGTTTTCACTTCATGATAACTTCATAAAAAAAATGTGGATAACATGATATAGAGTGAACTACCAAATATAATAGAGAGTACAGGAGGGAGTACTCTTTCCAAATAGAAAATTTTATTTATAAAGTTTTATCAGAAATATATTACATTATATATGGAAAAATAGATACAATAGATGCTTAATAAACTGATTAATTTATCTTAAACAATGTTATTAGCTAACTACTAAAACTAGTATTAAGTAATTGTCTATTATATGTCAAACCATATTGTAATAACGGGGCGAACTATATTATAATAAAACGTCTGATCCTATTGTGACGAGGGTTCAAGCCATAATTTAATGAAGGGTGAAACAATTGCAACTAGTCATTGATGAGCTTAAAAGGTTGATTAATGTGTTTAAAATTGGAAATGTCCAAAATTAGACGTTGTTCATATGTGACGTGTTTGTGACTAATTGATGAGGGGATATCCTCCGCTTGCAGTGGAGAAGGTATCCGAGCAGACGAAGTCACTCAAAATATATGAAGTGACCAAGTATGGTGTAAGTTCGAGCGGCAGAAAAAGAGGAAAAGGATACCCAGCTTTAACTATAAACTTCACGAGAAGTCATGATCTGCCTAACTATGATAAATAAGATTGATAGTTCTCGGACTAGTTAAAAATTCCACAAAATCAAGGAGCAGAAGGATGAGTTAACTCGAAGATCAAACCGAACGAGGTACCCAAACGAGCATAAGATGATCATTTAGATCACACTCGGTCGGGCACGCAGAAGAATCTCAGCGAACCCAATTCACGAAAGAAACGGCCAAGGCGACAGATTAATGCTATTGCAATGGAACTAGTCAAACCACTAACACATTTCTCGTATATATAGGTCTCATGATGTAAATATAGTTATGCATGTAGTTAGTGGGATAAATGTAATAACTTCCAATAAACTGTGAGGAAGAGATATAAATAGGGTATAAAATCCTAAATAAATGTAACATCTCTTCTTTGATAAAAAAAAGTGATTACTTGGAAAATTCATTTGTTATTTCCATGGTAGTTACTAGGTGAGGGATTAAAAGAGAGGTCCCGGAGTCAAACGAAGCAACGGGGAATCGGAGATCGGTAGCGAATTAACCATTAAGGCAAGATGTTCCACGCCCTATCACTGCCCTCAATCCAGAGGTCGTAATTGCAACCCCCGTTACACCGGTAGAACCAATATCACAGTTGTTGCAACCGGTAGCAGGGGCCGGAACAAAATTCGCGCCCCCAAGGACTATGGTGGCTCCCGTCACGCCCGACGTGCCAGGACTTAACCCTGCTACAAACCCCATTGTCTAGTAGCTAAAGAAACAGCTCCAACACCTTAAGTTGGATCAGCTCATAGTGGTGTGAGAACGAAACGCGAGAAAACAGACCATGCACGCTACTTTAGAAAAAATGAACGACACCCTTTATGCACTCACGACTAAGGTACGGGGAGCTAGCCGGGTTAACCACCAGTCAGTGCTAGAGGCCAGTCGAGCTAACCGAGCAGATCGATCCTCCAAGCGTGACAATAAGAAGAAAGGAGAAATAGAGAGTGGAGGAAAAAGACACTCCAAGGAACAAGAGCCTACTTAGGAGGGGCGCCGCACTACATCGAAAAAAGCCCGAGAGGATGAGGACGTATATTACAACCAGGTGAGACCCTGAATATCTAACTACATCCTCAAAGAGTCGCCCTTTTCAGAAAAGATCCTTGAAGCATAGTTGCCAAGGAAATTCGACCCCTTCTGGATGAAGGCCTACAATGGATTGGGTGACCCAGAAAGGTACCTCGAATAGTTATGTAACATGATGATGGTGTTTAATCCAGACAAACTTATGTTATGCAAAGACCTTTCCATGACACTCAAAGATCCGGACAACGTTATGTTATGCAAAGACCTTTCCATGACACTCAAAGGGAACGTGATGGACTGGTTCAGCAGTCTACCTAAAGGATCCATTCACAATTCTTTCGGTCTATGGAAGGCCTTCAGGGAAAATTTCGTGGGTAATAAGGAGCTTAGGCGCGAGTGGGGCTCGATCATGGATATTTACCATAGGTGAGGTGAGTCACTTAATATTTATGTCAGACGCTTTGTTCATGATATGAGTTCTCTTCTAGATTTAGAGGAGAATATGGTCGTGGCCTCGCTCAAGCGAGGTCTCGATCGACGAGGGGAATTGTACGCCAACCTGATCAAATTCCCAATACAAGTGATGAGAGACCTTCTTGCCCGTGCATACACATTCATTAGGTTGGACGATTCTCGGAAGGGGGATTCACTTGACAGACACGCCTCTGAATCTAAGAGTGGGCTTCCCGAGCGAAAGAAGGTTGAGAAGCCCCCTCAATACTACGACAATCCGTCCAGCCGATTCACGCCACTGACCGAGTCCATATCGGTCGTGTACAATCGAACAAAGGAAAGGACGAAGTATCAAACTCCACAGGTAATGAGCGCCCCTGGTTTCAAGTGATCAAATTGATACTTATGTTCTTACCATAACGACAATGGACACCCAACTAACGAATGTTGGCAGCTTCGCGAGGAGATCCAACGGCTCATAGACAATGGTGAGTTAGTACAATTCATTAAGCAACATGATCGACATCAACAGCCTGATCGGCGGGATAAAGCGCGCCCTGCTATCAAAGAGAAGCCAGGAAATGATGAGCAAGTTGGCGCGAGCAAGAAACAGAGGCTACTTATTATTACAAGGGGACACTCCATTGTAATCAACAATGATGTCATGTTGTCACCCACTCATATGATTAGGGAAGGATATGAGGTTGCCAACAATGTCATTTTTGCACTACAGGATAGTAGCCCATCCTTTTTCACCATCATCGAGGGAAACTCAGTGGTCTCGTAAGGAACGACGTCCGATAAAATGGCACAAACTGATTTTGATTTGTACAAAATCAATGTCACGTCCTACCGAAATTATCAAGACCTTGTGGCAGATTTAACATTCAACGACAACGACCTAAGGGGTGTTATCACGCCCCACGAAGATGCGTTAATAATACACATGGACATTGGAGGCGTTATGGTCACCTGAGTACTGGTAGATGGAGACAGCTCGGCCAACATCATTTTCAAAGAGAGTTATGATCGGATGCAGAAGGTCCCACCGTATAAGCCCACTCAATGAACCTTGGTTGGGTATGAAGGCAAGATATCTCAGTACGTGGGAGAAGTGGAGTTTACGGTTAATTTCGGCTATGGAGTCACTAAGCGTGTGCTAAAAATGATGTTTATGATCTCGGATGCGCCCAACCCGTACCACGCGATAATTGGTCGGCCTTGGTTGCACATAATAGAGGCGACCCCATGTACCTTTAGACAATGTGTAAAGTACCCAGTGGGGAGTATGGTCAGTATTATTCAAGGGAGACAACACAGAACGAGGACATGCTACGGAGTAATCGTTGACCCCACCAAACCACAAAGCAGCCCAAATAAATCCTTTTGGAGTCGGTAGAGGAGATAATAGTAGAGGGGCACACGCTACGCTTGGTTAATAAGTTAACCTGTATTTTCAAAAACTCTTTGATTCAGTTATTAGCAAAAACAATTGGATGTATATGTGTGGGAGGCAAGCAACGTTTCAAGTGTTGGCCCTTTGGTTATCTGTCATGAGTTGGCAATCGACTCCCACGCTAAACCGTTGCGACAAAAGCGGCAATTGTTTTTCACTGAGGAGCAGGAAGCTATACTGGTCGAGGCAACCAAGTTATCTTGGTTATGATACATCAGTCGGGTGAGGTATTCATAATAGGTGATAAATCTAGTCCTAGTTAAGAAAAAAGGAGGGCAATGGCGCATGTGCGTCGACTTTACCGACCTCAACCAAGCATGCCCCAAGGATGTTTTTCCGCTGCCTCACATCGACTAGCTCGTCGATTCCGAATTAGGATGCGAATTCCTATAATTCATGGGTTCATATTCGGGGTACAATTAAATACACCTCAACCCGTCCGACGAGGAGCACACTTCCTTTGAAACTGAGCGCACCTATATTGTTACACGGTAATGCCGTTCGGATTCAAGAACGTTGGGTCCACATACCAACGTTTAATTAACCATATTTTTAATGACCATTTGGGGAAGTACATGAAGGCGTATATTGACAACATGATTGTGAAAAATGCACACAAAGGAACATTAATTACAGGTCTCTAAATTGTGTTCGACTTACTCCGCAAGTTCAATTTAAAAATCAATCTGATTAAGTGCTCTTTTGGAGTAAGTAGTGGTAAATTTCTTGGTTATGTGGTCAGCCAAAGAAGTATTGAGGCCGACCTCGTCCAGCTCAACGCAATTATACAAATGGCGCTACCACGAATAGTTAAGGAAGTGCAATGCCTTATGGGCCGGCTCACCGCATTATCACGCTTCATCTCTCAAGCCTCGGATAAAAGTTACCCATACGGGGAGCGAAGAAGTTCGACTGGATGGAGCAATATGACAAGGCATTCAATAAGTTGAAACATTACCTTACCTCGTTAGAGATCTTATACGCACCTTTAACCGGCGAACCATTACTCCTATATTTTTCATTTTCTCTCTTTTTGGTTAGTGCAGTTCTCGTGCGTGAACCAAACGGAATACAACGACCTATTTACTACTCGAGCAAAACACTGGTCGATGCTGCAACAAGGTACCTTAACCTCGAAATACTCGTGTTGGGATTGGTCACGACCGCTCGAAAAATGCGCCCTTACTTTCAAGGACATACCATTTACATGCGAACAGCTTTCCCTCTTAAAGCTATGCTACAAAAACCTGACGTGTCAGGTCGATTAACTAAGTGGAGCATCAAACTTGGAGAATATGACATACAGTTTGAGACGCGCACTGCTATAAAGGGACAAGTCATATCGGATTTCCTAGCTGAATTCTCCTCTTCCATAATAATATTTCCTCTTGAAGAGGATGATGACGATACCGAGCATGTCGAATGGATAGTTGAAGATGATGGGACCTCTAGAACGTCTGATGGTGGTGCAGGGGTCGTACTTTGCTTACCTACGGATGAGGAAATCAAGCAGGCTATTAAATTTAATTTCCTAGTTACGAACAACATAGCAGAATACAAGACAGTTTTTTGTGGCATGAAATTGGCTCTTATATGTGGAGATCAAATACTAAGCGTTCCTCCGGACTCGCAGTTAGTAGTCAACTAGGCCAAGGGCACGTCTGATGCCAAAAAAGAGGGAATACAGAGCTATTTAAATATACCAAAAAAGAGTGTGAGTCAAAGTTTGTAAATGTATCATATGAGCAAGTCCATCGGATGTAAAATTTTGTTGCAGAAGCGCTCGTAAAGAATGCAGCCTTAGGGGATAATTCATTGGTCATCACTTAGCAACTACCAACAACAGAACTCATCAACAGGAACGAAATTATCCATGCAATTGACAACTCCAACGATTGGAGGTAACCTTACCTACTCTATCTGAGCTCTGCCATTTTGCCAACTAATAAGAACGTCCCTCAAGCTTTACAACAAATGGCGGTCAAATATTGTATCTTAGACAATATTTTGTACATAAAAAATGTTACTCGTCCTTTGCTATGTTGCTTTGACCGATCAGAAGCCACCTTAGTGTTGCACGACTTACACGCAGAAGAAGCTGGAGCACACTGTGGGTATCGAACCCCCATTCAATATTTCCTGTTGGCCGGGTATTATTGGCCAGAGTTGGCAACCAATGCGGAACGATTGGTCCAAAAATTTCATCAATGTTAGCAGTTTGCCAACAGAAAATGGCCCGATAAATTACCGAAAGTCCTTTGGGCATACCGAACTACTCCTCGAACTGCAACTGAAGACACCTCCTTTGATCTCGTTTATAGAAGCGAAACAATATTTCCAGCAGAAATAATTGTATCAAGTCATCGTATCGCAAGTTATAAGGAAGAACCTAATTTGATGAGTCGTGCATATAACATTGACCTTATCGAAGAGCATCACGACCAAGCACGCATTCGAGCAGAACATTATAGAAGCTTGATATGGGGACGGTTTAACATTCGGTTGAAGCCACGCAGTTTCCAGGTCGGCAACATGGTAATGAAGAAGATATTTCAAGGATCAGGTGATAGAGCAGCTCGAATATTAGGTCCTAACTAGGACGAACCTTACACCATTCTTAAGGCCATAGTGGAGCTTATCGGTTAGCAGACGCAGAGGGTTGCGCCCTGAAGAACCCATGGAATGTAAATCATTTAAATTTGTATCGCCAATATTTGTAATTATGAGGATGCGCTCTTTTCCCCCTAATGGCGCGGAAGGGTTTTTTTTAATGAGGCATCCAAACTATTATTCATCTTATTAATATATTTTATCGTTTTTGTTATTCCATGTGTTTATTAAATTTTCTCCATCCTTATAATAGCGATCGGGTCAATGACCACGCCTACGAGCTACACAATGGACCATACTGAGTCCAGACCAAGTGTCTATAAGCATGACTGGGCTAATTGGACACGCCTACGGGCTATGTAAAGGCCACACTGAGCCTGATACCTTGCATATGGTATATAAGCAAACTGGTTATAAACCAAGTCTATAGCAGACCATGCAATATGGTTTTATAACCTTGATGCGCTAAAATGATAAGCCAATTCCTAAGCTACGCAATGAGCCCTATTGAGCTCGACCTTGTAAAGATTAGCTCAAATAATTAAGGTAATTAATAAACATATGTGCAAATAACACAAAGGAAGTCACATAACAATAATTCTGAACATCATACGTCCATTCAATACAAAACTGCTATATGTATAACATGTCATACCAAATCATAAAATTGTATCGAAAGGCAATCAAGGAAAACATACATATTTGGGTCTACAAATTAAGGTTCACAAAACAAGAATATTTACTGGAGTTAATAATTCAAGAGCCGGTTGCAGTAGGTGGATTGCCAAGAATGGTCTCGGCAAGAACCGCATTGGTCGGTTGTGTCCGAGGCCCCTCAGCTTCTACCACTGACGTTATACTAGCTCATTGTTCCACAACTGGATCAGTGTTTAAAGGGCTAACCGTGCTTGGAGGGGCGGGCACTGTTACCAGATGACTCAACGATCCCAGATTCAGCCATGGGTTCAACGACAACAGCTCTGCCACAGTCTCCCTCTGGTTCTTTGCCATCATATCCATACCAACCCCCATCACTTGTGTTTCTCTCTTAGTCTTCAGGTCTCCATTCTCCAGCATCAGTACAACCAGACGCTCAGCTTGATCTTTGACTCTTTGCATTTGGGCCATGTTCTGTGCGAGCAGAGCGGCACTTTGTGACATTAGATCGTTATTCTTTTTTATCAGCTCATTATTCTGGGCCAGAATAGTAGAGTTACCAGACGACAGTTCCTTACATATGTCTTCGCTCGCTGCCAATGAACCTTTCAAAGAAGCAATTTCCACCCGAAGTCCCTCACTCACTTCATTCGCTTTGTCATTTGATGCCTTGGAAGATCCATAGGAATTATTAAACCGAAAGAGCTCGACAATCAAACTGTTAGCCGAGCCAAACAACATAGGCTCCGGTTTCCACTTCTCCATAACCTCTAAGTCAGAATTGGACATCCGACAATAATTCTTTGTCTCCAATTGTTCAATATGTTTATTAATGTCATCCTCTAAATCCATATCTTTTGACTGGGAAATAACAAACAGTTTTTTGTCAAAGTCTGGTTGTAAAATTTTGTGTAATTGTGTTGCGAAAATATAATTTTAGATGTGATAAAAGATGTTTGCAAAATTACGTGTTTACATGTTGCAGAATTACAAGTAAAATGGTTGCATAAATATTTTTTTAGGTGCGACAAAAGAATGAAGTTACATATTGATATTGATTCTTCACATTGTCGACTTCTTTATGAAGATTCTTTATTTTTTTCCGCGAGCTAAATTATATTTGGAATTCCTGATGTGAAGAATACTTATTCTTATAAAAGATATTACGTTACAAAGTTAAAATACATGTAAATTAATATTGAAACTATTGTTACTTAGTTGCCGAAATACGTGCAAAATGGTTTCGAAAACAATAGATTAGGTGTGAAAATCATTACAAGATGAATTCGGAAACTACTGTAATTTGGTCGTGGATTGCGAAAGAAATGAAAAAAATCAACTTTAATCTCTAAACCGATACACAAGTAATTACTTGGTTACAAATTATTACTTTTGGCTGCGTAATGAATCATCAAAATAATACATGAATAGTTTTTAGTTCATGCATGTATGAACACATTTTATGATAATAACCTGATTTAGTAGATGCTTTATATTGAAATCCTTCGGTTCAACTGATTTTACTTATAGGAATTTGTAATTTAAAAGATTGGAAAATGCGATTTCAAAAAATACGAATTTAAAAAAAAAAAAAAAACATGAATTTTGTGTATTTTATATCCACGTTATATTATTATTATATTATTAGAAAATTTTCTGTTACTGCTGGTTTTTAACTTATTTAAAATTTTGAATAGTTGCTAATAATTTAAATTCTACCTCCTATATAGTTACGAATAGCTCTCGTGTTAAAAAAAACTGCATAAAAAACGAGTCACCAAACTAGTCCATTACCCTTTCTAAAGGCATGACAAAACTGAAAGATGTAATGGGTTTAATCTATATTTCTCCGCTGTCGTCCTCGGCTGTGGACGACGAAGAAGATGCTATACAAAAAACTGAAACTTTCAACGTCTTACATATATATTTATTTATATATATAATCTCAAACGCCTTAATATATACTCCGTTAACTATTTTATGTATTTCTTTGACTTTCCGCTATCCAGTCCCGAATGAGTAGATAGATAGATAGGAAATGTCGAGAACACTTGAAGATTTCAGACCAATTTTTCTTTATTCGAATGTGGAGGACGCTTTGAAATAGATTGATGTGTCTGGTTATGGTTAGCTACGATTTGATATGGAGTGGCCATGATAGAGATATCTCTAGGTCTAGGCCTAGCTATAGTAACAATACTAGTAATAATAGTCTAATAGATAAGGCAGAAGAAACCATATTTTGCTTGGTTCTGCCTAACAAGACAAGAAGAAATCCCATGCACTTTTACTTTCAAGTTTCAACAAACAACTACCTAAACCCAAAAAAACGTGGATTGACTCTTGTGTACCCAAGATAAGTTTCGTATAATAATCGGTGATATTCACGTAGATTACGAACCTTTCTAAAGCTCTATTGGACTAAGATAAAATGAGGACAAAATTTTAAATGGTTTTCAACTTGTAGGAGGCAACATAAAGTATCATATGTTTTTTTCGGTTAACGTGAGCCACATATATCTAGAAGTGGTCTCACTTTGGAAATTCGTAACCAAAAGTTAAATATTTCATTTTCACTTTATGAAGTTGCTTTAATTAGATGATAAGTTTATTGAGTTTCGGATTTTTTTAAATTCAATTTACAACTTTTTAAAATGATTTTGATGGAATTTTTAAAATATTTTTGTTATTTATAATTTATTTAATATTTTTTTAAAACCAAACAAAATTCCAAAACTGCCCAACAAAATCACTACGAATTTACGAAATCCATACACACACTAATAGGAGAGTATATGATGTAAACCACCCGGCCAACAGCTACGTAGTTGTTTTAGATAGGTGTAGATGATTTTATTACATACTCGAGTATTGTATTTGGTCGTCGTGGATATTCAAATCGAACTATTGACGACCCGAACAATTGTCAAGAATGTGACATAATCACGAAGTTCAGGTCCGAAATTTCAACTTTTAGGGACTCAATATCCTATTTTACTGTGTTTTGCAGTTTGAGAATAATTTACATAAAAGATATAAGTAATTGAATGATGGAAAATATTCTTTTCAAAAACTATAAATTCTACGTGTCTGAATCTTCCATTGTTTCAAGCGACTTTCCGATGAAATGTTCATCACCTAAATATTGTAAGTTTTGTGTTTCCGAGTATTTTATAATATAACGAATGGTCAAAATGTTATGTATCCATTTGTAAATTGGATTGCATATGATGACATGCACTTGTCCTAATTGATCGTTCTAGAAATCTTTGCATGAGGTTTTTGAGTATAATATTGTTTAAAGGACTAAACGTGTTATTCTGATTATTTAACCAATGTTTTAGAGAGAGACAAACTTATTTTTAAAGAGAGAAAGTAAAAGTAATAATTGATCAATCATTAATCAATCACCAATTTCTAAGAAATGGGTGGTGCTAGTACAAATAGTAGGTCCCACATGTCTAACAATTTACTAATTGTGGTCTTATCCTCAAATCTATTGTTTGTTATAAATTGGTCATTTTCCATTAAATAATTATCAATTTCTCATAAGAAACCTTCTTTGTTAATAAAACAACCCTAACTTTCTTAGATATTTAATCTTCCCTTATCAGTAACCCTCTAGTCCTTGTGAAAATGTTTAACAAAGACTGCCGTATAACTACTCTTAACGTCGTCGGATTTTGCTCATTGCTTGCTCGTCAGATTTTAGCTACCCAAACAGCCAGAACGAATCTATCCTTAGAATTTTTTTTATTGCTGAGAGATCTTCCCCGGATCTTTGAAATCCTTTTATGTCCCTTGAATTCTAAGATGAATTAATTTCCCTCGAATTTTAACTGAAAACTTTCGATGTCCATACCAAATGTTTCTCAATTTTTTACACTTGTGACGTTACAGATTTTTCTGACACCATCAATGAAAACTCCTCTCTCTTGCCAAATGTCGATTAAAAAATCCTTGGCGTGCTTTTATTTTTTACACGATCTAGCCTAGAGGAGACGTGACACTTCCCTAGACACTCATTAGTCTTATTTTAGATAGTTAACCCCTAGGAAAATAACTCATTAGCTCATTGAGCTTCATGGTTTTTAGGCTCATTCTTCGCCTATAAATATCTTTAGCTCATCACAAATCCTCTCAACACTTTTAGAGAGAGAAAAATCTGAAAAAATTAATCTAGAGAGAGAAAATAGTTTATGCCAAAACTTTCTCATATACCTGAGTGGTTAACTACTAGCCAGAAATTCGAAGAAAGAAAAGCTGTTGGTTTGTACGTCGCACCTGAGCCCCAGCCCTTGGAAGTTTTCAACTACGGTACTTGGCCTCTCACAGAAAACTCAACTGTTATTATACCCTCGAATATCTGCTCTCAGCCACCTAGTCATTCTTGTTTACCTATTTACAAGAGTGACTCCAAAATTATGGGAAACGATAAATACTCAAAGGGATTTTCTTCGAAGAGAACAAAGCACCATAAAGACAACAAACACAAGCATTTCAAAAGCTCTAAAGAATCCCTGTCAGAAATTCCTTTGACATCATCTGTCACACCTCAACAAACCCCAAGGCCAACACCTGAAATACCCCCACAAAAACTAATAAGATTCGATATCACTCGGATGGCAAAGCAACCTCTTGAGACCATTCTAGAAATCAACTTCCCAAGAGAGGAGGAGAAATAAACTCTCATTACCGAGGGAAATCTAACTGTTACTTCTTCTTCGATCTCTGAAGAGAAGACTACTACTGAGAATCTTCCTAAAGACGCATCCCATTCTGTTGTTCCTCAAACCGTTAAGGAAAATATTACTATTGTGGGTCTTCTCGAAAATACATCTAAGGCTGTAGGCTCTTTAATTGGGGATAATAACCCTTCTCTAAAGAAAAAGAATAAATCGAAAGAAAATATCCCATTGAACCTGGAAATTGATGCCTTAGTGGGAAAGAATCTCAAAGACGTCAAAAACAGGAATCTACTGGCTTTACATAAAATCCAATACAAGTACTTCGATCCGTCCGAGGAAGAATTATTAAGACTCTGATGGGGGATTGTTTCATCAATCTCCATTTGCTTCCCCACCATCGGAGAAACTTTACTATCACTTAAGGACAATCAACTGATAGTATATACTAAGATAATGAATTGGGGACTCCGCTATCCGCTGGACCCCTTCTTCGTAGATCATTTTTCCAAGATTGACCTATATCCTACCCAGGCCGGTCCTAATATGTGGTTCACCCTTAGGGCCTGTATCATGGCCTCAAGGATTTCAGGGATCTTTTTTTCCTTAGAGAAATTGATCGGCCCTTTTGGCTTGTCGAAAAATCCATATTTTCCCTTCGACTCTCCTACCTTCGGACATGATCAGAATGTAGTTAAAAATCTGATTGAAGGGGATAAGAAGTGGAAACAACGCTTCCTCCTTTTCTTGGGGTTTGGGAGACAGGATATGAGGCCAATACCAGTAACCCTCACAAACTCACACTTATATAGACGAATAAAGGTATGGCGTTCTTTCAATTTTACTTCAAAAGAATTCTTTGTTTTTCTTTACTAGTTCTTATACATATAAACAACCATGGGTGGTATATCCAAGTCTTATGTTGACTTTTTCCCTCAAGCAAAAGACGTTTTTTCTAAATTGAGTCTGTGGGCTAAGACTATTTGGCTTAATAAATTTCGACTTTGCTTTACCCCCACGAATCTCGCTAAAGGCAGACTATGGAGGTTTAATCCATCAGAAAGGCTATCACTAGAGGAACTCATGGTTCTCCCCTCGCAATAAGACGTGCTATATAGATTATAAAAGAAATACGTGATCCTTTTTATTCTAACAAGAGAGAGGGCTAAAATTCATCTTGATGAGGAATCAAATATCCCTTCAGAAATGAAAGAGGCTTTTGAGAAAGTAGAAAAAGAAAATGGCACAATTAAGAGCTCAAAGACAAAGCAGGAAATGTTGATAAACTCCAAAAGAATTATACCCCCTCAAAGAAGAAGCTTACCATTCATACTTCTCCTAAGAAGAAGGACCAAAGAAAATTGAAGGCTATCTCTGAGGATATCATAGAAGCTTCTGGTGACATTGGCTCCTTGGAAACTGAAAAAAAAAATAATGAAGTCAACACTTCCCCTGAAAAAGTGACCCTTGGGCCTAAACTTAATCCACTTCCACTGGCTAACGGAAATTCTCAAGAACTTCAAGAAAGTATTCAATCGGATAACTCATCATCACTGAATAATTTAGATAAGGGATCCCCATCCAGCTCTTTCGAAATTCCTTTGGAACATGAGTTATCTTTTCGTCTTCGAAGACTTCTTCATTCCTCTGTCTCCATTGGGAAACATATGCAATATCTCAAGGATCAGAAGAGCCACTAAAAATCTGAACTCTCCAAGGTTAAATTAGAACTCGAAGGGCTCAAACAACAACATTCAACCCTTGAACAACAAGCTGATGCGATCTTAGAAAAATGCGTTGCATCTGAGCATTATGTCACGCTCCTCATAATTGTTTTTAAGATGAGAAATATCTTTACACAAAACAAAATGATGTTAAAGAAAATTGCATTGTAGCTTACAAGGACTCAAACAGCTTTGCCACAGATGGTTTCAATAAGTGCTTCCAAGATTTTAAGAACGTTAGGTGTGCAATGATTCAAGAAATTCATGAATGCTATACTGATCTTAACTTGGGAAGTTTTGGGGAATATGTCCCTGCTAAAATTTTGTCCTACTTGGATATTACTGATTAAAAGCGAAGAGTCAGAGTCCAAAGGTAGTGATTCGTCTGAATCTTCAGAGTAAAGAAGATCATTGAAGTCCTCTTAAATTTCAAGGCATTTTTTTTTGTAAAAGTCCTCTTACGTTTCAAAGCATTTTGTAAAAGTCCTCTTGAAATTTGAGGCATTTTTGTAAACGTTTTCTTAATTCATGTGATGTTAAATATTTTTTATGCTTTCACAATGCTTCGAATAATTCAGACCAACTTTGTTGGAAAACCTTATAGGTCCAAATTTTTTAATAATTCGAGGCATTTTAATACTTTGAAAACCTTTCAAAGTGTGTTGACAAGTTAAATTCGAGGGATGCAACTGTTAGGTTTGTAATGATTCAAGAAATTCATGAACACTATCCTGATCTTAACTTGGGAAGTTTTTGGGAATATGTCCCTGCTAAAATTTTGTCCAACTGGGATATTACTGAGTGAAAGCGAAGAGTCAGAGTCCAAAGATAGTGATTCATCTGAATCTTCAGAGTAAAGAAGATCATAGAAGTCCTCTTAAATTTCAAGGCATTTTTTTGTAAAAGTCCTTTTGAACTTCGAGGCATTTTGTAAAAGTCTTCTTAATTCATGTAATGTTAAAAACAATTTATGCTTTCACAATGCTTCGAATAATTCAGACTAACTTTGTTGGAAAACCTTATAGGTCCAATTTTTTTAATAATTCGAGGCATTTTAATACTTTGAAAACCTTTCAAAGTGTGCTGACAATTTAAATTCGAGGGATGCAACTATTAGGTTTGCAATGATTCAAGAAATTCATGAACGCTATCCTGATCTTAACTTGGGAAGTTTTTGGGAACATGTCATTGCTAAACTTTCGTCCTACTGGGATATTACTGAGTGAAAGCGAAGATTCAGAGTCCAAAGATAGTGATTCATCTGAATCTTCAGAGTAAATAAGATCATAGAAGTCCTCTTAAATTTCAAGGAATTTTTTTGTAAAAGTCCTCTTAAGTTTCAAGGCATTTTGTCAAAGTCCTCTTGAACTTCGAGGAATTTTTGTAAACGTTTTCTTAATTCATGTAATGTTAAATTTTGTTTATGCTTTCACAATGCTTCGAATAATTCAGGCCAACTTTGTTGGAAAACCTTATGGGTCCAAATTTTTTAATAATTCGAGGCATTTTAATACTTTGAAAATCTTTCAAAGTGTGTTGACAAGTTAAATTCGAGGGATGCAACTGTTAGGTTTGCAATGATTCAAGAAATTCATGAACACTATCCTGATCTTAACTTGGAAAGTTTTTGGGAATATGTCCCTACTAAATTTTGTCCTACTTGGATATTACTTAGTGAAAGCGAAGAGTCAGAGTCCAAAGATAGTGATTCATCTGAATCTTCAGAGTAAAGAAGATCGTAGAAGTCCTCTTAACTTTCAAGGCATTTTTTTTGTAAAAGTCCTCTTACGTTTCAAAGCATTTTGTAAAAGTCCTCTTGAACTTCGAGGCAATTTTGTAAACGTTTTCTTAATTCATGTAATGTTAAATTTTTCTTATGCTTTCACAATGCTTCGAATAATTCAGAGCATGGAAAATCATATAAGTCTAAAATTTTAATAGTTGAAACTCAACTTTCATCAGGAAATGTAATAGTTGTAGACCAACTTTCGTTGGAAGACCTCTTAGGCCTAAAATTTAATAGATGTAGACCTACTTTCGTTGGAAGACCTTTTAGGCCCAAAATTTAATAGTTGTAGACCAACTTTCGTTGGAAGACCTCTTAGGCCCAAAATTTAATAGTTGTAGACCAACTTTTGTTAGAAGACCTTTTAGGCCTAAAATTTAATAGTTGTAGACTAATTTTCGTTGGAATACCCTAAAGGCAAAAACTTGTATATGTATAAATCGGCTAAAACGATACCTCATTAAAACCTTCCTATGCATACCAGGGTAGGAAAGAGTGTGCCACCGATGCTTTATACAAAAAATATTTATTTATTTTTACATTCATTCTAAACACAATTTAAGATGCTCTATATTTCAAGGGTGCTTAAGATTTCTTCCTTTTTTATCGTTAATCTGATACGATCCAGGTTTCAGCTTCTCTGTTATTTCATACGAGCCTTCCCTTCGTTTTACTTTGGATGCATACCTGCTTCTCATCAACGTTTGATAATGTAACGATTTAATTTGTGCTCGCCTTCTTTTTCTTCAACCATATCCAACTACATTGCTCTGCTTATGTCATTAGGGTCCTTAGAATATGTCATGACATGATAGGATGGAAAAAATGCTTCGGATAGTACTACAACATCCATCTCATATACTAATGCAAATGGATATTTTGACGTTGTTGTTCGAGGAGTTGTACGATATGCCCAAAGAACTTCTTGTAAATAATCAGGCCCCTTTCCTGTATTTCCTTCCATTGTTTTCTTCAACCTATCAAGAATTGTTCGATCAGTAACTTCTAATTTCCCATTCATTTGTGGGTCAAAATGAGCTTAAAAACATTGTTGTATCCTTCGAGAATTACAAAAGTTCTTCAAATATTTGTTATCAAATTGAGGCCCATTATCTGTAGTGATTTTTATTGGGACCCCAAAATGACAACAAATATTTGAAGTAATAAATTTGATTACATCTTTGGCTTTTGTCCCTGCTAATGGTTCTGCCTCCACCCATTTAGAAAAGTAATCTACTGCCACAATTATCGTCCGTCGCCCCCGAAAGCCATTAGAAGATGACCCGCAAGATCAATACCCCATCAGTCAAATGGCAATGCCTCTAATATACACTCGAGGGGAACTCTCTTCCTATGAATTATATTAGCAAACTTTTGACATGAATCACATTTTTTAACCAACTATATTGAATCGGACGATATCGTGGGCAAGTAATATCCTGCCAAAAATACTCTCTAGATCAATGATTTATACACACAATGTGCAGATCCTTCTCCATCAAGAAGCTTTGATAATATCATTTGTGATTCATTTTTACCCAAACATCAGAGCAAAAGTATACTAAAATATTTCTTATACAAGACGGCCCCACGTATGATATACCCATTAGATTTGAAACACACTTTTTTAGATAATGACTTGTCAATTGGTAACTCGTCACTCTCTAAAAACTTGATTATGTCTTGCCTCCAATCTTTATTTTCACAATTGGATACTTGACTGTCTTCATCAATAATCCAAATTATTTGCTCTGAACATTTAATAACTGATGGATTTTCCAACGTAATAATCCACGAGTATTTCTCAGAATATGAAACAGTGGCCAAAGAATATGCCAAAAAAATCTTATCTTTAAACATGTTCGTAGCTTATTTTTTTCAAAGCTTAAAGATAGGTCTTTCATCGCTTTCAAATACTTTACTAGATGATGCTTTCGAGCCTCGGATTGTCTCGATCCATGATTAATGAGAAGTTGTGAATCACTGATTAACTTAAAAAATTTAGCCCCACAAATTTGTGCAAGCCTTAACCCTGATAAAGTTGTTTCATATTCTGCTTCATTATTTGTTGTTTTGAACCCACATTGAAAAGCCTGAAACATTGTTATTCCTTCCGTTCAAATTATCCATTCACACTCGAAATTATCCTTATCAACATACATATCCGACCGCTCAAAATAAAACTCCACTAAAAAATCTGCCAGGGGTTGAGTTTTAACTGCATTTCTTGGTTGAAATTCAATATCAAAATCCCATAACTCAACCGGCCATTTAGTCATTCTCCCCAAAAAATCAGGTCTTTGAAGCATGGTTATTAATAAGAAAGGCGTTCGTACAATAATAGAATGAGCTTGGATATATGGCCTCATTTTTCAAGCAGCAATTACTAACACAAGAGCTAACTTTTCCAACTTCAGATATCATTTTTCTGCATCTAATAAGCTTTTACTAATGTAATACAATGGCTTTGGGACATTATTTTTTTCTCGAACTAGCACTGCACTTATAGTATAATCTGAGACAAGCTATGTAAACAAACAATATCTCTCATGGAAAAGGTTTAGTAAGAATTTTCGGGGAAGAAATGTACTCTTAAATCTGGTGGAAGGCCTCCGAACATTCTTTTGTCCATTAAAACAATTTGCATGTCTTAAAACTTGAAAAAAATGAGTGCATTTGTCCGAAGAGCGAGATATAAATCTGTTTAGTGTTGCCAACCTTCCCGTTAATATTTGAACTTTTAAAATATTTTGAGGAGGAGTCATATATGTAAGGGCTTTTAACTGTACTGGGTCAGCTTCTATCCCTTTTCTCGCTTATTATATCTCCAAGGAACTTTCCTGATCGGACCCTAAATTTGCACTTCTCCGGATTTAATTTTAAATCCTTCGAATTTTCATTCTTCGAATTTTTAACCAACATATCATCGATATACACTTCAATGTTTCTTCCAATTTGCGACTCGAAGGTCTTGTTCACTAGACGTTGATAAGTTGCCCCTGCATTTTTCAACCCAAAATGTATTACTTTATAATGGTGCAAACCCCTTCCAGTGATAAACGAAGTGTTCTAATCATCCCTCAGATTCATCTTGATCTGATTATACCCTGCATAAGCATATATGAAAGAAATCAGCCGGTTTCTCGATGTTGAATCTACCAGTTGATCAATCTGTGAGATTGGAAAAGGATCTTTTGGGCAAGCTCTATTCAAATCTATGAAGTTTACACACATACGCCATGTTTCGTTCTTCTTTTTTACCAAAATCGGATTTGCAGCCCATAATGGATAGCAAGACTCTCGAATGTGTCCAACTCTAGTTAAACGTTCTACCTCTGCTATTATTGCCTCATATTATTCATAAGATAAAGGTCTCATTTTATGAATTATTGGTCTTACATTGTTCTTGATTGACAACGTATGAAAAATAACTTCCGAGGAAACACCAATTACCTATTCACAACACCGATCAGACATATCCAATTTTGAGGATAAAGATTCAATCAACCTTTGTTTTAAATCTGGAGACAACTTTGTTCCAATATTTAATACTTTAGCTCCTGGATATATATGATCTTCATAATCTTTGTTAGGAACCAACATATTGGGGGACTCCCTTGGATTATCAAAATGGGTTGGTTTTGAGGAAGTCCCCGCTAGCTGTTATGCTTTTTCTGACTCATTCCCTCGAATTTTCTTGGAAGATAAAGAAATTCGATAACATTCTCTAGCCATTTTTGGCTACTTCTAATTGTTCCAATATTATCCCCACGACATACTTTAGACATTGATGTACTGTGGAAATAACAACATTCATCTTTGACAACCACGAACTCCTAAAAATAACATTGTAAGATGTAGGTGTATCTACGATGATAAATAGAATTTCAACCTCTTTTCTGAAAGGTCCTTGGCTTAACTCAACCACACTTTCAAATTCTTCAACCAGTTCAGTAGTCACCCCTGTAAACCCTACAATAGTTCTATCAGATCGTCGGATAACAAACGGATCGACAATTTTCTTACAAGTGGACATAAACAAAATATTGGCAGAACTTCTTGTGACAATTAGAGCCCTTTGTACATGATCACCAACTATCCCTGTTGCAATTACTACCACATATTCATGTGGGTCTACCATATTTTTTATAAAAAGGTTTTACAAAATACTTTTATTATCACGAAAAAATAGTGATCATTAAGACTACATGAAAAAGTTTAAAACAAATAAAATCTAACAAGAACATGATGAAGTGGAATCCTACTATACTCATAAAATAAAAAGAGAATTAGGCATATATGGTCTAGTTGACCAATGAGTAGGTTGTAGTGTCATGTATAAATATGTTGATATGTTTGAAATAAACATGTAATAATAAGACATGAAGTTAAGTTTGAATCATTAAATGAAGTGTCACTTATGCCAAACACTCGACAAACATCTTAACATTGATATTCTCATCTCATTGCTTGTTAAATATAAATAGTAGAGCTTTTATGATTTGAGGAAAATCATATCAAAGTGTTAAGCAAAATAATGAACGATTTCTTTATTAGTTGTTTTTTATCACTAATTAAACATATACATTTGACGCATATTGGTCTAGACATGAAAAGTTTATGTATATTTCTCGAGCTAACAATGAATCATATGAACAAATTGGTGCGTCGTTCAAGTTCCCACTTTACGATAACTTCACAAGAAGCATGTGAAAACACGATGAATGGTGAACTATCAAATATGGTAGAGAGCATATGAGGATTTTTTTTAAATAGAAAATTTATATATCTAGAGTTTTATCACAATAAATATTACATTATATGTGGCAAAATAGATACAATAATCATTTAATAAACTGATTGATTTATCTTAAATGATGTTATTAGCTAACTAATAAAACAGGTATTGCTTACTTGTCTATCATATACCGAACCATATTGTAATGAGGGGATGAACCATATTGTAATGAGGGTTCTAGCCTTACTTTGACGAGGGTTTGAGCCATAATTTAACAAATGGTCGAACAATTGCAACTAGTCTGTGGATGAGCTTACCTATTTGAACATTGCATTGTGTTGATTAATGTGTTTAAATTTTAACATTTTCCAAGTTAGACACTCTTCATACGACGTCCTCAAGTATTTACGACTAACAACAAACTGAACAGGGATAGATACCTTGCATGGTCGGTACCAAACGGTCATTCTTAAATATATCTAACAACTTAAAAGGTATTATATTATCAATTTTGCTACCTTGCAAAGTTGGATTCATTAAATCCAATAATCATATTGAATTGTGTTGGATTGAATCCGACCAAATAAAATTAACATATTCTAAATAACCATAAAATGCGATGACACCAGTGCGTCAACTATCCCATAAAATGTGGCCTGCAAACGTTCACACAGTTATAAGACACCTCTACTTGGTTAAGTACCAAGTTACTTTATACTTGGTCCTGACATCCACACCAATGCGCCAACTATCCCATACGTGGAGGTCCGGACCAACAAAAAAAATTTGTAGGCCATTTAATCATCTCAATCTTTTTGTACCATCCTTTTATTTGAGAAAAACGGTATAAAATTCACATATAAAAATATACAAAGATATCACCTAACAAGTTATGAACATAATTATTAACATAATAATGATATTGTGTGAAAGAACACTACCAAAAATATATCTTATCTCTTATAAACCAAAAAAACTATAAAATAAACAAACTACTATATATATATATATATATATATAAGCGAAATGATAAAATGAAAATAATTATTGGAGAGTAAACTTGGTTTTTTATTTGATCATCAATCACATCTCATTTATATTTAAATAATATACCATATACAAATAAATAAAATATCTCAATTAGTATGAGATATTTTAGAAGTGTATAACAAATCAAAATTCTTTCTAGTTCAAAACGGACAATAATGTTTTTGTTTTAAGTAAAAAAGTCATTTTTATTATTTGTTTGTTCACTATGGTATATTTTATTTTATTTATAAAAATACACAATTATTTATCACATAAATTTTATTTGTGCAGATCATCAAACTATTTATTGTATATGAATATGGTTGGTGTGAAAACCTATTAACAATAATATCCACGTTCAAATTTATAAATTAAATTTATTTAATAATATATATTTTAATTTTAAATATATTTTTTAAACAAGAGGATTCATTTTAATATTCACATCTAAAGTTAAAAATAAAATTAATTTATTAACATTACCAGTTTTGGTTTTTCAATATGTTTGTAAGATGAACCGATTTATTTTAAAAGGTTTCAACAAAACTACGATTAATTAGATTATATGATGATTCGATTTGTTTATAATAAATAAAATAACACCAAAAACATATTAACTAGTATTTTTTTACTCGATCACATTTCTTTTTCTTATAATTTTAGATAAAAAAAAATTTTAATTAATATTTTAATTAATATATTTTTTAAGAAATAGATATTTGTATTCTCTTGTTGAATTTTTGGTTTAAAGAAGACCCATTAGAAAATGGACTGAGGTTATATGTTTTTATTCTAACAGCTAAACCTGATACAAAAACATTTCATGAATTAGCCGTCAACTTTGATTTTGTTTCCCGGTGTTGAAGACATTCCTCAGAGTTTGATTCGTGAAATTAAAATTTTTTAGTTGTATTTCACCTTTCATAATATCTTTCTAGGATTCCTCATGATTCTGATTATCATGATCAGTTCTAATCCATCTTTGAAATATCTCAACTTTCAATCGGAACAAAGTTTAAAATCAGGTAGAGTTGCTAACTTTGATCTTTCTTTTATTTAGTCTTTATTTAGCTAAATATATAATTATAGATCTGTTGTTCATATCTGAATTCTTCATTTCTCTCATAGTAGTTAGTTGACTCAGAGAAGCAGAGTGATCTTAGTTAGCTTCCAGTCTTTAATTAGGCAATTGATATGATTTGCAAGAACAAAGTTTGTCAAATATTTCTACATACATAATGAGATTATTTATATGATGAGATAAATATAGATTTGAACTTGAAAATTAATCTATAAAATATATTTAGAACGGATCTCATGTTTTAATAAAGTTAGCTCTCAAATGGATCCTACTACGGTTTGTAGTTAGGTCTTGTTTAAATTTGCATTTATGCGTCCATTTGGCTAGCCAATCTACGGTTAAGATTTGCTCTATGTACATGTGTGATATTGTCATGCTAGTTGTAATTAATTTCCTGCAACAGTTAAGTAAAGATAACATAAACCATTACACATTATGATTTGAGAGCATTGTTATTAGAACACTTGAATCATACTCTAAATCTATATTGGAGAGTTTTAAAATAGAGCATAGTAAGAGTCCATCAAGTATGGTGTAACATTCAAGTAAAATTGAGGCATTTTTACCATAGACCTGCCAATAAATGATATTATATCACCATAAATGCCCCTAATAATTGATGCACCATTAGCTTCTCTAATTGATGTACATGAGCCATCTATGTTTAGCTTAAATCTTGGGCCATAAGAAGGCTTTAATTTACAATTATAGCATTTCTCTTCATATTTAGGTGATTGTACCAACCCAATTCATAGGCAGAGTTTGTATCTTTTGTCCGGTGATCGCTTTTGAGAAGGTTTGCAACATCCAACTTTATGATAGAGTCTTGGATTTGATGAATATGATGGAAGCATTAACTACTATTTATTTATATTTAAATTTATTCATGTGAGACCATACAGTCCAGTATATAATAATATGAAGTATAGTTTCGATATGTGTTTCTTTTGGAGCAAACCAGAACCAGGTTCTGATGATGTGTTGTAATGTCATGTGTCTAGCCAGCCTTAGGTTGAAAATGCAGCTATAGAATATTCATAACTCCTTTTAAATCCTTCAATGAACAAAAAGATGATATATTGTCTCACAATTTTCAATATGCTGCCATTTTGATGCAAAGTTTAGGTTTCTTAGCTGGAGAATAAAGTCAACTGATATTAAGTTTTTTAGAAGCCTCAAAGAAGGAAAGAACACTTATTTGAAGTGATGTTATTCCATATAGCTTTGAATATCTTAGATTATATTCCTTTTAGTTTGATTTTCTCATATGTAGCTTTGGTATTATAGTCCTCTTGTTGAGTCAGAATCCATTGAATTGAGTCTTTTTTATTGTCTTCTATTAAGAGGAGTTTAATCCTTTATATATCTGAAGACACGACACAACTTAAAAGTTTGAGGGTATTCCAGGTATCTGGATTCCATATTTTTTAACTTTCTTGGGTATACCAAGTTTTAGGGGCATCAGGGTTAGGAGATATAAGGGGATTAATGTTACACCATATGTTCAACCAAAACTCTAAGTCACATTTTCCTACCTTCTAGTAAATATACTCCTCAACAATATGCCTTACTTCCAATAATCTCTTCCAAATTTTTTATCTTTTGTATGTAGTGTGTACTTGCAAATTATGTTGAATTAAGTAGTATGTAGAGTGCATGAAAATAGACCATAGACTTTTCTTTTCTCTAAACTTATACCAAAGTTTACAGGAAGAAGTTACATGTAAGTCTTCTAAGCTTCCAATATTTAGGCCACCTTCACCATATGGTAGACAAATAGAGTACGAGTTGGTCTATGATATAGCCTTATGTTGATCATTTTTACCCCAACAAAATCTATTGAGTATGATAAGGGTGAGAATTTTCCAGGCTATAGGCCGGGTCGGTTAAATAAAAGGTTAATTTTGCCTCACGTAATTCTTCTAAAAATAAGTCCAAAAAATGTGTAACATTGAGGGTATTTTATGTGATAAGTATAAATTATGGTTATTATTAGTAATATAATGGAGGAAATAGCCTTAAATGGACAATAACTGTGGCCTAAAAATCCCACAATCACTACTATACAAAGGGACCCCTCCTTTATGGGGAAATGTGAACATTTATTAATTTATTCTTACTTTTGTCAACTTCTCTCTTTATTTTTCTTGTGTTTCTCTCTCTAGATAATCGACTAGTAAAAATATCTTAGACACATAACCTCCATCAGAAATATTTGGAACTATAAGAGTAATCTTTCAATTCTTGTAACAATAGTTTTATGAATGATAGAACTTTGAAGGTGATAAACTAGAATAACTAATAAGACTTATTGGATGAGGGTAAACTTGCCTCCAAATGAGAGAAGAGTACTGGCCTAATCCTGAATTTTAACTATTATGTTTGATACTAAGTCTTCAAAATATTTTTTTTTCAAAGATGAATGTCTATTCCTAGAATTTCATTGGAAAGCTTCCTTGTTTGAAATCCAATAGGAATTCTATATTGTATTCTTGCTTGAGTAACTCTGTTGGATGGAATGAATATTTTCTTATCTTTGTTGATGACCTAACCCAATATGTCTTCATACAATTGTAGAAAGTTGAGAATCTTGTTGAGGCTTGATGAAGATGCATTATTGAAGATGACAATATCATCAACAAAAGCTAGAGCGTGTATGTTAACATAACTAGAGGATTTATATATGATCTTACTACTATCTTAGTTGAGCTTTTTAAGACCTCTGATTATATATTATTCAAAAAGAATGAAAAGACTTGTATATATTGGGTTACCCTACTTGACTCTATTTGTAGATTTAAAATAGCATTTAGGTTCTTCATTTAGAATAACAGAGAACCAATTAAAAATTATTGATTCCTTATTCTACTAATGTATATATCTGAAAAACCAAAGGCATAAAGAATTTTGAAAATAAAGGGAAAATAAAGCTTATCAGAAGCTTTAGCCATGTCAATCTTAATGATCATGTTTCCACATCTGATCTTTTTATTGACGTCCTTCACCAGTTCATGAGTCAATCATATATTTTTGTAGATGTTTCTCCCGTGAATAAATCTATTTTGTTCAATAGAAATAAGTTTGGGTAATATGGTAGAGAGTATGCCATTTAGCAGCCTGGAGAATACCGTACACAAGTTGATAGGTCTATATTCATGCCAGGTTTTTGGAGATTTATTTTTAAGGATAATACATATTGATGTTTCATACACACCTTGAGAAGGAGAGTCGTCATTGAAGAAAGCTCTAATTGCAGAACAAATATCTTTTCCAGTAATGTTCCAGTATTGTTGAAAAAATGTTGGTGTTAAAAACATCAACTCTAGAGACACTTGAAGGATTTAATGCTTTGATAGAGGAATGTATTTCCTCATCATAAGAATGATTCGTGAACATAGAATTATCTTCGTAAGTAATTATCTTAATGATGATATTAGACAGATTTGGGATTTCTCTGTCAGGCTCATGGAGAAGATATTGAATTTTTTTTATAGCAGAGTTTCATATTTCTTGCCGATCTTCAATCAAGGTATTTCCATATTTTATTTTGAATATTTTGTTATTCTTTCTTTTTTTCTTTACATGATTATAAAAAACATTTTTATTATTGTCTCAATGTTTAATCCAATTTGTGCTACATTTTTGTTTCTATAATAGTTCTTCTATTGCAATGAGTTGAAGATGTTTTGCTTTTTCTTTTTCTAGCTTAAATTTGTCATCAGTGGATATGGATTCTTTATACAATTTTCAAGGAACTTTACTTCTTCCTCAAATTGTGCTATTGCATTGAATATATTAACAAATGTATACTTGTTCGACACTTTTAAATGATTCTTGAGTCTTTTTAGCTTGTGCAAGAACATTTAAATTGGAGAACCATACTTGTCTTCATTTCAACTGTTCTCAACCATACTTTAGAAATCTGGGTGAGTTAGCAACATGTTAAGGAACTTGAATGATTACTTGATTCTTTCCGAGAGGTTATAGATTAAGATACATAGTGGGATATGTTCAGAGCAGGTTTTGGCTATATGTTTCACATAAGTGTTTTCAAAATAAGATGATTGTGAATTATTGTAAACCACTATCTCAAGACGCTACCACTAATGAGAGTTTTTCTAAGTGAATTTGGACCCTGAGTAGCCAACATCAGTTAAATTACAATCGTTTAGAGAGTTGTAAAAATCATCCATACTTATCCCACATAGTGAAGAGCAGTATAACTTATCAAAAGGATTAGTGATGGCATTGAAATCACACATCATTATCCATTCTATTGTTGATTTACAATATTTATAAGGTTTCTCCAAAGTTCCATTCTTTGATCCATGTGATATTTTTCATATATTATAGAGAACAAAAAGTCTTTAACAAGAGAATTATGAGTAACCTAAACATGAAGTTCTAACCCTAGTTCTCCAGAGTTTGTATCTTAAAGTCAACTTTCCAGAATATTCATATATTTTTAGAGATATTTGCAATAATTGTTTTGTAGCCTACGATCTTTGAAACCTTAGGAAGGTGAGTGACATCAACCATTGGTTTATGGATTACAAGAAAATATATGTTTTTAGATATGATTATTGATTTTAATCTATACCTGGTGGATTTATTGTCGATTCATCTAACATTCCAGCATACAATTTTTGTCATTTGGATGATCCATTTTGGGGTCTAGCAAACTCATTGTATTAAGTAGCTTTGGAGTTGTTTTGGGTTCTAAAGATATTTGGTTTGACTTTTTTCACTTTCTGGTTTAAATGCTTCTTAAAATCCTGAATTTATTTTTTTTACAACTGAAGGGCAATATGGAAAGCTTCATATGGTTTTGATTGATGGAGAATTAAGAGAGTATTTGAGAGAAAATTGGTCTTTATGTTCTGTTAGTCTCGTGTGAGTTTCAATAGAATTTAGTGCTTCAGTTATCTCACTTTTTGGTATTACATGTATGCTTATATTATGGGTAAGATTGATGCTTTGTCTTGAGGCTATTTGTTCATTATTTGAAGAAGGTAATTTTTATGGTAGTTAGTGGCTTATTAGCACTTGAGTTATGCTATAGATTAGGTTGTACTTGGTGACCTTCATTTAGTGCTTTGTGTGTATGATTGTCTGGATTTTCGCTTGGTCATTCTTGAACTATAATAGACATGAGTTTTGGTTTCCAACAAGCTATATTTTCTAGTTGCTTAATACTTGGTATAATTTGTTCTTGTTGGTTGGTATCAACTTTAATAGTAACTGTTATGGCTTTTCAAAAATCTTGTTTCTTGTGTCCAATGTGATGAAAAATTAAGTAGTAGATGGTTCTTGTACCATAGGTAACCTTCTGCCTTAGACCATATGAGTTTCCAAAACCAACCAATATTTGAGTCATTAAGGTCTTAGATATGTCAAGCTCAATCCAAGCCTTACAACAGTTAAACATTGCCCTATTTCTTTGCGGAACCCAAACTGCTAGATGGTTTCCAAAAGACTTAGCTGATGAGAGAATAAATGACAAGAAAAGAGGATATTGGATCTTGGACTTGATGTGACTAAAGCACAAAATGTAGAGAGAGAAAGTAGAAAGAGAATATAATATTCAGATTGTCCCCCACCAAGAATAAATGGGCTCCCTTTTATAGTGGGGAAGGTGGGTCCCATTTATGTCCTTAGTGGTCTTACACTATTTCACTATCAGTCATTTACAAACTACTTTATTCACAAATAGTTTCCCAATAAATAATAAATACAATAAGGGGCATATTTTCTTTCTCTTGTTTACGATTAACTCATTTTCTATTAAGATCGACGAATTACTCCCTTATCAGTAGCCCCCCAGTCTTCAAGAGCGTCGGGAATGAAGAATCGTAAAATGAGTTGGTCCGAAAATGCCTCTGTCCCCAATGCCTCGGTACCGAAGGACCTACCAGCCTCGGTGTCGACTGCCCTGGGATTCCCCGATTGGCCGCTCTCTCCAATGATGGTTGCGAACCGCACCGATGCTAAAATCCTTATCATGGGTCTGTTACCTACCTTGATTGACAGATTCTTCATGGGCTCAAAAGGGTGAACAGGCTTTTTATATGAGAGAAACATGTATATGAAGCCCAACTAGTGTATACGTCAGAGCTAGTTGGTGTAGACCAACGACGCTAGCCTGAGAAAGGGCTACACGTGTCATCCGAGTATTCGCAGCGTGCTTGTTTGCACGTTTTTCCAAGAGGCCCTTCAACTTCCCGCTGCTTTTCGTCGTTTGGACTCCCCCATACGTGAAGCGGTTAAGTGAGGGTGCCTATAAATACCTCATAAGCAAAAATCACTCTTAGAGTAATTCTAGAGAGAGAAAGTGTTGTCCGGACCATTCTAGAGAGAGAAAGCAATTTTTATAAGAAATAGGTACCCGAAGCCAAAACCAAAAATTAAGAAGAAGAAAGAGCCTGTGTTTGGATTTGTCGATTGGGCTAGTATTGGTGACCGTACTGAAGAGTATCGAGCCGCGGGACTAATTTAAAGTTCTGATACAAAGCCTTTTACGCCCGTGCCGCTTCCCCACGACCCCGTCCTTCCTGATCCGATCCCTACCGAATCCTTTACTGTACCCTAACCGTCTGGCGCTCAAACCCCCGAAGCCATTGTCATTCCCTCAAGCAGCAGCTCTCCGCACTCCCCGGCTACTCAACTCAACCGCCTGACGCCTTTGTCGATGAATTCTTATACTGTTCTGAACCCTTTTCCACCTCGATGTCGAGGCAAAGCTAAATTTCTTCCCATGGGAGACTCAAACACTTCAACTTCGCCTGCGGGAGATAATTCTCCCGAATTAATCCATCTTACACCCGATATACAAGGGTACTGGACCGGCATTAATACTACGCCTACCCATTTGGGTCTTAACCAACGAGATCAGGACCGTCAAGAACTGGAGCCCGAGCGTGCTCGTCAACAGCGAAAAGAGTCGCAACTTGCCCGAACTGGAAGCAGTTTCGGTCTTGCAAATCCTCTTGTCCAACCGTCCGATCCTTCTGCGGCCAGCCCCCTTTAGACATGATGCAGTCCCGGTAGAAAATACCGAGGAGCCAGAAGCGGACGTTTTGGCGGTTGAGAAAGATATTTTCGATGTTGGCAACACTGCTGCTCCTCCCAAAAAGCCTCTTCCCGCGGAGATTGAGGCGGTCATAACAACATCCTACCACCGCTAGTTGCCCAGGGAAAACGTCATTTCCCTTTTTGAGGGCAAGTACCTTTACTTCTCTGCTGCGGAGCAGGAGGAGCTTCTGATCCGGTGGGGTATCCCAAAGTGCGTCACTGTCGGATTCCCCGTTCCTGGGGAGACACCCGTGCATGTTCGGTCACGGGTGATCTTTATTTTCACAGAGCTCTTCAATTGGGGCCTCAGGTTTCCCCTGGATCCTGAGATTACTCTGTATTTCAGGACCCTTAACATCTGCCCCTCTCAGTTAACGTCCAACGCATGGTATACGTTGATGTCATGCATAATGGCCTCACGCCTATCGGGTCGGGTCATGCCAATGGCTGAGTACATAGCCATGTCAGGGCTCTCGAAATCTCCCAAGTCCCCCTTCTTCTATTCTTCCTTGGCCAAAACCTGGAAGATTGTGAATGACTTCCTCGAAGGCGAAAAAGGTTGGAAGCATCGATTCGTCTTCCTCAGTGGCTGCTAGGAAAATGGCCGCCCCTATAGCAAAGAGACCCTGAGGCGACTGTTGCGGACCTGGGTTCCTGATGGTATATATATTACATAATGGACCGATCCTTTGTGTAGTGTCGAAGGATTTTATCGAGGGGTTGAAGAAGGATCACTTCAAACCTGGCAAAGTCACCTTTCAAATTTTGAAGGACTATGCCAGGAAGCATTGGGGTCGGGCGTTCCATCGCGCCTTCAAGAATACGAACCTGATCACGAGTAACCTCTGGCGCTGCTCATCTGAACCGCTCACTATTGAGCAGCTGCGCCAACCACCCAGCTTGGTGGACTTGGTCGCGAAAACGGACGCGCCTGACGCCCACTTGTTTCTCCTGAAGCGCAATAAGGCTCCCAGCAAGCGCCCCAAATCGGATGAAGAGGCCGAGCAGGCAAATGCCGAGGCTGAAGGGGCCGACGCGGAGGGATAACAAGATGAAGCTGCCGCTGAGGATAGTGAGTCCCATCGGGCCGAGGAGCCGGCCAAGAAGCGGAAGGGAAAGGCTGAAGTAGACGGTGCTCAGGAAAAAAATTTGAAGCGCTCGAAGAAGGAGGGCGGATCTGCCGCAGCGTCTGCTTGTGTTGATAATGCAACCGCCCCGGAGCTTTTTGAGCAATATGTGGGGGTTAAGGGTGTGACTGTAGCAGATCCCGTAGTGGTGATCCCCGACGATGCTAGTCCCTCAAAGGCCTCAAAAAATTTTGTGGCGTCATCGAGCGGTACTAAGCTGCTTGTGCTATCCGTGCATGGGAGTCCGCATACCTTTCCTTTGCGGATAACAGACGGGTTGTCCGTGTCTTTGTATAATATGATCGTTTCCTTGGCGATAAAAGAGCGGCGGGTAGGGGAGCTAGGCCATAAGCTGACGGACGCGGAGGGGAAATTTGTCGCGCTGGAAGAGGAGGTGAAGAAAGGAAAGGCGGCTCAGAAGCTTTTGGAAGAGCAGCTGAAGACGGTCGAAAAAACCTTGGCGCAAGTCAGAAAGGACGGGGATGACCGTGCTGGGCAGTTGGTGCAATAAATTTCCGACCTGAAGAGCGCTAATGCCCTTTTGCTGATAAGTGCCAGAAGTGGATGGACAAGGAGACGGCCGAGGCTAAGGCCGCTTATGTGCTGACATTTCATCACCGTTTCCCCGACCTTCCCCTTAGGTCAATGTGGCTAGATGTTCCTGAGCCCGATCGTCCCGCTAGTGTGGTCTGTGAGGACGAAGAGTCGGACGACGCCGAAACCGAGTCTGAGGAAGAGTATGCTTGATCTCATATGTCTCTGTATTTAAATTTTGTAAATTTTGGGTCTGTAGAATCCCTTTAAACCGTTTTTGTAACTGATGTTTCTGATAGTCAATATCCACAATTATGATGTTATTTGCACTATGCTTTTATAAATTCATAGTTGGTCGGGAATAAAAATGTAGATTGGTGGAATATTAGAAAACCATGTAAGGTTCTGGTGGTTAACGTAAAATTGAAAATCTTCCCATAGGGTCGGGAATAAAATTGTAGATCAGTTTAAACACTGAAAAACCTATGAGGGTTCTGTTGATCAATGTAAACTTGAAAATCTTCCCATAGGGTCGGGAATAAAATTGTAGCTCGGTTTAAACACTGGAAAACCTCTTAAGATTCTGTCGATCAATGTAAAATTGAAAATCTTCCCATAGGGTCGGGAATAAAATTGTAGATCATTTTAAACACTGAAAAACCTATGAGGGTTTTGTTGATCAATGTAAACTTGAAAATCTTCCCATAGGGTCGGGAATAAAATTGTAGATCGGTTTAAACACTGGAAAACCTCTTAAGATTCTGTCGATCAATGTAAAAATTGAAAATCTTCCCATAGGGTCGGGAATAAAATTATAGATCAGTTTAAACACTGAAAAACCTCTTAAGGTTCTGTCGACCAATGTAAAATTGAAAATCTTCCCATAGGGTCGGGAATAAAATTGTAGATCAGTTTAAACACTGAAAACCCTATGCAGGTTCTGTTGATCAATGTAAAATTGAAAATCTTCCCATAGGGTCGGGAATAAAATTGTAGATCAGTTTAAACACTGAAAAACCCATGAAGGTTCTACCGATCAATCAAGATCATCAAAAGTCGTCCATCAGCTCGTCAGCTTATGGACTCCTTTTTAATACTTCGGAGATTTAAAGGCAAAATGTTGGACTAAAAAAGATCGGTTGCTATGGATGTCTCATTAAAACCTTATCGCGCCACCAAGGTAGGAAAGAGTACATCCCCGACCAAAGGTTCTTACATAAATAATGATTACGAAAAAGTTACAAAAATCAACAAAATTACTCCAAATATAGCTTCAAATGTTCAATGTTCCATGGGAGCCTCAACAAACGCCTGTGCTTGTCCTGCAATCGGTATGTCCCACTCTTAATCCTTTCCACTACTTTATACGGTCCTTCCCAGTTCGGGGCGAGCTTGCCGAGGCTCTTTTCTTTGGTGTGTAGAAAAACTCTTCTCAAAACCCTATCTCCGACTTTGAACTCTCGCCGACGTACTTTTGACGCATACCGACTCCTCATTAAGGTCTGATAATGTAAAGAATTTAGTTGAGCTCAGCTCCTTTTTTCTTCTATCAGGTCTAGAGCTAGTCGTCTGTCATCGTCGTTTTCATTTTCAGTATAGGTACCGAACCTAAAAGATGGGAAGATTGATTCTGCTAGGGTGACGGCATCCATTCCATAAACTAAAGCATAAGGTGATTCTTTAGTTGTCGTTCGAGGTGTGGTTCGGTAAGCCCACAATACTTCGTGCAAGTAATCCGGCCATTTGCCAGCTTTCCCTTCTAAATTCTTTTTGAGTCCGTCCAAAATGGTTCGGTTCGTAACTTCAACTTGCCCGTTTTCTTGGGGATGGAAGGGGGCAGAAAAGCATTTCCTAATCCTATGGGTCGTACAAAAAGATTTCATCTCGTTGATGTCGACCTGGGGTCTGTTATCCATGGTGAGTTTCTGAGGTACCCCGAACCTACAGTAGATGTTCGACCAAATAATTTGATGATGTCCTTAGCTCTTGTTCCCGATAGAGGCTCGGCTTCTACCCATTTGGAAAAGTAATCCACAGCCACCATAATCGTTTGTCTTCCACCAGACGCCATCGGTCAAAAGGTAAGCCTTCAGATATTGATTCTAAGGGGGCTGCGGGCATATTTATTGCATTCGTAAATCTTTGACAGGTTTCGCAGGTTTTTACTATCTGCTAGAGCATCAACTGTTATCGTTGGCCAATAAAAACCGGCGAGAAAAATTCTTTGTATCAGTGCTTTGTAACCGCAATGAGTCGTGCCCTCTCTGTCATGTAATTCTAATACAATTATATGTGACTCATTTACCCCCAAGCATCTCAGTAAAGGCTTGCTGAACGACTTTTTGTATAGGATGTCCCCCAACAAAACATAGCCCCGGGCTTTGTTTCGTATTTTCCGAGCCGGGTTACCATCGTCTGGTAGTAGTCCTTCGGCCAAGAAAGCTATAATATCCCTTCGCCAGTCTGATATAGTTACCGAGGATACCTGACAAGCGATTTCTGGTCGATTATCTATCTCTATCCTCTTTATAATCGATGGATTTTCTTGTTCGGTTATCCAAGGGTAAATGCTCGAACAGGATGCCGACGCTAGGGAGTCGGCGATCACATTTTCGGCTTTGGGGACATGCTCATACGTTACTTTGGCAAATGATGCGGCTAATACTTGTAGTGCTGCTAAGTACTGAACCAGGTGCTCTTTCCTAGCTTCCGACGCTCCCGGGGCTTGATTAATCAAAATCTGAGAATCACTTATAAGACGTATGTGCGTAGCCCCGCACACTTGTGCTAGTCTTAAACCGGCCAGGGTAGCTTCATATTCCGCTTCGTTGTTGGAAGTAGGAAAACCAAAGCGGATTTCCTCGTGCATACATATGCCTGTAGGGGTGACTATCTGTACGCCCGCGCCGCATCCATTGGCATTTGACCCTCCATCGGTTCGGATCACCTACTCATTTGGTTCGTCCGCTTCGGGCGACGCTTCTTGGTCTGGGCGGTCGGAATGGAATTCGACTATAAAATCAGCCAGAGTATGGCCTTTGATAGCTGTTCTTGGCTCAAAGTTGATATCGAAGTCGCCTAACTCGACCGACCATTTAGACATTCTTCCCGACATGTCCGGTCGCTGAAGCACATACTTGAGTGGAAACGAGGTTCAAACGACAATGGGGTGGGCCCGAAAATATGACCGCATTTTTCGTGCAGCGATCACCAAAGCCAGGTCCATTTTTTCCAACCTCAAATACCGCGTCTCCGCATCTAATAGGCTTTTGTTCACGAAGTATACCACTTTGGGAACCGTTCCCGACTCACTGATTAGAGCCGCACTTACTGCAAAATCTGAAACCGCTATGTAAAGAAAAAGAGTCTCCCCTATCAGGGGCTTCGTTAGAAGGTTTGGGGATGATAAATAAGTTTTGATCCCCAAAAAGGTTGTGCTGCAAGCCGGCGTCCAAACAAAATTCTTAGCGTTTCTCAAGACCTGAAAAAATGGAGCGCACTTGTCAGATGAACGAGAAATAAATCGATTCAAGGCTGCAAGACGTCCGGTTAATATCTCGACCTCCTTGATATTCTTAGGTGGTGTCATGTCGGTAAGGGCTTGTAATTGGATCGGGTTTGCCTCGATTCCTTTTTCACTAAAAAAGAACCCCAGGAACTTGCCCGACCTTACCCCAAAGGAGCATTTCTCTGGGTTTAACTTGAGATTTATACCCCTTAGATTATCAAAGGTTTCCCTCAAATCAGCGAGATGGTCCTCGTCTGTGCCGCTCTTCACTAGCATGTCATCGATGTAAACTTCCATATTCCTCCCTATTTGGCAGTCGAAGGTCTTGTTAACCAATCTTTGATAAGTCGCTCCATCATTTTTTAACCCGAACGGCATAACCTTATAGTAATATAAGCCTCGGCCCGTGATAAATGTTGTGCTTTCCCAATCCCCTGGGTGCAACTTGATTTGGTTGTAGCCGGCATATGCGTCCATAAAAGAGAGTAATCTGTTCCCCGACGTGGAATCCACCAACTGGTCAATTCTTGGCATCAGAAAGGGATCATTTGGGCATGCTCGATTAAGGTCGGTAAATTCCACACACATCTTTCACTTCCCGTTCTTCTCTTTTACCAGGACGAGATTGGATGTCCAGATTAGATAATTTGATTCTTTGATGTGCCCGACGCTGAGCATTCTTTCAACTTCTCTTAGAATGATTTCTGCCTTTTCTAGGGAAAAGGCCCGACGCTTTTGTGAGATGGGTCTGACATTCTTGTTGATAGTTAGCTTGTGAATCACATGGTTCTCTGGGACTCCGGTCACGTCCTTCGAACACTACGCGAACAAATCTAAATTTTCCTATAGCAATAATACCAATTGTTTCTTGAAGCCTGGTGACAATTTGATTCCTATTTGTAAAACTTTTCCTTCGGTAAATTGGTGTTTGTCGCATTCTTCGTCGGTGGTTAAAAAACTGGGAGCTTCCCTGGGATCATCGACGGGTAGTGACCCCAAAAGAAGTCCCACTAATTGCTAGTCCCGCGCTTCCTCCATCTCTTGATCCCTTTTTGGTGCTAAAGTCGCTCGGTAACATTCTCTTGCCGCTTTCTGGCTGCTTCTCACTACCCCCACGTTGTTCCCGACCACGTATTTCAAACATTGATGAACCGTGGACGTTACCGCGTGCATTCGCGACAGCCACGACCTACCAAAGATCGCATTATGATAGGCTGGTGCGTCTACCACGACGAATAAAACAGTGACCTCCTTTTTAATGGCCCGCAGCCCAGTTGAACGATGCCTTCAAATTCACCAACCACGTCTGCCGCCGAACCTGTGAAACCTACAATAGTTCGGTCCAAACGTATAATTACCATGGGTGCCCTGAACTTCGCGAATGTCGATGTAAAGATAATGTTGGCTGAGCTTTCGATGTCTACTAGGATGCGTCAGACCTCCTCCCCCGCAATGGCCGCCCCAATAACGACGGCGTCTTCATGAGGACCGACTATATCTCGCATGTCGTCGTCGTCAAAATACAGAATCGGCGAAGGGATGCTTTTTGAATGGGGATATGGCCGAGCTTCCAACTGAGTAGCGAGGTTCACGATATGTCGCTTTCTGGAGGAGTGCGTGATCCCTGCCATAGAATCACCCCCCCAAAAATAGTCAATGATTCGAAAAATTGACAAAAATTATAAAAGTCCATGTATTGGGTGTCTTTTTGCTGTATCTTGTCAACTTCTTAGTGTTGTTGTTTTCTCCCTCATTGAATACTGAAGGGTTTCTTGCTTATTCTCGTTGTTTTCTATCATTGAATGTTGTTGGGTTCTTTGCAATCCCATCCGTATAAATGATCTTGTGTCATTCATTTGTTGCTGACTTGAGTTTAATTTCTGGAACTTTATGCCCATTCTAGTCCAAAGTCCATGTTCTCGCTCTATTGCCTCTCCTAAAGGTTGTTAGGTTGTTGTTGTCTTTTGCTCCAAAGTTTTATTTTGCACTAGTTCTCTTCGGGTTGTGTTTCCAGATCTAGATTGGATTTGGATACTAACTAGTTTTAGTTCGGGTATAGTCTTTTTTTTATTCTCTATTATGATGCATTTCATTGTAATTTTTCATATTTCGAAAGTTTCTTATCTTCTATTTTATTCGGGTATTGTTTTCCCATTGTATTTAGGTGTCTGGATATGTTTCGGGTGTATTTAGGTGCTTTGAGAGCATGCCCAATGTAATCTTATTTATTATATATTTTATGTTTTTAAAAACAAAAAAAAACATTGTGGTTCCCTCAAATATAAATAAATATTTGTTTTCTAAACAAAGAACAAAACTATAAAAAATTATTTGTTTTAATACGCAATCATATACATCCTCATTTTTTTGTTATTAGACTGAAAACCAATAATATTTTATAAGTTTATATATATAAGTTTTGTTGACAACCCTAGTTCTATTAGATTTGTTTCCATTTAGTTTAGAGTAGGTTATAAGTACGATATATAGTAATATACATAGGTATTATAATTTAATTCGGATAAAGTATGTTGTTTACATGTTGATTTTGGTTAATTTAGATAGAAATCACAATTGGAATGAAATATGTTGTGTTTTTTTTATGGACTATATTTTTTACGGTTGTTTGTTTCTTATGTTTATATTTATGATTATTTATATATCATGATGGGAAGTATTTTCAGTTGTTTTATTTTTAGTTCATTTGATGCATCGTTTTTTTTTGTACGAAGAATAATATTATGGACATAACGACGACAAAAGATGCGACATATATAAAATAATTGAACGGGTTATACGTATTGCCCAACCGAAAAGCTAACATAACCCATACACAGTATCAATGACTAGAGGGTTGGTACATGACAATGTTTTTACGAAATAATATACCAGTTGTACCAAACACATGAGAAAGTCAATCTCAATCGATCATGGTGCATCTAATAGTGGTGTGAAACGTAGAACTAGTGTACTACAAGGAACCATTGTGTTGTGTGGTGGTTGCGGAGGATGTCAATACGGTGGACATACCAAAGATGATTCACCTACCGAATCAAGTGCCCAAAGCAAACCTGTATACTCTCGAGCAAACTTTATAGAGTTCTTGAAAACCAACGACAACTTATTATCTCTTCTTATGATGATAGAAAGATTTATCACACATTTATGGGAAAGATAAGTATTTTTTACTTAAATCTAAAGAATAAATATATTTATATTTATACTTTCTAAATCTTAAAGTCTGTTTGTTAAATTTGTTATAGCCGCGGACGGATTGCTGCCTCTATGGTCACTACTTCATATTTGGATTGTGGCCTTTGTCTAAACATACAAATGTACATGAATTTTAAACCTATATTATTTTTAGTCATTTAATTGGTTACCTATGTCATTTCAATATAAAAACGATGATATAAGTTTTCATCGAGAGATGATTCCAAAACATTAACATCTTCTAGTTTAGTTTAAAGGATATGTCTGCTATACTATATGATATTTTTTTCTATCATGGTCATCTTGGTATATGGTGATTTGTTGGAGTTGGAGCGATTAGAAAACATGCATGAGTTTATTGGATTTACTTACTAATGTTGAGCGTTGATAAATTTGTGATACGTCATTAGATTGATAGCCATTGAATTTCAAAATTTTGTTTGAAATCCCTACATGAAATGTTTAAACTATTATATTTCACGATAGTAGTGGTTCATGCGTCCAAGCAAATTATCTTTTATATTTAAAGACTTACACATATTACATTAGTACGCTTTGGGGACCTCAGTATTGGTATTCTATTTATGAATTATACACTTCTTCAAGCATACAATTAGAGCTTGACCGATTTTGTTGGTATTCTGGGTAGTTGGATTATGACCAATTTTTATGTTTATGACCTTCGTCAAACCCGTTTTGCAATTATATGATTAACCTTTTATAACTTGGGTTAACGATGTGTCGATGGTCATTACACATTCAGAGAAATTTCATATGGTTTGCATGATCATTCAGATGGATGAAAAATGGTTATATGGGTTTTCTATAATGAGTTTATAAAAAACATTTTAGTTTATAAGTCCTTATAGACGGTATTGATGAGATAGAAAAAGTCATTATGAATCTCGATTATTATGGAAATAGTATATGTATTAAATATATAATAACAATATCAATGGATCCACATTGGAGTGAGGATCACATCAACGTTTAACTGCACCGTGTATTTTGTAGTAATATTAGGGGTGATATTCGGTCGGTTCGGTCGGTTTTTTTTGAAAATTTTAAACCAAACCGAAATAATTCGGTTTGTATATTATTAAACCGAATTAGCAATAAAAAAATCGGTTTTTTCGGTTTTGGTTTCGGTCGGTTTCGGTCGGTTTCGGTCGGTTTTTCGGTTTTAACAGAGGTACGGTTCGGTGCGGTTCGGTGCGGTTCGGTACGGTTCTGTGCGGTTTGGTGCCTAAACTAATAGGTTTGTACTTGCTTATGAAATCTAATGGGTTTGGGAGTTTATTGCACTGCACTGCTACTTCAAAAATTAAAAATTATATATAATATATTAAAATTACAATTATTATAAATTATCTTTTGAATATCTATATTATCCAAACTTAAACAATATTCGTTTGGATTTTAGTTCTACCACTTCGATGACATCGTTGTACGGTGCCCAGAAGATAAATTATCATCCTTGTTGTAATTTCTTTATTTTACTTTTTCTAAAAGCTAAAAGCAAACACTACCTTCATTTTATAAAGCTTGATTAACTATCTAAGAGTATTTCGTCGATTCTTTTAAGACAAGATTTTCCTTGCACATCAAACTAACATATACATAGAATCCTCTGAAGAGCGTGCACTTTACTACTTACACACGACTGCAGCCATACCCTATGGTAAGAGGAACGATATTCAAAATTTGGGTACAGATATTGCGGGCAAGAGCTGAGTTAGATAATATGAAATGATTACTACAAGAATTGTTGCAGCCAGGGAGAATTAGCTGCATCCTTGTCTAACTAATAATTTTTTTGTTAGACGATTTATAACTGTAATCAACTTTTAAGTGTATGGTCCAACAAGAAAGTAACGATTCTCGTTTCACAACAGCGACAACAATAACCATAGACAATCCAATAAAGTTTTGTATGGACAAATCAATATCCCTAAAAACACTAGTTCAAACTGGGAATAAAAAGCAAACCAAGAACTTGAACAATTACAGGAAAACTGAATACCAAACAATTTACTGAGGAATAAGTTGATGAAATTATAAAAGATGGGTCCAAAACTTGACCACCTTTATTTTACAAGATTGTCATCGTATCGTTACACACACCAATAAAAAAGAGAAATAAATCATTCTTCTACTTAACAAAGCTTTTAAGAAAACAAAGAGAGAAAAGCAGCTGAAGAAATCATTCTTCAATCAAATAAGCTGCATCAACTAACACGTATTTCTTCTTCCCATTCTGTAAAAAAAACAATCAAACAACAACAAAGCTAGTAAATGAAACAAAGAATTAGATAATAAGCTACGAAACTCTTAGTTGTTTGTTGACAGTACACATACCTTCATCTCTAGTGACATTCATATTGGATGACGTTCCTTCACTAGTATCTTTAGTAAATTCTATAAAATAAAAACAAAAAAATGTTAGTTTTTAAAGCTTAAACATATATATATATATATATATAATAAATACATATACCTGTCTCCATTTTTTCAAATTCTTCAACGTAATCCATTGCGTCTCGGAGATTTATTGGAGTTGACGAAGACCGCAGCCAGTTTTGTGAACAAATAAGGGCTTCTATCATCTTTGGTTGTAATGCGCTACGAAATGGATCAAGAACACGACCGGCAGTGCTAAATACGGATTCAGAAGCTACCGTCGATACCAGAACTGCAAGAACATGTCGCGCAACTACGGAAAGTACTCGAAATCTTGGAGAATTGATCTTCCACCATGCCAATATATCAAACTCTTCTACATCTTCGCAACTCTCCGATAAATACTTTTCTACTTTCGATTGATTTTGAAAATAATCAACTTCTTTCAAATGTCTCTTGAATTATGATATTCTTACTACTCTCGGATCTACATTTTCTTCCATTTCGTTGCCCATTGATTGAGTCCTTGTTTGACTCTCTAAATTTACCCCAGCTTCACTTACAACGTATGAATCGTACAACTGAATAAGCTTATCTTTGATTTTTTTTAACAAACAATCGTTTCTCTCAACATCATACATAAGAATATTTTCAAAACAAAACTTAACATAACACATCTTATAACGAGGGTCAAGAACCAAAGAAATATATAATAAAGGGTTCATAATATCAAAGTTTCCCTGATATTTTTCAAACTTACTCTTCATACTTTGAGCCATTGATTTCAGTCCAGGATTCTCATTGCGTACCTCCAACTCAATCACGTCTTGGATAGTGATTAGTTCTATAAAAAAACTATTTGAAGTTACATGCATAGAACCCGAAAAACGTAAGGTAGCATCATAAAAGACTTTCAAAAATCTTGCAAACAATCTTACTTGTTGCCAATCTTCAAATGAAGGAGGCCCCAAAACCACTTTCTTCATTTTTCTACTACTACATCCATCATCACATCCATCACAATCATTGACATTTAACAAGAAATTATGATCATCCTCTTCTAATCGTTCAAAAGCTTTAGAAAACTTTTCAGCTCTTTCCAACATCATATAAGTATAATTCCATCTAGTCGGCACATCCAAACAAACCATGGTTTTATATTCAATTTTTTCTTTTTTAGCACAAAGTTTGAAGATTTTGAACCTTTGTGGGGAAGATCTCACATACCTCACTGCATTCCTTACTCCAGCGATCGAGTCATGCATCTTTTTCAATCCATCACGAACAACAAGATTCAAAATATGGGCGCAACATCTCATATGCAAGAATTCATGTTCTAAAATAGTACATCTTCTATACTTAGTCTTGCTTTTGACAAATTCAATAACCTTATTATTTGAACTTGCATTATCAACTGTGAGAGTAAGAATTTTATCAATCCCCCATTCAAGCAAACACATCTCAATAACCTTCCCCAAATCCTCACCTTTATGACTTTCAACTATACAAAAGTTCAGAATTCTTTTATGTAGTTTCCAATCAGCATCTATAAAGTGAGCGGTGAGACACATGAAATTCAAATTTTGTATAGATGTCCATGTATCCGTAGTTAAACATACCCGTTGCCCTAACATGGCTGCTTTTAACTTTTTTTTCTCCCCTACGAAAACATTGAAACAATCTTTTGCAATTGTAAACCGAGATGGAATACTTGTCCACTTTGGTTGAGCAACAAGCATAAAGTTTCTAAAGCCCTCGCCGTCTACAAATTTAAAGGGCAATTCATCTAATATCAACATTTTGGCTAAGGCTTTTCTACAAGCTTCCGCACTAAAAAAAACATCTACAAGTTCACTTCGGTTATCTCCTTCTCTCACTTTAAACCCTAAAGTAGTTTGATTCTTATCAAGATTTCGAAATGGATACTTTTTACATTGGTTTTTTAGATGGTTTCCTAAAGTGGATGTTCTATTTTGTTTGGGATCACAATTGTATATTTTCTTGCAATAGTTACATGCAGCGGTACGAATATCGTTAGGATTTTTACGTTCAATTTCGGTGAAATGATCCCACACAAATGATTTTTTCCTATTCTGACCAGCAATAACGGCATCGGTGCTAACCTCTTCCATATCATTAGTTTTTCTACGAGGGATTCTACGATTACCTTGAACGTTTTGACCAGCAATAACAACATCGACGTTTTCTTGATTTGCGCTTTCTGCATTTGTAACTTCATTTTCCCCGGCCATCTTAGTTAATCTGCATTGAGCAGATGTAAAAATCAAATGACATATATGAAAAGCCTGATAGTATGCCTTCACATACTGGTGCTGTATAGGTACACTCTAGAACATTTTTTTTACAGTAAATAAAATCAATATCAAAGCTGTAAACAAACTATTGAATTGCAAAATCTGCAAACTACTTATGAGAAAACTGAATATTAAAGCTGTTGCAAGCAACTCAAGTCCTGTATCCGCAACAACCTGCAAGCACTCTACTGTTATCAGTCTGAAAATTAGCATAATCGGAACAAATCCATATATGGACAGAATTCCCTCACTGGTGGATGATGAGGTGACTCAGGTTATTTGCTGAACCTGTTAGGATGTACCATATCCATCAATAAGAGTTCCAAGTACATGAACTGGCAGTACGTGTTACTCTTTGGAGACTTGGAAGATCAGATGGTAAAATTATTCTTAGGGTGTCATCAGCTGGGAGAAGCTTTGTTGCATACGCGACGAGGACAATGGTTGGTTTCTAGCGCATCTTGATATATGGGTTGTGGACCATTATACGTTTGTCAACCTGATTATATGGTCTGGTTACAAGACTACTATGCCATCAGTGGTGAGGTGGGATGCTGGTCGGTTAAATACCAACATTCATTCAAAAAATAATTGACAGGTAATTTTGGATAACTTGAAAGAAGTTGACATAACAGCTAATATACTTTTCTGTATCACTACTGATCATTCTTGTTTAATTTATTTCGTTATTCTTCTGTTAATATTAAGAAATAGAAAGAACAGTTTGTTAGTAAATTACAATCTGCCTGGTCTTACAGTTAGCCTATCAGAGAAAACTTAACTAACACCTTAACCTCCCTAACCTCACTAGCTAACCATACTTATCAAACATGGGATAGAAGTTACACATATCACGGCTCTGATAAATTTAGTTTATCATACAATGCAACTAAACTACGCTTCTTAAAATTTTGAGGGCCAATGTTATTACACATATCGCTAGTTTTAAGTTGTACTCACTTTATCTATATCTCCTATTTGGCTACTACTTGTAACAAATCCAATCCTTAAAGCTATCTGTTTTATCTCCAATCCTTAAAGCTATCTATTTGGATAGGCAAGTCTTAAATTATTCATATCCCCTTCAACCATATCCGATGTTCCAAACATGCCCTAGACTATCAAAGAGTTGCCACTGTAGTATACACGACGTTAAGCAGAGAGACGATGCCTATGGATGAATACCTCTTAAAGGTAATTAGAAAATACAGTGACAAGACTTTGAAAAAGGACAAAATGCTGAAATCCTCCAATCAGGAAGGCAAAAGAAGGTCGTTAAAAGTTGCTGTTGACACTACCATGGGACTTGACAATGGAAGGTGATGGAACTCCTAAATTTCATGTAAAGATTTGGTGCTTCATAACAGTTCATCCTCAACAACTTGATAAACAAAAGACAATGGTGCTATAATTTGAGATGAAAAATCGAGAAATTGATCAAACAAATATGTGTAGGACACAACACAAGTCATACTTACTTTTCCAATGAGGATGACCTTTTGACTCTTTCTCTCGACCATCACTTCTACTTGTATAAAGTCTTTTGCAGCCGGTCGACTCCAACGGCGGAGATTGTAGCCTAGGTGAAGAGCAGAGGAAGGCTAGCTAACAGGCTCTGGGCAGCCGGTCGACTACAACGGCGGAGATTGTAGCCTAGGTAAAGAGCAGAGGAAGGCTAGCTAACAGGCTCTGGACCTCTGGTAGTGGTTGGCAATTGAAACAAAACAAAACCCTAGCTAAATTCGTGAAAGAGAAACGAAAACAAAATGTTACAGCCAGGATTCGTACCCCAGACAGGCGGTAAAAAAAGAACTTAAGTTTTAGTGTACAACCACTAGGCCAAAGGTGGAGATGATGCTTATGTCAAATACGGTCTATATATTAACATATACAATATATTCTATAGATTCGGTCGGTTCGGTTCGAATCGGTCGGTTAAACCGTACAACCCGAAAACCGACCGAATTAAATTCGGTTTAAGAAATTAAAACCGAAACCGAAATCTAGTTTTAAAAAACCGACCAAACCGAACCATTTTGGTTTGGTTCGGTCGGTCGGTTCGGTATATTACTGTAATATACTAAAGTCTCACTTTTCTACCATTACAGAATGCACCACCCCCGATGTCAAATCAGAAGAAAATCGAGTTTGGTTTTGTTGACAACAATCATTTTATCGTGTGTTGTTAAATTAAGGTGACTTTTGCATCTTTATTTATTAAGTTTATATATATATATATATATATATATATATATATATATATATATCTTTATTGTGAATTCTGTATTGTGCGCACCAGTATATAAATCTTGTATCGTATTACGTCAAACATAATTGACAAATCAGAACCTATTGATTAGCTCTTGTTGGAATATATATATTGAGAAACAGAAAGATTTGTTTTTGAATAACATGACCAAATGACTAATTTATAATTTCTTTTATAATTTATTTAATTTATTTTATAATTATTTATCATTTTAATATGTTTGTATGACTTGCTAGATTTTATTTAACACAAAATTCTAAATACAAACATCAACTTTAAAATGATAATGATAAATTTAAAATTCAAACAAAAATATCAACTATATAATTGCGATAACGTCAACAATACAATGTTTTGTCTATAGGATTATTCAACAATTCGTTGTATTGATGTTCACACAGAACATTGGTAATACATATCCCGAATAGTTTATTTAGCTCTCACCATATATTCATAAAGAAGATACAAAATTTTACATGATACTATAAATTTCAAATCTTTTGTACTTAACTTTAATATTTTCTCGTCCACATGAGGCCAATGGCATGATGATTCCCCAACTACCATATAAAATTTACATTTTGCACATCAACCCTTCGAAGAAAAATAGATCATTTCCTACCACCTCAGTGTAAGTGTGAGTTTAATGTATAAAAAATGAATGATTTATATATAGACTTCAAAATTAAAGAATTTTTTTTTGAAAACTCATTTAAAATGGAGGACACGTGGTGAATAAAGATATATAAATTTTAGATTCCAATATTTGAGAAGAAAAATAATAACAATTAGTTATCAAAATATAAACTTGCATTTTGGGAAGATGATAAATTAATACAGGTAATTCTCACAAAAATAGAAACAATCCAGTCGAAACTTGATCAGTTATGGCAAATCACACCTCCTATTTTTCACTAGGGTTACCGTCGTACATGTCTTCTAATCTGACCATAACACTCGTCGTAAAAGGATATATTTTTGCGTTATTCATTCATATTTGTTACTAATTCAATTAGAACATGAGATTTGAACTAATTATGACAAAAACATTAATTATATTTTTATCATTTTATGGCTATATTTCGGACATAAAATAAGTTTTGAAATCGCAATTTTATGATTTTAAAAACAAAATTGTAACTATATAATTGCTTAATTTTTGAAGTTAGATTTATATGATGTTAATTATTTAAAATTAATATAAATTTGATTTTTATTATTTGAAGTTAATTGCAAAACAAGATTTTATTATCGTTTGAACTACTATTTTTTTTAAAAGATATATTATATATATATATATATATATAATAAAATAAAACATTATAATAAAAAATTAAATTAAATTTTTTTATATTGAAAATCTCAACAATAGTAAAACATTTGTTAAAAAATACGGGACAAATCCATAAATAAACAGAAGTTTTTGGATGGAAATCAGATTTTTCGAAAAGCCTTCGGGCTTTTGGTACACAACCATAAATAGAAAGATCCACCTATTTTGATCCAAAGCCCAGGCCCAAAGGACCTGACACACTCGTCGTCGTTGTCTTCTCAACTTCTTCGTTGGTCACTGTCTCACCTGTAGTAACCTAATTCAGCTTCATCGTTCTCTGCTCTGCTCTTGCCTTGGTTAGTCACAATTCCAGGTACTATAAATATTTTGAACAGATGAACTTTAACATATGATGTTTCGAAATGTTATCATCTCTAATCTTATGGTTTATTAATGTTGTTTCACTCAGTTGATTCGCGAAGTGTATGTGTATGTGAAGAAACACACAAAGGAGTAAAAGAAGAAATGGTAATGTTACCTGAAACCAACAACAACAGCAGCACTGGAGACTTGTCATCAGAGATGGAGGTGGATGCTTTTCGACGCCTCTTTCCACTTCGCTACTTCGAGCGTCATCTTTCTGAATCAATGCGGCCTGATGCTAGACCGCTTAAGAAAGCTAGGGATACCACTATAGCCCTCGGTAAGTATAATCTTGATCGGTTAAGCTTTGTTGATGTCCAGTTTTTGAATGAATGAACAACCTCGATACCTTTGAATTTGCAGGTCTTGTTGCGTCGGCTGATGGGTCAGCCCTCACAAAGATTGGTTCGACTGTGAGTTCCTACATATACATTTGTTGAGTCGTGTTTTCATTATGTTGATGATTGAATGATTGTTGTTGTGCAGACAATGTTGGCTGCTATCAAAATGGAAGTGATGACCCCCACTATTGAATCACCAGATGAGGGCTCTATAGGTTATACTTTTGTCTCTTTTCTTTTAAATCCACTTGGGTTTGTGATTTTACATATGGTAATCCTCGTAGTGGTGTTATTTCAGCTATTAATTTCCATATGCCTCCTATTTGTTCACCGACTGTTAGACCCGGTAGACCTGCTGAGGCTGCTGCTGTTGTGTCAAAGCAGCTATCAGACACCATTTTAAGGTGTGTTATACTTTATCTAGTGATATTCGTGAGGAAATATCTTCATGAAACTATTAAAAACATCTTTGGTGCAAGATAGTCGTTTCTAGGTGATTTTTGAGCTTAAGATTTTTGGCTATCTCTGTTTGCTTATTTGGAGCTGATATGCTACGTTTAAGCTATACGCCAAATAGCTTTAGTTACTTACCTACCTCAGTTAGTCGCCAACCATAGGCTTTTTCATATATGCTTTTTCAGCGTACACCTTGACCATGTTACTCTAGTCTCCATTTCTGTCGGTGTTATTTTTGTGATTACAAACTACTAGCATGTCATTCTGCATCGAGGCTGCTTATGGTCCTTGGTATTTTTGTTGTCATTTGCTATTCATGCTTTTGAAGTATATACTATAAAATAGTAGTCTCGAAATAGAGCTAAGCTGAAGGATGCATCAGTTTCTAAAAACATTATATACTGAAAAGTTTGCTATATTATCTACCTACCATTAACAATTTCGTGATCGGTTATTGCAGCTCCGGCTTAATTAATTTAAAGGAGTTATCCTTAGTCAGTGGAAAAGCTGCTTGGATGGCGTATTTGGTATGTGGTGGTGATACTTCTATCATCTTTACGCATCTTTTTTACTTTTCAAATATGCAATTCTATGACTGTATCTTGTTATGGCTACAATGAATCACAAGCTACTTTCTTTCGTAGTTAAAATGATATTATAGTTTTACTTTAATGATCATCACAACCAAGTTACCAACTATCTTTAACTTGCAAATTGTCATTCCTATTTCTTAACTCCTTTGAATTTGTTTTGTAGGACATATACTGTCTCGATGCAGATGGTTCTCTTTTCGATGCTGCATTGTTGTCTGCTGTTGCTGCTTTGTCTCACTGTAAGATTTCAAGTTTTTCATATAATAATAATGCTGCCATTTTCTTTCGAGCTCACGTCAGCCTTATGCGTATACTTGCAAAAATAATTGCTGTCCCTTGTATTTTGGTGAAAATGTTGTATTAGTCTCTCGTTTTCAGTTTGACCGATTTAACCCCTCATGTACTTGCCCCTCCAATTTAAATCCCATCTTCGGAGATATTAACAGTTGCTTCGATAATTTTTTTGGTGCAGTGGAAATTCCTGTTGTTACCTTGAATGATGACGGAAAAATAGTTGTGATTTCGGGTGACCCTGATGGAGGAATGTTTGAAAAGGAGCCGGTCAACAAGGAGAAGAGGAAGCTCACATTGCAAAACATTCCATTCTCGTTAACATGCGTACTTCACAAGAAATATGTTCTTGCTGATCCAACATCCGAGGAGGAATCTGTCATGGGAACTGTAGTAACTACCGTTCTGGATTCAAGTAGTCAACTTGTTTCACTTTACAAGCCTGGTGGACAGGTTCTTGCTTACACATCAGCTATCCAGGTCAGTGTGCTTTATCTGTTTCTGTTAGCCTACACATATTTCAGATCAACATCTCCAATGAAACTTATACGAATAATGATATTTCTTAGTTGGCATAAAATATGTAAACAGATGCTCTTCAAGGGTTAGAACTTAGAATTATTGAAAATGTTTTAGACATAAGTGAATTCCAATCCTGTGTTTACTAGAACATTCCTAATCTGTCGTTTAGTTTAAATTTCTTAAAGAAAAGATTTTATCATTCGTAGGACTGGAATTGTTTTCTTAGCAAAGCACCAGCAAAATAAAAGCAAATAGGCAATCATCTTGTGTCTACCTGGGCATAGTTTTTGTAACATTTATAAAGAAATGCATCTAATGAAGTTAATTTTTTTTCTGATTTTTCAGGAGTGCATTAATTTAACACGGCAAAGAGTGGAAGAACTTAAAGTTGTATTAGATGAAGCCGTTTCTGGTATGGAGGTTGATTGATCTTCCATTGTATCGCAGTCAGGGATGGATTGTGGTCAATGACTCAATTTTTGGTGTAGTTTTTCTTAGTTACAGCTATGTATTTTCATTGAGTCTGATAAATATATCAAGATGTTCTTATCAATGTGACTTCAAGTTTGTCAGGTAATATACTAAATCAGTAAAAGGGACTTGCTCTGCTCAGAAATTCCAGAAACTGCATATAATAAGCATATGTTTTGAAAAAATTGAAATCAGCATGTCATTATCATATTGGATTGGCTGTTAAATATAAAAAACTTCAAAATTGTTGCAACTTCCTTACTGCATTTGCTTATTTCAGGCTTTTATAACTTTATTTGTTCTTTGTTTTTTTAAAACTATTTTCATCTCGGACCTAAAAATTACATTGATAATAATTTAAAGGCTGAAGGAGTACAAGACAACTGACATGAATACATTAAATCATAAGAAGACACTATTGAGCAACACAACTACATCAACACATTTGTGCAACAGCCATAACAAAACACTACTCTTGAGAGATCACCATGTTGAATCAGAAACAATCACTGAACACTCAAGTCAATACAAGGACAACATCAGACACGCCATGGCTCATGCTTACAAGGTTCTTTCAATCTTTTGACACCGCCCAGAACAGAAGGATCCTTGTAGCAGATAAGAGGCCGGGTGACCCTCCCATAAAAATCTAATCATAAAAAAGATACCGTCCGAGATGTACAAAGGAAGGAGTTAGACACAACGGCGGTTGCTCTTACTCACTACTTCCCAAGTTGAGTGAGCCGTCCTTCATTAGCTTGATGCTGAGACTGTTGAATCTCCCTCTTGAATAATGACGAGAAGCCTTTCTCCAGTCTGTTCCTGTTTTCATCATTGCTGCAAATTCATCGTAGCTTATCCGTCCGTCCTGCGTTGTAAAAAGAATTACGAGGATATCAATAGCTAGATACTGTAACATAACACAATGCAGTTGCCAAGTTCATTGTTTTTTTCCTTAATTCGTGCTCCAGGATGACAAGTCGATATTAGCCTTCAAACTTTCATTATTGTGATCTAACGTCCGGCAGCGCTGAGTTATTTTCTTATTCAAATCTGAAATCTACATATAGATAAAAAATATAGAAAAGCATGAAGATTTTTGTTTGAGCAGAAATGCATGGACTTTGTTGCGTGGACTTCATCTCTTTAAGGATTAATTTTATTTTAAAGCATCATCTGAAGAGATTTAAATTTGATAGTGACTTCGTGTAACACTTCAGAGATATCCCCTAGGATAAAGTTTGAAGCAAAGCTAACGTCCTAGTCTATTTTGAGAATGTAATGTATACAAAGAGTTGAACAACATTTTGACAAGAAGCAAACATATGGGAGCAATATTGGACAGAGTAAAAAGTCTAGGGTTGTGATATTTACCTTATCTGTGTCAACTTCATGGAAGATATCATTTGCTACATCAGCACAATCGTCTGCCCCATCTTCCATCAATGCATCGCGGAGCTCATCTGGTTCAATGTACCCGTTACCATCCTTATCAAAATAAGAGAAGGCTTTGTGAAGATGCTCGTCATTTGCCAGTCTTTGTAGATGGAGAGAAACAGCAAGAAATTCGCTATAGTCCAATGTTCCAGTGCCTTTAGTATCTACCTGTTGGCAAAATATCAAAACAAAATTTTCAACAGAGTTAGGAGAAACCTACGCATACGGCTGTTGATCGTTAGAGAAAGCATTGCAACATGCATGAAAGAGAGCAAAGCAGATATAAAACACTAACCAAATAAAATCAACAATGTGCCTAAAAGCTAAGAGTCTTGGAATTTTTCTCCTACTATCTTTGAACTCATCCCTAAATACATGCACTAATGTGTCCCTTTGGAAACTCAAAATAAATTGATGTCGGAAAAGTCCAACAGGATGAAAGATTCTGTTCTCTGATTCAAAGCTATACAAAAGCCTTGTACAATCTCTCTCAAGACAAATGCATTGTTTGTATTCTCTTATTCTGAGTCCTAACCTATACAAATAGGATAGTTCTACTCTTCCTTTAACCCATCCATTTTTTAGAATAAGTTAGGACGACTAGCTTTCTAGTTTCTTTACATTCTAACAGCTAAATAATTTAGATTTCTTAATTATAATTTTTTTCCTTGTATTCCTCATTCTCTTAGCTATAAATTTTTACAGTCCCAAATAGATACTATACCGTATAGTATCTTAGCTGTAAAAAAGTCTACAACTTTCTACTAAGCCTGATGCCAACTCCTTGTAAGTTTCTTACCACCAAAAGTTAGCCTAGACTACCCAAACACTTCTCGCAGCATATCTGTTTAGATCTTAGGAAAATTTCGATGAATGAGTGAAGAGAGATGATACACAAAAATCCAGAATGATATTTGAACATAAATAAATAATAAATAGTGACTTGGTAACTCTCGCATCAAGTGTTAAATGAATAATGACTTTGTCATAGCAATTAGAAGTCTTTATAAATCTTATTGACAGCCGAAAAAGTAAACGATTGACTATTCTTAATAACCCCTCTCCAGTACCGATTTCATTTGATATCCAACTTGTTATACATGATCATAAAAGCTTTGAAATACATTTAAAGATTGTTACTATATCATTTTTATTGTATACATTAATACATCTCTATTGTGTGGATAACATGAAAACAAAGAAGCTTTTGTTTAAGGAGTTAATTTTACAAAACATGAAAACAAAGAAGCGTTTGTTTAAACTAATACCCGATCAGGTAGCAGTAGCATAACAAACCCATCAGTCAGAAGGGTTATTCGACAAAGCAGAACTGACGGACATCCATGAGTCCGAAGAGTTATTTGGCCAAACAGTGTTGATGGTATATTCTCACCCCAATTGGAAACATGGAGTATGCAGCAATAAATATGAAGGATGAGTGTAATTATTATAGACTAAATACGTGATCTGGGCGAATAAGGACTCACAGCTTCTGTAAGCGTCTGAATGTCTGATTCTATAAGTTGAGAGCCAAAACCAGCTTTCAACTCTTCAATTGAAACTACACCATCGTTATCAGTGTCCATCTTCTTGAACATTTCTTTCATGTCCTCAACTTCTTCCGTTGATAAGAAATCAGCAATAACCTTTGTTTAAAGAATCATAAAAGAAAATATCTAAGTTGGTCAATAAAACTAATATTTACAAAATATTTAGAGTATCCACAGCAAAAGTTGCATATATATCTCCAATTACCATCTTTTCTATTTTGCACAATCAATAACTTCCATGCAATCTAATTCCTGTTTTACAATTTTAAATTATACCTCATTTATATTTTATATTTAATTTATCTAAAAGAATTATGTTAGTTAATTAAATTTGTAATTAATTTCATAATTAAAATCAAATTAATTTGTTTAATTTGTTTATACTATTGATTCGTATTGAAATATAAACTCTTATAACATTATAATTTTTAACAATAAATAAACATATTTCATATAATTTATTGTTATTTTTTATTCCTTACCGATAAAATAAAACATGAATAATATTTTTTAAATTGTGTTGAGAAGAAAGATAAAATTTCCTTCTTTTAGTTGGTAGAGATAAATAAATAATAAAATAAAATATAGCAAATAAATAGTTAACTTCTGCAATTTATAATAAAATAATATATAACAAAAGAAAAGTTGCTCTTTTTAGAATAAAATAATATATAAAAAATCAAAAGTTGCTTTTGCTATTCAATAATAAGATAGTATATAGCAAATGAATAATTTGCTTTCATTTTTGAGAGATGAGCTTCAGTTTATTCTAGTATTTGTAATTTTAGCAAAGCTGCTGCATGAAGTAAAAAGTAGATTGTTTAATAAAAATATAGTTTTTGCATAGCTATTGCATCATCTATTGTGGATGCGCTTAGAGGTGAAACTTATAAGTGAACTAACCCTCAAAGCTTTTCTCTTGAATCTGTTCATAACCGAAAACTGCTTGAGCCTTGACTTTACAACATCGCCAAGAGGAACGTTAGGAGCTTTCTTCGCATTTTGGATCCACGTGTGCTCTATGTACACAATGAAACGTAGTATATCAGGCAGGGTGATGATCAGCATTAGACCAAATTTAGAACTCTAGAAATGCAGCTGTCATGATGACATTTAAAGTTTTATATGCCATATATTGTGGTAAAGCTTTAGAAGAAGCTAAATTTTACTTTTTAGAGCATAAGTTATCACACAAGAAGCACAAAAGAAACAAGAGCTTTTAACTAGTCAAAGAGTAATCAACTACCAAGCACTTGCTTGGCTGATAATCGGCGCTTTGGGTCTGGCTCCAACATTTGTTTAACAAGACTCTTTGCACCATCTGAAATATTTGGCCATGGATCCCGTTTGAAATCTATTAATCCCCGAAGAATGGCCTGGGCAACCCCTTGTTCAGACTCTGCAGTTAAAGTACACAATTACACATACTGCAAGGGAGAATAAGAGAGAGAGAGAGAGAGAGATGAAATACCGGCCCAAAATGGTGGAACCCCGCACAACAAAATGTAGAGAATCACTCCAGCACTCCATATATCTATTTCTGGCCCATAGTTACGCTTTAGCACTTCAGGAGCCATATAATACGGACTTCCAACAATCTCGGTGAATCTCTCACCTAGACAGTTAAAGTAGTTAGGCATCTCAGCAGTAAGTACCACTAATAAGTAAGAAGAAAACATGCAATCTTCGGTCATAGCTTATACATTGTAAGAAATGTAGCATTAATATCAAATCCGAGAGATATATATGCTTCTACCTCTGGAGAGCTTGTTGATAATTACATTATATGCTACAGATCAACATTAATAGAAGTGTCTTCCAAACATAATTCTAAATCCATATCTATGTAGATACTCCTTCTAGCATAAGTAGAGAAAGATTACATCACAAAGTTGTGTTCTACTAAAGGGCTAAATTTAGTAAGCTATATATGTCCTCTAAATAGCAATGTGAATAAATGTATCAGCCTAAAGAAAAAAAATCCATCAAAGCTAAGCTAAAAATCAACAAATTTTAAAAAATTCTAATCAGGGTCTTCACTCACCTGGCCTGAAGAAAATAGACAAGCCAAAATCAATAGCTTTCAGAGGCGAATTCTCCTTTTTATTCGCGAACAGAAAGTTCTCAGGCTTCAAATCCCTGTGAATGACACCGTGCTTATGGCAAAGCTGCACGACTTCCACTATCGTCCTAGTGACCGCCGCAGCTGCGCGCTCCGTGTAATGTCCCCTAGCGACGATCCGATCAAAAAGCTCTCCTCCTTCGCACAGCTCCATTACCAAATGCACGGCATTGTCGTCCTCACACGTTTCCTTGAGGGTAACAATGCTCGAATTTTTAGGCAAGTGTTTCATTATCGCTACCTCCCTCCTCACATCGTCGATATCCACCAGAGTCCTCAGCTTCCGCTTGGAGATCGATTTACATGCCAGAAGCTCACGAGAGCCTCGGTCGATGCATAAGTAGGTAACTCCAAACTCACCCCGGCCGAGCTCGCGGTCTACTAAGTATCTATCCTCGATGTTTTCCTTAGGGATGCCGGCGAGCACCGTGATCGGTGCCGTCTTTTTTCCAGCTCCACCGTCCTTCCGGGCATGATCGTGTCCGGAATAGTTGGATTTAACGTCTTCTCTGGCGACTGCCGCCGGAGATCTACAACAGTTTCCCATTTGTAATGATTGAATAACACAAACACAAACACAAACACACGGATCTCTTGGCAAAACCCTAAGCTGAAGCTATGTAGCAAGAGTGTAGCATTACTTGTTCAGACATAAAATTTGAATCGAGAGAAGAGAGATGAAAGTGTCAGAGGTAGTAGCCAGATTTAAGAGAGAGACTGAGAGGAGTGAGAATTACTTTAGTGGAGGGAGAGAGAGAGAACAGAAAGAGAGACTGAGCCAGTTCTTCTTTTGATTATCTCTTACTACTATTTTTTATAATTGTTTTTGAATTCGATTTTGTAGTTTAAACCCAATTTCTTTTTTATTATTTAACTCCAATAGTTTTCAGATTAGATTATTTCTATTTTGGTTAACGAAATCGAGTAAATCGAAGGTCTATTTTCAGTCTAATAAATTGGAGTATCCATCCGGTTTTCGAAATTAACTTTTTACGATCCAATCACTGAATATGAAAATATATTTACTCGTGTTCTTTCTTGAATAAAATGGATATGTTTCGAATAAAATGGTGTAATTCCAATACCAGTATTGATTTGTCCACTAAAAATCAATGGATATTTACAGAGCAAATATTATTATTGAAATATATATATATTTTTTTAAAAGAAAATATATACAAATAAGATAAAATGTTTATAAAAATTTTAGGATATCACCGATTTTTGAAAGAAAGGTAAGATGAATCAATTACACAAAATAGAGTATGTTTTTTCATATTATAATAGTGTCTAATTTAAATAATAAAAGAAAAAGAAGGGGTTCAAAGCTAGTTGGGTCGTGGAATCCTGGATTTATGAAACTTGTAACGAATATATGATAAAATGCGATGACTAACAATCGAGTTCAAAAATTGGATGTCTTTGAAAATACTAGTATTTTTTTTATCTCCATATGCAATATATTATTGTCTAAAAAAAGGCATGCCAAAGACGACCGTGACCGTTTGGAGAGGGGTCCATGTACTAGTAGTATCAAGCCAATATGGCCCGTCCGTGTTTGGGGAGGGCATATTAAAATTTCTCGCAATAGTCTCCCAAAGTAATCACGAATAATCACAGACAACCAGAATATGCTTTATAGATTCTGGATTGCTGCCACAAAGAACACAGTTGGGGTTGTGGAGTAGCCTCAAGCTAAAAGTTTATCTCGCGTGAAAAGTTTTCCTTGAATTACTAACCAAAAGATGAAGGAGTGGTTGGGTACGCTAAACTTGTTCCAAAATAAGGTGGTTCATTGAACTTTTGTTACATATAGATGAATAAACTTATTTGTATTGCTAATCGTGAAATTGTTTCGCTTTTGGTTTTGGACCCAGAGGAAAGTGTCATCTCGGTCCAAAGGCACAGAGGCGTTGGTTGATAGCATTACTAATGTCAATTAGATATTGTTGGTGTGACCTTCTACCCAAACAAATCTGTATGGGCCAAATCCACGCGCCATTACTGATAATGTCTCAAACCATATTTTGCCATGCAAACGAGCAAACTTGATAATATTGAGCGGTCCACAATGGAGATTGGAAAGAGCAATGAGTCATACCATATTGAGGTGGATGTTTCATTTCCGACATCGACTTTGTAGAGATTTGCAGCAATGAATCTAAGCTTGAACATTTTTCTCCAACCCCAACTCGGGGAGGAGCCTATGGGGAGGCTCGAAATGCCTTTATCTTTTAATTTTTCATTAATGATCCATTAAATCCAAATCGACGTAGGGTTGTTTTTCAAGATATACCAAAACAAATTTAGGTTAGTAGCATGATTCCAAACACTGAGGTTAATGATCCCAAGGTCGCCCTCGTCCGAGTGCAAGGTAATTTTATCCCAAACTACTTTGGCGCGTGATATTTTCATTTTAGTCCCCGACCATAAGAATCTTCAGAAGAGCTCTGTCAAGAACTCAGACAGGGAGGATGAATACTGATGACTGGTAGATTTGACTGCCAAAGATAACCGATTTGAGTAGATGAAGTCTCCCTGTATTGGATAGATGTCTGGAGGTCCATGAATTGATGCGGTTGGTTACATTACAGAATAGAGGTCGACAATCACTGTATCATAAACGGGAAGATATGAGGGGAACTCCAAGGTATATGATGGGGAGGGTGCCTTCTCGAAACCAAACGTTAAAATTATAGCATTATTGGTATTTTTCGGCACACCTAAGATGTATGCATGACTGCTGTTGGGGTTGAAATCAAGACCTGAGAGGTTCGAAAATTCCACAAGTACCTCTTTGATTAATAAGATTGAGGGGATGTTTGCTCAACAGAAGATCATAAGGTCTCATGTAAAACATATGTTAATAATCTTCAATTTGTGACATTTCCAGTGATATCCAAAGTTCTAGCTTTTTATTTTTTCCTTTAGGATGCTATAAAGAACCTGCATAACAAAAACAAAGAAATACAGAGAGAGAAAGTCTCTTTGCCTGAGACCCTTTTTACCATTGAAAGAACAAAAAATGTTACAACTAATGCAAATAGAGTATATAAGAGATGATATTCATTGAAGAATACACTTAATTATTTTGGCGGGGATGTTCATCATTAAGAGGACGTCGAGTAAGAGGCGCAATCGAACATTTTCAAAATCCTTCATGAGATCGATCTTAAAGGCACATCTTAGACCTTTCTTGTTAGCGTGGCAGCCATGCAAAAGCTCCTGAGTCAGTATGAAGTTATCCGAGATGTTTTGCAAGGCATGAAAGCAAATTGGGAGTAGGTAAGGTCAGGGAGAGAGTTTTTTAGCTTGGTTGTATTTTTTATATGACCTTATATATAACATTACATCAAGCAATTGGCCGAAAATCAGAAGGGCGAACAAGAGTATCTCTTTTTTGGATAAAGACAATTAGTATTTAATTCTACAGGGGGTATATTCTTCCATGTTGGAAGAAAAACTTTAGTGCTTTGCATAAATCACGCCCGTAGGATTTGTTTCTGTCAATGGGAATTAAAGCTTTTTTTTTATCTATTTCTCACTGATGGGCCTAGTCATGTTGGACTTTTCGTGAGGAGGTAGTCTAGGTGTGATTAGGTTTTTAACCCTCTCAAGCCCTGGGTAGGTGGTTGGGTCTTTGGTTCCCAAGATATTCGAGAATGGATTCACAAAAATATCAGTGACCCCTTTGGGATTAATGTTGGTGATCAAGGCGCTTAGAGTGTATAAAAATAAATAAGCAACCATGGCTGCTTGTAAATCCTAAATCTTAAAATAGCAAGCCAAATCCAAATCATAAATATTCAAGTAACTTAATCTATGAAACTAAAATTCGAAATAACAACTACAAATATAAGAAAATTCGATTTTTCGAACATATCATTCAATTCTAAATATTACTAAAAATACTTATCTAAATTGAAAACAAAATACATCAATAAGTAGAGAATACATACCTTGACTTATTTGTAGAGTTGGATTTGAAAAACCTGAGGTAGAGATTCAATGAATAGTAAGATATTTTATAGTGTTTGGGTTAGTGTTTGAGAGTATGTAGTCGTTGATGTAGAAAATGAGTATTTAGGCTGAAATTAAGGTTTTTATATGGTGGGAGTATTTTAGTCATTTCAATTTTTTGAGAAAAATAATTTGATTTGGAGATCTCATTCTAACAAAAATGGGTCTCATTATAGCATAACCTTTTAAATAATTTGTTCAAGTAAAACAAGAAAGAGTTAGAAAAATAAATTTCTTTCCTTAGGCAAGCAAATTTTAAAAATAAAATATTTAAAATATATATATACACATTATTTTTTAAAAATAAATTGAATGCATTAAATACTTTTGCAGTATAAATATTGATGAACAAATGTGACAAAACATATTTTCTCATCGATTAATAAGTGTGTCATGATAATTTTTCTCAATCTATGTAAAACATGACATGAGTGGTTATCTTAGTGGTAGGATATTTTTTGTTTAGTTTATAAACAACTTGGTAAGACTAAATTTTAAGTTCATAAAAAATTGACATGACATATTTTCTCATTGATTAACCACCGTGGAGATTTTTTTGTCGATGAATAAGTCTGACGTGATAGATTTTTTCAATAGATGTAGAATAAGGCATAACAAATTTTACAGTTCATGAACAGAATATGGTAGGACAGATGTTTACATTTCATGAACAACGTGGTTTATGAATAAAACATGACATAATAAATTTCTTCAGTTCATGGATAAAACATGAGAGAACATGTTTTTCACTTCATGTATAAAACATGGTATGACAGATTTTTTCAGTTTATGAATAAAACATGACATAACCTATTTTATGCATCTGTAAGTTTCGGTGTAAATATCATCCAATTGTTTGTAGTTTAGTCGAGAGTGTTATATGTTGTATTATCCTTTTGCTAGTAATTTCTAAATCTTAAAGTATGCTCTCCATTCAAATGTTTGTGAAATCATTTTGGAACACTGTTTTTTACCGAAATTCTAATATGAAGGAAGAAAATTTTGTTTGTTTAGATGTCTAAGTGTAAAGAACAAAGTGTTGGATCAGTAAACCAAATAGATAAGTGGAAAATTGTGGGGTTGCTTTTGAAGGATGATTGTTTTGTTGGATTTACAAAAAACATTCGAAAAACTATGTTTTTCGCGATTAATTTTCTTTGATTTTATTTTTACTTTTCTGAACAAGATTAATTTGGTATTTTAGGTTAATTTCAATTGTGTTGGACTTACGAACAATCGGAAATTTGAATAATCAGAAACTTTGATTAGGTTTTTCACATAGGGGGAATATAAAAGGAGGATGATTGCTACGCGGAATTGTAACCTCTTTTTTTTTTAAGAGCGATAAAGAGGGAGGATGAAAGATATATAAGGGATATTGTTGATATTTATAATATATATATATATATATATATATATATATTATTGGTGAATTCTTTTAACAAACACTTAGTAATGTTTAATTTTTATAACACCTTGATGGTCACGAACCCCTCTATATATATATTCAGATAGATATACAAGTATAAGAGTTCAATACGATGGTTATAAACCTATTAATACTCTGAGAAGTGTTTCCCAATCTTCACCAAAATCAATCCAAACTCAATAGATTCATTTCTCGATCTTTTGAAAAATGATTTTGATTATTTCAAATCGTTAAAGGTATCGACTAATTCAATTGGACTCCTTAATACAATGTGAATTTCCTCATATCCATGAGCTTATAGCCTCACTATAAGTTATATCAAAGCCAAAGTCGCGTGAGATTCTTTACTTATATATAGTTGTATACGATCATCCGGTCTAAGAAATATTAGCTAGGGAAGAATGGACTAACCCAAGAGAAATATACTATGTAAGTCAGCCCCTTATAGACACTGAAATTCGCTACTTACAAGAAATTTTAGCCCTAATATTAGTTATGATGGAAAAAGATGAGGTCATATTTTTAGGTATATACCATCATTATATGAACATTTTATCATCTGAAAAAACGTGTTGCAAACATCATATAGATATATATAAATTGTATACTTATAAGAATTTTAGTAGAACTATAAGACTTTGATATCAAATTCGAAACGCACATTACCATAAAATCTCAGGGAGTGGCAGATTTTTTAACAAAATTTCAATAATTTGGGTTATGACACAAGAGTATAATTAATTCATTCTTCGAGGGATAAATTAAATCAACCTATCAAGTTCGACTTTAATGTTTTTAACAATTATGTTTGATATGAGGTAGCCATAGCGGGTCTATGACTCACTAATATTTGTGGAGTTCGAGAGGTGAAACTCTTGACGAAATTACAACTTATGATCAATTATATCTTAGGCCAAACAAAATCAAAAAATGATAACCTCATCCACTATTCGAAGGAAATTTTTCGTCATAAAATTTTGTTTTGGCATGTGATGTACAAATAAGCACCAAGGGTTGATAACAAGATATCATATGCATTTTCTTCCTCGAGTGTTCCAATTAAGCACAATAGATGACCCTACAAGAGAAGCTATTACCAACATAATGTGGCCAATCCTCATGTAAAAACCACACGTTCGAAATAATAGCCACATAAAACTACTCAGGTTTTCGTAGCCTGAAGTAATACTGTTTTTTTTATTTCACTATTATTGGTTTAAAAATGGTAGCACCTTTATGAATAACAACTTATTTTATTGAAGGAAACATAATTACTTTTTGGATTGACGAACTAGTCATTTCTCGTTCTTAAACTACAAAAATGTAGCAGTTTCCCATACTTAACATCTAACAAAAAAGGCCTTTCTACGATCGTCTTCCCCGTTGAAGGCCAATAACCTATAAAGTTAAATCCTCTAAAAGTAAATAGTTTACAGTAGTATACGTCACACGTATTCTAGAGACATTGGCTTAAATATTAGAGACTTTCACTTTCTAACTTCATGTGCTCGAGAAATCACCGAGTATACTTTACACAAGAAAAAAATATAGTTTGATCATAATGTATACACGTCGGTACAAAAATGGCGAAGCGGACATACTTACTTTTTACTAACCAATCTATGGTAGTGGCTGCATGGCAAACATATTTTATATCTCCTAGTTTCCACTCATAAAGATGAGTTCGTTCTTCTAACTATTCACTAAATTTAGGAGATCAACAACAACTTTATAAGAGAGAGAAATCCACAAATTATAAAACAAACTTAGCTCCGCCAAGATTATTTGAGCTAAAACAAGAAATTAATTTATAAAAAATGGATACTTGGTGTAGTTCTCCGTCATAATTGTATCTATAAAAAAATCCAACCGAAATGGACTAGATGGACAATACACATGATGGTTGATTGTAAACGTTAAAAAAACATAATATAGTGAAAGACGAACCCATGCATCGAGTACCATCGTAAATAAGGTTATTTTGAACTCAAAACACTCATCTATATGAGAAGTCGTATAACCACACTTTCAAGTAGTTTCTAATATGCTTGTACGCGATGTAATTGGTTATATTTTTCTATCTTATAAGTCTCCGTCATAATACTCTTCTTGAGTGAACTGGAAAGGTTTATATTAATCTTATTCACATTAAAAAAATCAACTCATTAGAGGTACCCACCGCTGGTATACCAAAATATGGAAGACAACACACCAGTAGTTGATGACTAACCTCATTCATGTGAATTTATTTGAGGATCCCCTGACGTGGATGTTATGTACCAATCTATAATTATTTGATCCATCATATTCTAAATTTAAAAACTCTAAGCGCAACCTTTTTTAGGAAAGATATGTAGAAAATCAAAGTTTGGCGAAATAATAAGTAGAGAAAAAATGTAAAATAAATACAGTATTGATATTTATATAATATATTGAAAGAGAATTTAATTTTAGTCATACACGTGGTAACTTAGCAAAAACGTTAACCAAGCAACCCAACAACCTTTGTTGTACATAAGACACATATTAACATTTGTTCTAGTTATATGTGTGACCTTCTCACTTTCTCAAATATGATGATCAGAAGTGCACTTCTTTTATTCCCCTAACAATATTTAATCACCCAATAAGGGTTCACATTCTACTCAATTTATATTGACGGGCTCAGATAAATCCCAAAACACTAGTATGAGCCTATTATTTTTGTCAATTTTATTTATTACTAATAATATTCCTTATATTTTCAATTTGATGTACTAGGGGGCTTACCCACTTAGATAAATTTACCAACACATTAGTTCACTCAAAAAAACGTGTCCTTTTACTCTAGCAACATGCTACATATTTATGTACTATTTTCCTTCCGGTAAAATTGAATTTTTTTCTTAACACATGATTTAATCTGCAAAGGGTTTTTAACGAGAAATAAGGTCAGTATGAACCAAACTCTAAAAATTATCTAGGACGGACGAAGGAAAAGAACAACAAGGCATAAATAACTCTCAAATAAAGAACTCTCAAGAATAGCCAACCGGTTGAGAAAATTCAAAAACTTAGAAGTTTGACTCCTCATCCGCGCTGAACCCTCGAGGTTTGGTATTACTTTCTTGTCAACTCAAATTTCAATGATCTAATTATTCAGCTGAGTCCCCATTCTATACTTTTTAGGTTGAGAATGATGATATATAAACAATGCAGTAGTTTGGCTATACATAAATTGTTTGGGTACAATTTTGTACTTCTCCCTCAGTTTGTTTGTAAGGACTATGGGATGCTAATAAGGGTTAAATATGTAACTCATCCAAAATCTAGTTTATATTAATATATTTAATCGAAAACGATTAAATGAGTTCGGGCTCCAAAACTACGTGTAAGCCAAGTTTTAAAAATGAATCAAGGAGTGGAAGTTTCTAATAAATGTTTTAGGTTATATATGACTCAATATAATAAAATTTTAAAATCGATATAGTATTTGATGATAGATTATTTATGATTTTTTTAAAAAGTTTATGTTTTTTTTTCAACTTTCTCAATTACTATGAATAAAGTACTTGCTTTGGATAAGTAAAATATGAAAAAAATATGAAAAACAAAAAAAACGTCTCCTTGTATGATTTCTAAAACCTTAGTACCATGGTGGAGAAACCATAATTCGCATATTTATCAAGATTTTATTTAACGTATCGTAGATATGGATCCATAAAGCCATTAATATAGGTTTTATAGTTTTTCTAAAAACTCAAAGTTTGTTTTTAATTGAGTCATGGATTAGAAAATGTTTGATCTAAGAATTTATATGGTTTGGATTTTTGCTGGTGAAGATTGTGTTATGCTACACAAATGACTTGTTTATCATTAATAAATATGTTGTGCTATATTTGAAGGATAGTGAGATTGGAAATACTCTGCATAAGGTTACTAAGGAACGATCTCCCCAATCTTATAATATCGACATGCGTGTAAAATATGATTTGAGTTGTCAAAGAAATATAATGAAATATAATATCGATACAAATATAATCAAAATATGTATGTGAAATATTTCGATAACAGTCCTACGAGTAATTATTCACTTCAATCCAAGTTGGCTACATATTTTATATCTCCGCTTGAAGTTTCCTATGATTAATTCGATCATCTCGAACTCTAAGAGGATAAAAAGAAAATATAAAGTCCAATATTTGAAGAATATGGAGACGTGTAATAATTTATAGCTCATTATGATTATGGAACATAATAATAATAACTCGAGTTAAATCTATATTACCGTTAGGCGGCTGGAAATGGATTTTTACTTGGATGTTTAATCAAAGTATAATTATTTTTGATTTTATATAACTCCTATACTAATTTAGTTGATAGTTTAATTTAATAAAGAATAAAATACTCTCATATTTTTCTTATTGTGTTTATTAGTAAATTGATAAATAAAATAAAAAAATTAAATTGAAAAAATGAATAATGATAAAAACCAAAAAATTAAAGAAATAAAGAAAAGAAAAAATAGATAAAATTTGGAAAGAAAGAGAAAAATAAGATTTAGTCTTCTAATATATAAATTTTATTGATTTATTGTTCAATTTAAGAGAATAAAATATATATTTTTTATTTTATTTAATGGGTATTAAAGTTTTATTTATTAGGTAATAAGTTTTTTATTTTTAAGGTCCTATAAATAAAACACATACACACATAACATAAGGTACAACACAACCAGAGTATAAAGTACACAAGAAATTAGGACTTCCTCACTTTTTTCTCTTCTTTTATTTTGTTATTTAAACTATGCTCAACAAGAGCTAAACCTTTTCTTCTAGCGTTATTGAACCTCTATAGCATACAATTTTTTTTTGGGAGACGTACCATTTAGGACCTATCCAACAAACCTATTACGGATAAAGACCCAAAAAATTTAAGAGACTTTATACCTAAAATACCCTTCTATATAGAACTTAACAAACAACTGTACCCATTCATTTTTTAAATTTAAATTTTTAAAGGTTTATATTTCTTAAACCGTAACTCGAAAAGAAATCTGAAAATACCATTGATTTTGTTTTTTAAGACGAACAAAACTAGTACCACTCGTGATAGGTTTTGAATTTTTCTTATATATATATGTATATCTTACAAAGGTTTCTCATTATATGGTTTCAGATCTATCATAGCGGACTAGTACCACATCTAGCATCTATCATAGCGGGCCTTCACATCTAGCATATATTATAGTGGGCCTGAATTCGCATCTAACAACACAAAATTTAAACAAGTTTTGCATCTAGCAGTACAAAATTTAAACAGGTTCCACATGTAGCAAAACAAAGAAGGTATCACCAGTCGCCTCACCTACTCGGACTGTCGCCCTCTGCTCCACAAAATTACAGCCCGTATTAACTCTTGGACATCTAGCCATCTTTCGTATGCCGGTAGGCTTCAGCTTATTAAATCTGTCTTATTCGCTAGTCAGGTTTATTAGTCTTCGATATTCATTCTCCCCTCTAGAATCCTCAAAGACTTGTCCCAAATTCTTTGTCGTTTTATTTGGTCGGGTACTGCTATGAAAATCTATGGTGCCAAAGTTGCTTGGGCTTCTGTTACATTGCCCATGATAGAGGGCGGCCTTGGGATTCTGGATCTAAAAATCTGGAATCAGGCGGCTGCCCTCAAGCATCTTTGGTATATCATAAGTAATAATAATCATTCCATCTGGAGTGATTGGATTAAAATAGAAAAAATAAAAAATGGCAATTTTTGGAACCTCCAGATCGGCTCTTCTTCCTCATGGATCTGGAGGAAAATTCTGCGTCTTCACCCTTTGGCTTGTAATTTGTATAGGGTGGCCATCGGAAATGGCTCGAGCTCATCCTTCTGGTATGATCCTTGGCTCCTCTCCTCTTTCCTTGCATCCCACTATGGCGACAACACTATTGCGGACTCCAGACTTGGGAAGAACCTTAAAGTTTCGGACATCATTAATAACGGTCACTGGAATTGTCATTCCAACTTTAGATCCGCAAGGTCTCGGAGCCGTGCTAATCTGTTGGAAATTCATAACCTAATCCTCTCCCTTCCACCTCCCAATCTTGATTCCATCGACACCCCTTACTGGAAGGCAAAGGCTGGATGCGACTCCTTTACAATCAGAGACACTTACCTTGCCATTCGTCAGCCTAACTCTAAAGTGGGTTGGGTCGGTTTAGTTTGGAATAAATCCTATATTCCTCGTCATTCCTTTATTTGTTGGCTCGCTACCAAAGACAAACTTATCAGCTAGGGTTACAATATCCCATCTAATTGTGCATTGTGCCACTCTGAACCTAAAATTATCTCTCATCTCCTCTTTGAGTGCAGTTTCACCCAGAGTATCTGGACTTACGCTAGTAATAGACTAGGTTTCCTCTTTTCGAGTCATAGCTGGCAGTCTTGGGTTTCTGAAGCAGCCACATGGTCTCAATCTTATAACTATAGACTTTGGCATGCTTGCTTTGTCGCGGTAATTTACCACGTCTGGAAGGAGAGGAACTCAAGAGTATTTGGATTTCCTCCGACCTCAGCCTCCTCGGTATCTTACTGTATCTTATCAGATCTACGGTATAGATTCCAAGGTACCAAAACTTGTTGGGCAGTATAACATCATTCTAATATGTTTTTTTATTGTTATTGCATGTCGTGTCCTAGCGAGTACAACTTGAGTAGATCTATTGAAGACGTTTAACAGCTCACTCGGACGACCATTTAGTAGGACCAATTCACTTCTACTTTGCTAGTATGATCTACTATTTTCTACTTAATCTGTCTTTATGTTATTTCATTTAGTCCCCTGACTTTATGGGATTGTATTCACTCGAGGTATGCCCTAGTTCTCTTGATGAACCCTATTTCAATTAATTTAATGTTTTATTTCACCAAAAAAAAGAAGGTATCTCATATAACAAAACAAAGAAGGTTTCTCATCTAATAAAACAAAGAAGGTTTCACATCTTCTTTGTTTAGACTATAAAATTAAAATTTTAAAAGTTCGTATCTTTTAACTAGGGCTGTCAACGGTTCTCCAGAACCGAGAACCAGACTGGGACCGAACCGATAAGGACCGGACCGAATCTTAACGGTTCGGTTCGCGGTTCCATTTTAAAAACCGAAAACCGATAAGGAACCGAAACAAAAAAACCGGTTAGGAACCAAACCGATAAAACCGATAAACCGATAGTACCGATACGGAATCGAACCGATAAAACCGGTAAACCGATACAAAATTGAACCGATAAACCGGTAGAACCGATAGGAAATCGGACCAATAAAACCGTTATACCCGATTTATTATTATTATTATTATTATTATTATTATTTATTCTATTATAAATTATAGTACCAAAATTAATAGTTAATTACCAATTTATTAACAAAATCAAAAGATTAACTTATAAACTTTAATTTTTATATTATTTACTTCAATATAAAAAATTAAAAATCAAATTTTGTTTGGATTTAATTTTTTTAAGTGGACCGAACCGGACCGAATCGAAACGGACCAAAACGGGAATGGACCGAACTTTGACCGAACCAAACTCGGACCGAACCGGAACCGGAACCGAACCGAATCGGACCGGACCGGACCAGACCGGACCGAACAGAACTGAACCGAAAACTTAGCGGTTCGGTCTGGTTCCAAAAATTAAAACCGAAAGCTTAGCGGTCCGGTCCGGTTCCGGCAAAACCCGGACCGATAACAGCCCTACTTTTAACCCATAACTTGGAAAAAAATAAATCCGAAAATACCATTGGTTTTGTTTTTTTAAGATGAACAAAACTAGTATCGCTGATGATATGTTTTGATTTTTGTAAAAAGTTATATTTTACAGTTTTCGAGTTACCTATCAGTACAAAAGAATACTAACGTTTCGCATATATCAATACAAAAGAATACTAACGTTTCGCATCTATCAAAAAACAGGTTTTGCATCTACCAGTCCAGAAGAATAAGCACGTTTTGCAATTATCAATACGTAAATGAAAATAGGTTTCACATCTTCTTACTGTATTTTCTTCGTTTTAAACCCTTAACTCAGACATAAATTTTCAGATACACACAAACACACTAAAATAAATAAAAAAAACCCTTACTGAACTACAACAATTACACTACATTAGCAACATAATAAAAAAAATACTAAAAATCACACAAAAAATAGATCTTGAGTTACATATTTGGAAATAAAAAATTGAGTTATCTAAACACAAAAATTGACTTATCTAAAAATGTATCCAAAATCGAACTTCAAAATCAAGTAAAAACACAATCAAATATAGTGTTTTCAGCTAATAGGTAGAAATAGTCTTCTTTCCTAATAGGTAGAAAAATTTGAAATATTTTTGTGTGGATTTTTTATTTATTTTTTATTTTAGTTTTCAGCTAATAGGTAGAAATAGTCTTCTTTCCGTTGTTCTGTGGATTGAAGGAACCTTTCTGAGAAAAAAAAGAAGATCTAAAGATGGTTGAAGAAACTATACAAATAGGTTATAATTGAGAAAATATAAGTGATTATGCTAATTCGTTGTTATTGAGGTTTAGCCCAACATCTTGATACAAGATGTAACTTCAGCTGACTTTAAAATCAACCGGATGTTGATCACCATGATCCTGAACAACCACATGTTTATTGAAGATCCAGATCAATGTTTATATATCCATCTAGCTGGTTTAATATAGTTGTATGCCAGCTGCTAATACAACCATGTCTCATCAAATGCAGTACGACTTAAGCTTTTCCTTTACTCTCTCAAGGTAAAAGCCAAAGCATGGATACAACATTTCCTCCAAAATAAATTACAATATGAGAGCAACTAGATTAAAGTTTTATGGCAAAATACTTCCCATCAGCGAAGTCAACCAAGTTTTGAAATGATATCACAAACTTCACAACAAAAGGATGAGTCTATGTCTGACTCATGGGACCGTTACAAAGAATTGATGCAAATATGCTATCAACATGGTATCCGAATTTGGCTGATTATCCATACCCTTTACAATGGAATAACGGTGAACAACAAACTAATGATAAACATCGCAAGTGGAGGTTCTTTAATAGAAAAAACATCAGAGAAAGCATACCGATTACTAGAGGTACTCTCCAACAATAGTTATGCATCTATAATTAATGTCAGGGATGCATGTAGTGAGTAATGAGATGATCCTTCAAGCGAAGATAGTCGCGCTTAAACAATAAATGACCCCGATAAAGATGAATTTCATTGTAGTACAAAACTTTGATGTTTATCATCCATCGATAACAAATCAGTTCACAATATCAAATGATGTAATGTACATAAGAAACTTTGAGCATGGCCCAAAACCTTACTTTCCTAACAACGGTCATTAAGTTGGTCACATGAAAAATCCAAAAAATTATAGAAAAAATAATGATAACGTATGGAAGCATGAATATCTAGATAAACTATAAAAGAAATCAACTTTAGTGGAGAACCTAAGCAAATTCATTGAATTCTCTAACACTCGTTTTGAGAGGAATGAATCAAGCATGAAGAATATAGAGACAATGATTTAGAACTAATGAAGATATATAAATAGTCTAGAGGTTATATATAAGATTTAAAAGCACGCTTACAAAATCTAAAGGTTCCAATGGGTCAGATACACTCCATATTGTCCTCAAGAGATCAGGGAAATCGACCCACCAATATCGACAACAACCTAAGTCAGGTTAATATAATCACGCTGATAATTTGAAGACAAATTGGAAATGAAGTAAAACAATATGGAAAAGAACAGACGAATGATCATGACCAAGATACAGGTGATCGCGACCAACTAGCTGAAGTAGCAACAAAAATTTATATACGTGAAGTTATTCACAACCTGGATAATAATGGTTGCGACCAATTTACACTTTGCTGCAGCAAACTTATTTATGGGCGCGAAAATGTGTCAAAAGAAGGAACAGAAGGTCCCAGTTCTTCACTTCGTTGCGACCACGAGCAAATGGTCACGACAACCATGCACTTTACTGCTACAAAGGTAAATATGATTCAACCATGACGAGCGAGCCAAAACAGGAGGTAACATTGATGTACTTCGACACGACTAGAGTAATGGTGATCACGAAAAAGTTCCCGAGACATCCTAAAACCCTTGAATCTCAAAAAATACACCCCAAATTCCCTACTTAGGTTGGAAGGAGAAGCAAAACACCGAAAATGAATTCTCTAAATTCCTCGAGATATTTCACAACTTGGAAATTAATATATCTTTTATGATTTGCTAGTATAAATGCTAAAGTATTCAAAGTTTTAAAAGGACATCATTTCACATAAAATAAATTTTAACAACTTCGAAATAGGAATGCCTACAAAGGAGTGCATTGCTCTAATTGAAATCAAATCGCCACCAAAACAACAAAATCCATATAGTTTTACTATCCCTTGAGAAATTAGTAATTTAAATGTTAAAAAATGCTTCTATAATGTAGATGCGAACATAAAATTGATGCTTATTTCTACCTATATAAAATTAATAATATATGGAATAAGAGCTACAATTTTTTTTCCAAGAATTAACTGTTATGTCTTATACATATCATAAGGGAATAATAAAAGATATTTTGATAAAGGTTGAAAATTTTATTTTCCCATTAGATTTTAGAATTTTATACATAGAGGAAGATAGACTTGTACCTTTGATTAATATGAATACATTTTTTAGCTACTGTTATGACACTTATAAATGTAGAGGCTGGAAAACTGAAAGTTCACTTAAGTGATGAACGTATAGACTTTAATATATTTGAAGCTTTAAAATTTCCAAAAGATGTTGATTCATGTTTGTGCATTGATGTGGTAGATGAACCAAGTGATAAATGCACACATGAAATATTACCTCATCTTATTTTAGAAAATTCATTAACACATGATATACTAGATGAAAAATGGATTAAAATGAAGAAGTTATAAATTATATGAAAAATGTCATGAATCTACTAATTCAACCTAGGGATGTTCAGACTTCAAAGTTAGAAAATAAATTATCACGTTCACCGAATATCTATTTGAATGAACCTAATAATTTTCCTCATAATACTAATGTTTGTTCGAGTGATGTAGATAAAGAAGAATTGTAAAATATGCTAAGACAATTCAAAGAAGCCATTGGTTTGATGATAATAAAAAAGAGAGAACAATCCTCAAAATCACCATATTAAGCTTTTAGTGAAGGAAGTCTACAGTTTGTTAGGCCCTCTTTAGCCATCGGAGTTGGTCACTTGTTTCAAAACACCCACTGACATTACATTTTTATCAAACTGATCACTTTTGTTGCATCTGTAGTCACTATTGTTGGTCTTTTATTTTATATATGTGGTTACCACGAGTGACGATGGATGCAAAAAAGACCAACAAAAGTGGTCGTTTTGATAGAAATGTAACATCAATGGTTGTTTTGAAACAAGTGACCAACTTCGGTGACTAACCATGGTCATGGTAAGAAAGGGTAATACTGGTCCCTTCGAAAGCCCAATCATGGCAAGGAAGTCTTTGATGGAGAGAGGAATTTGGCTTAGTTTTGGAGCCATAATTATCGATCGAAGTGTGAACCAAAGATTTGGTGTTGCTTGTGTAGGGCAGAAAGTCTAGGAATTTGAAGTACTTCATTATTATCGGATCTAATGGGAACCGAAGACCACAATTAATGATCTGTGGATAGACCACCAGTTCATTTTCTCTACAGTCAAGTGGAGTCTCTCCTTCTTTTGGCAGTCAAAGTGTAATGTTATTTTCCATTCCCCATTGTTTCTTCAGAGGATCAGCTTGAGCCTCGTTATAGTACATGTATGTTATATTTTGTAACGCCATGATACATTCGGGGATGAGTGGTTTCATATTTACACTAACTGAGATAACAACGTCCTCAAGAATAACAACTGAAGTTTTTTCTTTTTAGCTGCTTCTTATTTCGAGACGTCATCTTCTGTATCAGACATAACTCAACTTTCTTTAGCCACAGTGTTAGAATGAGTAACTTATGAATCTGCTTATTCTTCATAAGCTTCATCTATTAATAGAGGCGGGCTGGATGTTGAGATTGGGTTTTCCTCTTGAGTATTCGAGGGAGTTTGTTGTGACTCAGTAATAGTCTCAACAATCTCCCTCGGGGGAGGAGATGGTGGTGTAGGGTTATTTGTAATGCTTTGAGTAGTTTTTGGCATCGATATCTCTCATGGCTATGGATATTTTCTTTTTGGCAGGTAGACTCAAAGAGAGGTGAGCTTTTGATTGAGTCTGAGGTGTTTTTTTGCGTAAGGTTTGAGGTGGATCAGTACTGGTGGGTGATGTAGTTTGTTTTGATTTTTTGTGAGTGGATATGCACTGAGTTTCTTTGTGATTCTTTCGAAGAGATGCAGTTGTGGAGTTAAAAGGTGGTGAAGGATGATTTTGAGTTGTTGATTGAGGCGATGGTGATGATTTTCGAAGAAATTTGGGTAAATGGGTGTTTTCTGGGTTTGATGAACTTTGAAGCCAAAAAGAACTTAATATTGGATCAAAATTACCATAAACAGTAGTTTTAGTAGAGAACGAGGGAGAATTTTATATCACTCATGCAGCTTTATACTCAGCAGCCCTCTTGCTAATGCACAAGTAATCGTAAGCCCCAAAAATTGATTTTTTAGGTTTTGGAGATTTTCTCATAAACTAAATTGAAGAAAAATATTCGAATCAGTTTATAAAGGTTGAAGATTGACTGGAAAGTCAGAATTTTGGTGGAGGTAGCCAATAAATCAAGTGTTCAGGTGGAAGTAGCTAAGGGTTTTTTTAGGCTAGTTGAGCTTTCTCTCATTATAATGTATTTGTAAAACACAAACAATGAGTGAAGAAGGTATTTGTAAAGGAAAATAATGAGAGAGAAATGTCAGAGAAGTAGAAAAGGTGGAAGCGATGATTGCGCATAAATGTGGAATATCAAGCGATTGCTTGAGAAAGAGATAATATGACACATGTTAATTGTCAGATCTAGTGGCAGGCCTAATGCCTTGTAAATCATCGCACACGTTCTGTTCCACTTCAAACGTTTCTGACCGTTACGAGAAGGCCAACCCATGTTTCTATATATAAATGTTCAAAACATGAAGCAAGGGTCAAATTAATTTGGAGGTGAATGCGCGTATAAGTTTATGTGAGAATGATAAGTATGAGGTTAAACATTTTTGAAGTAATATATATTCGAAGAAACATTAGGAAATGCATTTATTCAAGGACAAGATATGTTGTCAAAAAACATTTTGACAAAAAAAGGGAAGAACTAATTCGAAGCATATTGAATTTTAGCAAGGAGCATTTTCTACCTATTAAGATTTCTGACCATAACTAGTTCTTATTTATTGTCTTTCGTAAGAACTAGGGGGGCTACTGATAAGGATATAAAATATTAGAGGGGATTAAATGTAATAAACAAACATTTTATACGACGAATTGTATCGTTGGAGGATAACTTTTGAACTATTTGTAAATTTGGGGGACTGAAATGCAGTTAACCCGTTTGTATAACCAATTATGTTATACTAAGTCAAAATGCCTATAAATAAAGACAAAAACTATGAATAAAGGAGACCAAATTTTTAGTTCAATCTCACTTTACTTTTACTTTCTCTCTCTAAAATCTAACTTTTTCTTTATTTCTTAAAAACAAGATTTACACTCAACAAATACGACGTTTTGTCTTGTTTGATATACGAAATGACACTTTCCTAAAAATGATACTTTTTTTTTGTCTTTTTACCAATTTTGAATCCTTCCCTTTTCCAACAAAGGTAATAACGTCCTATCGACATATAATATTATCATGGTCCGCTCTAGTATTTGAATTCATTTATATATTTAAGGACTACAATATTTTTATAGGTAAGATTTACAAAATATAATATATTTTATACCATTAATTGTGTTATACAGTATTATTATATAACATATTTTTTATTTATCCATCTTAACCATTCACTCATTTATTTAATGAATAAAATCCTGACTTGACATAAAAAACCTTTTTAATTTCCATGTCTTGACAATAGTAAATATATGAATAATTTCTTTATGTTTAATCCATCATTCACGATTTATCAACCTTGACTTTATAAAGAGATACAACTTTTACTTTAAGGTTTTTTTACTATTTTTATTTTCAAAAAAGTTATTTTTCTTATATTTTTTATCTTGAAACTCTTCTTTTAAATACTTCGTCTATCATTTCTCTGTCAATCATCGTCTATTGTATTCATCAGATATAAATTTAATATTCTTCATTTACACTTATTAATCTAGTTATCATGGGCTGTAAAAGTAAATAGTCGATTTAATACCATTGTGTATCAGGTAGTTTGTCCGTGGCTAAGGAACCAGACTCCCAAAATGAGCTGATGGATTCTCAAAATAAAAAACCTAGTGGTCAATAAGAAGATGAAGTTTAATCTTTAGATGAATAATTTAATAACGATTCAAAATTAAATTTGGCACATACATCTTCCAATAGTCCTAATAACTCAAACCAAGACTTGAATAACTACCAATGAAAAAACCTACCCTCACAAGCAAGAGTAAAACCAACCCGAACTGTTCTATGAAATCAATAGATCTTACTGATGCTAATGATGTTCCAACACCCCTTAGAATATTTGATCCTAAAATCGAATTAACATCTAACAAATCTGCTACAGTAATTGCTATATAACAAGTACTTAATTTTTTTTAAAGACATTTTATGAAAACAAACTTTGTTGAGATTGATCATATGATTGAAGAAGAAAAACTTATTTGTTTTAAATAAGATATTGATGATGATGTTACTATTCGTCTTCCAAAATCGGAGATTATCCGAATGATGTTAGTGATTATAAAGTATATTTTTTTCTATAGAATTTTACAATAAGGTGTTAGGTTTCCACTCCATCCCAAACATATTTATTTTTTAAAATGATATAGAATATGCCCTAGTCAGATTACACCTAGTGGTTGGAGGAAACTAACCAACTTAATTACTTCTACAATTTTGTTAAAATTTTATTTTATAATTTCTAAAATCTTCTGTGAATGGAAATTCAACAAACTCTTAAGATCTTCATTTACTATGTTATTTGTCTAAAGCAACGTCAAATAGTTAGTTTATGACCACTAATGAGAATATTTTATTTAACGTAAGTGGAAAGTGGGAATAAAATCCTTCCAAAACATTGGTCAAAACAAACAAAGATAGACGAAAAATGTATGTTATCGCTTATAACATCATCTTCATAATTTGTATATAGTCTTATTTAAGTACTATCATATTCATCATACAATTTATTTTTTTCAAACATGAACTCGTGCTTTATTAGAAGGCTGGAAATATGCAGTTTTTGAATACGACGCTCTAACTAGACTTTATGTAGCAGCTTATCATATTTGGAAAGACCAATCTCACGATATTTTTACATGAACAGATATGTTTTGATTAGGATTTTGGCCATTGAAAGAAATGTATGTTTCTGATAAATATGAGGTGATAAATACTAAAACCAACGCTCCCATGAAAAATACCAAAACGCATCTAAAAGACATCGTGTTGTTAACAATGACGCCCCTACCTCCAAATGTCAAATGCATAAACAGAATAAAAAATTAACCAAATTTAATCGTCTTCAAAGAAGAAAATTGTTTATACCAATATTCAAACTATTTCATTCAAATGTTTATATCTCTTATAGGTATATTTATGAAGGACTTTCTCATTTGACGAAAAAATGTATCCAAATGGCTTTTGGAAAAAAATTAAGATTACTCAATTTCTCCTTTTATTGTTAACACTGATATCTTATACTCTCATATCGTATATGTTGGATCATCGCCATGCTTAGATCCTAAATTCATAACTAGTTATTTTCAAACCATTTCGGTCTATCGCACTAATCTTTATGATCTACAATGTTTCTCAGTAGTCTTCACATGAAGATTACACTAAAGGTTAGCGTTTATATATTTACTTATGAACTTTTCAAAAATTTAGTATGTTTACTACGTCGTCTTGCTTTGTTTAAAAGATGTTTTAATTTTTTTAGCGGGTAAAACTTATCTTATGAAAATATTAACTTCCTAAACAAAAATCACAGTCATACAATGGAATTTGGAGAGAGGACATCATTATTAAAACAAAATAATTCTCATCTTGGACTTGAAATTTCTTGTTTGAAAGAATCAGAGACAACTTAATCGTAAGGAAAACGGAAGCTTGAAAATTTTGTCAAGTCACAAAAAAAATCACTTAACAAGTTTCAATTGAATAATAAATAGTTTAAAATGCAAAGTTGACAAGCTAAAGAAAACCAACAAAGATTATTCTAGAGAAGAAGCGATTGGTGTTAAAAAATTGAAAGAATAAGTAAGGAAATATATGATTTTGAAGTCGTGGATGAAGCTAAATCTATTATTAAAAATACATTAAAAAGACTCACTCTTCAATTAAAAATGTTCACTTTTAGTTTCTTTATAGTATGCCACTTACATCCTCTTAGCATGACCTCTGAATCTTTTTATAGACGAGTTTTACTTATAGATATGTTCGCGTTGATCGAGAGAGTGACATATTGTCTTTCTAAAAATGAAATTGGTTTATAGTCATGTTCGTTTTTTATTTATATATAAATTTGTGTAGATCATTTAAAATATATAAAAAATATTTGGTTTGAAGACTTTATATTATTTTCTTTCTAACTTGTCTTTTAAGAAAATATTCACGTCATTAATCATATTTTAGAGATTTTTTATCTTTGTTTTTTTTACTGATTATTGTTCATAAATGTCAATAATCTCTGCACATCGTCATGAAAAATATAAATTATTCATTGATAGATGTCATCACTATTTAAATTTTATATTCACACAGTGTAAAGTTAATATCTTGTTTGAATTTTGATTTGTAACATCACTAAGTTTACGAGAAAAAAATATAATTTTTTTTGTGTGCCAAATATTGTATTGATAATGGCCCTCATGGTGTCTCCCTTGCACCATGAGGTGGGACACCGACTAGATTTACACATAGTTTTTATAAAATTTTAGATGTTTGATATTTTACGAATAATTCACAGTATTGTTTTCCATATATGTTAGTTTATAACCACCAATATATAATTTGGATACAAGTTTAAACGAACCAACCTAGTTAGGAGCCGATTTTCCAGCATTTTAATCTTGAGTTCCATGAAAAACCTTTCTTAACCATATATCTCATTCTCTAAAGCTTCACATTTTAGGATTTGTACAATATACGTTTTACATCAAACTTATATAATGTTCAGCTCTTACTTGTGCTTGATCTTTTTGTTTTTCGAATCAAATCAATACATACTTCCTTTTCCTCCTCATTACGTTCTGATGAATAAAATTGAAACCAATGATTATGAATTTCACTCTTTGTCGGAATGATGAATTTCATCTCATAGACAAAAAAAAATCAATTAGTTCTTGTTCTAAGAGTAGTTTAATATCTCCACAAAAATCATTTAAAAAATCAGGCCAGTTTCCCTTAGCCAACTAGAATTTTCTCTTAAGCACACTTAAGATAGCTTTATTGGTCACTTATACTTTCCTATTTTCTTGCAAATGATATGGAGTAAAAAATGTTGTTATATGCTACACTTTATATAAAAATATGTTACCATGTCATTCTGGGATTGAGAACCATTATCAATAATCAATATTACAAAACCGCATAACAACCCAAAAAAATCTAGTGTAGAAATTCACAAAGTTCTCGAGATCTAATCATTGCCAATGGTTTTGATTCAAGTAATTTAGTAAAATATCTATGACGACCATCAAAAAGTACATTATCCTTATTTGTCATCTGTAATGGACCTACCAAGTAAATTCTTCGTGTATCAAAATAAGAAGAATAAGCATTTGATCCCTTAAATTCATTAGGTATGATTTGTATTAGTAAAATTTTGACATGGATCACAACTTTAGACCATTGTTTTTGTTTTAACAACAATCATCATCCAATAATATCCAACAGAAAGAAAATATCATACAAGCCCTCTATAACAATAATGTGCCCATGCAGTTCCTTCACAAAAATCTCTTAAAATAAAAAGGGCTTTTCACTAAAAATATTAACAAAGGTCGTGTAGAACGTTTTCTATATAGAACTTCATAAAAACGACATACTTGGTAGCTCGTAAACGTAAAGCTCGAGCTTGTGCTTTATCCTATGTTACTATTTGATATTTAAAAAAAAAGTATACCTTATGCGAATAATTACTTCCATCAACGAATAAAACTTCTCAATTATCAATAGTATCTAATACTGAATGCGTGTATTGAATGATTATTAAATGATTATTAAATGATTATCTTCCACACAAACAAATTGTTCATAACATCTACAACCGTATTTATAATCGTGACACTTGTTCATATGATTTTCTTTCAAAATGTTTTTCTATTTGTTTCATAACATCTATATATCTCCTCATATTTTTTTATTTTGTTTCAAAAGTACCATGAGATTGTCCAATCAGTAAATGTGAATATGAAATTTACCAAATTACATTTGCCCCACAAATATAGGCTAACTGCATTTCATCCAACATTGCTTCATATTCGACTTTATGGTTTATAGTAACAAAATTAAACTTATCGCTCGTTTAGTTACATCTCCCCTGGAAAAATCAAGACGCCAACTCCACTACCATTTGATCATGAAACACCATCTACTTGAACTATCCATTATGTAGATTTAATTTATATCGATTCTCCCCCTCAAACACCAATTACTTTCTCCCAAAATTAATTAATTAAATATATTAATACATGTGTTTTCATTGATATTATAGGTCAAAAATTCATCTTATATTCACCCAATTCAATTGACTTTTGCATTTAATTATCCTGAAAATCTCATATTTGTAACACATTTTAAAAGGAAAATATGTTCGTACAATTATAACATGAGCTTGAAAACATTGACATATTTTTCTCATTACTACAACCAACCCATTTGCTATTTTTTCTAAATTAAAATACATGGTTTTAGTATTAGCCAACGTCTTACTCAGATAATAAATCATTCTTTGAATTTCATCATCGTCCTTTACGAGAACATCATTGACAGTGAAATCCGTAACAATATTATACAAGTACAATAACTCTAAAAAACATTGTAGATAAGATTTATGATGAAGTAAGATACTCTTTTAACTTATTAAAAGATTTTATAGAAATTATTTTCTCCCTTTAAGATGTAAAAAAACAAATGACATCGATTCGACGCTTTAGAATTAAACCTCATCACGCTGCTAATATATATGTTAAATTCTAAAATTATTTGATAGAATTTAAGAGAGATATTGTCAATAAGGTTTTCAATTAAATTGGATCAAAGTTAATTCATTTCTCACTTATAAAAATGGTAAAAAACTTTCATGACTTTACTACAAACGAACTTTTTAATGAATTCAACTTCAAATTATACTTCTGAAGATAGTCAAACAATATCAAAACATGGTTACTTGCTTTATCATATTTTACTATCATATCGTCAATATAATATTTTGTGTTCCTTGTTAAATTATTACTGAAAATACCATTCATAAGTCATTGATAAGTAGCCACATCACTCTTCAAACCAAATGACATTAGTCTATAACAGTATAGATACTTCTTTATCGTCAAAAATATGATTTCTTCATCATTTGGATGATATTTATTCAATTATACCGTGAATAAGCATCCATAAACGGAGAAAACTCACGTCAAATAGTAGTATCCACAAGTTGATCAACATGAGGTAAAAGAAAAACATTATTTACACAAACATAATTTAAATAAACAAAATCAACACACATCCTCCATTATCCATTCTTGTTTTTTTTATTATTATCAAATTTATAATCCATTTAATATGTTTTAATTTCCGAATATGCCCTACCTCATACGATTTATCCACCTTTTTCCCGACAGCCTTAAATTTCACAACTCAAATTGTACTCATTTTCTAGTTGTATTGGTCTTAATATTTTATCAGCAGTTAATTCATGGCATATAATTGATCTACTAACACCACTAACATCTGCTACACTCCAAGAAAATATATAAACATTCACCGTCAACCATGCAATCAAATCATTTAATATTTTCACTTATATGAATACTAATCTTTACTATTTCGCCATTATCTAAAATTAGTTCCATAGTTTTATCTACCGGTTTCAGTTAAATTCCATTTTTCACGAGGATCATCTACTTCTCATTCTTTTATCTCCGTTAAGGGTTCAATTTTTTTATATATCATTGTTGTATCCTCAAATGTATTTGTGATTGGTATGGGCCAATATTATCAGGGTTAAGAGAGATATAATAATATTCCTAAACCGGTTTTAGCCTACCTCTTATAATCTCAATTTATCCTCCTACTAAAAATTTAACATACTGATGGTATGGCGATGCTACAACCTCTATCCTATGTAACCAATGACGTACCAAAATTGCATTATAAAAACTTGAAGCATAAAAAAATATAAACAAAATAGTAACAGTTTTCTGAGTGCTTCTCGTCCAACGGTTACCGACACTTCTACTTCTCATATACAATTCAAAGATTATCTAGTAAAACTTAATAAATTTCTATTACTTTTTTTGTATGGTGCTATAACAATCCATTGATCATATCTTTATGATATAACATATTAGCTGAACTGACGGTATCAATCATCACTCTGTTTACTATTACCCTGATAATTTCTAAAGATACCAGTAGAGCATGTTCATGCGTTGAACTATAATGTTAATCTAGGATTTCTGTGTAAATACATATATGACTCATAAATAAGATGAACTTTCAAATCCATCTTGTATTTTAAAGAATGTATCGTCCCAGATAATGTATCTTCTTTTAAAATTTGTACAAAGTATATGTCTATCATATTTCTGCCACCTTAGACTATGACCCTTGCCTTTCCTTTATTTTATTTCTCCGTCTCTATTCCTAACAAACTCAACCAATTCTAAGTTATCAATTAACTTTTCCATTTCATCTTTCAATTGGAAATAATCCTAAATAGAGTGTCCATATCATAATAGTATGCACAGTAATATCTTTTGTTCTTTCACTAACAAAAAAAACATAGCTCGTGATGTACGATAGTTAACTTTATCCCTTGTTTTATCATAAAATTTGATTTTCATTACCAATTGAGTAAGCCTTTAGTTTGGATTATCATGTAAATGAAACACGGTCGGTTAATCAGTTTTTTTGACAGCGTCTAAAACTCGCCATGCTTTATTTTTCTTATTCTATAAAGTGTCAAATCTTACTTCTGAAAACTTAGCTTGCACAATCCCTCCTTATTTTTCTTCTTCTACCTTCACTAACATTTTTAACGTCTTAAAAAATCTCTAATAGAATATATTTTAAATTTTATCAAATTTTCTAATATCTTACTTTCCACAAGAAGTTTATTTTACTGCCAAAATAATATATTTTTTGTAAACTTCCAAACTATTAATTATTTGGAACAAACCTTTGAACGTAATCCCATTGTGACTCATTTACTTTTTGAAACACCATCATGATGTAACCTCTATCTCACTTAATTTCTCTATTTCTAATAAACTAACTTCTGAATGATCCTCAAAAATCTTCAAAACTATAAATAAATCCTGAATGAAGGTTATTAAATCATGTAAGACTGTTTTTCTTAAAGTTAATTAAAACTTCTCTACACAATAAAGTGTCGTAAATCCTAACATCATGTTACAAAATTATTCTAAATAATATCTAAATATTTTATTATATCGTATGTTTGCATCTGTAACTAATCAAACTTCCTTGATAACTCTCTTTCAAAAATTCTTTTACTTACATAATATTGTGCGGAATTTTAAAACGTGCGCTTAGAACTTTTCAAAAATTTATGACCTTCGTCTGTTAACTTATTCTTCCCTTTGTTAGCTTTTTTTAGACAATATTTCATTAATTTATTGTTCGTCGGCATTATTTTTTCCTTGCTCTTTTAAAACATCTCATTTAATTAGAATTATTTCACTTTTAATACCATATTCACCTTGATCCAGATCATTTCTTAAATATACTTTATTAATTATCAGCTGTAAGGTTTTACTCTTCATATCCAATTTATTTCGTCACTCTTCATCTCTTTGGTTTTGTAACGTATTAGATTTATGTTTCTTTTATCATAACTCACTAATCTGCATTATAAAGAACGAAATAGAGAATTTAAAAGATTACCTTCATTTCTTGCTAACAGTTGTTGAAATGATATGATATCAACTACTTCATTCTGAGTTGGTAGTGATTTATCGATAGATTAGGAGCTACACTTGAAGGTAGACCTTAAATAACATCGTTTTCAAAAGTTGGAGATACAATCCTAGATGTTTATGGTACCATCTTTGGATTTATACATACTTCGTTAATCAAATTACCTCGTCCTTTATTGTTCTCATAAGATGGAAAACAACGTTAGAATTTTCTAAAATCACTGTTAGACATCCATGTATTGCATGACTTTGAGAACCTCATCTATTGACTCCTAAGTGATTCATCAATATTGGTAATAAATGAACCATGTAAAAAATTCCCACAAATGGTCCAAAAATAATAATGGATACCTTCGTCAAAGTGACTGCCAATGATTGTAGAGACTAAACAAACTCAAGATAGATAAATGACAAAAGTAGTATGTATTATTAATTTCAAAATAATGTTCGAATTTATTACATAATTATTAAATTAGTATTTATAGTGATTGGAGACCCTAAATATTATGGTTAAATAACACGTGTAATTTATGATGTGTAACATTCATCCGTAACATAAATTACAATTATGCCTTCTAACTACCTAAGGAAATTTGGTGATTTAATATGATCATATTGAAGCTTCTCAGACCTTCTTTTTACCACGTGGATCTTTGCTTTCAGTTAACCTTATTCCAACCATTTTCTTAATCTTCAAGTCTTTATCATTGTCTATCTTTCTTATGTTCGACCATCATCTTACTTTGTCTACTTTATTATCTATTATATCGTTATGTATTCATCCAGTATCATCTTATATGATTATTGTCAATTCTTAGCCATATTAGTACTAAGTTTCACGCGTCGCGTTAATTATGCAAGATTATAACTAAGATAATGCTTTTGCTAAATATATTAATTAAATTAGAGTTTTATATTAATTTTCATTTGAAGGATACTTTAATATAGTTCTTATTCAAAATGTCATTTTACCTTGCCCTTAATTAATACAACGTTTTCTCTTGTTTGGTATACAAGATGAAAAATTCCTTTAGACGACGTTTTTACCTCTTACAATTAAGTAAATGACATTCTCTTGATATATGAACTTATCATCAGGAATAATCAAATCTTTATTTATATGATAATATGATAGACATTGGATGTATAAAAATGAATAACAATTTATATTAAATAAAAATACTAAGCATCATAAAGAAGTGAAACACGTATAGGTATATGATACACTAAATTTTAAAGCTGAAAATTTAGGAACTCTCTCACACAAACACTTAAATCATGTCTCTAAGGAAAGAATGAATAAGTTTATTGTTAAAAGGTTTATTTTGTTCACTTGATTGTTTAGACTTTGGTGCTTGCATCAAATATATTAAGGAAAATAGATCATGATAAAAATGTAAGGTTCATAGAGAGCTAATATAATCTTGAAGTTAATACATACAAATGATTATGAATTATCCCACAGGTATCATGGAATTGGGATATGTATTTTATCTCATTTATAGATGGCTTCTCTCAATAGATGTATCTATACTTTATTTAGGAGATATCAAAATCCCTAAGAAAATTTAACTTTAAGACCGAAGTTAAAACTTAGTAAGAGTATTAAGTGATAGTTCCAGAAATCTTTGGAGGAGATGTTAGAGTAAAACAATGTTTAGAGGGCTAAATTCGTGATACAAATTACTTAGTAAATATTCTAGAGAGATAAGTTCTATTTTTAGAGAGAAAAAGTTAAAGTAATAATTGTGAAATTATCAATCAATCACTATTTCCATAAAAGGGGCGTGGTGCTTTTATAGTACATTTATTGGGCCCCACGTGTCTAACAATTCACTAATTATGGTTTTGTCCTCAAGTTTGTTTTTTTGCTATAAATTAGTCCTTAATTTTATATTACATAATAATCAATTTCTCATAAGAGACTTTCTTTATATAAAAAAGACACCCCTAACTTTCTAAAATATTCTTGTTAATTTATTCTTCCCTCATCAATAGCCCCCCAGTCGTTGTGAAAATGTTCAAACGTTTTATCCAAAATACCCTACTCGAATTTTATTTGGGATTTGATTTGTGTGTTCATTGTAAAAGCCTTCGAATTATATTTGTTCTTTCGATATCCATACCAAACGTTTTCTCAAATTTTTCACGCTTGTGACGTCATGACTTTTTCTGACACCACCAATGAAAACGCTTTCCTCCTACCAAATGTCGTTTTGGCTATCATTTGCATCTTCTTCTTTTTTACACGAGCTAGCCTATGGGTGGCGTGACGCGTCTCTAGGCACTTATTTCTCATAGTTTGGACAGTTTTCCTCTATGCAAAAAACCCATCACCACCATGGTCCTCATTAACCTTCAAAGCCCACTCGTCTCCTAAAAATATCCAAATATCTTCACATATCTTCTTAACATTTTTAGAGAGAGAAAACCCTCAATAAATGATTCTAAAGAGACAAGTAGTTTATGCCAAAGAATTTTCGCATACCAGAGTGGTTAACCATCAGTCAGAAATTCAAAGAATGGAAAGCTACCAGTTTATAAGTCGAACCAGAACCCCAACCTCCGGTTATTTCATATTACGATATCTGGCCTCCCTTGGAGAATTCAACAACACATATCCCTTCGAATATCTGCTCTCAGCCCCCAGTCACTCTTGCTTAACAATTTACAAGAGTGATTCCATAAACATGGGAAAAGATAAACATTCAAAATGATCCTCCTCGAGAGGGAAAATGAATCACAAAGAGAACAAACATAAACACTTCAAACGCTCTAAGGGATCCTCTTCAGAAATTCCTTCCATATCGTCTGTTAATCCACAAGGAAATCGAGGCCAACGTCATAGATATCCCAACATAAGTTGACAAGAACTGATGTCGCTCAGATGAAAAATCAGATACTTGAATCAATTCCAGAAGCTAGATTTAACGTCTCTCATACTCTCCTAATATTGAGGAAAAAGACACGACAACTTCCGATGGGAGGCTAGTCTCATTTTCCTAGGAGAAACCAACTGCCACCACTTCTCAAACTATTGAAAACAAGACTACCACTCCAAAATTTTCTGAGAAAAAGACCGATGTTATTGCTTTTAAAACTGAGGAAAATAATTCTCCTCCAAAGAAAAAAGCTAAGTCAAAAGAAGATGTTCCATTCCCCCGAAAATCAATGCTTTGGTGGGGAAAACCCATAAAGCAGTTGATAACGGAAACTTGCTAGATTTTCACAGAGTGAAATATAAATACTATGATATATTCGAAGAAGCCAGGCTAAGAGTTTGATGGGAATTCCTTTTTCAATTTCCATTCGTTTCCCAACTACCGGAGAGATCCTGCTATCAGTCAAAGACAATGAACTTATTGTTTACACGAAGCTGATGAATTATGGGTTGCACTATCCTCTGGACCCTTTCTTTGTGGAATACTTTTCGATGATCGATCTTTTTCCTACCTAGATAGGTTCCAACATGTGGTTCACTCTTATATCTTGCGTCATGGACTCCATAATTTCAAAGGTGAGCTTTTATTTAGAAGAATTAATTGGCCTCTCTAGTTTAGCAAAAAACCCACATTTCTCTTTTTATTCCTTGACCTTCGGAGGGGACCAGAAAGTAGTTAAGGATCTTCTTGAGGGACACAAGAAATGGAAAAAACACTTTATTTTCATCTCATGGATTTGGGAGACAGGATCCGAGGCCAATGTTGACAATCCACACAAGCTATCACTCGTCTTGACAAATAGAGGTATGCTCCCCTTTTGTTTTCCTCCAGATTTTTATTATATCTTATTCTTTACACTTTTCTTCTTAATTATAAATAACAACGAATGTAATATCCAAGCCCTATGCTGATTTCGTTCCCACAATAAAAACTATCTTTAGTGAGCTACATTGTGGGCCAAGGTTTCCTGGTATAACAGGTTTTGACTCTGTTTTACTCCTACCAACATCGTTAAAAGTTGCTTGTGGAGGTTGAATCCATCAGATCGATTATCCTTGGAGGAGCTCATGATTCCTCCTTCTCAATAAGATGTCTTAGAACAGTTGGAAGAAAAAGATGTTGTGGTTTTTCTTCCGACCAGAGATAGGGCCAAGAGTCATTTAAACGATGACGAGGATGAAGAAGAGGATTTTGGCACTAAAAATCTTATGGATGATGAAGATGCTGAAAATTCGAAGGCTGATGGGACAAAACAACTTTTCCCCAAGCAAACGAAAAACTTCCTAGTGATGCTCATTCAGAAAAAAAATCCCAATGGAAATTGAAGGGCATTTTAGAAGAGATCCCAGAAACTTCCGAGGCTATTAGCCCCCTTAGAAAATTAACGAGCTGAGCATACCAAAACCTCATCAGAATAGATAATCATTAAACTTGACTCCTGCCAAATTCCACCAAATATTGCGATCATTCAAGAACCTCAAAGTGATGCCCAAAAGGATGATTCCTCCACTTTGGTTCCTTTTGAGGTTGTCTCCTCGGATAGTTCTTTTGAGATTCCTCGAGAAGACGAATTTTCTCTCCGTCTTCGCAAGATGTTTTATTTCTCTGTTACCATTGGGAAAAAATTGCAACATCCAAAGGACGAGAACAACTAATAAAAATTTGAGGCCTCATCATCCAAATCAAAAGTCAAAGAGCTCAAACAAGAACATTCAACCCTTGAAAAACAAGCCGATGCACTCCTTGAAAAACTAGTTGCATCTAAGAATTATGCCATGCTTCTCGAAAAATGTTGTCAATAAGAAAGGGAGATTTAATACAGAGTAGAATGCCGTGAAATACAAGCTTATCACAGCCTACAAAGAAGGAAATGATCAAGCAACAGATGGTTCCAACAGGTGCTTCACAGATTTTGAAAGGATCGTAAAAGAGAATTAGCTTATCTTAGCTTAGGCTAAGAAAGAAAAAGAAGATTCCGTTGAAGCTTACACTGCTAAGTGTGTAGACAAGCTCAATGCGAGGAACACAACTGTTATATCTGGGTTGATTCAAGAAATTCACGAGCGCTACCCTAATCTGAACTTGGGTAGCTTTTGGGAACACGTCATGGTCAAATTTTATCCGCTTAGGATATTGTCAAGTGATAGTGAAGATTCATAATTCGATGACAGTGACTCTTGTGAGTCTTCAGAGTAAGAAAATTTTAAAAGTCTTCAAAATCTTCAAGGCAATTTTGTTAAAGTCCTCAAAATATTTGAGGCAGTTTTGTTAAAGTCCTCAAAATATTCGAGGCAAATTTGTTAAAGCCCTAAAAAACTTCGATGCAATTTTGTTAAAGTCCTCATAAATTTCGAGATATTTCTGTAAAAGTATTAATAATTTATGAAGTATTGATTTTTAATTATATTTCCTAAATGCTTCGAATAATTAAGACCATCATTTTGTTGGAAGACCCTGTATGTCCAAAATTTAATAGTTGTTAACCAACTTTCGTTGAAAGCCCTTGTAGGTCCAAAATTTAATACTTGTAGACCAACTTTCGTTGTAAGACCCTGTAGGTCCAAAATGTAATAGTTGTAGACCAACTTTAGTTGGAAGACTTTTTAGGTCCAAAATTATAAAGATTTTTTATAGCAAAAACTTGTATATATATAAATCGGCTAATAAAGCACCTCGTTAAAACCTTCTTGTGCCTATCAGGGTAGGAAAGAATATGCCTCCGATACTTTACACAAAAAAACATATATATACTTTTTACATTCATTATAAGTACAATTTAATATGTTATATATTCCAAGGGTGCTTAAGATTTATTCCTTCTTTATCCTTAATCCGATATGTTCCAGGCTTCACATTCTTTGTTATCTCATAGGGGCCTTCTCAATTAGGACCTAACTTTCCGAGGTTCTTTTCTTTAGTATGAAGAAAAACATTTTTTAACACTTGATCGCCCACGTTAAATTCTATTTGTTTAACTTTGGAAGCATATCTACTTCTCATCAGTGTTTGATACCGCATCGACTTTACTTGTGCTCACCTTTTTTTTATTCAATCAAGTCTAGCACTACTTTTTAATTTGAATTATAAGGCTCTTCAGAATATGTCATAACTCGATAAGACATAAAAACTGCCTCATACTGTACAACTGCATCCATCCCATATACTAATGCGAATGAGGTCTGACGTTGTTGTTCGATGAGTTGTTCAGTATTCCCAAATAACTTCTTGCAGATAATTAGGCCATGTTCCTGCTTTTCCTTCCAAATTTTTCTTTAGCTCATCAAGACTTGTCCGGTTAGTGACTTCTACTTGCTCATTTTCTTTTGGGGTGAAAATGAGCTAAAAAACACTGTCGTATCCCTCGAGAATTACAAAAATTCTTCAAATATTTGTTATCAAATTAAGGTCCATTATCTGTAGTGATTTTCATAAGAACCCCAAAACATCAGCAAATATTCGAAGTGATAAATCTGGCAGGTATATTAGCGAACCTTTGACAGGTATCACATATTTTAACCAAATCTCTCGCATCAGAAGATATCATAGGCCAGTAGTATCTTGCCAAAAACACTTTTTTGTTAAAGCCTTGTACCCACAATGCACATACCCTTCTTCATCATGCAATTCTGATAATATCATTTGCAATTCGTTCTTACCTAAGCATCGAAGAAAGATCTACTGAAATATTTTCCAAAAACTTGATGATGTTTTGTCTCCAATCTTCCTCTTCACAAACAGATATTCAAGGGTCTTCATCTATAATACCAATTACCAACTCCAATTTTTTTAATAATCGATGGGATTTCCTATGTAATAATCCATGGATACGTCTCTGAATAAGAGCAGTTGCTAAGGAGTCTGTTATAAAATTTTATTCTCTTCAGACAAGCTCATAACTGATTTTTTGGAAGACAAAGATAAATCTTTTAACACTTTCAAATATTTTACTAGATCCTTTCGAGCTTTGGATTTTCCAGAGGAATGATTAACGAAGAGTTGTGAATCACTAACAAGATAAAAAAATTTAGCCCCACAGATTTGTGCAAGCCTTAAACCTGCTAAAGCTTCATTGTATTCTGCTTCATTATTTGTTGCTCTAAACCCAAAACGGATGTCCCGATACAATGTTTTCCATCTGGAGAAACCAACTTTACCCCAACCCCACCTCCTGATGTGCTCGAGCCTCCATTTGTTAGGAATATCCATTCTACTTCGAAATTATCTTCATCAGTGTCCATATCCGATCGATCAGAATGAAACTCTACTAAGAAATCTGCTAAGGCTTGAGCTTTGATTACCTTTTTAGGTTCAAACTCAATATTAAAATCTCATAGCTCAACTGATCACTTGGTCATTCTCCCCGAAATATTAGGGTTATGAAGCCTATTTTTAATGGAAAAGGCGTTCGCACCACGATAAAATAAGCTTGAAAATATGGGCTCATTTTTCGAGCAACAATTACTAACGCAAGAGCCAATTTTCCAACTTCAAATACCGTTTATCTACATCTAATAAACTTTTACTGATTTAGTACACTGGTTTTGGAACATTATATTCCTCTTGGACTAACACAACACTTTTAGCATAATCTAAGACTGCTACATAAACAAATAATCGCTCCCCTGGAATGGGCTTTGTGAGAACTTCTGGGGAAGAAGGGTATTCATTAAGCCGATGGAAGGCGTCCAAACACTCTTTTGTCCAGTTGAAACAATTTGTATGCCTTAAGACCCGGAAAAATGAGCGCATTTATCCAAAGAGTGAGATATAAGTTTGTTGAACTCTGTCAACATGTTTGTCAATATTTGAAATTCTTATATATTTCGAGGAGGATTCATAGATGTTAAAGATTTTAATTGTACTAGGTTGACTTCAATCCTTTTTTCACTTACTATATATCCGAGGAACTTTCTTGATCGAACCCAAAATGTGCATTTTTCAGGGTTTAATTTTAAGTTCACTTCTTTTAAGTTAATAAAAGTTTCCTCTGGATCATCAAAATGATTCTCATCCATAGGACTTTTTACCAGCATGTCATCAATATATACTTCAACGTTTTGTACAATTTGTGATTCGAAAGTTTTATTCACCAAACGCTGATAAGTTGCCCTTACATTTTTTTTAACTCAAACGGTATGACTCTATAACAGTGTAAACCCCTTCCAATGATAAACGAAGTGTATTACTCATCCTTTGGATCCATTCTGATCTGATTATACCCTGCATATGCATCCATAAGATAAAGAGACCAGTTTCTTAATGTGGAATCTACCAGTTGATCTATCAGTGGGACAGGGAACATATCTTTTGGACAAGCCCTATTTACGTCTTTAAAATCTACGCATATTCTCCACTTGCCATTTTTATTTTTTACCAGCACTGGGTTTGCCGCCCACAAGGGATATTGTGATTCTCGAATGTGGCATACTCGGGATAGACATTTTACCTTTGCCACTATTGCCTCAGACTTTTCTTGGGAAAAAGGCCTCATTTTATGTATTATTGGCCTCACATCCTCTGAACACCATGCAAATATATTTAACTTTGTGGATAAAAATTCATTCAATCTTTCCCTTAAATATTGATGTATTATTGGATATACATGATCTTCATAGCTTTCATCAAGAACCAAAAGACCAAGGGACTCCCTCAGGTCATTAAAAGGGGTTGGATCCGAGGAAGTCCCCACTAGCTGATATGCTTTTTCTGATTCATTCCCTAATACTTGCTCAATTCAGTAACATTCTCGAGCCATTTTTTACTGGTTCCAATTATTCCAACATTATTTCTGACGACATACTTTATACATTGATGCACTGTATAACAACATGCATCTTTGATAGCCATGACCTCCCAAAAATGACATTATAAGATGATGGCACATATACTACAATAAACAAGATTTCAATTTATTTTCTAAATGACCCTCGATCCAGTTCGACCACACTTTCAATCTCCCCAATCACTTCAGTTGTCATCCCTGTGAATCCACCAATAGTTTGGTCCGACCTTCGGATTACATGAGGGTCAATAATTTTATTATAAGTGATCATGAATAAGATGTTGGCCGAGCTGCCTGTGTCACTTAGAACTCTTAGTACCTGATCATTGGCTATCTCTGCTGCAATTAATACCGTATCTTCATGTGGCACTACCAAATTTCTCATATTATCATCTTCAAAACAAATTATTGGGGAAGGAGTTCGATGTAGATGTGTCGAAGCACCCACTTCTAGCTGAGTAATCAAGCTGACTATATGTCTTTACTGGGAGCTGTTCAAATTTTCCAGCAACAATATCACCTCCAAAAATTGCCAAAGATTCAAAGAACGCAGATAAATCACTAACATTTTTCCTTGGCATAATTTCTTCCACCATGCTAATATCATTCCTTACCTCTTTTGGATCCAAGTATTCTATTGGAATGTCAAAATAATCAATCTCTTTGGAGATAACCAATGTAGTTTCTTCTTTCAATGTTTCTTTGATAGTCATATTTTTCTAGGAGTGTTTCTTTACAAATTTTGTCAGTTTTCTATTTTCAATCAACGCTTGTATTTATTTCTTCAATGCACTACATTCTTTTGTTCATGTCCAACATCTTCATGATACTTGTAATATCTGGTGTTTATATTTTTCCTCAGAGTTTGGATATAGAAACGTTTGCGAAATTGTACTTGACGTCAAGTTTTGTCAAATATAGTGGCCACACACTCAATATGATCTGCGAAATATTCTGGATGAATCCATTTGTTGGACATTGGTCTAGCCTGTTGTGTATTGTATGTTTGTTTTGTGAATTTACTCCGGGCCTTAGAGGATACCAGTTTGTTGCTTTAGGTTGCACATTTATTCGAGGATGTTGAGTAGTAACAAGAGATCTTTGGACCTGACTCTGCTCCAACTGATCACTAGAACTTATTTTCGAAGCATGAGTTTCTTCCACCAATATTCTTTTTTTCAATGTGATCAAGAAGAGCCCCAAACGTCATTACTTGACTTTCAGCCACAGTGTCCTTCAATATTCATGGGAGAAGTCCCATTCAGTATGCTGCCAAAGCCACGAAGTCTTTACAATATTCCATATCAGTTTTGGCTTTAACAAAACGATTGGTATAATTTTTCAAACTTTCTTCAACCTTTTGTCTACATTATATTATGGTGTTTCCATTAGCTTGAAATTTCTTACTACCCACAAAATGCTGTCAAAAAATATTCCAGAACATGTCAAAGTTTTTTATATAACCCTGCGGAAGTCGGTTATACCATTTTGAAGCAACACCCTTAAAAGTTTGGGAGAAATCCCTGCATAACAACTTGTCATCATCATCAAAATTATTCATAAAATTTATTAAATTGTTCAATATGGCTATCGGAATCTTGTGTTCCGTCGAATATTTCCAACTTAGAGATGTCAGAATGCTTTGGGAGATTGCCAGAAAGTATTTCCGTGGACAAAGGAGAGGACCTCCAATTATGGCATAATCTGTAAACATTAGTTTTTGGACCCTCGTGAGTCATCGCATAGAGGCCTTCCTCGGAAGGAGTTGTGTACTCATTACTTACACTATACTCAAAATTTTTACTTCCTGACGAGTTTTGAGTGTACACAAATTTATCTTTCTTTTCGTGATCTTCGGAAACCTGCTCTTTCCCTTTCAAGTCTTTAGTCCGATGACCCGCTCGATGCTATTTTCTATGTTTCATCGCATATTTATTTTTTATCTCTTTCTTCATATGATAATCCCTTTCTAGAGAATATTCACTTGAATCATAGAGTGAATAATCACTTGATTCAGATGATTCATACCTGTAACTTGGCTTTAGCTTCTTCCTTTGAGAATAGCGACGATGCCTCCGATATATGTCATTCCTACTACTAATTCGATGGTTGTGATCTGGTCCATCTTTCTTAGTTTCGTTTTCTCTTTGAACTTCAGACCAAATTTTCTTGAAAGCCTTTACTACATCTCTTTCAGAGTTCAACTTTTTATTTTCTTCCATCAGTTCATTTCTTCGAGCAACAATATGGACTCTTCCAAATGTTGATCGTCATGCTGTTGATCGATATTCATGTTATTTTCAACGGGGTTTTCTTCGAATTCTTTTTGCAATCATCAAATGATTATTCACGTCTAATTCTCCTCGAATTTCCATCACATTTATTTCAAAATTTCAATAAGGTTTTGGAAAATAATTCCGGGTACCAAATCGTTTCCACAGACAACGCCAATGATAATTCCAAAAATATTTCGAGAATATATTAGAGTAAAACAGTGTTTAGAGGGCTAAATTTGTAATACAAGCTACTTAGTAAATATTCTAAAGAGATAAGTTCTACTTTTGAGAGAGAGAAAGTTGAAGTAATAATTGTGAAATCATTAATCAATTACCATTTCCTCAAAAAGGGTGTGGTGCTTTTATAGTACATTTATTGGGCCTTACGTGTCTAACAATTCACTGATTATGGTTGGTGCGGTTTGTTTTTTTTCTGAAGGTTATCTTGTAAAGTGTTTAAAGGGTATTTTGGGTATTTTATGGTGTTTTGTGTTTAGTGTAGTAGAGAGATAATTAAGCTTCCTACTAGTAATAAATTCTCATTACCCTCATCGATGAATGTGGTTGGGGTATTTATACTTAATTACTGGCCCATGGGCTTGTTGGTTCGGGTCGTGAAACTGTGTCGAGTTAAGAACCCATTAGTAATATAGTTTTAAGTTGATTAGCAACTAGCTTAGTCAATAATTAATACATTTGTCCTCTTTGGAATTTCAGTGTGGTGGTTTAGTCCAAATTGCCCTTCAGATTTAATCATGTCACAGTGACTCAACAGTGACTCAAATATCTGAACTCATCAGTAGCCCCTTTAGATCTTGCAAAGGGTCTTTGGAAGAGCTAAAACTCGAAAAACCAATATCGACTTTTTTTGATCTGTTTGTGTCGTTCGAACTGCAAGAGTTTTTCTTCAAGAGTGACCCTATTCGTATTTTGTTAGAACTGATTTCCCATCTCATAATTCTAAGAGTTTTTCTTAAACCGTTGGACCCATGTCAAGCTTTAGTTCGACCTGTCAGCTGTTTTTCTTCAAGATTCTCACACCCACTAGGCTAGAAAGTTACCTAGGCTTTAATTTTCACACTTTGAAACTTTTAATCATTGCTAAAAAATCGATCCACCTTCTCATAGGTAACTGCTCTTTTTCACTGTTATATATAAAATTTTATACTGTTTCATTGTCTTCAAAACTCATAAATATTATTAGAGAGAGAGAGCTCAGTTCACTTTCAACCTTGTTTTTTAGATATATATGTTCACAACCAGAAACGCCTTAGTAAAAAGAGGTTGGTTGAGCTTGTATGAATTAGAGAGAGCACATCCAAGTGAAAAAAGAAATCAGCCACAACTGAACACTGAACTGGGGTCATCTTCTTAAAAAAACCCCAAGGTTAAGAAAATTTCATTTGTAGTAAATCTTTCACCTCTCCCATCTGGGTCTTCTGTCCAGGAGTCCCAAAATCCATTGCCCAAGGAGAAAGTCGTTTCCAATGTAAGAAAACCCTCGCCTTTCATTGCGATTGGATCACACACACAAAAAAGTCTCCAGACAAATTAACTCCTCGCCGGGTTACGCGTCAGTCTAAACAAAAATCCACCTCCACATTTTCAAAGCTCTCCAGTTCAGAGACAATAAAGTTTGTACCACAAGCTAAACCATCCGGGAAACAGTCCCTAACATAAATCAGATTATCAGAATCGTCATCTGCACAACCTTCTGAACAACCGTTTGCAAAGCCACCCGAACAGTCATCCTCAAAGGCATCAGAACAACCTTCTTCAAAACCATCCGAACAGCCTTCCACAGTGATGGAAGAAAATATGGAAGACAACATAGTAGAAGCCCCTTTTGAGGCTGAGGCGTCTGGTCAAATAGGAGATACAACTTCAGACCAGAAAAGAAAAACCAAGGTGGGTATGTCTCATCCCGATGCTCTTCCGGAGAGTTTGAAGGGCAAAGTGGGTCCCTATTTCAAGAAGATCAGCGTAAAATACTTGTTGGCCCACCAAAATATTAACTATGTGTATACCCATACAGTTGAGCCAGGTCGGATTCACACTAAGTGAAGGATCCCAGAGTCAGTAAAAGTGAGGATCCCGATCACTCCGGAGACCTCAATGGATTGTGTAAATGAGGTGGTGGTCTCTACCGAAGTGTTGAATGGGGGACTTTGGTTCCATTTGGTCTTCGAGATAGTCAGATACTTCCATCTGATTGAACTGTAACCCAGCCAATTGAGCCCCAATGTTTGGTATACCCTTCTGGCCTGCATCATGACGTATAGGCTGTCCAAGATTCCACTACCGATGGAAGAGTTTGTTGCTGTGGAAAGCTTGTGTAAAAACCATCAGATACCCTTTTACCATTACAACATGGGGAATCATTATAAGGTAGTGGATGATCTATTGGAGTCCGAAAAACCCTGGAGGACGCAGTTCCTCTTTATTAGTGGTACTTGGGAGAATGACAGAAAGATCAAGGCTGATTCAAACCCAAGTCTTTTGACGAGTCGCAGGAAGAGCACTGGTGAGTTTTTTTATTTCTTCCTTTATCTTTTAAATGTTTAATTTTTAATTTGAGTTAAATCATATTTTTTTCCAGTACTTCTGAAGGAGTTCTTGGATTACTTGGAAGCGGGTCTAGACACTTGTGCCAAGCTGAACGCTTGGGCTTTGAAGAATTGTGGCAATGTTTTTCACAATTGCTTCAAATCGAGTAAGTTCGTGAGGTCTCACTTTGAGGAACACCACAGGTAGAAGAGATCTCACATGGGAAAAGTTGACTACCCCTCCCTCCGCAGATGTTATCCTAAATAAGACAGAGGCCAAGGATGCCATATATTATCTTCCTTTCAGGGCTAAAGCCCCATAGTAAGATGAAGAACAGAAAGAAGAAAACCACAACAGACCCAACCCAAACAACTACTGAGGGGACCGGTTTGGAAAACCAGAGAGGTATTAATGTTGATTTTCTAAAAGTAGTAGAAGTGATTGTGAAGGAAGCTGGTGGGTCAAAAAACCCACCAAAGCCTCCGAAAAAGGACAAAAAGCGCAAAGCCAGCAGTGATGAGAAAACTACAAAGAAAAAGAAACTCACTCTGGGAGGAGAGATAATCCTTCGTCCTCCGAAAGTCCTCCCCTCAGCTCCTACCAATCCTACTTTACACGAAGAAATTCCAACTGACCTTCATTCCGGACATGTTGCTGGTGATGGTGACGATGAGGTAGACCTTGAGGCCTTTCAAGACATCAATATTTATTTCAATGATCTAGAGAAAGATGACTTCGCGGGGCCTTACCGTCCTTCCAGTTCTTCTAATGTGGTGAATCATAATGGGAAGACCTACGCTATATCCGGGAGCAAGACACTTTGAGCCATGCCCTCCTAAGCTATATCCGACCAGTGCTTGATCTGGAGAGACAAGTAAGGACTCAAACATGTACCATTAATTATCTAACCACAGACAAGCAAAACTTGTCAAATGATTTTCTCAGTTCTCAACAAAGCATAGAGTTGTGGAAGAAGGAGAAAAAAGAGCTAGCTGCCCAACTTCTCAAGTCGAAAACTGCCAGCAAGGAGATCCAAACCAAGTACTCCAACTTGGAGACTTCCTCTTAGAAAGACATCACAACTTTGAAGGAAAAATTAAAAACTAAGGATGGTATTATCCAGAATTTGTCCAATGATAAGGCTAAATTGGAGAGTACTGTGGAAGAGAAGATCAAAGAGAAAGAAGCCCTGGAACGTCAACAAACTCAAGCCATAGCTGCAGGCATACAGAAGTATGCTGATGGAATAGTGGACTTTCTGGAGAACAGGGATGATGGGATCAAATGCGATATGGTCCCACTGTTCCATGCGACTTTTCCTAAAAGGGACCTTGGTCCTTTATGGAGATATGTGAAGTATAAAGATCTCCTTTTCCATACAATGACTGATGGGGATAAGCACAACTATTCTAGTTAGATAGACTCTGATGATGATGAAGAAATGGATGAGAGTTCAAGTGCTGAACTCAAAAGTCCCAAAAAGATGGAGGTAAAGAAAAATCCAAAGAGAACAAGCCCTAAGGTTTCATTATGTACCTCTTTGTGTTGAAATACTAAAGTCCTTGGATGGCCAAGGCATTTTTTATACTATTGATCGGTTTGAGTTCGATCAGGTTTTAATTATCACATTTCCCATTTTGTTTAATATTTTGTTCAAATATTTTATGGCCAATGTTTAAATAGCCTCCGATATTTCATAAGTGTTGAAAACAATATCCAACATCTCCGATCACACGTGTTTAATAATTGTGATTGTTGAACAAAAGTATCCAACGTCTCTGATCACATGTGTTTAATAATTGTGATCAAGTGTCAAACATATCTGATCAACTCAAGAAATCTTGAGAGCTGGGGTGTTTAATAAGCATTTATCATCCGAATTGAAACAAAATCACATCAGACTTTTGAAGAAGGCATCATATTTCAGTGAAAAAACCCGAACACCTCATTAAAAACTCCCCGCGCCACCAAGGTAGGAAAGAGTATGCCCCCTAATATCTACATTGGTATTTAACAAGTAAATATTTACAAAAGAGTTCTATTCTAAATATCACCTGAGATGTTCAACATTTCATAGATGCTTTAGAGCTCTCCTTTCTTTTTCATGGAGCCTGTATGTTCCTGGTTTAACTTTTTCACAGACCATATACGGGCCTTCCCAGTTTGGAGCCAGCTTACCGAACTGCTTCTCCTTGGTGTGTAAAAATAATTTTCTTAAAAATTGGTCCCCTATATGAAAATCCCTTCTTTTAACTTTAGAAGCAAATCTGCTCCTCATCAAGCCTTGGTAATGCGATGTTCTTAGATGTGCTTTAACCCTTTTTTCTTCTATCAAGTCCAAGTGATTCCTGACTACTACATCATTAGCCTGTTCATAACAGTTTTGGACTCTGTGTGATGGTAAAATAGCCTCTATGGGAGTAATTGCATCCAACTCATATACCAAAGGAAAATGAGATTCTTGCATGGCAACCCGAGGAGTAGTTTAATAGGCACATAATACTTCTTGCAAATAACTTGGCCACTTTCATGCAACTCCTTCCAAATTCTTCTTGAATCCGGACAAGATAGCTATATTTGAAACTTCAACCTGGCCATTCGCTTGAGGGTGGAATGGAGAAGAAAAAAAATGTTGAATTCCTCTAGAGGTACATAAGGCTTCCATGTCTTTATTATCGAATTGTGGCCCATTATGTGTAGTAATCTTCTGGGGAATCCCAAACCTACAACATATGTTAGATAAGATAAATTTAATAACTGCCTTTGAAGTGGTTCCGACCAAAGGAGCTGCCTCTATCCACTTAGAGAAATAGTCAATAGCAACTATAATTGTCCTGCATCTGCCGGATGCCATAGGAAGAGGCCCCACCAGATCCATACCCCATCTGGAATAAGGTAGTGGCTAATATATGGACTCCATAGGTACTGCTGGCATATGAATTTCATTCCTATATTTTTGACAATGATCATATTTTTTCACCATTTCTTTAGCATCTGCCATTATGGTTGGCCAGTATTACCCTGCCAACAAGACTCTCCGGGTTAAAGCCCCATAGTCACGATGTGTTGAACCTTCCCATCATGTAGTTCGGATAACACAGCTTGGGATTCTTCAAACCCTAAAAAACGTAGGAGCAGTCTGCTAAAAGACTTTTTGTAGAGAGTTTCTCTTAGTATTAAAAAACCACGAGCCTTGTACTTGACCTTTTTGCCATAGCTTTATCCGAAGGTAATATCCCATCTGATATGTATTGGAGAATAACATATCTCCAATCTTTAGGTTGAATAACAAGTATATGCATATTCTCTTCATCCACTTTCTTCTGACTTGTTCGTACAAATGGACTTTCTTGTACAAGAATCCATTGATAGGATTTATAATAGGCTATAGTTGCCAAGGAATTTGCCAAAGTGTTTTCCGATCTATGAATGTGCTCATAGCAAATATTTTTAAATTTGCTGCCACTTCTTTTAACATGTGCAAGTATTTAAATAATTGTTCCTTCTTTTCTTCTAAATGTCCTTAAGCATAGTGGATGAGTAATTGAAAATCACCCATTAATCAGACTCTTTTAGCCACACATAAGAGAGCTAGCTTAAGACAACTATGGTTGCTTCATATTCAGACTTATTGTTAGAAGCTCTGAACCCAAAGCATATAGTTTGGTATATTTTATCACCATATGGGGAGGTTAGGCGAATTCCAGCTCCACAACCCATAGTACTTGATCCACCATCAGTTCGAACTACCCATTTTTTTAGACACAGTTTCTTGAATCCTGTCCGGAGGATTTATCAGCATGAAACTCTACCAAGAAGTCAGCCACTGATTAGGCTTTAATTGCTGTTCGCGGGGAAAATCAATATCATAATCACCCAATTCCACTAACCACTTGGTCATTCTGCTTAAAACATCAGCTTTTTGAAGAATGTTTTTTAAAGGGAAAGATGTTCAGACAACAATAGAATGACCTTGGAAGTAGGGTCTCATTTTTCTTTTTGCAATTACTAAGGCTAATGCCAACTTTTCCAACCTCAAGTATCTTCTTTCAGCATCCAATAGGCTCTTATTGATGTAATACACCGGATGAGGGTAATTGTCCACCTCCCTTACTAGAACAACACTTATTGCATATTCTGACACAACTAGATACACATAGAGATTTTCGCCCCGAAAGGTTTAAAGAGAGTCTTGGGTGAAGAAAAATGCTTCTTTATTTCAATAAAAACCTGATCACATTGTGGAGACCAATTAAAGTCTTTGGAATTCCTCAGCACTTGAAAGAATGGAGCACACTTGTCTGATGATCTTGAGATAAACCTATTCAATACAGCCAACCTTCCTGTGAGCCTTTGAACTTCTTTAATATTCTGAGAAGGGTCCATTGCTAGGTAAGGCATTAAGCTGATCCCGATCAGGCTGGATTCTCTTTTCACTAATTCTGTAGCCCAAACATTTTTCAGATCGGACCCCAAATACACAATTTTAAGGATTCAACTTTAAATTAATAGCTTCTAAATTGGAAAATGTCTCTTGAAGTTCAGATACACGTGAATCTTTCTCCAAGCTTTTAACCATCATATCATCTATGAAGACTTCCATGTTTTTTCCAATCTGACTAGCAAAAGCTTTATTCACCAGCCTCTGATAAGTAACCCCAATATTTTTTAACTCGAATGGTATTACCTTGTAACAAGTAAGACCTCTGTTTGTGATGAAGGTAGTGTAATCTTGATCCCTCAGATCTACTTGTATCTGGTTGTACCCTGAGAAGGCATCCAGAAAGGAAACCAACTTCTTTCCAGATGTAGAATCCACTAACTGATCTATTCGAGGGATAGGATATAGATCCTTAAGGCACGCCCTATTAAGGTTAGTGAAATCAATACACATACGCCACTTACCATTATTTTTCTTAACTAATACAGGGTTGGAAGTCCACAAAGGGTATTGAGATTATTTAATGTGACTCAACTTGTTTAACTGGTCAACTTCTTGAACAATCACATCTGCTTTTTCCTTGGAAAAAGCTCTCCTCTTTTGTACAACTGGTACAATATCACTTCGGATTGAAAACTTATGTGAAAAAACATCTGCTCGTACTCCGGTAACATCATTGTTGCACCATGCAAATATAATTTTATTATTTATTAAAAAGAACAACAGCCGGGGCTTCAACTTTGGTGCCAGTTTAGAACCAATTTTAACATTCTTGCCCTCTACGAGAGTGTGAGTTTCAACCTCTTCAATATGTATTATAACACTGGGAGCCTTCCTGGGATTATCAATCTCACTTTTCTCAGTAGAAGGCTCCAGTATATACTAATCCTTGTTAATTCTCTATGCCTCTAGATTTTTAGGGGCAAAAGCTGTTTCATAGCACTCTCTAGATATCTTTTGACTGCTTCGGACAACACCTACCTGTCTCTGAATAACCTATTTTAAGTATAGATGGACTGTAGAAGCCACAACATTCATTCTGGAGAGCCAAGACCTCCCAAAATTACATTATACAATGTTGGGCAATCTACCACAACAAACATCACTCTTACCATCTTTTTAAAGGGCCCATTTCCCAACAATACTTCCTCTTCGAACACCCCGATCACATCTGCAGAACTTCCTGTGAAGCCTACAATGGCTCTGTTCGAACGCTGAATAACTGCGGAACTGCCAGCAATTAGAATTCGATGTATATTGTTCCCCCCTATCAAAGCCCCTATGACCACCACATCCTCATGAGGTCTTGCAATGTTCCTCAGGTTATCCTCATCGAAAACTATGAATGATAATGAGGATTGGCACTGATAGGAAGACATTCCACCATCTAACTGGGTGGCCAAATTGTAGACATGCCTCTTCCTTGATGATGTGGAAGGTGCAGTCACTGTATCTCCTCCAAAAATGGTTAAAGATTCAAAAAAGCTGATCAGTCTAGAAATTGTCTTAGTTTTTTCTATTATTACTCCCACCTGATTTCGATTTGGATCAGGATCTAGATACTCAGAGTCTACATCAAATCTTTCAACGATCACCATCACACCTTCTTGTGTAGATGTCTCAGGATTGTTCGAAGGTCCTGTCCGGGGAGCATTATTTTACGCATTATCTGGTCTGTTCCCACTTTCTTTTTAATGTAGGCTCCCAACTTGCCCCTCCCAATATTGTTATGGACCTCCTGTTTCAACGTAATGCAATCCTGAGTATCATGGCCTATATCATTGTGATATTGGCAAAAACGAGTGTTCCGTTTCCTTCGGGGACTGCAATGCTGCCGTTTTAAAAAATATACTTCATTCTGGTTTGGTTGGACTGATTCTGCCTTGACCGGTTGGACCTCTATCCGGTCTCTTTTACCCTATAACTGGATTGGTTATTAGCTGGAGGAGTTGTTGTTGTAGTGGTAGACCTCACTTGACGGTGTACCCTTGTTTTCTTTGTTTCTTCCACGTTGATCTGTTTTCCCACTTGGTTCAATAAACCACCCCAAGTCATAGCCTTCTTCTGAGTCACAGAATCAACTAAATTCTAAGGATTTAAACCTTGCATAAGGGAAGAAATTGCAACTTTCTCAAAGCAATTTGCCAGCCCATTTTCGTATTCACAAAGCGACTTATGTAATCCTTCAGGGACTCGTTTGGTTCTTGAGCACAATGGATAATGGTATCCCCATCACCCTTCAGTTCCTTATTTCCAACAAATTTCCTTTGAAAGGCAACCCAGAATATATCAAAGTTTCTTATACACCCTTGAGGAAAACTGTTATACCATTTAAGGGCACTCCTCGTGAAAGTTTGGGAGAAATCCCTACACAAAAGCTTGTCATCATCCTCAAAGTTCATTATGAAATTCTTGAACTGTTCTAGATGGTTGTCCGGATCTTGGCTCCCATCATATTTCTCCATTTTGGAGCTATCAAAACTTTAGGATGATATCCAGAGAGTATTTTTGCGGACAAGGGCAATTGCCTCCAATTCTTATTGCGACTGAAAACGGTATCTTCATTAGGGATTGCAAAAATACCTGATTCGGACTGAAAGGAAAAATGACCAATCAACAACTGCTCAACATGCTTGTGAGTTGACCCTTTAACCATGGTGTCTCTTCAGCCTGCCATGTCTGTCCCTCTTCCTTGAATGCTTTTTATTTAACCTCATCTTCTTTTTAGAACTCCTGTCATCACTACTTGAAGATAAAAAATCTTCAACTTCTGCCTCATTTGATGAGCTGCTGGAGGACTCAAATGCAGAAATCTCAACAGGCTTGGATCGATGTGTCTTTTTTGAGCTGAGGTGAGTCTTCAAAGATTGCTCATTGTCTCCAAGATTGTTAGTGTGGCGAAGTACCGACGCTCCAGATTTCTCCTTAATACCTTTTTCTGCTTGTTTTATTGATCTCAAGGCCTCTATTTCAACCCTCAACTGGTCTCACTCCTCGATGGTATACTCCTTGTATTCCCTTTCACTTTCCACCTCTAAAGGTGGAACATTATGCTCATTCGAATCCATCCGAACTGTTCTGCTTGCTAGTTTTGTGTAAAATTCAGGCACCATTGCCTCCCACTGTGGTCGCCAATTTGGTGTGGTTTGTTTCCGTTTGAGGGTAATCTTGTAAAGTGTTTAAAGGGTGTTTTTGGTATTATTGGGGTGTTTTGTGTTTAGTGTGAAAAGTAGAGAGATAATTAAGCTGCCTACTAGTAATAAATTCTCATTACCCTCATTAATGGAAGTGGTTGGGGTATTTATACTTAATTACTGACCCATGGGCTTGTTGGGTCGGGTTGTGAAACCGGATCGAGTTTAAGGACACATAAATAATATAGCTTTAAGTTTATTAGCAACTAGCTTAGTCAATAATTAATACATTTGTCCTGTTCGGAATTTCAGTGTGGTGGTTTAGTATGAGTTTCCCTTTAGATTTAATCATGTCATAGTGACTCTACAGTAACTCAAATATCCGAACTCATCAATGGTCATGTCCACAAGTTTATGTTTGCTATAAATTAGTCATTTTATATTACATAATTATCATTTTCTCCTAAAAGAATTTCTTTATATTACACTACACCCCTAAGTTTCCAAAATCTTCTCGTCAATTTATTCATCCCTCATCATTAAGTGTGTCAGATATGAATGTGGTAGTGAGTACTATGACAATTATAACAATTTGGATGAACAATATTATGAAAAATTTGCAAAGTACTCAGAGGAGTGCGATATAGTTCATCGGAAAATAATTTTGGGTTTTCACAATATAAACAAAGTATTTTAAGAGATGAAATTTTATACTTAAGTATATGGTGAGAAATATGACTAGCCATTCTACTTTACCAATATCAATATGCGGAGAGCCATCAAATGTGCTGCATATATTCTCAATATAGTTCTCATAAAACCAAATATTAAGACCCCACATAAATTTTAGACTGGCCACAAACCTAAATAAAGTATCAATATTTTTTAGGAAATCTACATGAAGTGAAGCCTTATAGGCCGAATCAAAGAAATTGACCACTAAGTTGTTTAACTTTTATTTCATTAGATATCTATAAAAATTGTATTATTTAAAATTGACTCTCCAAATATAAGTATGGTTTAGATGAGAACATTAAGGTTCTTTGAGGATATTGAGTTTTAGGAAAATAATTTATGAACAAATATTCATTTTGAAGAAGAATCCATAACAAATTTTGAAGGTTTTAACAAATATAAGTAGTTCATGAAGCCAACATATCACCAATTCATGTTGGTGAATTAATGCTCAAATATAAGTAGGTTATGAAGCCATCATATCACATCGGATTGATCTCTGTTGGTGAACTAGTACTCATGCATCAAATGATTTGGTTTCAATGTCAGTCATTTAAGTCCTATTAGAATATGAAGTTACTCAAGATGATATTCTTCTTCCACATACGGAACACAATTAAATTGTTTAAGAATATTCAATTCTACCTCATCAAGAAGTGCAAACTTAATATAACAATTCCCTTACAAAGGTCCACTAGAGATATGAAGTACACTATATCTTTGGATTATCTAGTGTATCTTAAAAATATAAATATTCATGCAATGTAGCAGTACATAAGTAGTCGTGTTCCCATAGAACCATGAAGAGTTATAATTAACATTTATAGATCAACCCTTCGAAATAAAAGTATAAGTCAATGCAAGATAAAGTGATTTGAGAGCTTGTCCATTACCTGAAGAAATAATCTTATTGGTCATAAGTTAATTTATAAACCAAACAAAACTCTAAAAGTAATATAGATATACATTAAATGTGACTTGTGATAATAGGTTATACTCCACGTGAATTTACTAACTTTAAATAGTTGTTCTCCAATGTTTCATGAAGGACATTCATGACACTAGTTGTACACTTTGACTTAGGGCTTCATCAAATGGATGTTAAGACTCATTTTCCTAGTGGTGACATTGAGAAAACGATCTATATGGTGCAGCCTCAGAACTTTATAACTGATGGTCCAAAATATGCGGTATGAAAACATAAGAAATCAATTTATGAGCTCAAACATGCTTTTCGACAGTGGTATCATAAGTCCCTGAGGTAATAGTCTATTTTGGTTTTAAAATGAACTTGATTGATAACTTTGTGTATCAAAGGTTCAGAAGGAGTAAAATCATATTTTTAGTGCACATTTGAATGATTCTACTACAAAAGAAGAAATATTATGTATAAGTTAATATCCAAAGATAAACTTTGAGATTGAGAAAATCCAAATGATATTATATGCTTTGAAATTCAGGAATTTGATGTATGCTCAAGTTTGCACAAGGTCGTACATTGCATTTGTTGTCGGGTTGTTGAAAATGTATGCAAGTAATTTGGAGATGGACTATTAGAAAGCAGCCAAAAGGATTCTCCAATATAAACAACAAACGAAAAAACACTTGTTGACATATAGGCAGTTAGGTAATGTGAAGATTTTCTATATTTTAACTCAAATTCTAGTAGGTTGTATGAACACATTTAATAACACTCCATACAATATATTTATATTAGTTTGAAGTATAAACACTGCGCAAATCAACACTAATTGCATTCTCCACTGTAACAATAGAACTTGTTGCATGTTTTAATACGTCAAACCGGTCACTATTATTAAAAAACTTAGTCCATGTATAAAAATAATAATACTCCTAAATTAGGTATTAAATTGTTAATAAATAAAAAAATACAACTAAGAACACAAAAAAGATTATAATTGATGTTTTACATTTTAATAATTTTATTGGACAATTATTTTCTAGATTTATTATAAATAAAATATATTAATAAGTTTTTATCGATACAAACCCATCGCATCTAAAAGTTATATATATTAACCATAGTTATATATATTAACCATTATAAAACAAGTTGGACTACGTACGTAAAGTAGCTTTTAAATACTAAAATAAAAGTCATATAATTAAGAGAAATAAAACTATATTTTTGGAGGAGGGTAAAAGAAACGTTAACTTGAAGAGTTTAGAAATAACGTAGGTAATAAAAATTGAAATTTCATTACATATTTACTTTTGTTCAATAGAAGCCAAAGACCATTTGACATTGCATTTATGAGGTCTTTTCTACTATCATCATTGGCAAAGTCCTGATGTAATTGAACTGTTGGGCATGAGTATCTTTCTTACTTAAAGTCCACAGACAGCGAACAGTAGTATTGAAAATGTTTTGAATTTTTGTTTCTTTGCATGATCACATAAATTCGGAACAAAAGTAAATTACCTCATACTTTGTTCCTTTCCCGGTACTACTGAATTCATCAAATTACCTCATATTTTGTTTTTACTAAATGGCGAAGCGATGTTAGAATGATATAGAATCATTGTCAAAGATCCGCCTATTAAATGATCTTAAATCTTTTTTTATTGACTTTCTAAACAAATTATTGCTATTGGTTAACATATAAACGATGTAAACGTTTCTTATAAACGGAAGCGGAAGAGACCGGACAAACTAAAGATGTATATATTATTTCTCTCAAAATAATTTTCAGCCTTATTCGGTAACGATTGTATCAATATAAATATCATGGATGAATAACAAATATATAACATTCATTTATTACATAAATTACAATTATATCTTCTAACTATATAAGGAAGGTTAGTTATTTATTATAATCATCTTGAATCTTTTCGGACCTTCTTTTGGCCATATGGATATTTGTTTTTGCTCACCTTATTTGAACCATTTTTTCATATTCAAGTCTTTATCATTATCCATATTTCTCAGACCATCGTATAACCTTAGCCACCTCATTATTCATTATTTCGTTATGGTAACCTTAAGTCATTCACAGCGTCCAATATCATATTACATATTACATATTCTTCATCAATTTCTATCCATATTGGTCTCAGTTTTCATGCGTCGTTTTAGTTATACAAGAATGATAACTAAGATGAAATTTTTGTTCAAATATCTTATTTATAATAAAGTCCCATATATTTTTAATAAGTTCTTATTCAAAATGTCATTAATTTACCATTCCTTTAATCGATATAGAGTTTTGTATTGTATGATATACAAAGTGATAATTTTTATAGACGATTTTTTTTTGCAACTTTACGAATTGTGAATCTTTACCTTTTATAATAAAGGTAATAACGTCCTCAAGATATATAAATTTATCATTGGAAATAATCAAATCTTTTTGTACATGCTAATGTGGTAGACACTAGATATTTAACAACGAATACTACTTTTTTTTTCCATAAAAATACTAAGCATCACCAAAAACCAAAACACATATAGGTATATGATAAAATAAATTGTAAACCTGAAAATTTATGAACTTTTGACACAACCAATTAAGTCATATCTCAAAAGAAAGAATGAATAAGCTTGTTGTTGATTTTTTTATTAAGTTCACTTGATTATTTAGACTTTAGTGCTTGCATCGAATGTATCAAGGGAAAACAGACCACGATGAAAATGTTATATGCATATAAAGCTAAAGAAGTCTTGAAGTTGATACATACCAATGATTGTGAACTATCCCCAAAGGCATCATGGAAGGAGTATATGCATTTAATCTCATTTATAGATGGGTTCTTTTGATACATGTATATATACTTTATTAATAAGATAACAGAAGCCCTAAGATAATTTTGTAACTTGTAAGACCGAAGTTAAACAACTTGGTAAGAGTATTAAGTGTGTAAGATATGATTGTGGTAGTGAATACTATGTAAAATATAACGGGTCGGATGAATAATTGTAAGGGAAATAAGCTAATATCCTGGCAAATCACTTATAAATTGACTTGAAGTAAAAATGGGTTTTTAGAAAGACACAATTTTCTTGTAATGAGATCAAAAGAAAAGAAAAGAAACACAAAACAAAAGTGAAATCAAACACACACACACTTCAGCAAATTATGCCTACGTCTCTAGACCTGTTACAGATCGATTTTATTAGAAAGACACACTGACTCTGCCTATTTTCGATGCATATACAAAAAACCCTAGCTTTTTGGTTTTTATAGAGACTGAAACACAAAGAAGAAAAAAATATTTAAAGTCCTTAATGTGTAATTTATGAATCTTTAAATTATACTGTCTTTTCAAATTCACTCCAGATCTCTTTAATGAGTCTAACACTTGCATCATCTACACTGTTCTATCACCATCGCCAGCTTCACTGTCTTTTCATCTAACATGAGGAAGGTAACATGTTTAGATAAAATAAACTACACACGAGCTTAGTTATATTATTTACCTAACAATCTCCCACTTGAAGACTGGTTTCAACCTGTCTTCACACCTTATGCAGCAGATATTTCTGGTCTTGTTACTTTTGCAGACCAACTAAAGCTAAACACAACTTCAGGTTTTCAATGACTACTGTCTTTGTCAACATATCAATTGGATTCTTGCTTCCTTGGATCTTTTCAAGTATTAGCACCTCAGCTTCTAATAAAGATCTAATGATATGATAACGAAGACTGATGTGCTTGGTTCTCGAATGAAATGTTGAATTCTTCGCCAATTGATTTGCACTCTAACTATCAATATGCAGAAGGTTGTTCTTCTCTTCAATCCTAACTCGGTTACAAACTTTGAAGCCATATCATCTCTTTACTGGTTTCGGTCACTGCTACATACTCAACCTTTGTAGTTGATAGCATGATAATTTTCTGTAACTTTGACACCCAACTAACAACTGTAGTTCCGACAGTAAATATATAACCGGTGGTGCTTTTCTGGTGATCAACTTCACCGCTAAAATTTGCATCTACGTAGCCTTGTACTTTTAACCCGCCCTTACCAAAGTACAAACACTTTTCTGTGGTACCTAGTAGGTACCTCAAAATCCATTTGACAGCTTCCCAATTAATTTTCCCTGGGTTTGACATAAACCTACTCACAACTCCCACCGTATGACTAATGTCTGGTCTCATACAGACCATTGCATATATCAAACTTCCAATAGCTGAGGCATAAAGAACCTTAGCCATGAAGTCTTTTTCTTCATCTATCTTAGAGGATTGATCCTTGCATAAACGAAAATGACTTGCCAATGCTGTACTAACTGGCTTGGCATCACACATGTTAAATCTCTTCAAAATGCAAGATAACTGCGAAACTTTTCTATGCTTATCTCTTATGATTTTCATTCCAAGAATCTTCTTCGCCAGACCCAAGTCCTTCATGTCAAATTCTTTTGACAGTTGTTGTTTTAATCTTCTAATATCATCCATATATGAACATGCTGCTAACATATCATCAACATAGAGTAGCAAAATGATACATATTTTACAATAGCAATGGAGTATCTGAATATGTATAACCGAACTTACACATTTTAAGATAGCAACAATGGTCATTTTTGAAGACTCTTTTCGTGCATAAAACCGTCAAATTTCTTGTACCACTGTCTTGGAGCTTGTTTTAGACCATTCAAACTTTTCTTGAGTCTGCATACCATGTTTTCTTTTCCTTCTTTTAAGAAACCTTCTGGTTGATACATGTATATCTCCTCATCCAAATCCCCGTAAAGAAATGCAGTCTTCACGTCTAGCTGCTCAAGATAAAGGTCTTTGATGGCAACAATACTCAACACTGATATAATAGTATTGAGCTTCACAACTGGAGAAAAAATATCGGTGTAATCGATTCTTTCATTTTGCTGGAACCCTTTGACAACTAGTCGGGCTTTGTATCTCTTAGAGCCATCATGCTCATCTTTTACCCGATACAAACATTTGTTATGAAGTGCCTTCTTACCCATTGGTAACTCAACTAGGTGTCATGTATCATTTGAGATTAAAGACTTCATCTTTTTTTATGACAAGCTCCCACTTACCACCATCACTGGCCTGAAAAGCTTCATCATAGCTTTCAGGTTCCCCTCCGGTAAGTAATAGATAGTTCAAGTATCTTATGTTGGGAACATGGGGTCGGGAAGATCTTCTCAAAACAAAAACTGCCTCAGTTGACTGTAGGGTGTTAGAATGCTATCGATCGGTCTGTCTAATTGACTCTCCTTGTTGAGGGGTTAATCTAATCGAATCTATTTCTTGAGTATCTAGGACTACCTCGATATCTGCAAATACTGATTTGTACGACTTTGAGTCATTTTCTTCGGTTTTATGTATGTCTTTGTACATCACTTTTTCATTGAAGATCACATCTCTGCTTCGTATCATCTTCATGTTTTCTTCATCCCAAACACGATAAACGAATTCATCTTCGCAATCTCCGATCAAAAAATATTTCTTCGATTTCGGATCAAGCTTGTTCATGCCTTGATCACTTATATGAACATATACTGTACAATAAAAAAACTCTTAGATGTGATAATTTTATATCGTTACCACTCCATACCTCCTCGGGTATTCTATGTTTTAAGGGAATCGATGGGCCTCAGTTAACCAGGTAAGCCGATGTGTTGATTGCTTTTGCCTAGAACTGCTTCGGTAAACCAGACTGTATTCGAATGCTTCTGGCTCTTTTTGTCAACGTCTGGTTCATACGTTCAACAATACCATTATGTTGGGGCGTACCTGACACGGTTCTCTCCATCATGATCCCATGCTCATAGAAAAACTTATTGAACTTGGTGTCCTCATATTCACCATCATTAGTTCTCAGCTTTTTATTCTTCAGACCTGTCTCATTCTCAACCATATATTTCCATCTGCTAAAAACACCAAACACTTCTGATTTATGCTTTAGAAAATAAACCCATACCTTTCGAGAATGATCATCGATAAACGTGACGAAATAGTGTTTCCTTCTTATAGATGAAACAGTTGTTGGCCCCCAAACGTCAAAGTGAGCAAACTCCAACTTTTCTTTCTTTAGGGTTTTGTCACTCGTCTGAAAACTCACCCTTTTATGTTTTCCAAGTATGCAATCTTCGCACATGTCTATATCGACTGACTTAAGACGTGGAAGCTTCCCATTCGAGTACATAATTTTCATACCCTTCACACTCATGTGCCCAAGCCTTTGCTGCCAAATATTTGAATTTTTGTTTCCTGTTGCTATTGCAATTGAACAACTCGTCTTTGCTGTTTTGTAAAAAGTACCACTTTTCTTTCCCCGAGAAACCGTCATTTCTCCATTTGAAATCTTCCAATTGTCACCATGAAAGACCGTATTGCAGACTTCTCTAGCCTACTGCCCTACTGAGATTAAGTTCTTTCTTAGATTGGAGATATATCTAACATCTTTCAGCTCCCATACAGACCCATTCAACTTAATCTTCACAGTACCTTTACTAATAATATTACAAGATTGATCATCACCAAGATATACTTTTCCAAAGTTTCTAGGGACATACCTCTCGAAGAATTCTTTTGAATTAGCATCAAACGATGCTCTTGAGTCTAACACCCAAGACTCTTCCCTGCTTTCTAAGGATCATATTAATGCATCGTCTCCTTCTTAAGCGATATTTACCTTTGTCTTATTCTTTATGTCATTTAGTTCTCTCTTGCACTGATATTTATAGTTCCGGTCTTCCTACAATTCCAGCACTCGATGTTTCTCAACCCTTGGGAATTTTTAGGATTCCTAGACTTGGACCTCGAGTCTCTTGATTTGCCTCGGTAGTTCGATTTACCGCGTCCATATCCTATGGTTTAATTTATTCCTCTATACTTTGTATGTAAGACTGAGGAGATTGATGACTCACCTGATTCTCTTATTCAAATCTCTTTACTGAAAACTTGGTCACGAACATTATCAAATATTTTTTATTATTGCTTCCTAACGAGCTACTCACCGCCATGACAGTAGCATTCCAACTTTCTGGTAGTAAAGACAACAGTATCAGTGCTCATATTTTTTTTCTTCATTAAAATCAATTTCAACTGAACTCGACTGGGTTGTTATTTTATTGAGTTCATTGAGGTGTTGAGCTACCGACGCGCCTTCCGTCATTCGCAAATTGAATAAACACCACATCAAGTGAAATTTGTTAGACACTTATGGCTTCTCATACATTCTGGAGAGAGCCTTCATAAGACCTGTCGTGGTTGTTTCCTTTACAATGTTAAAAGCAACATTGCAGGATAGAGTCAATCAGATGACTCCAAGAGCTTGTCTGTCAAGAAGAGTCCATTCTTCATCCTTCATACTCTCTGGTTTTTCTCTGATATAGGTTGATAGACTTTTTCTGGTATAGATAATCTTCAATCTGCATCTTTTAGAACCCAAAATCTACACCATCGAATTTTTTGAGCCTCACCTTTGCTTCGTCTGTACACATTGCTCCCACTCAAATCTGACCTCCTCTGGACTTCTACCAGCTTGGCTCTGATACCAATTGTAAGGGAAATAAACTAATTTCCTGGAAAATCACTTCTAAATTGACTTGAGGTAAAATGGGTTTTTGGAAAACACACAATTTTTCTGCAATCAGATCAAAAGAAAAGAAAAGAAACACAAAACAAAAGTGAAATCAAACACAAAATTGTTAACGAAGTTCAACAAATTATGTCTACATCTCCGGACCTGCTGCAGATCGATTTTATTAGAAAGACACAATGACTCTGCTCGTTTTCGATGCATACACAAAAAACCCTAGCCTTTTGGTTTTTGTAAAGACTGAAACACAAAGAAGAAAAAAAATGTTTACACTCCTTAATGTGTAATTTATGACTCCCTAAATTACATTGTCTTCTCAAATTCACTTCAACTCTTTTTGATGAGTCTAACACTTGCATCATCTTCATTGTCCTATCATCATCACCAGTTTCACTGTTTTTTCATCTAACATGAGGAATGTGACATGTTTTGATAAAATAAACTACACATGAGCTTAGTTATATTATTTTACCTATCAATAATACCATGGATCATATGTAAAGTACCTAGAAGAGTGTGATATAGTTTCTCAAGATCTAATTTCGGATTTTGCCAACATAAAAAGAGTATATGAGAATTGAAACTTTAAATTCAAAGATATAATGAGAAGTATGATGAGTCATCCAACTTTACCAATATCACTATAAGGAGAGGCCATCAGATATGTTGCATACATTCTTAATTTAATTTCCACAAAAGTAATTATTAAGACCCCACATAAACTTTGGCCTGACTACAAGCCTGGCATAAAGCATCCATATTTTTGAGGATATCCACATATAGTGAAGCCTTATAGGTTGAACCAAAGAAATTGACCATTAAGAAGTTTAACAATAATTTCATTAGATATTCATATAAATTCTATGATTTTATATTTTATGATTCCATCACTATAAGTATGGTTGAGACGGGAACATTAAGGCTCTTTGAGGATATTGAGTTTGAGGGGAATAATTTTAGAACCAATATAATTTTGAAGAGTAATCAATAATAATTCTTGAAGGTTTCAACACATATAAGTAGGTTATGAAGCCAACATATCACCAAATTGATGTGTGTTGGTGAATTTATGCTCAGAGATAAGTAGGTAATAAAGTCATCATATCACACTATAGGGATCTATGTCGATGAATTGACTCTCATGCATCAGATGATTTGGTTTCAATGTTAGTCATGCATGAGATGATTTGGTTTCAATATTATTCATTTCAGTCCTATTAGAATGTGAAGTTACTCAAGATGACATATTTCTCCCATATAAGTAACCCAATGAAATTATTCAAGAATATCAAAGTCCACCACTTTAATAAGTGAAAACTTAATAAATAATTCCCTTAAGAAGGTTCAATAAATATAGGAAGAATACTATATTTTTTGATTATCTAGTGTATCTTCGAGAGCATAAATATTCATGTAATGTAATAGTAAATAATTCACTACGTTCTTATTAAAACCATGAATAGTTATAATTCTTATTTATGGATCAATGCTACGAAGGAATATTATAATTCAATGCAATATAATGTGATTTAGGAGCTAGTCCCGTTACCTGAAGAAATAATATGATTAGTCGTAAGTGAATTTACAAATCAAATGAGATTTTAAAGGTAATTTAGAAATACATAAAGTGCGACTTGTGATAATAGGTTATACTCAACGTGAATGGATTGACTTTAAAGATATATTCTCATGTTTCACGAAGAACATTCATGACACTAGTTGCAAACTTTGACTTAGAGCTTCATCATATGGATGTTAAAACCATTTTTCATAATGGTGACATTGAGGAAACGATATATATGGTGCAACCTGAGAAATTTGTAACTCGTGATCCAAAATTCATGCTATACGAACTAAAGAAATAAATTTATGACCTCAAACAAGCTTCTCAACAATGATACCGTAAGTTCATTGAGGTAATATTCACTTTTGGTTTTAAGAAGAACTAGGTTGATAATTGTATGTATTAGAGGTTTAACGAAATTAAGTTTATATTTGTAGTGTGTATTTAAATGCTTTTGCTATAAAAGGAGAAAAATCCAGTCTAAGTTAATATCCAAAGACAAACTTTGAGATTGAGAAAATGTAAAAGATTTTATATGCTTTGGCAGTTGAGAGTTTGATGTATGCTCAAGTTTTCACAAGGCCGAACATTTCCTTTGTTGTCGAGTTGTTGAAAATGTATGTAAGTAATATGGAAATGGAACATTAGGAAGCGGAGAAGCCAAAATGATTCTCTGGTGTAAAAAACAAACTTAAAGACACATGTGGACACTAGAAAGTTAGATAATCTGGAGATCCTTAGATATTCAAACTCGGATTTTGGTAGGTTATATGGACAAATTTGGTAGCACTTCAGGCAATATGTTCCTATTAATTTGAGGTAAAACATTATGACAAAATGTAAAGCAACACTAGTTGCATTCTCTCCCTATGTAAATGGAATTCGTCGCATGCTTTAAAGCCTCAAACCAGTCACTATGATTAATGAATTGAGTCACCGTAAAAATGATATAAAGTCTCCATAATGTTACCATGTGACAATGGTTATCCAGTTAAATAACATGTGTCAACTAAAACAAAACATATAAATATCAAACTCATGTCTATTAAAAAATATATAAAGTTATTAAATCAACATACAAAACTCGATACAACTACCACAATAACAAAAAATTTCACCAGAATACCATTATTTTTATTTTTTTCAAAACACACCTTGTGGGTGGTATTATTTTTGTAAGACCATATAATTACGGTATAATGTTTTAAAAATATGTCATTTATAGTAATATTTGTAAATTAGCTCTTGAGTTTTAAATAATGAAGTCATTGGAGAATGTAAAGATGACTTATAAATAATATTTTACATATTAATACTTTTATTGAACAATGTTTTTCAAATTTAATGTAAATAACATATATCAATAACTCTTTATTGATAGAAACCCATTACAATATATATATATAGTTGGACTACTTATCTAAAAGGAGCTTTTAAATACTAAAATAAAAGTCTAAGAGAAAGAAAAAGAACTATATTTATGGAATCGCACACGGAGGTGGGTAAATGAAAGGTTAAAATTGAAGAGCTTAGAATTTACGTAGATAATAAAAACTGAAATACCATTACATATTTACTTTTGTTCAATAGAAGCCAAAGACCATACGACTTTGCATTTATGAGGTCTTTTCTATCATCATTGTCAAAGTCCTGATGTAATTGAACTGTTGGGCATGAGTCATCTTTCTTACTTACAGGCCACAGACAGCCAACAGTAGTATTGAAAATGTTTTGAATTTTTGTTCCTTTGCATGATCACATAAATACAGTTCTGAGTCGTACCGGATCCGACATACTTACTTATCAAAACAATACCATAATTTGATGGCTTTTGGACCCATCAAAAGCATTCATATCTCCAAAACTCATAAGTACATTGTTATTTTGAAAGCGGAGTTTGTCTGGATTGCAGTAGTATATTGTATTATGTTGATAATATTTTGGGATATTTTGATTTAAATAGATAAAAACATGGAATAAGATCGAATCCAAGTCTCATTGTACGAGCTTAGAACTATAAATAATAAGAACAAACCTTATCTATGGATCTGATAGGTTATAGTTGAAGCTGGAGGAAGAAGAAAACAGAATGAAATTTTAATTTTTCGTATTATTTTATTATTTAGATAGAATAGCTGATTATATATATATATAACTGTGTTTTGTTATGTGTTGTTTTGAAATTCTAAATTCGCATGTGGTAAATGGGCTAGAAATTTGGGTTCGAGAAAAATCTAGAACTCTTTTTAGTTTTGATACAACATCGTGTTTAAATAGTTTATTTATCAAAATATATTTTTTAGTTTACGAAAAATGGCACCAAATCCACCCACTACAAACTATACTGCTTTATAATACCAAACTATCAATTATGTTTATTTACTGTTCAATTCATCCCCGTAACTACGATCAATATCAATTTTTTTAATAATACATCACCAACACGTAACCAGTTTTAATTTTTGGACCAAAATTATTTTATTTATTTATTATTTTTTAAAATATTTATATCTTTTAAATTGGAGTTTGGGAGAAAATTCCGAAAATACTATCGATTTTGTTTTTTTTTAAAACAAACAAAACTAGATTCATTGACTATATTTTTATTATTTAAAAAAAAATCGCAGTTGATGAGTCCAGATAAATTCACCACTTCCTACTAAGATTTCCGGACAAGGGCAATTCAGACATAAACTGCCCACTGAACTATATGGACTGGACAAAAGTATAAAATAACTAAACACCTTTCGACTAAGATAGGTGCTAATCAGCTTATTAAGTAAATGGGTCCTTAAACTTGACCCAATTCCATAATTTGACCCGAAAGTCCATGGGTTTATAATTAAGGGTATAAATACCCAAACTACTTTCATTAAGGAGGGTAGTAAACATTAAATACAACCACGCAGCTCAAATCTCTCACTACTAAACACCTAAACATTTAATACTCTCAAAACTTTTCAAAACGCTTGATAAAATTACCCTCAGCTTAAAATAAACCTCACCAAATTGGCGACCATAGTGGGAGAAGAAGGTGCCTGAATCTAGCATTCAAAACCAGCAAAGAAAACCGGTTCGGATGAATCCGGACGAGCAAGCTATTCCACCACCTTTGGTGGAGGTGGTGTGGGAAAACAATGTGTACATTACCCAAGAGCGAGATAAGTTGAAAGCTGAAATAGAAGCGTTGAGGGCCGCCAGAAAGGTAAAGATGAGTTTAAAGAAAAAGTCAAAGGCGTCAGCCATTCACCATACTGACAATCCAAGGGAGAATGACCCATCAGCAAAGACTCATTTGAGCACGAAAAAAACTCATGTAAGTTCCAAGAAGTCTCATCGGTCCAAGCCGGTGGAGAGCTCAGAATCTGAGTCCTCTAGTAGCTCTTCGAATGAAGATGAGCTTGAGGAGTCCTTGTCATCAAGCAGTGATGAAGGGAGGTTCAGGAAGAAACAAAAGCTAGTTAAAAAAAAAATCAAGAAAGAGAGATAGACATGGGAGACTAAAGAGGCATCTGGGAAAATGGTCGTCTCACAGCCACATCCATAGTCACCGGCATGTGGACCAGCTGTTTATTGATCCCTTTGCTTTTCATGATGAGCCAAGTAATTTTGCAACACCTAATGAAGACACAGTTTTTAGCCGTAGTCAGAATTGGAGGCAATCGCCATTGTCGGCCAAGATATTGTCCAGAAACCTTCCTAAGAGGTTTGACAGTACTAAAATTGAGAAATATGATGGGAGTAAAGATCCGGACAACTATTTGGAACTGTTTAAAAATTTAATAATGATGAATTTTGATAATGTTGACAAACTTCGGTGTAGAGCTTTCTCCCAATCCTTTACGGGAAGTGCTCTGAAATGGTCAAACAGCCTGCCACAGGGTTGTATCAGAAACTTTGATACATTTTGGGTGGCCTTCTGAAGGCAGTTTGTGGGGAGTAAAGAGGTGAAAGGCAATGGATATACTATTATCCATTGTGCCCAAGAGCCAAATGAGTCATTGAAAGACTATATAAGCCGGTTTATAAATACCAAGAATTGGTTAGCTGATTACTTTGAGCAAGTAGCAATAGCTTCTTTGAGACAAGGGTTAAACCATGGGAATTTAGCTGATTCAGTAACAAGGAAGAAGGCCATGACTTGGGGCGGTTTGCTAAATCGGGTGGGAAAACAAATCAACGTGGATGAAACAAAGAAGACTAGAGTACACAGACAAGTGAGGTCTGCCGCAGCTGCTCCAAACCAGAATCAGTCCGGATACAAGGCCAAAGAAACCGAACAGGGGTCCAACAGGGCCAAGCAGACTCAATCCCACCCAAATCCAGCTCAGAGCCAACGATCCAGAAATAAACGAGGGCCTTGGGTCCAACCAGAGTGATTTTCCGAGTTAAAGGAGAATGTGGCAACCATTTATGACAAAACTAAAGATGATGTGCATTTCCGAAAGTCGGCAGCGCTTCAATCTCCTAGGGAAAACCGTAATACTTGGTTTTTCCAGTATCATCATGATATTGGCCACAACACTAAAGACTGCATCTCTTTGAAACAAGAGGTACATAATCTTATTGAAAGGGGCAAGCTGGGAGCTTATGTCAAGAGAAGTAGTGGAAACATGCCTGGCAATACTTCTCGAACTGGCCCAACGAACAATGCGGGGACATCTGCTCCAGCATGGTCTATGGTGATCCTTGAAAGATTTGATGTTGATTCGGAGTATTTGGATCCTGATCCAACCCGGAATAAAGTGGGGGTCATAACAGAACAAACTAAGATAGTGTCCGGACTCATAAGCTTTTTTGAGTCACTTACTATATTTGAGGGGGACACTATGACTTCGCCAACTCCTTCTTCAAGGAAGAGGCATGTTCACACTCTAGCTACTCAGTTAGAGGGAGACATGTCTTCTCATTAGTCCCAAATTCCTTTTCCTTTAATTGTTTTTGATGAGGATGATTTAAGAAATATAGCTGGGCCTCAAGAGGATGTTGTAGTGATAGGAGCTTCAATTGGGGGCAACGACATCAGGCGAATTCTGATTGACACTGGCAGCTCAGCCAATATTCTCTTTTTAAGTTCTTAGAAATAAATGAAGAATCCGACAGTGATTCAACGTTCGAACATATCCATTATGGGCTTCACATGGAGCTATGCGGATGTAATCGGAGAATTTGAGGATGAGGTATTGTTGGGAAAATTCCCTTTTAAGAAGATGATCAGGGTACTATTCGTTGTGTGAGATTGCCCCACGTGTGATAATGCGATCTTTGGGAGGTTCTGGCTCTCTAGAATGCATGATGTGGCTTCAATAGTCCATAAGTGTTTAAAGTATGCGGTTCAAGGACCAGTGGGAGTTGTCCGGAGTAGCCAAAAGATAGCAAGAGAATGTTATGCAACTACACTTTCTCTTAGAACTCTGGGGGCAATCCGGATTAATGAAGATTAGCAGTTGTTGGGGCCCTCTGGGGGTGAGCGTGAAATTTATGACCCCAGAGAGACCCATGGTGTTTTGATACCGATTGAAGAAATTGAAACCCACTCTCTGGCTGAAGGAAGGAGTGTTAAAGGTTTCTCCAAGATGGCACTAGAATTGAAGAAAAAGTTGTTGTGCTTTTTGGCAGGTCACCAACATGTTTTTTCTTGGTGCAATGCCGATGTTATCGGAGTACCAGTAAGTGTTATACCACACAAGCTGTCCATCCGAAGAGATGTTGCACCTGTTGTGCAAAAAAGGAGAGCTTTTTCTAAGGAGAAAGCTGATGTAATAGTCCAAGAAGTTGACCGGCTTACCAAGATGGGGTACATAAATGAGTCTCAGTATCCTTTACGGACAACCAACCCAGTGTTAGTCAAGAAAAATAATGGGAAATGGCGTTTGTGTATCGATTTTATGACCTTAATAGAGCTTGCCTAAAATATCTCTATCCAGTCCTCCGGATAGATCAGTTGGTCGACTCTACATCTGGAAACAAGCTATTATCGTTCAGGGATGCCTTCTCCGGTTATAACCAGATACAGATGGATCCGAAGGACCAAGAACACACTACCTTTGTTACTGATAGGGGTCTCCATTGTTACAAAGTGATGCCTTTAAGGTTGAAAAATGTTGGGGCTACTTAACAAAGGTTGGTGAAAAAAACAGCTTGATGCCCTATTAAAAATTGACCCTCCTCGAAATATTAAAGAAGTACAAAGGTTGACAGGAAGATTGGCTGCTTTAAATCGTTTTATTTCAAGGTCTTCGGACAAATGTGCCCCGTTTTTTCAGACCTTGAAAGGTGCTAAAGACTTCAACCACAGTGCATCCAAGCTTTTGATGAAATAAAAAAACATTTGTCCTCTCCCAAAACCCTTTTCAACCCTGTTGACGGAGAAACAGTATATGTATACTTGGTTGTGTCAGAATGTGAAATAAGTGCAGTGTTGGTAAGAGAGGTGGACAATTATCCTCGTTCGGTGTACTACATCAGCAAAGTCTGATGGATGCTGAAAAGAGATACCTAAAGCTCGAAAAGCTGGCACTAGCCCTAGTGATTACTGCCAAAAAAAATGAGGCCATATTTACAGTCTCATTCTATCATCGTCCGAACATATTTTCCTTTGAAGAATATGCTTCAGAAAGCCGACATATCAAGCAGGATGACCAAATGGTAAGTGTAATTGGGTGATTATGACATTGGTTTTGCCCCACGAACTGCAATTAAAGCTCAGTCTATTGCTGATTTCTTGGTAGAATTTCATTCGAACAGAAGTACTAAGCAAGCTTCTGGAAGAGAAAACTAAAAAAGATTGGGTTGTCAGGACATATGGTGGATCAAGCACAATGGGTTGTTGGGCTGGGATTTGTTTAACCTCTCCATATGTTGATAAGTTATACGAGGCTATATGCTTTGCTTTTAGGGCTTCTAACAATGAGTCTGAATATGAGGCATCTATAACTGGTCTAAAGTTAGCTTTTCTATGTGGGGCTAAAAGAGTTTGATTAATGAGTGATTCTCAGCTTCTTAACCATGCTCAAGTTCAATCCGAAGCTAATAAGGAACAGTTGATCAAATACTTATTCATTCTTAAAGAAGTAGCAACCAACTTTAAAAATGTTTGCTATGAGCATATTCCTAGATCGAAAAACACGCTGGCAGACTTATTAACAACCATAACATACTCTGATTCCTACCTATGGATTCACATACAAGAATTCCCCTTTTTCAATCTATCTCTAATGGAATTTTGCCTCAGGAGAAGGCTATGGCAAGGAAAATGAAACACAAGGCTCGTGGTTTCTTGATAATAAGAGAGGTTTTTTATAAAAAAAATCTTTTAGTAGACCTCTTTTGCGTTGTTCGGGGGCTGAAGAGTCCTAAATTGTTTTATCCGAACTACATGATGGAGAGAGATCATCACACTGTGGCTATAGAGCTCTAACTCGGAGGGTTTTGTTGGGCGGATACTACTGGCCATCCATAATGGCGGATGCTAAGGAATTGGTGAAAAAATGTGACCCATGCCAAGGATATGGTAACAAAATTCATATCCCATCAGTTCCTATATAGTCAATTTCTGAGCCAATGCCTTTTGCTCGTTGGGGACTGGATTTAGTTGGGCCTCTACCAATGAAGTCCGAAGGCTATAGGACTATTATTATAGCCACTGATTATTTCTCAAAGTGGATAGAAGCAACCCCCTTGGTAGGAACTACTTCGAAAGCTGTTATAAAATTTATCTTGTCTAACATTTGTTGCAGATTTGGGGTTCCACAAAAGATAACCACATATAACGGGCCACAATTTGATAACAATGATATGGAGAGTTTTTGTGCCTCTAGGGGCATTGAACATTGCTTCTCTTTTCCTTTCCACCCTCAAGAAAATAGCTAAGTTGAACTGGAAAATAGGACAATTCTATCCGGTTTAAAAAAGAATTTAGATGGGGCTGCAGGGAAGTGGCCAAACTATTTGCAAGAAGTATTGTGGGCGTACCAGACTACTTCTAGAGTTGCTACTCAAGAGTCTCCTTTTACCTTGGTATATGGGGTGGATGCAATTACTCCTATGGAAGCAACCCTACCATCATACAGAGTCTACAACTATTTCAAACAAGCCAATGAATTGGCAATTAGAAGTTAGTTAGATTTGATAAAAGAAAGACAAGTTAAGGCTCATCTTAGAACCACTCATTACCAAGGCTAGATGAGGAGCAGATTTGCTTCCAAGATCAAGAGAAGAGATTTTCAATCAGGAGATAAAGTATTAAGAAAGGTTTTCTTGGATACTAAGGAAAAATAGTTCGGTAAATTGGCTCCAAACTGGGAAGCGCCCTTATGAGGTCTTCGAAAAGCTTTAGCATGAGACATATAGGCTTCAAGACAAAGATGGAAGAGTTTTGAAGCCCCCATGGAATATTGAACACCTCATGTTATATCTAGAATAAAAGTTGTGTAAATATTTACTTGTATAAAGTCAATGTAAATATTAGGGGGTATACTCTTTCCTACCCTGGTGGCGCGGAGAGGTTTTGATGAGGTGTCTAGTTTTTTCAATAAAATATAATGCCTTCTTACAATATCCGGTGTGGTTTGATTACAATCCTTTTCAAGTCTTCTATTTAATGTTAAGGATCTTTAACAGATCGGATTGATCTGGTTAAATGATGACCATTAAACGCATGTCATCGGAGATATTAAACACTCTCACTTTAAATATTGTTGAAGTAAAGAAGAGATTTTTAAACATTAGCCATTAAAATTAAAATTAAGTATGGAATAAAACAAGATTTGATAGATAAGTCTGTCAAGGTATGAACCGGATAATGTTACTAAAATAAAAAAAATTCATTGGCCATCCAAGGACTTTAAGTGTTGTGAAAGACTTATCCGGACCAAGTCCGGATACAATTACAAAAACGCCTTGGCCATCCAAGGACATTAGTAGTTCTCAAAATTAAGAAATCACAAAAAATAGTTAAGAACCTTAGGGCTTATTCCCTTCGGATGTTCATGCTTCACCTCTTTTTTTGGGGCCTTTGACTTCAGCGCTTGAACTCTCCCCGGTTCCTTCTTCTTCATCGGTGGTAAAATCGATTCCACTAGAGTAGTTATTTTTATCACCATCTACCATCATATGGAACAGGATGTCCTCATACTCCACGTACTTCCACAAAGGACCAAATGTCCGCTTTGGAAACGTCTCATGACAAAACAGTACCATGTCAGAATTCACTTCAGCATACCTTGTCTCCACGGAGTCTATCACCTTGTTGGTGTATTTGTCAATGCTGGCCTGAATTCTCTGTTCCCGCTCTTTCACCAAGTCTTCTTTCTCCTTGGTTTCCTTAGACACGGTCTCTTCAAGGGAAGTCTTTTCGCCGGACAAGGTCGGAATGACACCATCTTTGGTCTTCACGTCTTCCTTCAAGGTGGAAAGATCTTTCTCCAAATTAGAGCACTTAGCTTGGAGCTTAGTGTTAGCATTCTCCGAGGTGGTCAGCTTGGTTGACAGACCTTCCTTCTCATTCTTCAATTCCTCAAGCTCTTTCTTTAGTGCTTCAAAGCTCTAGTTAGCAGTGAGGAGGTTTGTTGATAAATTCTCTTTGTCTGTGTTAAGGGTGTTGATAAGGGTGGACTGATTTATCACCTGCCTCTCCAAGTCGAGCACTGGTTGGATGTGACCTAAAAGAGAATGGGCCACTGTATCCTGGTCTTTGGAAATAGATAAAGACTTACCATTGTAGGTTACCATGTTGGAAGAGCCTGAAGGACAGAAAGGACCAGCGAAGTCATCTTTCTCCAAATCGATGAAGTAAAGACCGATGTCCTGAAGGGCTCTGATGTCAAGCCCTCCTCCGGTGCCCTCTCCCAGTTGCAAGTCTGTTGGAATTTTCTCAACCAAAGTAGGGCCAGTAAGAGCTGTTGGAGGGGAAAGCTCCGAAGGGCGAAGAGTTATTTCTCCCACTAAGGTGACCTTCTCATTCTTGGAAACCCTTTCATCGCTACTGGCTCCCTTTTTTCGGTCCTTCTTCGGAGGCTTTGGTGGATTTGGTTTTTATCCTGCCTCCTTGATAATTTCATCTTCAACCACTTGGAGCAAGGAGACATCGATCCGTCCTTGGTTCTCCCCTCTTTGGTTCTCCGAACCGGTCTTCTTCTGCAGCAACCCAAACTGCCTCTGTTCTAGCCTTCTTCTTCTTTCCCTTCATCTGGCTAGGGGCCTTGGCTCTAGATGGCAAGGCCAGTTTACCATATTTTTCCTCTGTACGTTTGAGGATGACAGTTGGGGAAGGGTGTGTGGTCAATTCTTCCCAAGTGAGATCTCTCCGGCCTGTGGTATTCCACAGATGAGATCTCACCAAATTTCCAGAAGTGAAGCAGTTGTGGAAAGTATTCCCTCAACGTTCTGTGTCCCACGCGTTTAATTTGGCACACGTGGTCTGCCCCTCCTCTAGATACCCGGTATACTCCTTCGGTAATACTGAAAAAGAAGCAATAATTCAACAATGGAATATTTGTGAAGTGAAAAAAAGGAAAATGAAAAATAAAATTTAAGAGCTTACTTGTACTCTTCCACCTACTGGTAAGCATGATAGGGTTAGTCTTGGCTTTGATCTGTCTCCCATTTTCCCATGACCCACTAATGAATAAGAACTGAGTTCTCTAATTCTTCTCCGACTCCAAAAAATCATCTACCACTTTGAAATTGTTTTCCATGTTGTGGTGATAGAATATGATATGGTGATTCTTGCAAAGACTTTCCACAGCAGAAAATTGCTCCATATGGAGAGGAATTCCGGACAGCCTTGATGCCATTATGCATGCAAGGAGGGAGTACCAATCATTTGGACTTAATTGGCTTGGGCAAAGCTTAATCAAGTGGAAATATTTGACGATCTCTGGGTTTAAGGGGAATCTGGGCCCCCAGTTAAACAGTGTGTAGATGACCACTTCATTAAGTTAGCAGTCCATTGACGTCTCCAGAGTGACAGGTATTCTCACCTTCACTGACTCTGGGATCCCCCACTTTGTCTGGATCCGGCCCAGCTCGGCAGTATGAGTATAAACATAGTTTATGTTCTGCATGGCCAACAAATACTTTACGTTGAGTTTTTGAAAGCAAGGTCCTACCTTGCCCTCCAAGCACTCCGGGAGATCCAGATAAACAACTCCAACATTCACTATTCCTTTCCCTTTCCTATCAGAGGCATCATCCCTAGTTTTTTATGAGGCTTCAGTTTCGAAGGGGACTTCTTCGATACTGTTCTCCATCACTTCTTCCATCATTGTGGAAGGTTTATTAGTTGTTGTGGATGGAAGGGTGTCAGCTTCTGGTTCTACGGTCTGTCCGGATGATTGAGCTCCAGTTTTTTCCAAAGGTCTGGTGTCCGGTTGAGGCTCAGTTCCGAAGGACTTCGTTTGAGAAGCTACTTTGGCTGTCTCCGATCCGGAGGGCTTATCTCGTGGGGCTCTTATAGATATCTCCGATCCGGAGGGTTTATATTTGGATGCTAATTTAGAGGCCTCCGGTTTGGAGGGCTTTGATTGTGAGGTAGTCGCTTGGGCTTTCACTAAACGAGTTGTCCGGCGTGGATTGGATTTCTCTGGAGATTTTTTAATATCAGATCCTATGGCTATGAGAGGGGTAGGTTTTCTAATGCTCGATACTGCCTTTTCTCGGGTAGTAGAAGGTTGAGATTCCTGAACAGAGGAGCCTGATGAGATTGGTGAAAGATATGGTTTGAACAGCCGTGTGGGTTTTGGATTTTGGTAGAAGATAATCCTTGATCAGCTTCTTGGGATGGGTTGTCAGACTTGTCGCCTGGGGAGACTAGGAGACCAGCATCAATACGTCTCTCTCGTTCAACTTTCCCTGCCTTCTCTAATTCGGACAGATTCAACCAGCCGCCTTTTACAAGAGCGTTTCTAGCCGTGAATATAAAACTAACCAAGAAGAATTTTGAAAGAAAGGGTGAAAAGCTATGTAAAAGATTTGTAGAGTGATGAAGATAATGAAACAGTGAAAAAATAGTTTATATATTAGTAGAAAAAGGTAACTGATTCCTAGGAGAAGATGAAGAGATTTCTGCAATGATTGAAGACGACATTGACGTGGGAAATATTAAATGCATAGGTTACTTTTTAGGTTTAGTGGGAGCGCGGATCTAGGTAAAAAACGACTGGTAGGTCAAATCAGATTGCGACACGTGTCCCATGATCCAAAGAAAAACTCTAAAAATTCAGGGAAGAAGCCAGTGAGGACAAACCTTGAACCAGACACACAAATGGGTCGGAAAATATCGTTACTGACTAAGTGAATTGTTTAGTCCTGCCAAAGATTTTTGACAAAGCCTAAAAAAAGGGCTACTGATGAGTCCGGATAAATTCACCACTGCCTACTGAGATTTCTGGACAAGGGAAATTCAGACATAAACTTCCCACTGAACTATCCGGACAAGACAAAAGTATAAAATAACTAAACACCTTGTGACTAAGCTATGTGCTAATCAACTTATTAAATAAATGGGTCCTTAAACTTGACTCGGTTCCATAATTTGAGCCGAAATCCCATGGGTCCATAATTAAGGGTATAAATACCCTAACTACTTTCATTAATGAGGGTAATAAACATTAAATACAACCAGACAGCTCAAATCTCTCACTACTAAAAACCTAAACATTTAATACTCTCAAAGCTTTCCAAAACTCTTGACAAAATTACCCTCAGCTTAAAATAAACCTCACCAGCAGTAACATGCGAGTTCAACCATGAGAGTTTTGTATATTTTTAACCATGCGATAATTGAATATTTGACATGAGAATCCTTCATTATAATGCAACCATGCGAGTTCTTATATTAAACCATTTGATTTTAAGTCTATTAGCTGTGTTAGATCGTTATATTTCCAACCACGAGAGTTCTGAAATTTTTTAACCGTGCGAGTTTATTGAATATTAGACATGATAGTTCTTTATTATAATCGACCCATGTGAGTTCTTGTATATTAAACCATAAGATTTTAAGTCTATTAGATATGCTAGATCCTTATGTTTCCAACCACGAGAGTTTTGTATATTTTTAACCGTGTGAGTTTATTAAATATTAACCATTCGATTTTAAGTCTATTAACTTTGCTAGATCCTTATGTTTCTAACCATGCTAGTTCATTGTAAAACAGCTAAAGAAGATGTGAGTTTAATATATTTTCAGAGGATGCATATGCGAGTTTATTGTTACTTTCACATGCACGTCAACAATACATAGAGGATAAAGATGCGAATTTATTGTTATTGAATAAAAAATTACTAAAACTAGAAATAAAACAATACAGTACAACCTATAAACAACACAACAAAACCTATAAATAAGACAATACATAGAGATAAATATTAAACCATTCGATTTTTACTATTTCAATTTTGATACCTGTAGGGTTTTCTAGAGGTTGGAACGGCAAACGAAACTTCAAATATGTATTCTTCACGATGAAAAACGGTCGAAGACGTTTTTATTGCTTCATTGGACTAAGAATCATCGTCGGAGGTAGCAAAACAGGATGGAAGAGGAAGGGAAATCGTCAGGTACATCTTTTTAGAGGTAACTGGGTATTTGGGGTTTCATGGATTTATTAATTTAAATGGACTCATAGTGATTGAGGGAAAAATTGTTTTTCACTATAAGATATCCTATTTATAATAATGAGGTAACTTTGTCCAATCTGTTTGGCTCCAAGTACCTATTGGTAGTATGTTATTTTTGGGTATTAGGTGGTAATGAGATAGTTGAGTGGGCATTTATGGGTACTTTTCTCTTAGTTTAAAGTTAAACTAATCTCATTTGTTTTTTTTTTCTCCTAATCTTTTAGTCTTCGTAATTATTTCAAGTCTCTTTTTCTTTTCCTTTTTCAGGTAGTCACGTTTTTCAGACTTGTCATTTTCTTCTTCCGAAACTTTATTTTGTTTTTAAGATAAAAAGTATTTCTGAATTTTTGTCTCAAACGAAAGGGAAAACCGTGAGACCAATTTTATCTTGAATAAATAAAAATTATGAATGAGACAAGAGGTTCGTCAAGACCATCGAATTGATCATAGAAGAGGACATACCCAATGTCAACGTCCCTTGAAGAACTTGATCCTGAATGAAATGAAAATCCAACTCAATATACTTCGTTTGGGCGTGGAATATAAAATTAGAAGCTAGAGGGCTTTCTCCAAGATTGTCACTTTGAATAATTAAAGACCAAAAAAAATAGAAGTCGAGTTCAATGAGTAAAAAAATGAAGCAAAATGCATTCAACAAATAAATTTACAAGAGCGTGGTATTCCAATTTAGTACTCGATCGATAAAAAATGTTATGTTTTTTGGAGGACCAAGAGTCTAATGTTTCACCTAAGAACACATAATAGCCACCCACAAAGCAATGTTTATCAGGCGAGACAACCCAGTCAACATCGGTGAAACATGTGAGATGAAGGTCATGACATAGTTTAATATGAAACCCCGAGAGTAAATTGCACATAAATATCTCAAGATTTTATTATTGTTTTAAATGTAGTCTTGTTTTTGTGTCAAATGACTTTTTATTATATATTGACTTCTTTTGTTTAGACTCTTTGCACTCACACTTCTAAAATGTCTCATCTTGGATTCATCTTATACATCTTTAGTACGTAATTTTTCTCAATCTTTAAGTTTTTTTTGAATATGTTCGAAATTATACTCTTCAAGATTTGTGAAGTATTTTTTCCAAACAAGGGGAAATTTTACTATAGTTGTTTCTACTTAGAAAATTTTCAGAATTACTAAATTTACGGAGACGATCATATTAACTATGATTTGTAACTCATAAATTTCAGAGAGAAATTGTTTTTATTAATAAGTTTATAATCAAAATATTGAGATATTAAAAAATAATATTTACATCTTCTTATTTGGTTTTGTAATTCTGTTCAAGAGCATTCCATCTCATCCCCACTAAAGTTTCATTGGTGTATAAGCTGATTATTCGATATGAAATGATTTTAAGACATATTTGCAAAATATAAGATCATATTATTATTATTTTTACCTCTTCTCATTGATCTCTTTGGTCTAGGATCTGAAATCTTCTATAATATGATATAAAGGATGTAGTGAACTTTCAGTATAGTTAATAAAAAACGTCAACTTCTCTTGATAACAAGTGAATTTTGTTCTGCCAAAATGGTCAAAATAAACTAGATCTTAGTTTATGAGCTTGATAAGCACTGTTGTTGTTTTCTTTATCATATTTACTAATTAATATTTATTGTTAGAAATATAGTCCGACAAAAAAACACAATAACATCACAAAAATCTTAACTGGGACTCGCCAAAAGTATTGTCGGAAAAATAGAGACTTGAAATAAATTTTGAATACACTTTAAATAAAATTATTTAGTTATAGTTATTACTTAGTCTATTTTATAATAGTTATTTTGGGATTTGAAAAGCCATTTGACATTCTTAAATTATGTTTTTAAGGAGGAGTATAACTTGTGTGTCCTCATCTCGTAGTCTTTTAACCTATTTATAGGATCAACAAAATTCTAAAAAATATTAAATTTGATCATAAATGTAGAGTTTTAGAAAATTAGTATTTTTACAATAATATATTTTTCAAACCATGTAACTCTTATTTTTCGTTGTGACCACCCTCGTCACCGCGATGATATTATCCCATCGTCACGATGATGCGAAAACAACCAAAAATAAAAAAAAATATTTAGATACTGGTGAGGATAAAAGTAGCCTGAGGGTAGGCTGGTAATTTTAAGTGGAGTTTTAAGGCGGTGTAAGGGTGTTTCACGGTAGTATGGTGGTGTTTAAAGGTGTTCCAAAGTATTTCAGGGTGTTTCAAGGGTGGAGAGAGAATTAAGCAGCCTGGCAGCAGTTAATTTTTCTTACCCATAGTTAATGCTGGTGGTTGGGCATTTATAGTGTGAAATTTGGGCCCTTATGGGCTTTCGGGTCAAGTTTAATGGACCCGGGTCATGTTTAAAGACCCATAAGTTTTAAGCAGATGTGCAGGTAGCTTAGTCAGATAGTGTTTAGGTTTTTTAGTACTTTAGTCATAGTTCGAACTGCCTTAAGTTTTCAGTGTTCGAAATCATCTGTCCGGTCAACAAGTCCTGTCCGAAATTTCAGGGGAGATTTACTTTGGACTACCCTTCCGGGGAGCACTTCGAATTCGGACTCATCAGGAGCCCCTTTTTTAGGTTTTTGAACAAGTGTCTTTGTCAAAGAACTGAAAAACAGTCCGTTAAAGGAAGTGGTCTTCCAATTCGGAGAGAGTTGAGGACAGATCCGGACAAGGCAATCGTTTCGAATTCTAAACGGTTCTATGTCAGAGTTAGTGGGACACGTGTCACACTTTGGTTGGTTTCTTTTAGCCGTTTTCTCACCTCGAAAGTTGTACCACTATCTTGAACAAGTTACCTCTTTAAATGCTTTTGATGACGTCAACGCCGTTTTTTAATCATTGCCCAACTTTTCGGATTCTCCTAGGAATCAAACCCTTTTTTACATTTACTATAAATTATATTCATCTTTCACAGTCTCACTATTACTTTCACTCTGCCATTTTACTCAAAGCTTCATCTGTCTAAAATTTCAAGATTCCCTTAGTTGTTTTATGTTCACAGCAAGAACAGCTCTAATCAAGGGTGGGTGGCTTAATCTCTCAGAGTTGGAGAAAGCTCAAAGGGTTGAAAAAGAGAAAAGACTTGCAGCAGGGCTTCCAGCGTCGCCTGTCGAGAAACTAGCCCCTTCAATCGAAGAATCTGATAGAGGTTCATCTTCTTCGAAAGGTACGAGATCTAGAAAACTCTTTCAATCAACACTCTCCCCCATCGTATCTGGCTCATCAGTCCAAGAGTCAATCCCCACTGTCGAACCGGGGGTCGCTGTTACAAGTGTCAGGAAGAAAACCACTTTCATTGCTATGGGGTCCGACTCCGATCATTCTCCAGACAAACTAATCATGAAAAGACCAAGCAGATTGGTTAAGGGACTCTCTTCAAAAAATACCAGTGAGTTAGGGTCCGGGGCAACTGTTAGGACTCTCCGGGAAAGGCCGGTTGGTCCGGAGGCTAGCAGTCCATTACCTCCCAAGGAAACCTCGACCTCAGAAACTCAAACTGAGGTGAGAACTCAAAAACATACAACGAGCCGTCAGTCTGGAGGATCAGTTGTGCCAAGCTTCGTCCCTCCCCGGGCTGTTTCTGCAGAAGCTCCCCCAACAGTAATGGAGGAGAGGATGGAAGACTCCACTGAGGAGGTTAGGTTTGAGTCCGAGTCTTCCGGACAAGCTGAAACTGCTGTAGTTGTTGCCAAGAAGGGCAAAGAGGACTTGTATCTGAGGCGTCCGGATCTGCCGGAGAGCCTCAAAGGGAGAGTAGGGCCCTGCTTTCACAAGGTAGAGTTCAAGTACCTTTTATCTCTGTTAAAGACCAAGTATGCGTTTATCCATACTAGAGATTTGGGACGGTTTCACACTAAGTGGGGGATCCCTGAAAACGTAAAAATCCGAATTCCCATCGATCCAGAGACCCCGATGGATTGTAAAAGGAACGAAATAGTCTTCTTTACGGAGCTATTCAACTGGGGACTTAGGTTCCCACTGGATCCAGAGATAGTGCGCTATTTCCACCTAGTCAAGCTATGTCCATCACAGCTAAGCCCTAACGGATGGTATACCTTGATGTCATGCATTATGGCATCTAGGTTGTCCGGAATTCCTCTTCCAATGGAAGAGTTCGCTGCTGTAGCTAGTTTGTGCAAACACCATCAGTTCCCTTTCTATCACTTTAACATGGGGAACGATCTTAAAGCTGTGGATGATCTCCTGGAGTCGGAGAGCAAGTGGAGGAGCCAGTTCTTGTTTTTAAGTGGCTCATGGGAGAATGGTAAGAAAATCAAGACCGGGGAGAATCCTAGCCTTCTTCGAAGTAGATGGAGGAGCGATCGTAAGTTTTACTTTAAGTTTCTGTTCGAACTTCTCTTTTCATTCAGTTTATGCTAATCAGTTGCTCTCTTGTTTTATCAGAGCTGCCAAAGGAGTTCGGAGACTATCTAAAAGCCGGACAGGTCACCTGTGGCAAAATAAATGCATGGGCCGCAGAGAACTGGGAGAACCGGTTTCATAAGGCTTTTACCCCCGGGAATTTAGCGAGATCCCATCTGTGGAACACCACAGGTCGAAGGGATCTATCCTGGGAGGAGTTCTCCACCCCACCGGATGAAGATGTAGTACTGAGAAGGTCTCATGAATTGGATGGGACCCTTTTCCTTCCTGCCCGGGCCAAAGCCCCAAGTAAAATGAAGGGCAAGAAGAAGAAAGGCAGGAGAGCAGTAAAGGATACGGAGAAAGAGGCTCCCACAGGCTTAGAGGTGCCAGCCCGGGATCAAGTTGATGCAAACCTTCTACAAGTAGTAGAATTGGAGAGTGAGAAGCAAGGGGTGAACTCCCCAAAACCCAAAAGGGCTTCTAAACGGACTCGCAAACAAGCGAGCGACAGTGCTGACAGGGAAGTCAAAAAGAAAAAGACTTCTCAAAGTGAAGAGCTCACTCTCCGGGATCCGGAGCCCATCTTCCCAACCGATCCAACATTAGCTGAAGAGATCCCCGGGAATCTTAATGAAGGGATTCCAAGGGAATTCCACACTGATGAGATTGAACGGGGAGAGATTAACATGGATGAAGTGGATGTCACCGGTCTGGGTCCTCTAGGTGACTACTTCCTTGGCCTGTCTAGAGATGAGTTCGCAGGGCCATATGTTCCCCCAAGTAGCTCCAACACAGTAAACTTCAATGGTAAGACTTTCTTGGTTTCCAGTGAGAGGGATGTTATAGCTCATTCCCTCCTTAGCAACGTGCAACCAGTACTTACCCTGGAAAGGCAAGTCCGGAGTCAGGCAGAAACCATCAGAGACCTTAAGTCTGAAAAGGAGAAACTGTCCGAAGACCTCAGGACTGCCACTACTAAGGTTGACTTGCTTAAGGAGTCGAGCGAACAACTAAAGAAGAATCAAGAGGAAAGCAACACAAAAGTTGTTTCTTTAGAAGAGACCGTAAAAGATCTCAGGGCTAAACTGTCCGGATTAGAGAAGGATTTGACAGCCTCAAGAAAAGAAACTACAGCCTAGGAGAAGCTTGTCACCAACCTGACCACTGACAAACTTGCTTTAGAGAATGCAGTGACTCAGGCTATTGAGGAGAAAGCTGCTCTGGTGAAGGACCAAGAGGCCATGATCAAGGCCAAAATCAACGCTTATGCCAGGGAGATGATACGGAGTGAAGAATTAATGATTGAGAAAGTAAAGTCTGACATGGTCCTCCTGTTTCACGAGAAGTTCCCGAAGAGGAGACTAGGGGACTTGTGGCGTTATGTGGATGACGATGATCTCCCCTACTGGACCATGGTTGATGAAGGGTACACTGATATATCCTCGTCTGGTGATGAAGAGGAAACCGGAGAGAGTCCGGGTGAGGAAGAGGTTGACCCCAAAGGCAAGAAGGTCATTGAGGAAAAAAGTGACATCAAGGGCAAGAAAAAAGATGAGGGTGAGCCATCTTCAAAGGCTCCTCCTTAATTTATAATATGTTTTGTTTATCTTTTACTTGAACCAAAGTCCTTGGAAGGCCAAGGCACCTTTTTGTGATGTTGTCCGAATTATTCGGACAGATTTTTGTTCTGCACCCAAACTTGTTTAAAAAGTCCTTGGAAGGCCAAGGCAATTTTAAGTTGTTGAATGAATGTTTTGTTTTGCTCAACCATTCTCTTCTTTCATAATCTGTTTAAATAGTTGGAGTTTAAGTAGTCTTGAGTTATTGTGTTGTGAGAGTGTTTAGTTTCTCTGGCTAGAATTTAAGTAGCCCTTAGACCTTTCAGTCCGGATAGTATGACAATCAACAGAATTTTGCAAAAACTTAGAAAATTATTCAAGAAGGCTCCAAGTTTCATTTAAAGCTCTCCGTGGCGCAGGAGAGAGGTAGTAGTATGCCCCCAAATATTTACATGGATGTTTTAAACAAGTAAATATTTATATAAGTTTTATTCTAAGTACATTCGAAGGTGTTCAATATTCCAAGGGTGAGTTAAAACCCTGCCATCTTTGTCTTCTAACCAGTATGTCCCAGGCTTGATTCTTTCAACCACAGTATAGGGACCCTCCCAAGTTGGGGCCAGTTTTCCGAAGAGCTTTTCCTTGGTATGCAAGAAAACTTTCCTTAACACCTTATCTCCTGGTTGAAAGTCCCTTCTTTTAACTTTAGAAGCAAACCTGCTTCTCATCAAGCCCTGATAGTGTGTCACTCTAAGATGAGCTTTTACTCGCCTTTCTTCAATTAAATCAAGTTGATTTCTAACTGCCATTTCATTAGCCTGTCCGGAGAAGTTGTGGACTCGAAAGGAGGGGAGTGTCTTCTCTATGGGGGCTACTGCATCCATCCCATAGACCAAGGCAAAAGGTGATTCTTGTGTTGCAGCCCCAGGTGTCGTCCGGTAGGCCCACAAGACTTCTTGTAAATAACTAGGCCACTTCCCAGCAGCCCCTTCCAAATTTTTCTTTAAACCGGACAGTATTGTTCTGTTAGCCACTTCAACTTGCCCATTGGCTTGTGGGTGGAAAGGTGAAGAAAAGCAGTGCTGAATACCCCTCGAGGCACAGAAGCTCTCCATTTCTCTGTTGTCAAACTGTGGCCCATTATCTGTTGTTATTCTCTGGGGGACACCAAATCTGCAACATATGTTGGATAGAATGAATTTTATAACAGCCTTTGATGTTGTCCCTGCCAAGGGAGCTGCTTCTATCCACTTTGAAAAGTAGTCAATGGCTACAATTATGGTTTTACGCCCTCCAGACGCCACAGGTAGAGGCCCAACCAAGTCCAATCCCCATCGAGCAAATGGGATGGGTTCAGAAATTGATTCCAAAGGAATAGCTGGTACATGAATTTCATTGCTGTACTTCTGGCATGGGTCACATCTTCTTACCAGCTCCTTAGCATCTTTCATTATTGATGGCCAATAATATCCGGAGAGAAGCACTCTTCTTGCTAATGCTCTAAACCCACAATGGGCTGACCCCTCACCATCGTGCAATTCAGAGAGAACCATTTGTGACTCATGATCCCCTAAACAGCGTAGGAGAGGTTTACTATAAGATTTCTTGTACAAGACTTCTCTAATCATGATGAAACCACGAGCCCTATGTTTTAACGTTCTGGCTTGTGGTTTATCTAAAGGTACGATGCCATCAGACAGATATTGCATAAGAGGAGACCTCCAATCTTGAGGCCGGTTTACTTGTATTTCAAAGACTTCCTCTTTTTCACCTTCATCAAGTTGAATAGAAGGGCTTTCAAGCACATGGATCCATGGATAGGACTCCGTATATGCTATTGTTGCCAATGAGTCTGCTAGCTCATTCTCTGCCCGGGGAATATGCTCATAGACAACAGCTTTAAACTTTATTGCCTCATTTTTCAAAAGTAGTAAATACTTGATCAATTGTTCCTTTCTAGCTTCTGATAAGCCCAAGGCATGGTGGACAAGTAATTGGGAATCACTTAGTAGCTTGACCCTTTTTGCTCCACAAATGTAAGCCAATTTCAACCCAGCTATAGCTGCTTCATATTCGGACTCATTATTGGATGCCCTGAAAGCAAAACAAATAGCCTGGAACATGCTGTCCCCATAGGGGGAAGTAAGACATATTCCTGCCCCAGATCCTATGGCACTGGATCCTCCGTCTGTTCGGACAATCCACACTTTTTTGTCTTTTGAATCAGTAGGTTGTTCTGAATTCCTATCAGAATGGAATTCGACCAGAAAGTCAGCCACAGCCTGAGCTTTTACTGCTGTTCGAGGAGCAAAGTCTATGTCGAAGTCCCCCAACTCTACTGACCACTTTGTCATTCTGCTTGAAATATCTGCTTTTTGAAGGACATTCTTTAAAGGGAAAGACGTCCGGACAATAATAGGATGAGCCTGGAAATAAGGCCTCATCTTTCTTGCAGCTATCACCAAGGCCAATGCTAGTTTTTCAAGTTTCAAGTAACGCTTCTCAGCATCAATCAAGCTTTTGCTGATATAGTACACTGGGTGAGGATACCCATCAACCTCCCTTACTAACACAGCACTAATGGCACAACTTGAAACAGCCAGATATACGAAGAGAGTCTCCCCATCAATTGGTTTGAACAAAGTCTTGGGAGAGGACAGATGCTTCTTAATTTCATTGAATGCCTCATCACACTGTGGTGTCCACTCAAACCCTTTTGCACCCTTCAAGGTTTGAAAAAATGGAGCACATCTGTCCGAAGACCTGGAGATGAATCTGTTCAAGGCTGCTAACCTCCCCGTTAATCGCTGTACTTCTTTAATATTTCGTGGAGGCTCCATTTGGAACAAGGCATTGAGTTGGTCCGGGTCGGGCTGTATTCCATGCTCACTTATAATATACCCCAAGAACTTCCCGGACTGTACTCCGAACACACATTTTTCAGGATTTAACTTTAAATTCACCTTAGCCAGGTTGGCAAAAGTCTCGTGGAGGTCGGACAAGTGCAGCTGCTCATCCATACTTTTCACCATCATATCGTCAATGTAGACCTCCATATTTCTTCCAATCTGATCAGCAAATTCCTTATTGACTAACCTTTGATAAGTAGCCCCAGCATTTTTCAAGCCAAAGGGCATCACCTTATAGCAGTGCAGACCTCTATCAGTAACAAAAGTGGTATGCTCTTGATCTTTTGGATCCACCTGGATCTGATTGTACCCGGAGAAAGCATCCATGAAGGAGAGTAGCTTGTTCCCAGAAGTAGAGTCTACTAACTGATCTATCCGGGGAACCGGATACAAGTCTTTTGGGCAAGCTCGATTGAGATCTGTGAAGTCAATGCACATTCGCCATTTTCCGTTTTTCTTTTTTACCAAGACTGGATTGGCAGTCCACAAAGGGTACTGAGATTCTTTAATGTGCCCCATCTTTGTGAGTCTGTCAACCTCTTGTACAATGACATCAACCTTTTCTTTTGAGAAAGCTCTCCTCTTTTGTACTACTGGTGCCACGTCTCTTCGGACAGATAAGTGATGGGAAATCACCTCTGATGGAACTCCAGTAACATCAGCGTTGCACCAAGCAAAAACATGCTGATGGTCTTTTAAGAATTTCAACATACCTTCTTTCAACATTGGTGGCATTTTGGACCCTATCTTGACAATTTTTCCTTCTTCCAAGCAATGTGTTTCAACCTCCTCAACCGGGATTAACACTCCGGGGGTCTCTCTGGGGTCATCAATTTCACCCTCACCCCCAGAAAGGCCCTCAAACTGCTATTGGTCATTTATTCGGACTGCCCCCAGCGTTCGTGGAGCCAAGGCAGTGGCATAGCATTCTCTTGTAACTTTTTGACTGCTCCGGACAACCCCAACCTGCCCCTGAACAGCATATTTTAGACACTGATGGACTGTCGAAGCCACTGCATGCATCCTAGAGAGCCAAGATCTCCCTAGAATAGCATTGTAGCAAGTGGGACAATCCACCACAATGAAAAGTATTCTGACTGTTTTCTTGAAAGGGCCTCTACCCAACAATACTTCTTCTTCGAACTCACCGATTACATCAGCTGAGCTGCCCGTGAAGCCTACGATCGATCTGTCTGACTTTTGAATCACAGCTGGATTTTTCATTTTCTTGTAAGTATCTAGGAAAAGGATATTGGCAGAGCTCCCAGTATCTACCAAGATTCGCCTTATCTCATTGCCACCTATTGATGCTCCTATAACAACAGCATCTTCATGAGGGCCAGCAATATCTCTCAAATCATCCCCATCAAAGACAATGAATGGGAACAAACTTGACGATTGATATGAGGTCATGCCCCCTTCTAGCTGGGTAGCCAAATTATGAACATGCCTTTTTCTTGATGAAGTGGTAGGAGCCGTTACAGTGTCCCCTCCGAAAATTGTCAAGGATTCAAAGAACTCAATGAGCCCGGAGACCGACCTGGAACGCTCCTCTATCGCACCCACTCTGTTTCTCGTTGGGTCAGGATCCAAGTATTCGGATTCCACATCAAACCTTTCAATGATTACCATAGCCCCCTCTGGGGCGGCATTAACCGGACCAGCCCGGTGAGTGTTATCAGGCCTGTTGCCTCCTCTTCTTTTAACGTATGCACCCAATTTCCCTCTTTCGATCAGGTTTTGAACCTCTTGTTTCAGTGCTATGAAATCATCAGTAGTATGGCCAATATCATTGTGATATTGACAAAAAGAACTGTTTCGATGTTCTCTGGGAGACTTCAAGGTTGCTGGTCTCCGGTAGTGTACTTCATCTTTTGTTTTATCGAAAATGGTTGCCACACTTTCTTTGAGTTCTGCAAACCATTCCGGTTGGACCCATGGTCCCCTTTTGTTTCTAGACTGTTGGCTTTGTGCAGGAGCAGCTGGTTGAGACTGAGCTTTTCCCCTTCCATGCCCCTGTCCGGTTTCTCTAGCTTTGTTCCCGGACTGGTTTTGATTTGGAGTTGGCGCCACCGGGGTGGATCTCACCTGTCTGTGCACCCTGGTCTTCTTTGTTTCATCAACATTTATTTGTTTGCCAACTTGATTTAGCAATCCCCCCCAGGTCATGGCCTTCTTCCTGGTTACTAAATCGGCCAGGTTGCCCAGGTTCAAACCTTGTCTCAGGGAGGCTATTGCCACTTGTTCAAAGCAATCAGCCAGCCCGTTTTTTGTGTTCACAAAACGACTTATGTACTCCTTTAATGATTCGTTTGGTTCCTGGGCACAATGGATTATGGTATCTCCATTACCCTTTAGCTCCTTACTCCCCACAAATTGCCTTCGAAAGGCCACCCAAAAAGTATCAAAGTCTCTGATACAACCCTGAGGAAGGCTGTTGTACCACTTTAGAGCACTCCCCGTGAAGGATTGGGAGAATGCCCTGCAGAGTAGTTTATCATCATCATCAAAGTTCATCATGAAGTTCTTGAATTGCTCCAGATGATTGTCTGGATCAGTACTGCCATCGTACTTCTCCATCTTGGTGCTATCAAACCTCTTGGGGAGGTTTCCGGACAGTATTTTGGAAGACAATGGCGATTGCCTCCAATTCCTCCCACGACTGAACGCAGTATCCTCATTAGGTGTTGCAAAGATACCTGGCTCATCATGGAAGGTAAAAGGATCCACCAGCATCTGGTCTACATGCCTCCGGTTGTGAGATGATCCTTTCCCAATGTGCCTTTTCATTCTTCCATGGTGATCTCTTTTTCTGGAATACTTTTTAACTTGCTTCTGTTTTTTCCTGGTTCGCCCCTCATCACTACTGGAGGACAAGGATTTTTCATTTCCCTCACTGTCCGAAGAGCTGTCCGAAGATTCTGAGCTTGAGTCAGAACTCTCCACAGGCTTGGACCGGTGAGACTTTTTAGAACTGGCATGTGTCTTTTTAGTGCTCACATGAGTTTTTGAAGCCTCATGCTCTCGAGGGTTATCAGAGCGATGAGCAACTGATGCTTTGGACTTTTCCTTCATGCCCATCTTGGCCTTTTCAGCCCTCAGAGCTTCTATTTCAACCCTCAATCTGTCACGCTCTTGGACAGTATATTCATCGTTCTCTTCCACCACTTCGAGCAAAGCTGGTGGAAGCTCTGGATTATCCGGATTCATTCGGACAGAATTTCTTTACTTGGTTTTGAATACTTGATTCAGGCACCGTCGCCTCCCACTGTGGTCGCCAATTTGGTGAGGATAAAAGTAGCCTGAGGGTAGGCTGGTAATTTTAAGTGGAGTTTTAAGGCGGTGTAAGGGTGTTTCACGGTAGTATGGTGGTGTTTAAAGGTGTTCCAAAGTATTTCAGGGTGTTTCAACGGTGGAGAGAGAATTAAGCAGCCTGGCAGCAGTTAATTTTTCTTACCCATAGTTAATGCTGGTGGTTGGGCATTTATAGTGTGAAATTTGGGCCCTTGTGGGCTTTCGGGTCAAGTTTAATGGACCCGGGTCATGTTTAAAGACCCATAAGTTTTAAGCAGATGTGCAGGTAGCTTAGTCAGATAGTGTTTAGGTTTTTTAGTACTTTAGTCATAGTTCGAACTGCCTTAAGTTTTCAGTGTTCGAAATCATATGTCCGGTCAACAAGTCCTGTCCGAATTTCCGGGGAGATTTACTTTGGACTACCCTTCCGGGGAGCACTTCGAATTCGGACTCATCAAATACAAACCATCACATTTTAGTGTATGAATACCATCAAAATCATCACTTATAATAATCATATCATCTACATATAAAGATAAAATAATTCATCGTACACTCATACATGTAATAAATAAATCTGAACCGTGAATAATTGTAAGAAATAATTGGAAAATAATAAATTATAGATAATTTTAGAAACTCGTGATTGAGACCATATAGAGCTTTCCTAACCAAATAAACTTCACCTGACTTGTAATAAATACCCGGATACGGATTCATGTAAACCTCTTTATGAAGATCACCATTTAGAAAATTATTTTTGACATCTCGTTGAAAGATCTTCTACTGGAGAACAAATGCATTTTCAATAAAGGCACATAGTGTTGTCATTTTTTGGAATGGGAAAATATACAATGATAATCCATATCATACTTTTACGAGTATTATTTTGCTAACAGACGAGCCTTATACCTCTAAAATGACCCATTAGACTTTGTTTTAATTTTATAAATCCAACAAGAACCAATTATATGCTTTCCTGGTGGAGGTTTGACCATATTCCATGTATGGGATTGATAAAAAAATAGCAAGTTCTTCGATCATATCATTTTTCCAAAGAAGACCATAGATAAAGTTTTTATACAATTAAGGTTCATAAAAATAATATAGTTTGGCTATGAAAGAAAAATAAGAGTTGAGTATTGGTAGACTTGTACAAGTAGATGTTCAGAGACATGATGAATATGTAGTGTCAACAGAGGAAGAAGCAGACGCAAGCACTGATGAATCAAAACTAATATCAAATGATGTAGATATCTCATGAACTGGTACATCATGAAGAATGAATGTATCACTGTCAATGCCAAAAATATAAATAACTTAAAGTTTTATGTTTGTTATATCATGTGATTTCGAGAGAATTGAATAAAAAATAATATGATCAAAGAAACGATATCTTTTCAATCCAATATCATAACCCAGAAAAACACACACACACACACACACACACACACACACACACACACAGATATATATATATATATATATATATATATATATATATATATATATATATATATATATATATATATATATATATATATATATATATATATATTATGAGACAATTTGTATCGTTCGACATAAGGACGAAAGATAAAATACGTACATCAAAATACTCGTAAATAGGAATAATATGAATGATGTTCATGTAACTTTTGAAGCATAGATTTCGTTAAGTTATGTATATTAGGAATACATTTAATCATATGCTAAATATTCAAAATTTCTTCTCGTCAAAGTGGATTAAGAACTTCAGTAGAAAAAACCAAAAAAGGAGTAGTCTCAGCAAAGTGATGCTATTTTTATTCTGAAACACCATTTTACTGAGGGGTTTCAATAAAAGATGAGTAGTGCATTGTGCCATCGAACACAAGTAATTGAATGAGATCATTTGAGGTATATTTATTCTCTAAGTCACACCTAAAGCACTTTATCACAACAGAATATTAAGTCTTAACAAATGCTCTAAGATTTTATAATTTTAAATAAATCAGACTTTCATTTGATAAGATAAACTCACGTATAAAGAGCATAGTCATCGATAATAAATATATAATAGGCTGAAATATCCTTTCTGAAAATAATATATGGACCCCACATATTAGAATGAATAATTTCAAAAGGAGAAATAAAATAAAAGACACTTTTATTAAACAATAAAGTAGATTTTTTGGCAGTTTACAACCGTTAGAGTAAGAGATATTACAAGTGTTAAAATGACCCAAAGTACATGTAAAGACTAAAACCTTTAAATGTGACAAATACATGTTCCAAACAAGAATGCCAAAGATAAAATTCAAATGACAAATGACTCAAACGAAACAAATACAAATTAACACTAGAGACAGTAACATTAATCACTTTGAGTTCTTCTAAAACATAGAGTTCCCCCAATCTATGCTCTATCTCAATCACCATATGAGTACATTGATCTTGTAAAATACATACATAATCAGAAAAAGACCAAATGACTACAATATGCAATAGACTGAACAAAACAAGATTTAAAACAAGGTTCGGAAGATAGTATATATCAATGAAAGATATACGAGAATTAACAATAGAGCCAATTCCTTGTCCCGAGAATCATATAATAATGTGAAACAAAATAATTATGAGTAAAATATAAGACAAAGAAACAAAATAGGACATGAAATGTGACATATGACTAGAGGCACCAACATCCAACATCCATAAGGATAAATGAATATCTGAAGTAGAAGACAAAGATAAACCAGACTCAAATATGGATATAGACATGGTAGCAAGATTTGAAACAAATCCAAATAAAATAAAAATTCAAACCTAAACTCAAACTCAAAACCAAATTAAATTACCCAAAACAACCAACCAAATTCAAATTTCTAATTCAAATTTCTAATTTCCAATTTCTATCTATAGTTTCCAATTTTCAAAATCTAAAATCTAAACCAAAACCTATAAACAAAATCCAAATCACAATCCAAGTTAAAATCCAAATCTTATAGCTCAAAATCCTATTTTTTACAACCATATAAAAAATATAATTCAAATTCAAATATAAATAAGAATAAAAAAACCCAAACCAAAATCAAATGAAATCCAAAATTTAAATCCAAATTAAAAAAACTATAATCAGTATCCGAATAAAAAAAACAAATTAAAATAAAATCCAAATAAAAATGAAATCCAAATAAATCGAAATTGAAATTGAAATTGAAATCTAAATCGAAAACCAAATATAAAATATAATCAAAACTAAAAAATATAATCAAAATAAAATATAGAATACCATAAAGAACAAAGAAGAGAACTATCATTCCCCGATCTAATCAACCAATGACTGAACAATGTTTAAATATTATAAAGAACAAGAGAAACAAAACAAGGTTAAAGTTTTATAAAATTATGTATCTTACAAAAAGTTTAAAAACAATATACAGAGTAATAATTTAGTGGAAAAATAGGCCAATCGAACGCTAGTAAAAACCAATAAATATGATTTAATAATTTTTTAAATAATATAGGTAATTTAATATTAACCATCTAATATCAAACTTTTTTATCAATAACCATCCAAAGCTTGATAAAGTACAGATAACAATGGGGTTTTGAATTAAAAGTACTTATACCACTTGATAGTACGAAATACCTTGTAACCGTTTTTCTCTCTCCTCTTTAATTATTTTTTAAATGTTATATATTTCAAACCTTACCTCTAAAAAATATCTGAAAATATCATTGGTTTTGTTTTTTTAAGACGAACAAAACTAGATTAATGAGAGATATTTTTTTTGAATTTTTAGTTGCGTAATTATGTGTAATTGGGTTGTGTAATAGGTTTGGAAGACGTAATTACGAGTAACTGGATTACGAAAAAATAATTGTGCTCAAGTTGTGAAATTACTTGTAATAGGAGTATGATAAATAATTGTGTTTCAGTTGCGAAATTATAAGCAAATTTGTTGTGTAAATGAAAAAAATAAATAGTTGGGTAAATAAAACTTTGGTTGCAAAAAAAAAACCATATCAGATTTTAGAATTACGTGCAAAATTAAGAAGAAAATAGTTACGTAAATAGGATTTTTCTTGGCGAAACAAGTCTAAAAAGCAAGTGTGTTCAATTGCGAAATTACTTGTAATTTGGTCGCTAAAACACAATCGTGTTCTAATTCCGTAATTACATGTAATTTAGTTTCAAAACTATGAAAAAATTAAAAATTTCTCCAAAAATATCACTCATGGATTTGATTTTGTTTGCCTTTAATATTTATATAACTTATTTTAAAGTTAAAGTTTGAAAGATTTAAAATTTTGAAAGGTAAAAGTAATTAATTGTTACAATTATACGTGTTTTGTGTGTTCAAAACGTTATTAAAAATATTGATGTTATAAATATTTTTTATACACTTTCTAATTTAAATAATTATAAGAAATTATAGTTTTAAAAATCATAAACATATGGGACACAAAGAAATATACTGTTACAAAAGTCAAAACAATTAAGAGAGGTTAGCTGAAAATGACACTCAGCTCCCCTTTAATTCAAATTCACTCTCAAATCAACACCCACTTTCCCAAAAACAATGTATGTTAAAACTAAGATCGGAAGAATGTAATAGGTAACATTTTTTGTTGTGATGGCTTAATATATAAATTTTTTGGTTCTCTGAAAAAAATTATTTTAGAGATCATTGAATGTAATTTATCTAATAAAATTATGGTTTAACCAGTTTTTACGGAGATGCGAGAAGGGGTAAACACTCGGTAAAATTGTGAGACGGATGCGTGCCTGGTCCGTGAAGAAGAGAAACATATACTTAGGCTAAGTTAGGTCCATTTTGGATAAGCAACCCTAATTTTAACCATACCCACACATATTTTTATTAGTCATATTTTTATACCCAAAACACCCTTCATTTTTACTAACTCCTAACTCTAAACACTAACCATGCCCAAAACAAAAACAAATCTAAACCAACCCCAAGTTTCCCTCTCCTTGCTCTCCTTCTACAAACCTCCAAAATCAGCCCTAAAATCAAACTTCAACAACTCTAGTAGATTGATACTCACTCAAGAACAACAGTGGGAAAAGGGAAAGGGTAAATTTGGACTTTTCAATCTTGTTTTTTTATTATATTTAGTTTTTTTTTTTCAAGATTTTGAATTACATTGGTTGTTAGAATAGGCAAATCATGTGTATTTAGGTGTTTTGAGTTGTATATTGATGCTAGGAGTGTTCAGTTGTGACTGATTGGGTGTTTTAGGGGTATATTTTAAGTTTCGTTTCGAGGTTCTTCAATGGTGGTTTTGGTCAATTCGTGTTCCCCCACCGGGTGAGAACTAGTCATACCGACGGGGATTGTTTTTTTCAGATTATTTTTCATCCCCACCGGGTGTAAATGGGTTGACCCGGTGGAGTAGCCAACCTGGAATGGCCAATGTTCATCATCCTTGCTGGGTGTGGCTGGATTGACCCAGTGAGGTTGAAATTGAATTTTTAAAATAAATTTAAACCCCCAGCGAGTGAAAATTATTCAACTGGTGGGGTGTTATTTTAATTTAGAAATAATATTAAATCCCCGCCGGTTGAAAATTGTTAAACCGGCTGGACCTAGTAATTTTTCACTTAATTTCTAACTTTTTCAATTTTATCTCTTTCCCACAGGCACAAAGCACCTAGACTGGAAAAAGAGAAGGCGAATAAAATTGCAAGTCCGCCCAAAAAAGGTGAAGGCAGTGGTCGGCCAAAGGTTGATCGGTCCGAACGTGGGGTACGCACGGGCCAGACGGAACGCTCCTTGCGGCATAGAAAATATGATGCCACAAGGGAGCGCGTAGTACATCTTTCTCATCTACAAGAGGTCCCTAGTAGACGGCGTGCGCTTATTGACGAGGAGGATACAGAGGAGGAAACGGAGGTCCCCATGCCACCACCTCGAAGAGAGGTCCATGCAGAAGGACGTTCAACTGATCCGGAAGGATGGAAAAACCTATTTCTATCCCAAAACAACATCCATCTATTCTCGGACTATACGCAATATGAGGCGTACTACACATTTAAGGACAACGTAAGTTTTCGATTTCCGAACTTAATTATATGTTTAATTACTTAAATTGTTTTGTTAACATTATATTTATCTTTGATTTTTTTTGCAGTCGCGATCTGGTATCACGGTCCATTCGAAGTATTGTCTGGTCGGTCAGTGGGACCTTAGAAAACAATTGGGGGTGAGGGATTTGTTGGAAGAGACACCGTTCTGGCCACTGATGCGCCATCTACCGAAGTTCAACAACCATGTACAGTTGGCCGAGGTGTTCATTGAGAGGTGGCACCAAGAGACGAATACCTTCCAGTTTTCGTTCGGGGAGATGACCATGGCGCTTGATGATGTGTACGTGATTACTGGCCTCCCGGTCGAGGGGGGAATTATCGACATCTTTAGGCCGGAGTCGATAGATGCGACATATGCACGCTATGCAGACTTGTTGGGAGTTTTGGCGGATGCTGTGCAGGAGGATGTGGAGGAACATGAATGGAGTGTATTCGGCCTCTGATGGCTAAGGGCGACGTTTTCCGCGGAGGAGTATTTGGATTCCAATGCCGCCCTGACTACGGATATGAAGAAATCAGCTGCTAAGGAATAAATCATGTTCTTTTTGGGGTGTACCATCTTCACCAACACGAGCCAGAAGAACATTTCAGTGCGATTTTCTCCATCACCTTGAGGATTTGACGAGGCTTGGTGAGTACGCATGGGGTACTTGTGCACTCATGTGGTTGTAAAAGATCTTGGGAGGCATTTGAAAGCACTCCTCGAAGAGCTTGGTTGGGTTTTCGGCCTTGTTGGAGTGTTGGGTCTATGACCACTTTCCTATATTCCGGGCGGCGGTGAATAGCAGTTACAACCCGAACGATCCGAAAATGATGATGTGGTTGCCCAAAAGGTCCCGTTATCACTAGCTCGCGGGAAGCTTTACTACCGTGACATCCTCCCAGTGCAAGAAGAGACGCCTGTAAGTTAGCTTGTTTACGTTTATTAATATTTTTCTATTATATACAAAATGGAGTATGAGTAATTGCTTGTTTGTAGATGATTTTCCAACCTTACGAGGATTTCCGTGAAGTGTGGACGGAGCACGCAATAGGGTTGTATCGAAACCCTATTCGCCTTATGCTGGTTAGCGAGGCATATCAGCCGGACCGAGTGATGCGCCAGTTTGGTTAGATCCAGGAGAAGCCGATAGACCCCCTTGTGGCTAGAACCGGTCTCTCAAGAGAAGATCATCTTCGTTATTCGTTGTATGGTAGGCATTAGACGAACTGGAGGGAGCACATGTACGTGATTGATAGGTACTTGAGGCCCTTGGAAGGATTTAGTCACACATCATCCCCCTAGTACAAGGAATATGTGAAGAGGTATGGTTGGTTTAACATCACGCCTCAGATTCTTACTGAGAGCTCCGTGGTTGATGTTGTGAACACGATTAATTCTGTTCGGCCGTTAGACGATTCCACTGACGAGCTCGTGTCGTTTGCAATGAAGGTGCTAGAGATCACTAGTCCTTGGCTTTTGATTATGCTAGTCGCCTTCTTCATACGTATGTGGTTTTAGATGGTGATACTTTGTGTTTTGGATTATCTTTCGTTTTGGATTAGAGATTGAACACTAAATCGTTTAATATATGTGTGTTTTATTTCGCTGACTTTGTTGTTTGTTCTCTCATATATGTTAGTATAATTATTAGTTCCATCCTTCAATCTGATATCATTGAGTACGCATAATCTAAACAACTCACCAACACGTGCTTCAACATTCTAAAGGAAACACCATTACCCAGCGGTTGACAACTTCTCCGGCGGGTCACAATTATCAACCCGGCGGGTCACAATTGTTGACCTGCCGGGTGAAGGCGAGTAGAATATCTATGCCAAAGTAATAAACACCCCGGGAATGTTTCCCCCCAGCGGGGTACTATCCCAACCGTCGGTTGAAAATAAGTACCCCGGCGGTTGGTTGACCTTATATGTAAGTTCCCCACACCTTTGGAATGGGTCACTTACCCCGGCGGTATGAAAATTTAGAACCGCCAAAGATGTTTTACCCCCGCTGGTTGAAAATACTTCAACCGGCTGGTTGGATATAATTTGTTGTTTAAAATGCATCTTTTCGTCTGATGTTAGTATGAAACCTTATGCTTTAATTAGAATGTCTTTTCCTTGTCTCTTGTTATCGTTCAAACAACATGAATACGTTAAACTCAAGCATAAACTGAAACATAAAGGTAAACATAAACTCAAGTATAAACTCGAACATAAACTTAAACAAGGACTCTCAAACATAAACTGAAACACAAACCCAAATATAAAATGAAACATAAACTCAAACAAACTGAAACACAAACACAGACTCAAACATAATTTATCTATCAAGCCAGTTCCATTTCATCAACTATCTTTCTTCTTTCACAATCCGGTAGTCACGCATTTCCTCTACCTGGATGTCAGTAATGTCAGAACGGACTTGATCCAGCTGCTCCTCTGTTAGAGAATCCGTGACGTGGCAGTTGAACCGGTTACACGCAACACGACGTTCTAAGTCGTTGAGGTCAGAAACTAGATGTACACGAAATCTGACTAGGACTGATAACCTAGATTTCACCCCATCTACACGTCCAGAAATTCTAGGCGGCATGACACAATCCCTGCCGTATAGGAAATATATCTGGCATAACAATGCCTCCCAGTATGGTTTATGCCCCTCTTCCTGGTTCGTGTTACCAACTTCGATTGATGCTTCCATTAGATATTCATCTTCCAACTCAGTCCAGAGACACATTTTTGCTTAATTTATCAACTAGTTTACCCTTTAATGTGGATACAACATCTATTTATAGACAATTTTATTTTCAGATAATGTAATCGAGTTAGACCAATGAAAACTAGACACGTGTAAAGTAAAGAGGACGAAAGATAAGGATATGGACAAACTCTCATTAACAACAAAACTCCCGCCAAAAACATTAACAGAAAAACTCCCGCCAATATAATAACTCCTGCCAAAGTGAATGTCTTAATATTTAAACTAATCATTAAGGTCAAAAAATATTTATGTTCATGAAATGGTTAGAGTTGACCCAACCCAATCCGATTTTGACCCGGTTTCACATCTGAGGCAGTGCACCTCTTAGCGGAAGAAAAGTAAAGTCGACATCCATATTTTAGTATTGTCCAACAAAAAGGAGTATGCAATTAAACGCAGATGCAATTGCCACTCCCATCTTGGGCATGGACATCCAATGGTCTTTAGTACCCACGTTACTAGAGCACTTCACACAATCCGCAACATCAATCAGTTCCTCCATGCTTATAAATATCTTAACATATACAGATGCATAATTCATCAGCTCGTTGTAAAGGGCATCCCTTATCAACCTCCGCCCATTTTGTTTCCCGTTCAAGGCATACGCTATAGAGCGGTACCCGCAATGGCCATCGAATTTTACGTCGCTAATTGACTCTACAAATGGTCTGAAGTAGATGGGGAATTATTTTAAGTAATCTTTGGGGTCTACAAAACTTCCCTTTGCCGGCAGCATAGAGCTTGACCTACAATTCACTGTTCCACTATAAAGCATCGTTCCACTTGGTTGCGTTGAAATCACGCTACCTTTCTTACGAGCGGTGACGCTTTCGGAACCAAGTTTCGTCCCCGACATTTTTTCCCTTTACTTGACGTTGCGGGATGAGCTTTGAACTATTTTGCAAATGATGGAGAACTTGCATTTTCTGATTCAAGCACATACTCGTGCACACCTTTGGCGTGTTTAGTGGATGTATCATCAGTGGCAATAGATAACTTGCGTTTGTTAGGTGGACAACCGAGCGCTTTTTGCTTCACCGATGGTTCCAAAATGGTAGTTGTTTCGGGATGGACGACGGCAAACTAATTTTTATAAACGTGCTCTATTTATGCTTCGTCATTGGATTTCATGACATCACGTACTAGTTTGTCAAGCTTCGCTTTCAGTTGCTCGATCGTCATGAGGTTGGTGCAGACTAAGATTTCCAACCTCTTCCAATGTTCGTTAAACAACCCTAGAGGCACCTCTAAGCCTTTGGCAACAAAACACGTGGATTTCGTGCGTGCAAGGGATACCGTGCGTAGTTCGTATTACGGTGTTTCAGTTGAGCGTTGTAGACGGTGCGCATTGAAGAAGAATTCTTAGGGTTCAATTTTTTCACCCCACTGAGAATGTCCCAAGGACGAGATCCCATTTTCAGAAAACTAACTACGAAATCCATCGCTTCTTTGTTCAATCGTCCCAAGTACGAATGACCTTCTTTGTACGATGTAGTATCGTGATTGCAAATGCCGCATTCGACCTCTAAAACCCACAAATCATCACCCAACTTCTTTCATTTAAGGGTGAAAGGATATTCGCATTTTTTCGGGCCGGTAGACTTCCTCTTTAGATGCTTCAGATCTACCAATTTTGTGTAAACTCTAGGTCTTTCACACACAAACTCAATTCTCGGAGTTTTTCGATCAAGGCTATCGCATCGTCGTAATATTACCATAAACCCGTTATCTGTTGCGGCCTGCTTAACCCATTCAATCAACTCCACTTGAGAGTAGTGAGATTTGGTGTCGAACAAGTGGCTATAATCGACCGAGCAAGGCACCGGCATTTCCTCCTCCTTCACCATGCACGAACTATACAACTCATCGTTTAAGTCTTCCTCCTTAAATTCTTCATTCTTTAACTCATCAGCTTTTAACTCTTCATCTTACATAAAAAAACCGTACATTATGTTAGATTGGCACAAAACAAAATTGCCGACTCACCCCGCTGGTTGAAAAAAGTCCTACCATCGGGGACCTTCTCAACCACCGGGGAAGTTGTTAACCGCTGTTTGATAATTTTCCAGCCGGTGGTTATGCCCTACTCACCCGACGGTTAAATACATCTACATCGATGGTGTCATGCCACCCCAACGGTGGAAAATACTAGAACCACCGGTGACATTGTCACCCGCCGGTTGAAAATAGAACACCTGGCGTGGTGTATCAAAGCTAACTACCATATGTATGAATAAAACCAAGGGGTATCAACCACCCGTGTAGCAATTCAACCTGACGGTTAACTTCTATTTGCACCGGCGGGTGAGAGTCGATTACACCGCCGGTTGGACATGACCACCCCGACGGTGGACCTTCATCAACAAATATGAAGGTTCTTCATCCCCGCCGGTTGATGGGGCTTCCACCGGTGGGATAGTTTGGGTACAACTTTCTAAAATTAGAACAACTACAAAAAAAAAATTGTTTCGAAAGATTGGTTAGAACAACTACCAAGTTTGCAGTTCCACGCTCCTCAACAAGCTTCTCACGCTCTGAATCCATTCTTCAATGATTTGGATTTTTTTAACAAATTTGTTGATTTATGAACGTTTAAGAGTTTATAGAGTTTTTTTTAATGATTTTTGGATTTTTTGAATTTTTTTGAATTTTTAATTTTTTTTGAGTTTTTGAATTTTTGGTTTAGTGTTGAATATAAAAGGGTTGTTGGGAGGAGTAATTTTGTATTCTTCTATATTTGGTTAACTATACCCACAATTCAATGGAGGACAAAATTTAAAATTCTTGATAAAAAATAAAACCACTTCGATTATTTATTAAAAAAAATTCTATACCCTTTAAAAATGGTTAACAAAATTTGGCGCAACTTAACCAAAACTTATACTTACCTTCTTGATTGGAGCCCACACCATTTATCAATCAGATAGAGAACGTGACAGATAAAATCTGACACAACCAGATTGCAAGATTTCGCGCCCAGCCCACCCATATTTTGTTAAGCCTTTTCCAAATACGTACATACTCCGCCGCTTCGAAACCAAAGTCTGAGGGAGAACGAGGTTATTGGGGTTAAAGAGACGGAAGGAAAATTTGAACACAAGTTACCTCTTTTAAAATACTTTAGGAGAATTTCGCAATTTGTTTATTAAAAAATGTTTATCTTTGTTTTTTTTTTTATATTTTCAAATTTTCTATATAAATTTTTAATTTGAATTTTGTGAGACTCAGATAGAATAAATATTAATTTTTATTAGAATTGTTTTGGGTTTGAAAAATATTAATAATCATATGATTTTTTTTGTTGTTGCCCTTTTGATATGTTTTTTTATTTAATATATTTATTTTTTGATTTGAGATCAAATTTTTTTATTCGATCAATACCTTCTGCAATTGTTGATTGTTTATATTTTTTTTATTCTTTTGCATTTATTGATCGTTTATCGATCAACAAGTAATTTTTGTTTTATATTTTTGGTATTTTTATTGTGTCGAGTTATTTTTTTTAATGATTATATAATTATTTTAGTTATGTTGATTCATTGATTTCATACGTTCATGGAAATATTTTGACAATTATTTGAAAAAAATGATTTTTGGGTTAATAAATTTAGGTGCAAAATTATGTGCTAACAGATTGCGAAGATACGTTATATATGGTCGCGCAAAAGATTTTCAAAATTATGTTATAACTGGTTACGAAATTATGTTATAAGTGGTTGCAAAATATGTTATAGGCGGTTGCGTAAAGTGGTTGTGAAATTATGTTGTATTAGACACTGCATTAGGTTGCAAGGTTAAGAACATTTCTAATTGCACAATTTTGAAGTTCATTTGGTTGTGAAATTACATGTACTTGGTTGGCATAACAACTATTTCTTCTTTTGGGTTTAGGTTGCGTATATGTGTGAAAGTTAGGTGCGAAAATACAAACAAATTTTCTTACATTTGAAATAGAAAAACCAAAAATGAATAACAACAAAAACCTAAAAAAACGTAAAACTAAAAAAAACTTTGAGGCCATTTTTTTAGACATTAGATGAAGAGTCTTCTTCTTATTCAAAGTCTTCTTTTTCCACATATTTCTCTTCTTCTTCTTCAGACCTTTCTTCCACTTCACTAAATATCCTCTATCTTTTCCACGATCATGACAATAATCGTCATTTGGGTCTTCTTTATCTCCATAATATTCAAAATATTCTAGAGAAAAATCTTCTAAGCAAAAATCGAGTCATCAAAAGAAGATGAAGAGTATTCCATTATTGTCATTCTGATGACCTATCACATGAGATAGTAATTATAAGAGTCATTTTGAAATAAAAACGGTTTTTTTCTTTATGAAAGCCAATAAAAATGTAAACTTAATTTATAGTTAAAAAGTTTAGAACTATACACTTAGTAATTATATTTAGCTTCTTTTTTTGTGAACTAATCGTTGTAGTTATTGAAACATATGATTTATCTACTTTTTTCTAATAAAATAATTAATTACTCTATCAAAAATTATTAACAAGTTTACATATTGATATGGTAAAATACTAGGATGATATTAATTTATATTTATATTAAAAGTTTGGAATTAGACATTTTTAGTAAACATTTGTTAGTTGGGTTTTAGTTTATGGTATAATAGGTTGCAAACATATAAAGTTTTTGTGTAATAATACTAGTGTAGTTGGTTACAAAATTACCTAATGATGAGTTGTGTAACTACGTTTTAATTAGTTGCGAAATAACAAGTGTTATTGCCTAAATAGATATTTATATCTAAAAATATGATTGTAATTGAGATGTGACGTTATGGTTTAAGGATTGCGAAGTTAAGGTATAAATGGTTCTAGTTGTGAAATAACAATATATAAATAAAATTAATATTAAAAAAAAATGCTCTAGTTTAGAGACATATAACTTTTACAAAAAAAAATACAGTTAAGAAATAAATTAAACATTTTATACTATTCTGTTTGATACAAAGTCTTCTTGTGTATGACATGAGATGTTCTTTGGAATGGTTTATGATAGTTTGATTTTTATTTATCACTTTTTTCAACATGATATTTAATACTAGCTATGTTCGTTATTTGTTTTCTACTTCTTTAATGCACTTAATAGCGGCTCTATCTAGATATATATCGTTTGACTCTAAACTAAAAATAAATAAAGATTTGTCAAACTATGCTTGTGTAATTCCGTGCAACTGTGTTGTCAAAATATTTTTTTAGATGGGTTAAACATGGTTGCGTGATTATGAGTAACTTGCTTGCATAATTGTGCGTAACTTGGGTAAAAAAATTGGTTTTTTGGTTGCAAAAACAAGAATGAAGTTACCTATTTCAATAGATTCTTCAAATAGTTTAATTCTTCTTGAGCATTATTTATATATTTGTAATTTATGGTGTGGAGGATACTGATTCTTTTGATACTTTTTTATTTACATTACAAATTTAAAATACATATAGATTAGTATTAACCAACTGTTATTTTTGGTTGCATAAATACACTCATTTGGATTGTGAAAAATGTTTCTTAGTTTTGGAAAACAAAATGGAAACTAAATCTGGAAACTGTTAGTTGAGTGCATAAATACGTTAAAGTTTGTTGCAGAATAGGTCTTTTAGTTTGAAAAAATAAAAAATAAAATAGAACTCATAAACTTACTATATTTGGTTGCGTATATACGTAGAACTCGTAGGTAACTAATAATAATTTTTGTTATGTAAAAATATATAAAAATCATAAAAACCAAACAAAACAAATTCTTAGGTCATATAATTACAAACAAAGCAATTAAAAAAAGTAAAGACATAAAATAGTAATTTCATCGTGAAAACCTAATTTAATAGTTTCTTTATATTGATATTCTCCAGAATTCACGGAAATTTGTTGAAAGAATCTGTAATTTGAGAGGTTTGAGGTTTTTGATTTTAGAGAGAGAGAGAGAAAAAAAAAATCACAAGCTGAAAAAGAAAATGAAGTTCTTTGATTTTTCTTTTTTATATAGCATCTGGTTATCGATAAACTTAAAAATTCACGTGGTTATTGATATTTTTATTATTTTCCAGATGGTAATCGGTAACTTATCCAAAATAAAAAATGCACTAACTTTAGTTTCTTGTTTCTAGTCTCACACGTTTTACTCAGCCAACCTTTTGGATTGACAAAAATATATTGATTCAACCTTAATGTTGACTATATATGAACAATTGGACTATAACTCCAACATCTTTGGATACTCTAAATTTATATGATTACGATATTATAATTTAGTACATCATTACAATCTTGTATTTGGGTCTTATCATGTACTAAAATGTATCCACTAAAATATACACTATACAATATTTTTGTATTCACAAATAACCCAAATTACCTTATTATCAATTCATATGATAATAAATAAAGAAATAAAGGAGGGTGTATAACTTAAGACTTAACAATTATAGAAATAACCACATTACAAACTAACACCTAAATAACATTTGACTTATTGTGGAGTACGACATGGAAATCAAACGATCTCGTAATCATTACGTAGCGATTTATAAATGTCATGCTTGACTAAATCAAGATTCCTAAACCGTACAAAATTTACAAGATATATAAGAGAAAAACTAACTATTATATTGTTTATCCAAATCATATATTAACAAAACATTAAACATAAAAAATATGAATATCATTTAGAATAAGAATACCAACTGAATATGTTCAGTAAAGAATACGAGTATTAAAACCTCACTAGGAAAAAATGAAAAGTGAGATTCACATCTTCCTCTCTTCAGATAATCTTAACCAAATAAATATGAAGTGTGTTTCTTCCTCTATTTTAATTTCATTGATAACTAATTATTTTATTTAGATGTTATTTAATGTGCTTCAAATTTAATTCTCATAAAATATGCCGATCTAAACTATATGAATTGATCTCTCTAAATGTCTTGCTTTATGTATGTCAACATGTGATGTTTGCCTCTTTCTAAACATGAGGCGATGTATGTCATACATCATGATGATCTATCCATTGAATATTTAAGTATCTACTGACAATACTTGTGATAAATGACATACTATATCATAAACTAATGTGAGTATACATCAAGAGTTTCAATTGATAAAAATATGAAACATTTTGTATCTTATGAATTTCCAAATCAATTTTGAGATTTGAATGATAGAATTTTCTCAGCTACCTCGAGAAAACATAAAAGTTTGTTGTTTTCCATACCATAACATTTAAGTATGTAATTAATATATTTATTTTGTTGTAATATCATAGAGCATCACAAGTAATCTTGATGAATCTTAGTTTTCAACACATAGGACGACCCCATCGACAAATTTTACACCAACGTGCATCAATAAAAATTTATTAGTGGCATGTAAGAGGTCCCTAAAATTTAAGACAAGAGATATGTGTCATCGATATATAACACTAAATCTTAACTCACTCCCAGTAAACTTGTGAAGTACACAATATTCTACTAAGTTTATCTCGAAACTAAAAAATAGTGCAACTTTAAGGCATCATATTATCATTGATAAGACACTCGCTTAATATTATAAATGAATTTCTTAATGCTACAAAATGTTGACCTTGACTGAAATTCATATAAAAGTATTATAACATTGTTAACCTTACTTTGGGTTGATTAACTTCTATAACCTATCATACGCGATTAATGAATTTTTCGGGTTGTCCAAAATATATCCAGTTTATTAATGTTACCATTTATAATAACTTGATCATAATATTCATATAATAAAACTTAATAATGAGTGTATAGATCCGTACTATGTGATGACTACTAAAAATATTTGAGGGTAAGTAGGTCCGAATTATTTCAGAGGGCATACAAAAGTTTAGAGAGATATTTAGTATGTGATTTTTAGAGATACAAATTTCCAAATATAGTAATAAAGTAATAATTATTGACCATTTCAAAAAATAGTATCATCTTTTATGGTAAGGTGGTGGACCTTTGGGCCTCCATTATTAGCTAATTTTTTGTTAATGCACCTCATTAACTTATTAAATTAAGACATGTTTAGACCTTATTACATAAAATACCCTCAATGTCACATACTTTTGGACTTATAATATAATATAATACCAATTAGTAGTCCCCCTTTCCCTTGCGAGGAAATACGAGGAATGACTTTTTTATGCTGTTTCAGTTTTTACCTGTACCTCTGCCACTTACGACAATTGGATCTATGGTCCAAAATGGCTTGAGTGGGACTGGGTTGGACAATTTTTCCTTCGATTATATTTGCTACGATAATTAACCATCTTAAGAACCGTTCATATCATATGAGGTGTACTTGGCATACGTGTCATGACGATACATGATACGATGATGAAAAGATAAATGTTTCCATTCCTCAATGTAGGTATTCATTGGTATTTCAAAACCCCATCTATAAATTCACCATCAGGCGTGTCATTTTCTCACTTTTCATTGATTATATATATATATAGTATATACATCTTGCTACATATACCGTTAACTCCAATTCTCAAGAGATCACTCCCGCATAAACGTTTGGTGAAAAATTCTCACCTTATCTCTCTTCACCAATTTAGAAAAACGTTATCTCGACTACTCGTTTGAGGTAACTTTTGTAATCTCTAACTTATCTTTTTTTTTTGTATGGTTCCTTTTTATGAAGAATTTTTGAGATGGTTGTTGATAGCTAAAATATCCGAGCAAAGGAGAGCCGTTGGGATTATACTCGAATGACCTAGTTTGATTATCGAGACATTTGATTTTGGCGCATCTAGAAAATAGTAAACTAAATTGGTTAGATCTTCACTTTATTGGAATCATTCTACTATTGATCCCATTTCACTCCAATGAGCAAATCTGATACTGACAAACGGTCTCATGCCAAAAACCCCAAACTGCATTCGAATAAAAAATAACACTCTCCCCTTTCTAGAAGAAAAGAATCCAAAAAACTCAAGAGGGTTCCTCTCTACCATGGTACACCCCCGGAAGAACCAACGAGGTTTGGAGCAAAAATACCTTACTTGGTATGTTATTCTGATTCAAGGAAAATTAAAAATAAAGAAGTATTGGGAACTTACAATGAAGATAATTACTTCATATTACTTCAGAGTCTTATTCATATTACTGCTAATATAATTTATTACTTTTTATGACTTATCATTAGGTTTTAAAGGGTGGCGCGGTATACTAGAGAAACTATAATGGCTAAAAGTAAAACTAAAAGTGATAAAGAGAATGAATAATATTGAAGAAAGTGATGATTTTGATAAGGTTGTAGATAATAATGATAATATTCCAAAGAACATAATCGAAACAAGAAGTACCTCACAAGTATTGAAGTTAATGAGAAACAATGTTGATAAATAAAAATTAACATAAAATGAAAAATAATAATAAGTGCAAAAGAGTGAGGTAGAAAAAAAAACTTTTGAGTGAAGAGGAAACATATTTAGAAGGAACGAATGACGATGATAAAGATGAATAATATGAATAATGAGAGAATGAATTAAATTTAAAGATGACAATGATGAGACTCCAAACTAAAATATTAAAACAAGAAGTGCATCTTAAATCAAAAAGTGACTAATGAAATAGATTATCAAGAAAAAAGACAAAAAAAGAAGAAGAAAAAAAGCAGAGAAAGACTAAAAAAACATAAAAAAGATGTTATAACTCACAGAGGATAAGGTAAATTGCAAAACAAATATTCAATAATTTTTATTTTACAGAAAAAACTCAAATAACATAATGAAAACTACAAAGATCTACAAACATAGATAAAAACAAAAAATATGTATAAATGTTGTTGTTATAACTACTTCATTTTATTCATGTTACTATTATTTGATAAAAAAAACTAAGTAGCGTCAAAAATCTAGAAATACCACTTCATAACGTATGTCAAGGTGAACACGGTAAAAAAGAATGAATAACTTAAACTAATTTCAATAACAAGTATTATTTTTTCAACAATAACGAACATAACATTAATTTACAAACCTATTTGAAGAAATGCTGATACTTCGAAAAATTATAGAAGAAAAACGTGACCATAATCTCTAACTTAATCTCGAATTAAAATATAGAATTTATGAAATACATGTCGTATCTCCTTTAAAAAAATTCAATTTTACTTTCCAATCAGTAAAACAAACAAACAAAAAACATACAACAAAAAATAATTAAGAAAAGTTAAAAGTAAATAACATTTGGAATCTTCTAAGGGTAATTTTGTAAAGTGTTTTGGAGAATTTAATCTTTAAGGTAAAGAGTAGTGAGATAATTAAGTTGTGTGCTAGCAGTAAATTATGATTAGCCTCATTAATGAAAGTGGTTGGGGTATTTATATTTAATTAGTGACCCATGAGCCAGTTGGGTAAGATTGTGGTTGGGGTATTTAAGGACCCATTAGTAATTTGGTGTGAAGTGACCAACATCTAGCTTAGTCATATTCCACTACATTAATCCTGTCCGGTTTCACCTGATAATGTTTTTGGTCTGAACTGCCCATCAGATAAAGCAAGATTCAGTAGCTAAAATATCCGACCTCATCAGTAGTCACTTTAGGTCTTGCAAAGAAGCTTTGGAAGAGTTAACCTTTGAGAACCAAAATCAATTCTTTCCGATCTGGTTCTGTATCCAAAACTACAGACTTTAACTTCTTTTTTTAAGAATCTTAAGAGTTACTTTGTTCGAAATTTGGTGGGACTAATTTTACCGTTTAGAATTTCAAGAGTTTTTTTTTCAACGTGGGACACGTGTTAGGCTCTGGTTTGACCTCTCAGCCATTTTCTCCTAGATTCTCGTACCTACTAGGCTAGAAAGTTACTTAGGTTTTAACTCCTATACTTTGTAGCCTTTAATCATTCCTTAGATCATTCTACCTTATCTTAAGTAACTCCCACTTTTCACTGTTATATATAAATCTCCTTCATTGTTTCATTGTATTAGAAAATTACAAGCATTTCTAGTGAGAGAAACCACAATATATTTTCTAATTTGTTTTCGAGTCATTTATGTTCACAGCTAGAAACGCTCTAGTAAAATGAGGTTGGTTAAACTTGTCTGAGTTAGAGAGAGCGAGAAAATTTGTAAGAGACAAACAAATTGTTGATGGTCTTCCTGTTTCTCCTAGTGAAGGAATCAATCAATAACTAGCGAATACATACCAAGGTTCATCGTTCTCAAAAGCACCCAAGGTTAGAAAACTACCCTTTTGTTTCAAACCTTTCTCCTCTTCCATCAGGGTCCTCTGTCCAAGAGTCGCAAAACCCTCTCCTTAAAGATAAAGCTGTTTCTAGCATTAGAAAATCCTCACATTTTATTGCAATGGGTTCAGATACTAAGAAATCCCCTGAGAAACACACCCCACACCGAATCACTCATCAATCTAAATCTACTCCTACCTCTTCAAAACACAGTTCGCAGACAATAAAACCTTTGCTAGAAATAAAATTATCCGAACAGCAGCCCCTGGCAGATGCCAAGCCATCTGAAGAGCCTTCCATTGTAATGGACGAAAATATGAAGGATAGTTTAAATGACACCCCTTTTGAGGCGTCCAGCCAAACGGAGGAGACATCTGCAGATCGAAAAAGCAAGACCAAATTGGGCCTGACTCATCCGGATGCGCTTCCGGAGTGCCTAGAGGGAAAGTAAGGCAAAATTTCAAGAAGATGAGTGTGAAATACCTGCTATCTCTTCAGAATATAGCATACGTATACACACATACCACTGAATTGGGTCGTATTTGTACGAAGTGAGGAATCTCTGAGTCTGTCAAGGTGAGAATCCCAATCACCCCACACGATGGACTGCAAACCCCAATGAGCTAGTGGTCTATACAGATGTGCTGAATTGGGGACTTCAATTTCCTTTGGACCCGAAGATAGTTAGGTACTTCCACTTGACCAAGCTGTGTTCAAGTCAGCTGAGCCCAAATGCGTGGTACACCCTAATGGTTGGCATCATGGCATCCAGGTTATCAAATATTCCACTTCCAATGGAACAATTTGATGCTGTGGCGAATCATCACATCCTCTTCTATCACTACAATATGGGGAATGACTACAAATTAGTGAATGGTCTTTTAGAGTCAAAGAAAAAAAATGAAGGATGCAGTTCCTATTCATCAGTGGGGCTTGGGAGAATGGGAGAAAGATCAAGGTTGATTCTAACCCAAGCCCGCTATGATCTATTTAATATATCAAATACTAAGTAATTACTCCAAACTGATTTACATCTTTTTTTAGTTTTTCCAAAGGAATTCTTGGACTATGTAGAAGTAGGTCAAGACACCTGTGCCAAACTAAATGCTTGGGCCTTGGAGAAATGGGACAACACTTTCCACAACTGTTTCACATCGGGGAAATTTGTAAGGTCTCATCTGTGGAACACCACAAGGAGAAGAGACCTCTCCTAGAACTGACCACCCCTTCTCCTGCAGATGTTATTATGAGGAGAACAAATGCTAAACATGCTAAGCTTTACTTGAATTCCAGGACCAAATCCCCTAGTCATCTGAACAAGATGAAGAACAAAAGAATGAAGAAAACCACCACAAACCCACTTCAGACAACCACCGAAGGGACCGGTTCGAAGAACCAATGAAGAATTAATGTTGCTCTGTTGGAAGCAGTAGAAATTACTATTAAGGAGGTTGGTGGATCTGATAACCCATCAAATATTACGAAGAGGGATAAGAAACGCAAAGCAGGCAGTGGTGAAAAAACTACAAAGAAGAAAAAAGTCACTCTATGATCAACGGTAATTCTACGTCGTTCTGAAGTCCCTCCTCTAACTCATGTTGATCCTACCTTACAAGAGGAAATTTCATCCAATCTTTATTCCGAACAAGCCAACCCTAATGGAGAGGTAAATCTTAATGCTTTTAAGAACATTAACATATATTTCAATGATTTGGAAAATGATGATTTCGTGGGGCCTCACCGTCCTCTCAACTCATCTAACGTTGTGACCCACAATGGCGAAATTTATGCGATATCAAGTGAGAAAGATACTTTAAGTCATGCCCTCTTGGGTTATATTCGTCTAGTGGTTAATCTAGAGAAACACGTAAGGGATCAAACTGCCATCAACAACTCCATGACTACAGAGAAACAGAGCTTGACAAACGGTTTATCTACCGCTCAGCAAACCATAGAATCATTGAAGAAATAGAAGGATGATTTAGCTGCCAAACTGCTCAAGTCAGAAGAGGCCGGCAAAAAATTTCAAACCAAGTACTCCAACCTGGAGACTTCTTCCTCTAAAGAGATCACAGCTTTGAAGAAGCAACTAAAAGCTAAGGATAAAACTATCCAGACTTTATCCGATGACAAAGTCAAGTTGGAGAAAACTGTCCAAGAGAAGATCAAAGAGAATGCTGGCTTAGTATGCAAAAAAGCTCAAGAAATAGCTGTAAAGATAAAGAAGTATGCTAGTGGAATAGTGGATTCTATGGAGAATAGGGATGATGAGATTAAATCCGATATGGTCTTACTGTTCCATGAGACCTTTCCTAAGAGGACCCTTAGTCCTTTGTGGAAGTTTGTGGATTATGATGACCTTCCTTTTCATACGATGACTGATGGTGACAAACACAACTATTCGAGTGGGGAATATTCTGAAGACGATGAAGAAGTTTGTGAGAGTTCAAGTGCTAAACTAAAAAATCCGAAAAAGATAGTGCTGAAGGAAAAACCAAGTAGGACAAGCCCTAAGGTTGTATTATTTTGTTGTGTATTTTTTTTTTGAGAAACCAAAGTCCTTGGATGGCCATGGCCTTTTTTATACTTTTTGTTTAATTTCTATTCTGCAAAACTTAAAGTCCTTGAAGGGTCAAGGCATTTGTGAAGTATAGATCGATTTCAGTCCGAGCAGATTCTAATATCATATTTTCCTTTGTTTAAATCTTTATGGTAAATGTTTAGACAGCCTTTAATATTTCAGAGTTGTTAAACAAGGGTATTAAATATCATTAACCACATGTATTTAATAAATGTGACCAAGTGTTGAATGTATCAGATCAACTCAAAGACATTTGAGAGATGGGGTGTTTAATAAATATTTAATATCCGACCACCGCATTATGTGGCTTAATCAAAAACAAAATTGCACCTGCACGAGACTTTAAAAGAAGGTATAATATATTATTGAAAAACTCGGACACCTCATTAAAACCTCCCCGCGCCACTAGGGTAGGAAAGAGTATGCCCCGTAATATTTACATTGATGCTTAAAAAGTAAATATTTACAAGAGAGCTCTACTATAAGTATAACCTAAGATGCTCAACGTTCTATGGGTATTTTAGTGCTTTCCCTTCCTTGTATTGGATCCTGTATGTTCCTGGTTTAACTTTCCCATAGACCACATAAGGGCTTTCCCAGTTCGGAGCCAACTTACTGAACTGCTTTTCCTTGGTGTGTAAACACACTTTTCTTAAGACTTTGTCCCCTAACTGAAAATATCTTCTTTTAACTTTGGAGGCAAATCATCTACTCATCAAACCTTGGTAATACGTTGTCCTTAAATGCGCTTTAACTATTCTTTCTTCAATTACATCCAACTAATTCTCAACTATTATATCGTTCGCCTGTTCGGAATAGTTTTGGACTCTGTGAGATGGAAAAGTATCTTCTCTAGGAGTAATTGCATTCATCCCATACAAAAGAGAAAAAGGAGATTCTTGTGTGGCAGCCCGGGGTGTAGTTCAGTAGGCCAACAATACTTATTGTAAATAACTTGGACACTTTCCTGCAGCTCCCTCCAGGTTCTCCTTTAGTCTGGACAAGATTTTCCAATTTGCAACTTCAACTTTCCCATTTGCTTGAGGGTGGAAAGGAGAAGAAAAATAATATTAAATGCCTCTGGAGGTGCATAATATTTCCATGTCTTTATTATAAAATTGCGTTCCATTATCTGTGGTAATCTTTGAGGCAACCCAAAACCTGCAACATATATTAGATAAAATAAATTTAATGATTGCCTTTGAAGTGGATCCAGCTAAAGGATCTGCCTCTATCCACTTAGAGAAATAGTCAATAACAACTATGATTACTTTACATCCACTGGATGCCATGAAAAGAGGCCCAACTAGATCCAACCCCCATCTGTCGAAGGGTATCGGTTCAGATATAGTTTCCATAGGAACTACTGGCACATGGATTTCATTTCCATATATTTGGCAAGGATCACACTTTTTTACCATCTCTTTAGCATCTGCCATAGTACCCTGCAAATAAGATTCTCCTAGTTAGGGCCCTATAGCCACAGTGTGCAGAACCTTCTCCATTATTTAGTTCAGATAATACAACTGAAGATTCTTCAAATCCTAAGCAATGCAAGATAGGTCTGTTGAAATATTGTTTGTAAAGAACTTCCCTTAATATCAAGAAACCACGAACCTTATTCTTGACGTTTTTAGCCATGGCTTTATCCGGAGGCAATATCCCATTAGAGATAAACTAGAGAATATTATATCTCCAATCTTTAGGTTGAATAACAAGTATACTCATACTTTATTTGCTTTCTTTTTCTTCACCTATTTGTACGAATGGGTATTCTTGCATAAAAATCCATGGGTAAGATTCAAAATAGGCTATAGTTGCCAAAAAGTCTGCCATAGTATTCTCCGATCTATGGATGTGTTCATAGTAGATATTTTTGATGTTTGCAGCAAATGTTTTCAACATGAGCAAGTATTTAATTAACTGTTCCTTTTTTGCTTCAGATTTCCCTTGAGCATGGTGAATCAGCAATTGAGAATCACTCATTAATCAGACTCTCTTTGCCCCACATATGAGAGCCAACTTAAGACAAGTTATTGCTGCCTCATATTCAGATTCATTGTTAGAAGCACTGAAGACAAAACATATGGCATAGTACATATTGTCTCCATATGGAGAAGTTAAACAAATTCTAGCCCCATAGCCCATAGTACTTGATCCACCATCAGTTCGAACTACCCATTCTTTGTTAGACTGGTTTTCTGACATCTGACCGGAGGATCTATCATCGTGAAATTCTACTATGAAATAAGCCACTGAATGGGCTTTAATCGCTGTCTGGGGTGCAAAATCAATATCATAATCACCCAGGTGGAATGACCACTTGGTCATTCTACTTGACACATCAGCTTTCTGAAGAACACCTTTCAAGGGAAAGATGTTCGAACAACAATATAATGAGCTTGGAAGTATAGTCTCATTTTTTTTGCTGCAATTATTAAGGTTAATACCAGTTTTTCCAACTTCAAATATCTTGTTTCAGCATCGAACTGACTTTTGCTGATGTAGTACACTGAACGAGGGTAATTTTCCACTTCTCTTACTAGCACAACAATTATTGCATACTCTGATACAACTAGATAAACGTAGAGCTTTCCCTCCCAAAGAGGTTTGAAAAGAGTTTTATGTGAAGACAAATGCTTCTTGATTTCAATAAAAGCCTGATCACATTGTGGAGAGCAATTAAAGTCTTTAAGTATTCCTCAATACTTGGAAGAATGGACCGCACTTGTCTGATGATCTTGAAATAAACCTGTTCAACACAACCAATCATCCTGTTAGTATTTGAACTTCTTTGATATTCCGAAGAGGAGCAAGGCATTAAGTTGATCCGGATCAGGTTGAATTCCCAAATCCACACTTTTCAGGGTTCAATTTTAAATTCACAGCCTTCAAGTTAGAGAATGTTTCTTGAAGGTCAGATATATGTGCATCTTCCTCCAAGCTTTTAACCATCACATCATCTATGCAAACCTCCACGTTTCTGCTAATCTGATTAGCAAAAGCTTTATTCACTAATCTTTGGTAAGTAGCCGCAACATTTTTCAATCCGAACGACATTACCTTATTACAATGAAGACATCTGTCTGTGATAAAATTAATATGATCTTGATCCTTCAGATCTACTTGTACCTTGAAAAAGCATCCATGAAAGAGAATACTTCAAACATTGGTGGACTGTAGAGGCCACAAGATGCATTCTGGAGAGCCAAGACCTCCTAAATATTGCATTGTAGGATGTTGGGAAATCTACCACAATAAACAGTACTCTTACCATTTTCTTAACGGGTCCTTTACCCAACAACTCTTCCTTTTAAAACTCCCCAATCACATCTGCATATTTCATGTGAAGCCTACGATGGTTCTGTTCGAATGTTGTATAACCGAAGGGTTTCTCATCTGCTTGTAGGAGCTTACAAACAAGATGTTTACCAAACTGCCTGTTTCAATCAGTTGCCGACGTATATCGTTTCCCCCTTTTGATGCCCCTATTACCACTGCATCTTCATGAGGCCCTGTAATGTCTCCCTGGTCATCCTCTTCAGAAACTATAAAGGAAAATAGGGATTGATACTGGTGGGTGGACATTCCCCTATCCAACTGGGTGGCCAAATTATGGACATGCCTCTTTCTTGATGAAGTAGAAGGCATAATCATAGTATCCCCTCCGAAAATAGTTAATGACTCAAAGAAGTTAATCAGACTGGAGACAGTTCTGATCTTGTCTATTATTACCCCTACCCGATTTTGACTTAGATCTGGATCAAGATAGTAAGAGTCTATATCAAACCTCTCAGTAATTACCATTGCACCCTCTTGTTTGGATGTTCCAGGATTGTTCGAAGGACCAGTTCGGGGAGTATTGGCTTGAGCATTATCCAATCTGCTTTCCCTTCGTTTTTTACATAGGCTCCCAAATTTCCCCTTTCAATGAGGTTCTGGACCTCCTGCTTCAAGGCTATACAATCATGTATATCATGGCATATGTCATTGTGGTATTGGTAGAAATGGGTGCACTTCATTTTTAGTTTTATCGTAGATTGTAGCCACACTCTCCCGTAATTCAGCAAACCACTCAGGTTGAACCCATGACCCCCTTTTGTTTCTAACGTCTTAGCTCTGAGTCTGGTTAGAGTGATTCTGCCTGGACCTGTTAGATCGATGTCCAGTCTCTTTTGCCCAGTAACCGGACTGATTAGTAGTTGGAGGTGTTGATGTTGTACTAGTGGACCTAACCTCGCGATGCACTCTGGTTTTCTTGGTCTCCTCAAAGTTATTTTGATTTCCCACTTGATTCAACAAACCATCCCAGGTCATAGCCTTCTTCCGAGTTACTGAATCAGCTAAATTACCTGGATTCAAAACTTGTCTGAGGGAAGCAATCACAACTTGTTTAAAACAATCTTCTAGCCCATTCTTCTTGCTCACAAAATGATTGATGTACTCCTTTAGGGACTCGTTCGGCTCCCGAGTACAATGGATAATATTGTCCTCATTACCCTTGAGTTCCTTACTTCCAACAAATTGCCTCCGGAAGGAAAACCAAAATATATAAAATTTTCTTATGCACCCGTGAGGGAGACTTTTGTACCATTTGAGGGCACTTCCTGTGAAAGTTTGGAACAAATCCCTACATAATAGCTTGTCTTCAACATCAAAATTCATCACGAATTTCTTAAACTACTCCAAATGATTTTCTGGATCTCGGATCCCATCATATTTCTCCATCTTGGAGCTGTCAAACATCTTAGGAAGATGTCCGGAGAGTATCTTCGCAGGCAAAGGTGATTGCCTTCAATTCTTGTTACGACTAAAAACATTATCTTCATTAGGGGTAGCAAAAAAACCTGGTTCGGATTGAAAATCAAAAAGATCAATTAGCAACTTATCAATATGTTGGTTGTCTAACCCCTTACCCTTGCAATGGTGCTTCTTAAGCCTGCCATGCCTATCTCTTTTTCTTGGATGTCTTTTAGCAGCCTCATTTTCTTTTTTGACCTTCCCTCATCACTGCTTGAAGATAATGATTCTTCAAGCTCTGCCTCATTAGATGAACTGCTGGAGGACTTAGATGAAGAACTCTCCACAGGTTTAAATCGGTGTGTCTTCTTGGAACTGGGATGGATCTTCAAGGACTGCTCGTTTTCTCTAGGATTTTTCAGTGTGGTGAAGTACTAACGCATCATATATAAAAAAACATATATACATTTATTAAAAGATAAAATAATGTGACATAACATGTTTTATGTGTATTTAAAATTGTTTTTAAATGTGTTTATTGGTTTTTATTCTAAAATAACAAAAATATATTTAAAATAAAGATAAAAAATTTAAATTACCTTTGCTATATACTATTCTTTTACCATTTCTTTTATCAATCATTTTTATAAATATAATGCGATTCTGTTAAAACTTTGAATTATTTTTTAGTTAAATTTTGAATTATATTTAGTTAAAACTAAATAAAATTCTCACCATATAGAATTCAATAATTTTAATTTATATTAATTGATAAAAAAAATATTCTTTTTTTGTTTTACATGATTAAAATTTATAGGGATCAAATAAAATTTCTTACTAAGTTTTGTTTACATGACAAAAAAAGCTTAAATGAATAGTCATTTGACTATCCCATTTTATTTCATTTAGTCATTGGACTTCAAAATTACTTGTGAGGTTCTCTAGACTCGGAATCTACAATTAAGTCTATGACTTTCAAAATCTATAAATTTAGTTCATCGACTTGGCAAAATCAATAAATTCAGCCTAAAGTGAGTGACTATTTTCTTGGGGACTAAATTTCGTTCATCGACTTGGCAAAATCAATAAATTTATAGATTTAATCAAGTCGAGGGACTAAATTTATATATTTGCCAAAGTCCAGGGACCTTCACTGATTTTGAAGTCGATGGACTAAATGAAAGAAAACTGGACAATGGAGGGACTATTCACTGATTTCATCCCAATAAAATATTATCCAAACACACGGAAACGTTCTTACAAACATAACTATGTAATACAATGTTTTAAACATGTACGTAAAAAGATGCGCAACTAATATATATTAACTAATGAGTTTTCCTTTATATAGTATTTTTTTAATGTTTTATGTAATTTTTTCTTGTGATCGAACGTGGTTGACAATTCTTTCTTCTAAATTCTATATTCAAAATGGTAAGAAAATCGTCCTCAAAATATATGCATAACAACGAAGTCATTTATGAAATAAACTTTGGAAATATATGTCTGACATTCAAATGAAAGACAACTTGATGGAAATAATTTATGATTATCGTCTACATATTCATAAACTAATTTATAGGAAGAGAATGCTAAAAAGTTATCGATAGTCTTACGTGATGAGTTCGAAGATTTGAGCTACTATGTCTTGACTTAATCCGATGGGCAATTCGGACGATGACCACTATAATAAAATTCCGAACATGAAAAATGTATTAAATGTTGAGTAAGCTAACTGTTGGTCACTTCAAACCAGATTATTAATGGGTCCTTAAACTTGACCCGACTTTACAATCCGACCCAATAAGCCCATGAGTCAATAATTAAGTATAAATACCCCAACTACTTTCATTAATGAGGGTAATAAGAATTTATTATTAGCACACAGCTTAAAATATCTCACTACCCACCACTCTAAACATTAAATTCCACAAAACATCTAAAACACCCTCGAACATAAATAAACCACACCAAATTGGCAACCACAGTGTGAGCACGGAGGTGCCTGAACTTCACATTCAAACCAGCAAACAAAGTAGTTCGGATGGATCCGAATGATCAGAATGTTCCACCTCCAGAGGTGGAAGGTGCAATAGAAAACAAGGAATATACCATCGACGAGCGAGACCAGCTGAGGGATGAAATAGAGGCATTGAGAGCGATACAACAAGCAGAAAAATGAATTAAGGAGAAATCTGGAGCGTTAGTACTTCACCACACTGACAATCCTGGAGACAATGAGCAATCTTTGAAAACTCATCTCAGCTCAAAAAATACACATCGATCCAAGCTTGTTGAGAGTTCCGCATCAGAGTCCTCCAACAGCTAGTCAAATGAGGCAGAACTTGAAGAATCATTATCTTCAAGTAGTGATGAAGGAAGATCGAAAAAGAAAATGAGGCTGACTAAATAACATTCAAGAAAGAGGGATAAACATGGCAGGCTTAAGAGGCACCAGGATAAGGGGCCAGCTCATAAGCATATTGATCAGTTGCTGTTTGACCCCTTTGTCTTTTAGTCCGAAGCGAGTATTTTTGCAACCCTTAATGAAGATACCATTTTCAATCGTAGCAAAAATTGGAGGCAATCACCTTTGTCCGCAAAAATACTCTCCGGACATCTTCCTAAAAGGTTTGATAGTTCCAAGATGGAGAAATATGATGGGAGTCGAGATCCGGACAACCATCTAGAACAGTTCAAGAAATTTATGATGAATTTTGACGACGATGACAAGATATTGTGTAGGGATTTCTCTCAAACTTTCACAGGGATTGCCCTTAAATGGTAAAATAGTCTCCCTCAGGGGTGTATAAGAAATTTTAATACGTTATGGGTTGCCTTCCGGAGGCAATTTGTTGGAAGTAAGGAACTCAAGGGTAATGGGGACACCATTATCCATTGTGCTCAAGAACCAAACAAGTCCCTGAAGAAATATATTAATCAATTTATGAATACAAAAAATGGGCTAGCAGATTTCTTTAAACAAGTTGCAATTTCTTCCCTCAGGCAAGGTTTAAATCCAGGAAATCTAAACGATTCAGTAACTCGGAAGAAGGCAATGACCTGAGGTGGTCTGTTAAGTCAAGTGGGGAAGAAAATCAGTGTAGAGGAGGCCAAAAAAATCAGAGTACACTGTCAAGTGAGATCTACCACTACAACAACTCATCCAGCTACTAACCAATCCGGTTATAGAGCGAAGGAGACCGGACAGGGTCCAACTAGTCAAGGAAAAATCAATCCAACCAAACTTAGAGCCAATAAACCCGAAGTAAGAGGGGGGCTTGGGTCCAGCCTGAGTGGTTCGTTGAGTTGGGGGATAGCATGGCTACAATTTATGTCAAGACTAAGAATGAGGTGCATTTTAGAAAACCAGTAGCTTTGGAGTCCCCCAGAGAAAACCAGAGCACTCGCTTTTGTCAATATCACAATGACATAGGCCATGATACTCAGGATTGTATAATATTGAAGTAGGAGGTCCAAAACCTCATTGAAATGGGCAATTTGGGGGCCATTGAAATGGGCAATTTGGGGCTCTTTAAAAAAATGGTGCGAGTGTTGTTTGTTGTGGTGGATTGCCCAACATCGTACAATGTGATATTTGGGAGATCTTGGCTCTCCAGAATACATGCTATGGCCTCCATGGTCCACCAATGCTTGAAGTATGCTGTCCAGGGACAAGTAGGTGTTGTCCGGAGCAGCAAGAAGATAGCCAAGGAATGCTATGCAAAAACCCTTGCCCCTAAAACTCCATGGGCAGTCATAATTAGCAAAGATTAGCAGCTAGTAGAGCCTTCTATTGAGGAAAATGAAATTGATGATCCTAGGGAGGCTCCCAGTGTTATAATACCGATGAGGAGGTTGAAACTCACTCCCTCGCAGAGGGAAAGAATGTTAAGATTGGTTCTAAGCTGGAACCGGAATTGAAGCACTAATTATTATCCTTTTTAATGAATAATCAACATATTTTTGCATGGTGCAAGAGTGATGTTACTGGAGTGCCAACTGATATTATCTCTCATAAATTTTCAATCTGGAGTGATATTGCACTAGTTGTACAAAAGAGGATGTCTTTTCTAAGAAAAAAAATATATGATTGTCCAAGAAGTTGACCGGTTAACCAAGATGAGTCACATTAAAGAATCTTAGTACCATCTGTGGACTGTCAACCCTGTGTTGGTCAAGAAAAAGAATGGAAAGTGGCGTATGTTCATTGATTTCACTGACCTCAATAGGGCATACCCTAAGGATCTTTTTCATGTTCCTCGGATAGATCAGTTGTTGGATTCAACATCTAGAAACAAACTATTGTCCTTCATGATGCCTTCTCAGGGTACAACTAGATACAAGTAGATTTGAATGATTAAGATCATACTACTTTCATTACAGATTCATTGTTATAAGGTGATGCCATTCGGATTGAAAAATGCTGGGGCCACTTCTCAGAGGCTGGTGAATAAAGATTTTGCTAATTAGATTGGCAGGAACATGGAGGTATACATAGATGATATGATGATTAAAATCCTGGAGGAAGATTCACATATATCTAACCTTCAAGAGACATTCTCTAATTGAGAAGCTATGAATTTAAAGTTGAACCCTGAGAAGTGTGTATTTAAGGTCCGATTTGGAAAATTCTTAGGCTACATAATAAGTGAAAAGGGAATTCAGCCTCATCCGGATCAACTTAATGCCTTACTAGCAATGGACCCTCCCCGAAATGTTAAATAAGTTCAAAGGCTGACACGAAGATTGGCTGCGTTGAATAGATTTATCTTAATATAATAAGATAAATGCGCTCGAGTCTTCCAAGTATTGAGAAATGCTAAAGACTTCAATTGGTCTCCACAGTGTGACCAGGCTTTTATTGAAATAAATAAGCATTCATCTTCACCTAAAACTCTTTTCAAACCTGTTCGGGAGGAAAAGATTTATGTGTATCTAGATGTATCAGAATATGCAATAAGTGATGTGCTGGTGAGAGAGGTGGACAATTACCCTCGTCTGGTGTATTAAATCAGTAAGAGTCTATTGGATGTTGTAAGAAGATACTTGAAATTGGAAAAATTGGCGTTGACCTTAGTAATTGCAGCAAGAAAAATGAGACCATACTTCCAAGCTCATACCATTGTTGTTCGAACATCCTTCCCTTTGAAAAGTGCTATTCAGAAAGCTAATGTATCAAGCATAATGACCAAGTGGTCAGTGGAGATTACGATATTGACTTTGCCCCTCAAACAACGGTTAAATCCCAATCAGTGGCTGACTTCTTGGTAGAATTTAATGCTGATAGACCCTCCGGACAGGAATCAGGAAATAGTTCTAAGAAATAATGGGTAGTTCGATTTGATGGTGGATCAAGTACTATGGACTATGGAGCTAGAATTTGCCTAACCTCTCTGTATGGTGATAGAATGTCCCATGCCATATGCTTTGGGTTCAGAGCTTCTAACAATGAGTCTAAATATGAAGAAGCCATATCTGGTCTTAAATTGGCTCTCCTATGCGGGGCTAACAGAGTCCGATTAATGAGTGATTCTTAATTTCTCATCCACCATGCTGAGGGACAATCTGAAGCAAAGAAAGAACATCTGGTTAAGTACTTACTTATGTTGAAAGAATTTGCCGCAAATTTTAAAAATATTTGTTATTAGCATATTCATAGATCGCAAAACACTTTGGCAGAATCTTTGGCAACTATAGCCTATTCTGAATCCTACCCAATGATTCTTGTACAGGAATGTCCATCCGTACAGACATATCGGGAAAAAAAGAGTGTAGCAAATATGAATATACTCGTTATTCAACCTAAAGATTGGAGATATGCTCTTCTCGAATACATCTCCAATGGGATATTGCCTCCGGATAAAGATGTGGCAAAAAAGATCAAGTACAAGAGAGGTTTTTGATATTAAGAGAGGTTCTTTACAAAAAATCTTTTAGTAGACCTCTCGTAAGTTGTTTAGGGTTTGAAGAGTCCCAAGTTGTATTATCTGAGCTACATGATGGGGAAGGTTCTGCACAGTATGGTTAGAGGGCCTTAACTAAAAGGGCCTTATTAGCAGGGTACTACTGGCCAACCATAATTGGGTTGGCTTATTTTGGACTGGAGGTAGTTTGGTAAAGTGTTTTGCTAAGTTTGAAGTATTTTGTTAAGTGTGATAAGTAGTGAGATAATTAAGCAGCCTTCTTGTATTAAATGTTGATCACCCTCATTAATGAGAGTGGTTGGGGTATTTATATACTTAATTTAATGACTCATCGGCTTACCAGGTCAAGTTGTGAAACCGGGCCAAGTTTAAAGATCTATTAGTCTTTTAAGTAGATTACCAAATAGTTTAGTCAATAGGTGTTTTACATTTGTCCTGTTCGGATTTTTCAGTGGTGTGTTATGGTTCGAATTACCCCTGTCCGGATTAAGCAGTGTGTTGTGTCTGAACTATCTGAACTCATCAGTAGCCCCTTTTTTAGGCCTCACAAAATATTTTTGGTAGGGCTAAAAAATCTATCAATCTAGTATCAACTTTATCCGATCTGCTCGTGTCGTGTAGATTAAAAAGTTAATTTTCAACATTAACCCAGTTCGAAAGTTATCAGGACTGATTTCTCTTCCCAAAATTGTAAGAGTTTTCTTCTTGGATCGTTGGACACGTGTCAATATTTAGTTTGATCTACCAGCCATTATTTTCCCTACATCGACGCACCCACTAAGTCTCGAAAGTTACCTAGGCATTTGATTCTTCACACGTTTTCGCAGCCTTTAATCATTGCAAAAACCCTCTTCAACTTCTCCTAGGTAACTATTAATTTTTTACTATTCTATTATCTTCTACAATCAAAGCTTTTCTAGAGAGGTGTCCATCTTTACCTCCAAATCATTGTTGAGAGATTTTATGTTCACAACCAGAAACAATTTAGTGAAAGGTGGCTGGTTGAATTTTTCAGAGTTAAAGAGAGTGAGGAAGGTAGAAAGAGAGAACCGCATCGCCGCCGGCCTCCCAGGGTCATCCTCTTCTAAAAACCCTAGGCCTAGACAACTTTCATTCAAACCAAGCCTTTCACCCCTTCCCTTAGGTTCTTCTGTTCAAGAGTCCCAACCTTCCGTGCCTAAAGAAAAAGCCGTTTTAAGTATCAGAAAACCCTCTCCATTTATTGCTATGGGTTCTCATACTGAGAAGTCTCCGGAGAAGATAACCCTCGTCGGACAACCCGCCAAACTAAAACCCAACCTATACCTTTACTGTCAAAACCTTATGGATTGGAGGTATCTAAAGCAGCTCAACGGGCCAAGCCCTCCGGATCCCAACCTCAACCAGATATCAGGCCTTCAGAGGCAACAAGAGCTCAACCATCTGAACAACCTTCTGTGCCGGAATCTGACTCTCCTTCTTCTAAGGCCACTGACAAACCTTCCACATTGATAAAAGAGATAATGGAAGACAGCATTGAGAAGGCTCCCTTCGAAACCGAGGCGTCAGGTCAAACGAGAGATGCTGCTTCTGATAAGAAGAGCAAGAGTAAGGTAAAAGTCTGTATAACTCATCCAGACTCGCTTCCGGAGTGCTTAGAGGGCAAGGTGGGCCCTTGTTTCAAACATGTCACCGTCAAATACTTGTTGGCCTTGCAAAACATCAACTATATTTACACCCACACTGCTGAGTTGGGACGAATCCGGACCAAATATGGGATTTCATAGTCTGTAAATGTAAAGATACCTATTACTCCGGAGACTCCCATGGACTACAAGCTTAATGAGCTGGTAATTTTCACCGAAATGCTAACCTAGGGACTCCGGTTCCCATTGGACCTAGAAATTTTTAGGTACTTTCACTTGGTCAAACTTTTCCCTAGCCACCTAAACCCCAATGCCTGTTACTCTCTTTTTGCTTGCATCAGGACATCAAGGTTGTCGAAAATCCCACTTGCGATGGAGTAGTTGTTTGCTATAGCAAGCTTGTGCAAGAACCATCAGATTCCATTCTACCATCACAACATGAGAAATGACTTCAAATTTGTGGATGACCTGTTCGAGTCCGAAAAGAATTGGAGGACACAGTTCCTGTTTGGTAGTAGAACGTGGGAAATGGTAGGAAGATCAATACCAACACCAGCCCTAGCATGCTGACTAGCAGGTGGAAATGTACTTGAAATTTCCCTTCTTTTCTTTGTCTTTAAGTTTCTTTTTTCCCTTTTAAATTATAAGTATTCCTATTATGATGAGCTTGTTACCCCCTTTCAGTGCTACCGTAGGAGTTCACCGGACAATTGGAGGAGGGGCAAAAGATCTGTGAAAACCTCAATGCATGGGCTGTGGAGCACTGGGGGAATGCCTTCCACAACTGCTTAACATCGGGAAATCGTGTGAGGTCCCATCTGTGGAACACCACTGGTCAGAGAGACCTCTCATGGCAAGAGCTAACCACCATTCCTCCTCCTGGTGTGATTTTTAAAAGGACAGAGGCCAAGGATGGCAAATTGTTCTTACCTTCCCGAGCCAAACCTCCCAGTAAGATGAAGAACAAAAAGAAGAAAGCTGCACCAGGGCTGGTTTCAAGAAGCCACGGAAGGGGCTGGTTCGGGGAACCAAGGGGGGATTGCCGCAACCCTACTTAAAGTAATAGAGGTTGAAACAATGAGGGGGGCTGGAAAGTCGCAGAACCCAACAAAACCTCTTAAGAAGGACAAGAAATGGAGGACCAGCAGTGATGAGAAACCTGCTAAGAAGAAGAAGGTCACCATGGGAGAATATATAATTATTCTTCCTTAAGAAATCCAACCTCCACCAGCCCCTGCTGATCCTACCTTGCAAGAGAAGATCCCAACAGATCTGCAGTCCGGAGAGATTGCTGGGGGAGGGAATGATGAACTGTACATTAGTACCCTTCCAGACATTGATTTATACTTTAATGATTTCAAAAAAGATGATTTTGCAGGTCCCTACCGTCCCTCAAGTTCTGCCAATATGGTGACCTTTAATGGTAAATCTTTCTCCGTCTCTGGAGAGCAAGATGCCACTCCCTCCTTGGTCATATCTGGCCAATATTTGACCTGGAAAGGCAGGAGAAAAGTCAGACCACCCTTATCAACTCCCTCAACACTGAAAAGCAATCCATGTCAAACAATCTCCTGAACGGTCAACAAAGTATAGAGGAACTGAAGAAGGAGATGGAGGCACTGAAGAAGGACAAAGAGAATTCGGAAACTAAGTTAGCCTCATCGGAAGCAGCTAAAACTGAACTCCAGACTAAGTATTCTAACTTAGAAAAAGACCTCACAACACTGAAGGAGGAAGTGCAGACCAAGGATGGTGTCATTCAAACCTTAACCGACGAGAAAGCTAAACTGGAGAACTCTGTTTCAGAGATGACCAAGGAGAAGGAAGATTTAAAGACCCAGCAGGAACAAGCTATTCAGACGGGTATTGATAAGTATACCAATGAAGTGATAGAATCCTTAGAGAAAAGAGATGATGGAGTTAAGTCTGACATGGTGCTGCTCTTCCATGAGACTTTTCCAAAGAGAACCCTTGGTCCCTTATGGAAATATGTAGAATACGAAGACATCTCATTTCATACTATGGAAGATGGTGATAAGCACAACTACTCTAGTAGAATAGACTACATTACTGATGATGAAGAAGGAACTGGTGAGAGTTCGAGTGCCAAACTCAAAAGTCCTAAAAAAAGTGATGGTGGTGATGGAACATCCGAAAGGAACAAGCCTTAAGGTTTTATCTTATATTTTTTTTTCTAAACAATTAAAGTCCTTGGATGGCCGATGCACATTTTGTACTGTTATTCAGTTAAAATCCGAATAAGTCCTTTGAACACCTAAAGTCCTTTGTACGAATAAGTCATTTGATCAGTTGCTCCTTCTTGGGCTCAGAGTGGCCTTGAGCATGATGGATGAGCAGCTGTGATTCGCTCATCAACCAGACTCTCTTAGCTCCACACAAGAAAGCCAATTTAAGACCAGTTATAGCTGCTTCATATTCGGACTCATTGTTGGAGGCCCTAAACCCAAATCATATAGCTTGGTACATTTTATCACCATATGGAGAGGATAGGAAAATTCCATCCCCACAACCCATTGTGCTTGAACCGCCATCAGTTCGGACTACCCATTCTTTCTTGGTTCTATCTTCTGAAGTTTGTTTGGAGCTCCTGTCCAAATGGAATTCTACCAGGAAATTAGCCACTAATTGAGCTTTGATAGCTATTCCGGGGGTAAAATCAATATCGTAATCGCCCAATTCAACTGACCACTTGGTCATCTTGCCTGATATGTCTGCCTTTTGAAGAACATTTTTTAATGGGAAAGATGTATGGACAATTATAGAAGGAGATTGAAAATACGACCTCATCTTTCTCGCCGCAATCACTAAGGTTAGTGCCAACTTTTCAAACTTTAAGTACCTCTTCTCAGCATCTATCAAGCTTTTGCTGATGTAGTATACCGGAAGAGGGTAATTGCCCACTTCTCTTACCAATACTGCACTGATAGCACATTCTGACACAGCCAAGTACACATAGAGTGTTTCTCCTTGAACATGTTTAAAAAGAGTCTTTGGTGAAGATAAGTGTTTCTTTATTTTAACAAAAGCTTGGTTACACCGTGGAGACCAATTTAAATCTTTGGCACTCTTCAAAGTTTGAAAAAACGGAGCACATTTGTCTGAAGACCTTGAAATGAAACGGTTTAGGGCAGCCAACCTTCCAGTGAGCCTCTGGACTTATTTAATATTCCGAGGAGGATCCATTTCTAACAGGGCATTAAGCTGATCCAGATCGGGCTGTATTCATTTCTCACTTATCACATAACCCAGAAACTTTCCAGATCGAACCCCAAAAACACACTTTCTGGATTTAATTTTAAATTCACAGCTGCCAAGTTAGTAAATGTTTCTTGAAGATCAACTATATGCAAATCCTCCTCCAGGATTTTAACCATCATGTTATCTATGTATACCTCCATATTTCTGCCAATCTGACTAGTGAATGTTTTGTTCACCAACCTCTGATAAGTAGCCCCATTATTTTTCAAAACAAAAGGCATCACTTTGTAGCAATGAAGACCTTTGTCTGTTATAAAGGTAGTATGATCTTGATCCTTCAGATCCACTTGTATCTGGTTGTATCCAGAAAAAGCATCCATGAAGGACAACAACTTATTTCTAGACGTTGAGTCCACCAACTGATCTATCTGGGGGACTCGATAAAGATATTTTAGGAAAGCTCTGTTAAGATCAGTAAAGTCAATACACATACGCTACATCCTATTATTTTTCTTGACTAACACCAGATTGGCAGTCTATAAAGGATAATGTGACTCCTTTATGTGTCCCATCTTGGTAAGTCGATCAACTTCTTGGACTATTAATTTAGCTTATCCTTGGAAAAAGCTCTCCTTTTCTGCACAACAGGTGCAACATCACTCCAGATTGACAACTTGTCTGAGATAACGCTTGCGTGCACTCTGGTTACATAAGTATTGCACCAAGCAAAGACATGTTGATTGTTTATTAAAAAGGACAACAATTTCTTTTTCAACCCTGTCGTCATTTTGGAACCAATCTTGATATTTCTACCCTCTGCAAAAGAGTGGGTTTCAATTTCTTCAACTGGTATTATAACACTAGGAGCCTCTCTAGGTCATCAATCTTACCTTCTCCCTCAGAAGGCTCTAGTAACTGCTAATATTCATTAATCCGAACTGCTCCCAAAGTCTTAGTAGCAAGAGCAGTTGCATAACACTCCCTGGCTATTTTATGACTACTTCCGACAATACCTACTTGCCCTTGAACTGCATACTTCAAACACTGATGGACTGTTGAGGCCACAACATACATTCTGGAAAGCCAAGACCTCCCAAAAACCGCATTGTAGGATGTGGGGAAATCTACCACAACGAATAACACCCTCACCATCTTTTTAATGGGCCCCTTGCCCAACAAGATTTCTTCCTCAAATTCCCCAATTACACCCGCAAAGCTCCCTATGAAGCCCACAATGGCTCTCTTTGAGTGTTTAATGACAGTCGATTCCTCATCTGCTTATAGGAGCTTAAGAAAATTATGTTCGCCGAACTGCTTGTGTCTATTAAAATCTGGCAGATATCATTGCCCCCAATAGTTGCTCCTATCACCACTACATCCTTATGAGGCCCATCAATGTTTCTCAAATCATCCTCATCAAAAATTATGAACGGAAATAGGGTTTGGCACTAATGGGAAGACATTCCCCCTTTCAGCTGAGTGGCCAAACTATGTACATGCCTCTTCTTTGATGAAGAAGTAGGTGTTGTCACAGTATCTCCTCCAAAGATGGTGAATGACTCAAAGAAACTGATCAGTCCAGACACCGTCTTGGTCTGCTCTGTTATGACCCCCACTTTGTTCCGAATTGGATCAGGATCCAGACACTCAGAATCAACATCAAATCTTTCAAGAATCACCATTGCCCCTACTTGAACAGATGTTCCTACTTGTGAACTTCTTGTTTCAATGTTATGCAGTCTTGAGTATTATGGCCTATATCATTATGATATTGGCAAAAACAAGTATTTTGGCTTTCTCTAGGAGACTATAGTACTGCCGGTTTCCGGAAATGGACTTCATGCTCTTGTCATATATTGTGGCCACATTCTTTCTTAACTCTGCCAAACTACTCCGGTTGAACCCAAGGACCTCTTTTACCTCTTGATTGCTGGCTCTGAGACTGATTCTAGTTGGACTGAGTTTGTTTAGCCCGGTTGGACCCTGTCCGGTCTCATTAGCCTTATATCCGGTCTGGTCCTGAGCTGTTGTGGTGGACCTCACTTGACGGTGCACCCTCGTTTTCTTGGTTTTTTATATTAATCTATTTTCCCACCTGATTCAATAGGTCACCCCAAGTCATGGCTTTCTTCCTAGTCACCGAATCAGCCAAGTTCCAAAGATTCAATCCTTGTCTTAGAGAAGCAATTTCCACCTGATCGAAGTAATCAACTAATCCACTCTTTGTATTCACGAATCGACTTATATAATCCTTTAAGGACTCGTTTGGTTCTTGGGCACAATGGACTATGATATCTCCATTTCCCTTCACCTCATTACTCCCAACAAATTGCCTTCGGAAGGAAACCCATAATATATCAAAGTTTCCAATACACCCTGTGGCAAGCTGTTATACCACTTAAGAGCACTTCCCGTAAAAGTTTGAGAGAAGACTCTACACAAAAGTTTGTCATCATCATCAAAATTCATCATGAAGTTCTTGAATTGCTCCAGATGGTTGTCCGGATCTTTACTTCTATCATATTTCTCCATTTTGGAGCTGTCAAATCTTTTGTGTAGGTTTCCAGATAATATTTTGGCAGACAAGGGTGACTATCTCCAGTTCTTATTACGAACAAAGACTGTGTCTTCGTTAGGTGTTGCGAAAATACCTGGTTCCGTCTGAAAAGCAAAAGGATCCTTTTCCCAGATGGCTTTTAAGCCTACCATGCATATCCCTCTTTCTTGAATGTTTTTTTATTAGCTTCATCTTTTTTCTGGATCTCCCTTCATCACTACTTGAGGACAAATATTCCTTAAGCTCAGCCTCATTCGAAGAGCTACTAGAGGACTCTGAATCTGAACTTTCAACAGGGTTGGACCGACGTGTCTTCTTAGAGCTCATGTGCATCTTTTTTGAACTCACATGGGTCTTTATTGATGGATAATTCTCCCTAAAGTTGTCAGTATGATGAATAAATTACGCCCCTGATTTCTCCCTTATACCATTCTCTGCTTGTTTTATGGCCCTTAGCACCTCTATTTCTGCTCTCAACTTGTCTCGCTCTTCAATGGTGTATTCTTTATTTTCCCCAACCGTTTCCACCACAAGATGTGGAGTTCTTTGCTTGTTCAGATCCATCAGAACTAGTTTTTTCTACTAGTTTTGAATGGAAGATTCAGGCACCTTTGTGCTCCCACTGTGGTCGCCAATTTGGTTTGGTTTATTTTGGATTGGGGGTAGTTTGGTAAAATATTTTGGTAAGTTTGAAGTATTTTGTGTTTAGTGTGAGGAGTAGTGAGATAATTAAGCAGCTTGCTTATTAAATGTTGATCACCTCATTAATGAGAGTGGTTGGGGTATTTATACTCTTAATTTAATGACCCATGGGTTTACTGGGTCAAGTTGTGAAACCGAGTCAAGTTTAAAAACTCATTAGTCTTTTAAGTAGATTACCAAATAGCTTAGTCAAAATGTATTTTACATTTGTCGTGTTCGGATTTTTTAGTGGTGTATTTTATCTGAATTACCCCTGTGAGGATTAAGGAGTGGGCTGTGTCTGAAGTATCTGAACTCATCAATAATGACAGAAACTAAAGAGATGGTAAAAGAGTGTGATACTTGTCAGAAGTATGGGAATGAAATTCATGTGCCAGCAGTTCCTATTGAGTCCATATCTGAAGAAGTGCCCTTTGCGAGATGGGGTGTGGATCTAGTTGGGCCTCTTCCTATGGCGTCCGGTGGATGTAGAACAATCATAGTCGTTATTGACTATTTATCTAAGTGGATAGATGCAGCTCCTTTGGTTGGAACCACTTCGAAGGCAGTTATTAAATTTATATTATCCAACATATGTTGGAGGTTTGGGGTTCCCCTTAAGATTACTACAGATAATAGGCCACATTTTGATAATAAAGACATGGAAGCCTTCTGTACCTCCAGGGGGATTCAACATTGTTTTTATTCTCCTTTCCACCCTCAAGTAAATGGCCAGATTGAGGTTGCAAATAGAATTATCTTATCACAAAGAAGAATTTGGAAGAAGCTGCAGGAAAGTGGCCAAGTTATTTACAAGAAGTATTGTGGGCCTATCGAACTACTCATCGGGTTGCCACACAAGCTACTTTACCATCACACAGAGTCCAAAACTATTTTGAACAGACTAATGATGTAGCAGTTAGGAATCAGTTGGACTTGATAGAAGTGAAAAGGGTTAAAGCACAACTGAGAACATCACATTACCAAGGCTAGATGAGGAGAAGATTAGCTTCCAAAGTTAAAAGAAAAGATTTCGAAACAGGGGACAAAATTTTAAGAAAAGTCTTCTTACACACCAAGGAAAAGCAGTTCGGTAAGCTGGTTCCAAACTGGGAAGGCCCTTTTGTGGTCTATGAAAAGAGTAAACCAGGAACATACAGGCTCCAAGACAAAGAAGGGAGAGCTCTAAAGCACCCATAAAATGTTGAGCATCTCATATTATACATAGAATAAAGCTCTTTTGTAAATATTTACTTTTTAAATATCAATGTAAATATTAGGGGGCATACTCTTTCCTACCTTGGTGGCGCAATGAGGTTTTAATGAGGTGTCCAGGTTTTTCAATAATATATGATTCCTTCTTCAAAAGTCTGGTGCAATTGTGTTTCAATTCGGATCTTAAATGCTTATTCAATACCCCAGCTCTCAAGTCTTCTTGAGTTGATCGGATATGCTTAACACTTGATCACATTTAACGACATTAGTTTTCCAACACAAAAAAGTACATAATATAACCTTAGGGCTTGTTCCCTTCAGATTTTTCTTAACCACCATATTTTTTGGAACTTTTGAGTTTAGCACTTGAACTCTCACCCACTTCTTCATCATCATTAGAGTCTATCCCACTGAAGTAGTTGTGTTTATCCCCGTCAGCCATCGTACGAAAATGAAGATCTTCATAGTCCACATATTTCCATAAAGTACCAAGGGTCCTCTTAGGAAAAGTCTCATGGAACAGTAGGACCATATCAGACTTGATTCCATTATACCTCTTCTCCAGAAAATTCCACTATTTCATTAGCATACTTCTCTATCCCTGCAACTATGGCTTGAGCTTGTTGACGTCCCAGGGCATCTTTTTCTTTGGTATTCTCCTGAACAGTATTCTCTAACTTAGCTTTGGCATCAGAAAAAGTCTAGATAGTATTGTCCTTAGTTTGAAATTAGTCCTTCAAATATGTGATATCTTTTGAAGAAGAAGTCTCTAGGTCGGAGTATTTGGTTTGAAGCACTTTGCTGGTCGCTTCTAACTTAAGCAGTGTGGCATCCAAGTCTTCTTTTTCCTTCTTCAATAACTCTATGCTCTGCTGAGCGGTGAGAATATTGGTTGATAAGTTTTGCTTCTCCCTAGTCATGGTGTTGATGGTAACAATTTGATCCCTTATTTGTCTTTCTAGATCAAGCACTGGTCGAACATAACCCAAGAGGGCATGACTCAATGTATCTTGTTCACTGGATATTGCGTAAGTCTCGCCATTGTAAGTCACAACATTGGAAGAGATAGGAGGACGGTAAGGCCCCGCAAACTCATCTTTTTCTAAATCATTGAAATAGATAATAATTTTTTGAAAGGCGTTAAGATCTACCTCATCGTTACCATCACCAGCAACCTGTTCGGAATGAAGATTGGTTGGAATTTCCTCCTGCAAGGCAGGATCGATAGGAGCTGGAGGAGGGACTTCAAGAGGACGAAGGATTATCTCTTCTCCCAGAGTAACTTTCTTCTTTTTAGCAGCTTTCACATCGGTGTTGGCTTTACGCTTTTTCTCTTTCTTCAAAATATTTGATGGGTTATCTGATCCACCAGCCTCCTTCATAGTTACTTCTACTGCTTCCAGTAAAGTAGTGTTAATACCTCCTTGGTCCTCCAAATCGGTCCCTTCAGTAGTTGTTTGAGGTGGGTCTTTTGTGGCCTTCTTCTTTTTCTTGTTTTTAATCTTGTTCAAATGACTTGGGGCATTGGCCCTGGAAGGCAGGTAAAGTTTGGCATCTTTGGCCTCTGTCCTACTTAAGATGACATCTGCAGGGGGATGGTTAGCTCTTCCTCTGAGAGGTCTCTTCTTCTTGTGGTGTTCCACAGAAGAGACCTCACATAGTTCCCCGATGTGAAGCATTTGTGAAAAGCATTGCCCCACTTCTTTAAGGCCCAAGCGTTCAGCTTGGCATAAGTATCCTGACCTGCCTCCATATAATCTGAAAACTCTTTCGGAAGCACTGAAAAGAAGTATGAGTCAGTTTAGATTACAAACTTAACACTGAAAAGATAAAATAAGAAATAAGACAAATTCACTAGTGCTCTTTCAGCGACTGGTCAGCTGGCTTGGGTTTGAGTCAGCCTTGATCTTCTTGCCATTCTCTCAAGCCCCACTAATAAATAAGAACTGCGTCCTCCACGGTTTTTCAGACTCCATGAGATCGTTCACCACCTTGTAATGATTTCCCATCTTATAGTTGGTGTCGTTTATTTCTATTTGAGGGTAATCTTGTAAAGTGTTTAAAAACTGTTTTGGATGTTTTGTGGAATTTTAAGTTTAGAATGGTGAGTAGAGAGATAATTAAACTGCCTACGAGTAATAAATTCTCATTACCCTCATTAATGAAAGTGGTTCGGTATTTATACTTAATTACTAACCCATGGGCTTATTGGGTCGGGTCGTGAGGTAGTAATCTGGTTTGAAGTGACTAGCAACTACCTTAGTCAACATTTAATACATTTGTTTTGTTCAAAATTTTATTATAGTGGTTTGGTCCAAATGTTCGGATATTTGAGCTATTGTGTCTTGACTTAATCCGACGGGCAATTCGGACCACGACCACTATAATAAAATTCAGAACATGAAAAATGTATTAAAAGTTGACTAAGCTAACTGTTGGTCACTTCAAACCAAATTACTAATGAGTCCTTAAACTTGACCCGACTTTATAGTCCGGTCCAATAAGCCCACAAAACAATAATTAAGTATAAATACCCCAACCACTTTCATTAATGAGGGTAATCATAATTTATTATTAGCACACAACTTAATTATCTCACGACCCACCACTCTAAACATTAAATTCTACAAAACATCCAAAATACTTTACAAAATACCCTCAAACACAGATAAACCAGACCATTCAACGATGTCCGGTGTGATCTTCAAATATGAGTTCTATTCTCAACCTTCAAACACAAAATATATTACTTAATTTATTTTATATTTTTATATGTAGCATACATTAGTAAATGTATGAACTAATTGCGCAATAAATATTTGTCTAACAATAAAAAAATATAACCATCACCAAACATTTTATCTAGAAAATATAAAATTTAATAGATCATAAAGATATAATCCAATCCAAGACTACAGTTCAGAGAATACAGCTAAAACAAGTAGCGTATAAAACTTTTATTTTGCTATCTAATATAACATATATAGTAACTAATAAGATGTATATTCATGCACAAAAATAAACAACCAAAACACAAATAAATAAAATTAAAAGTGTATTAGAATCTAACAAACCAAACACACATAAAACTAATTAAACGAATATAAATAACAATCTATATGTGGCTATTCCAATCTTTTTTTTTACGTAATTTGAGTGTAATTAAGATAATTTATTAGGTTTTATATACCTAGATAAAGATCTAAAAAACCGGGCATGAACGTTTTGGTCAAATTGAGATTTTAAGCTTTTCTGGTACTCAACCACATACAATAACCATATGTACATTTATTGTCTTTAATAAAAACATCATAAGAAGTGAAGTAAAAAAGGTAATTAAGAAATTAAAATACAGACAAACCAAAAATTCTACACATAAAATTTGAGTTGATCAATATTCGAAAGGGACTAATGTTTGTTAGCAGAATCTATGAACTTGTATATATTATCCACTACCGAGTATGAATCCCCAATTTAGGATTTAGCTACCTCTATATATTAGAAAGTTCCGATTTTAGATTTGTGAATTATATCGATTACGTATCACCATACAGTAATGTTCCATGTTGCTTCTACTCAGTAAATCCAACTTGGCCCTCATTCCTCATTATTTAGAGGTTTTAAATGGTTGTTGATTTGGTATGACATGATAATCATTGACATAGAAACCACCGCGTGCATTGCGTATATGAGTGCAAAATGTGTTTTTCCCATAGTTGTTTGTTTCGTGATCCTATATGATGTAATTGCACAAGCCCATGACTATATGATCTTTTTGGACAAACGGAAACAAGCTTTATTTGGGATCCAGATATCAGAATTAGGCGATGCGACCACTCAAATTGAACATGTCGAGAAGCCCAACAATTTTTGAAAGCATCACAAAGTGATGAAGTCCAGGCCCTAAATTTAGTCGTTTAAACCTTCGTTTTGCTGTTTTAGTAAATTTTCTGCATTTTCCTATTTTATTTAGATTTTATTAAAATACTTAACCAGCTCCAATCGCTTTGAAATTGGGCTGGGCTTTATTTTATTGCATAAGAAAAAAAGCTGTAATTTTTGGCTAGGGTTTCGAGCACTTCTATAAAAGGCTCTCAAACCCTAGTTTTGCCTCAGACTTTTTTGAATACAATTTTGATTTTCTTTAAAGTCTCCTTTAATCTAACCTAGGGTTAGAACTATCCATCGGTTGTTTTGTCTTCTTCCTCTTGACTTCTACAGCCGACGACTGTGTTTCAAAACCAGTCGCCACCATATTGGTATCAGAGCCAGAGTTCCTACGGCGTGGGTAACGACGGTATGCCGCCAAAGCGATCTTTTCGGGGGAAGTCCACTATTCCGATCACTGAATCGATCGACCGTGATGAATTCGGTCAATTCCAATCCCAGGTTGGTGAACAGATGCACTCGTTGGGAAATCAGTTGAGAGACGTACAAGAAGCACTACACAGGCTGTTGAACAACCAAACCAACGGCTTTCGAGCTCCAGGTTCGAGCAACCAGCCGTCGGGATCTGAGAGAGAGATCGGCCGCGAGCAGAATCCGTTTGCTCCTCGGCGAGAACAAGTTAGGGGTCAATACTCACCACAAGACTGCCGTGACCAAGTCTTTGAGCAGCCGCCACCGAGAGATTCTGATCTGAACGCCAACAACCGGTGGGAATCTGAATTCAGATTGGAGATCCCACAGTTCCAAGGGGGTCTTGCACCGGAGGAGTTTTTAGATTGGATCACCTCAGTTGAAGAAGTTCTTGATTTCAAGGAGGTTCCGGATGCAAAGCGGGTACAGTTGGCTGCAACTAAGTTCCGAGGCCGAGCTGCATCCTGGTGGCAACAGCTCAAGCAGACCAGATCAAGGCACGGTAAGACAAAAATAACAACTTGGGCTAAGTTTGTGAAGCACATGAGGGCTGCATTTTTGCCTTACAACTATAACCGCATAATGTATCAGCAGTTCCAAAACCTTAAACAAGGGTCAAAGACTGTTGACGAGTACACTAACGATTTTTTCACGCTACAAAACCGTGTATATATTACTGATTCAGCAGATCAGCTAGTATCTCGCTATATAGCGGGGATGCGACAACAGTTTCAGGACCAGCTGAATATGTTCGACCCTGTGAATGTGTCTGAAGCACATCAGCGCGCACTGCATCTGGAGAAAGCCCTTTAACGAAGTCCTTATGGAGGAGACACTGCCAGACCAAATCCATTGACATTCCCCAAAAGGACGGTTCCAAGCCCTAACCCAGGAGTGCCAACTGCTTCTCCTATGCGCACAGGTGCTAATTTACAGGACCCTAGTCGCACAGTTACTTCCTCACAGGTCTGGTGCTACCATTGTCATGAACTAGGGCACGTTGCTTTACAGTGTCCAAAATTACGACAACAACCACAACACTCGAGGGGTCTGCTCGCTGACACTGCTGATTTTTCCCTGGAGGGCGAGCCGCGGTTTGATGAAGAACCAGAGGATGTTGTTGATGAGGTTCCAGAGGACCAGGTTACAGGAGGAGATATTGGCCAGGCATTGGTTCTAAGGCGTATCTGCTGGACGCCGAAAGCCAAAAGTGATGGGGATGATTGGCTACGGAACAATATTTTCCAATCGACTTGTACTGTTGGAGGAAAGGTATGCAAATTCGTTATTGATTCAGGGAGCTGCGAAAATATTATCTCTGAAGAAGTTGTCCAGAAACTGGCCCTGAAAACAGAATACCACCCAAACCCCTACAAGCTTGCTTGGTTAAAGAAAGGTAGTGAGGTAAGTATCTCTAGAAGATGTCTGGTATCTTTCTCTGTTGGTAACTATAGGGATAAATCTTGGTGCGATGTCATTGGGATGGATGCGTGTCACTTGTTGCTAGGCCGACCCTGGCAATATGACAGAAGTGTCACATATGATGGTAGGAGGAACCGCTACAGTTTTATATGGAATAATGTCAGGTTTATATTAACACCAACTAGAGAAGTTTCTCCAAAACCTGCCCTTGCAGTATCAAATGAGTCGGGTAAGAACCTTTTTAGCTCAAAAGGAGTTTATAGAACATGCTCATGAAACAAGGATTGTCTATCTTTTGGTGGTTAAAGAATTTAGTACTAATCCATTTGCTGGTATACCTGAGCGAGTTCGGCCGCTTTTAGCAGAATTCTCTGTTGTCTTTCCCGATAATTTACCTGCAGGTCTTCCTCCATTGAGAGATATCCAATACCAGATTGACCTTGTACCGGGTGCTAGTCTACCAAACCGACCGCATTATCGGATGAGCCCAAAAGAGCATGAAGAGCTCCGTAGACAGGTGGAGGAACTGTTAACGAAAGGCCACATCCGGGAGAGTCTTAGTCCTTGTGCGGTTCCTGCACTATTAACACCAAAGAAGGATGGCTCAATGAGAATGTGTGTGGATAGCCGGGCTATCAACAAAATTACAGTCAGGTATCGGTTTCCTATTTCTCGCCTTGATGATTTACTGGATCAATTGAATGGTGCTACTGTGTTTACGAAGCTGGATTTGAAGAGCGGATACCACAAGATTCGTATTCGTATGGGGGATGAGTGGAAAACAGCCTTCAAGACCCGAGAAGGTCTGTTTGAATGGATGGTAATGCCATTCGGTCTTTCTAACGCTCCTAGCACGTTCATGCGGGTTATGAACCAGGTATTTCGCCCATTCATCGGAAAATTTCTTGTTGTGTACTTTGATGATATTATTATTTATAGTACCACGGAAGAGCTGCATCTCCAGCACTTACGCGAGGTGTTGGTTGTTTTGAGGCGAGAGAAGTTTTTTGGAGGACTCGATAAGTGTTGTTTTATGACAGATTCGGTCGTCTTCCTAGGGTATGTTGTGTCAAAAGATGGGCTTTCAGTGGATCAGTCGAAAGTAGAAGCCGTGCGAGACTGGCCTATTCCTACTTCCATCACTGAAGTCCGCTCTTTTCACGGATTGGTCTCCTTTTACAGACGGTTCATACATAACTTCAGCACCGTTATGGCTACCATTACAGAGTGTATGAAGGGCAAGACATTCTGCTGGACCCCTGAAGCAGCTAAAGCGTTTGAGATAATCAAGGTAAGACTGACCACTGCACCGATTCTGGTTTTACCTGACTTTTCTACAGGATTTGAACTGCATTGTGATGCGTCCGGATTGGGCATTGGCGCTGTACTCAGCCAACGAGGTCGTCCTGTAGCATACTTCAGCGAAACGTTAAGTGGAGCTAAACTTAACTACAACACCTTTGACAAGGAGTTCTATGCAGTTGTACGAGCTTTGAAGCACTAGAGTTCCTACTTGGCCTACAATGACTTTGTCCTGTACACCGATCATGATGCCTTAAAACATCTGCAGAGTCAGGAGAAACTCTCTTCCCGCCATGCACGTTGGGCAGCATTTACGCAACAATTTACCTTTTCCATTAAGCATACTTCGGGGACAGTTAACCGCGTAGCTGACGCATTGAGCCGACGCATCATGATGATTCGTATGGAAGGAGAAGTTGTGGGATTCGAGATGATAAAGGATCTACTGGCTATCGATCCATATTTTGGTTCTATTCTAGAGGACGTCAGCGCAGGTTTGAGAAAAGATTTTGCAGTGAGCAACGGTTACCTCTTCAAAGGTAATTTACTTTGTGTTCCTGAGGGCAGTTTGAGATTACTGATTGTACAAGAGAGACATAACGAGGGGCATGGGGGTAAGATCAAACCCTTCACTCTGTATCCAGTCAGTTCTTCTAGCCGCATTTGAGGCGAGATGTTATCCGTTTTGTAGCTGGTTGTCGGGTTTGCCAGGTGGCAAAAGGTACATCCTCCAACGCAGGTCTATACCTACCACTCCCAATACCGGAAGGACCATGGCGAAGCGTCAGCATGGATTTCATCTATGGGCTGCCAAGAACACAGAGAGGTAACGATTTTATTTTTGTAGTGGTTGACAGGTTTTCTAAGATGGCCCACTTCATTGCCTGCAAGAAAACCACAGATGCTCTGAATGTTGCTAATTTATACTTTCGTGACGTCTACCGCTTACATGGTCTATCCTTGAATATCATTTCTGATCGCGATGCGCGGTTTGTGGGGCATTTTTGGAGGAGTTTGTGGCGCCTCACAAACACGAAGCTGAGTTTTAGCAGCGCATATCACCCACAGACAGATGGCCAAACCGAGGTAACTAATCGAACGTTAGGCAACATGTTACGCACAAAGGTCTCTGGGAACTTGAAAGCATGTGATTCTCGTCTTTATCATGTTGCGTTCGCCTACAACAGGCACCACAAGCGCAGTACTGGGTATAGTCCCTTCATGGTAGTCTATGGTTATAACCCACGGGGTCCTATGGACTTAACTTTCCCAACGCTTGATAAGGTCCCAGCTAAGGTCGAGAACGCCATTGCTGATCTATGGGAGATCCATGCGAACACCCGCAAACACCTGGAGGAAACAACACAGAAGTACAAGATTGCCGCAGATAAGAAGCGCCGCCTGGTGGAGTTTGCAGTAGAGACTTTGTATGGGCTGTTTTGACCAGGGATCACTATCCTGCACACGAGTACAACAAGTTGGCTGCAAGGAAGGTGGGTCCGTTTGAAATTATTGAAAAGATTAATCCCAATGCATACAGGTTGAAACTACCCAGCCACATGAAGACCCATAACGTTTTCAACGTGAAGCACCTGGTTCCATTTACCGCTGCTGCTGAGGATGATGAAGCTGAGAATTCGTGGGCGAATTCTTCCGAAGAAGGGGAGGATGATGTAGTTGCACAAGCCCATGACTATATGGCCCTTTTGGACAAACGGAAACAGGATTTATTTGGGGCCCAGATATCAGAATTAGGCGATGCGACCACTCAAATCGAACGCGTCGAGAAGCCCAACAATTTTCGAAAGCATCACAAAGTGATGAAGTCCATGCCCTAAATTTAGTCAGTTAAACCCTCGTTTTGCTGTTTTAGTAACTTTTCTGCATTTTCCTATTTTATTTAGATTTTATTAAAATACTTAACCAGCTCCAATCGCTTTGAAATTGGGCTGGGATTTATTTTATTGCATAAGAAAAAAAGTTGTAATTTTGGGCTAGGGTTTCGAGCACTTCTATAAAAGGCTCTCAAACCCTAGTTTTGCCTCAGACTTTTTTGAATACAATTTTGATTTTCTTTAAAGTCTCCTTTAATCTAACCTAGGGTTAGAACTATCCATCGGTTGTTTTGTCTTCTTCCTCTTGACTTCTACAGCCGACGACTGTGTTTTAAAACCAGTCGCCACCACTATAAACCCATAATATTTTGTGTAACATGTCCAACCATTTTTTGACTAGTATATCCAAAGATGTGCACAGAACTTAAGGGATCATACGATGTGACTTCTACATATCTATTTGTAATTCGATGGTGTGCAGGGACGTGCTGCTTTATGTCATGTGCTTGACAAAATACGTCATTTGTACATTCTAAAACTAGAGAATGTTGTTTTTCATGATTACACATGATGTGACGTACTTATAAATAATATTTATTTTAGTAAAGCTTATTACTTCTTTAGCTCTTATTTGCATAAGATTTTTAGCTTCAATCTCTTTCGAGAAGTAGTGAATCCATGTGCATGAGTAACAATCTAATGAGTCCATGTTTGTAGAGAGCGTCAATATTACGACCGCACCAAATGAATTTTCATGTTGTATGGAATTGTTTTTACAGTAGTAACTTTCGTTACATAATAAATTTTGGGTTAGATTACACCGATCAATAGTATCCAAAAATACAGTTTGGAAGCATTTAGATTCTCTTTACGATATATTCATAAATGAGCACTCTTGTTGCAGGCTTCAAGTGTTAGGTCAGCACATCCCATAGTTCCCAATACGTCGCGGGTGTTCCTTTTTGTCCGAGGGATCCGTTCATAATAGATGTGGTCGAACAATCCAGCATGTACAAGAATGGTAAATTAATAGTTGAGAGTCATTCATTAGTTTCATATATCTAATGTTGTAGACATTTTTCACAAGATTCCAGCGATATCAGTCTCGTATTTGGTTTCATTATTAGAGGCTCAAAACTATAAATTTATTTATTGGTGTAACTGCTCACGGGAATATGCAATGAGTTGGAACCTTACAATTTCTCCCCGACTAGTGGACACTCTATTGGTCTGGACCGTCCACGTGATTCTGGTGACGCAGAAGACGATAGTGGTTGTTTATCCTTAAATTTAGTGAAAAATTATGATACAACTTATGCTTTAATAGTTGATTCAGTCTCAGAACGAATACACAAATTGCCTAATTCAACTCAATAATGAGTTAGGTTATGTAAAATATACAGTTTTTGCATAACATTATAAAATTAAAAGAGGTCTGGATTACCCACATAATGTCTTGGAAAATAACGGGGTATTTTTTGGCTTGAAATCACCAATGTGAGCGATAAATTGTCCAATTGAAGGTATCTGGTTTTAACATAAATAAGGGTCTTATTAATATAGTAAACAACTTTGGTAAGAGAACGATAAATTCACCTATAAAGACTGCACTAACGACATGATAAGACTACCAAATAAAGGTAAGAGATTTCCTTTGGATGCATTTGGACAATACTGTAGGAGAGGCCATGTAGTTTTGATTCTTTTACCTCATCATATTTGGCGGACCAATGGAAATAATTGACCCATTTGAGGACTTGGAAGAAACAAAAACACTCATCAGATGATCGCAATATAAAACACTTAATGACAGTAAACCTACCAACCAAAATCTTGACCTCCTTGATAGACCGGGGCAACTACATCGTTGTGAGCACATACAACTTGGTGAGATCGACATCGATTCTCTTTATAGGTTCTTTCGAGATATCCATTTCAACCCATAGTTTACAACAGTTATGTCGAGCTCGATTGTTTTCTGGAACCCATGTAGATAAAGGTGAACCAATTGCACTTCTTATAGCTTTCATAGTCTCTTCATTAAACATATACTCAGGAAAATTAGGTAGACTTAGCTAGACTGGGTTATAGGACATTCAATGGCAGGGTTAAGACATGGTGTCCATTTGATTAACCTCATGATTTTGGAACCTACATTCCATACGTTTTGCTTCTAGATCTTCTTGTCTTCTTCTTTACAGTTAAATTCGATAAAAACGTGTCTATAATCCCAAATTGATAGATTATAGCCCCTTGGAAACTTAAATGTTTCAAGAAATTGTCTCATTGTTCCAGTTGATGACTTCCATGTTGTAAATTTCCCAATCAAAGTCTCATTTGTATTCCTCTCTAGCTTTTCTTTATCCTCATAATCAAATGTTATACTAATTTGATATTCTTTTTTTTCGATTTTGGATTATCATGATAAATTGGAATCTGTCATGATTTGGATAAATCAACAAAAATCTTTTGGTTTTATTTTGGTTTCATGTAGTTGTTTCATTTCGATGTAAATCATTGGATTATTCAAAGGTAACATTGTTTCTTACTGTCGTTAACTTGTTTGAGATCAATGAACATTGATCATACCTATATCTTGAATGATTTGCTAGTAACGACGATTCTGTTTCCCTGGAAACCAGAGGTGGAAATCCATAATTTGTTTCCAGAATCAAGTTAACCATGTCCGGTGAAGACTTCGTTGAGGTTGGTGAGAGGAGTTCACCATCTTCCATGATGATAACTAGCACTAGAGAAAGAGGAATACCACCATTGATTTCAGAAAATCAAGAAATCGGTGCTCTATTCTTGGAGATTAAAGAACAAAGTACAAAAATGAAATGGCTACTATAATTTTAATAATTAATATATTATTTTTTTTTAACGAGCAAATTTTATTACAATATGATTGAATTTGTTTTCGATGGTTTTTTAATTTTTATTTTTATTTGTGAATTTTTTATTCATATTTGACTACATTTAGAATAATATTAAATTATACTTAATAAATCTAAAAAATATATTGAATAAATTTAAAACTAGAGTTGCATATTTGATTTTTTTTTTTTTTTTGAAAAAATACATATACTCATAAATATATTTTCATGAAATTTAAATAAGTACAAAATTTTAAATAATAAATATGTATTATTTATTTGATATTAGATGTTTAAAAAATTAAGTTTGAGAGTTTGCATTTATTATTATTATTATTATTATTATTTCATCATTTTTAATATATTTAATTTTTTTAATTTTATTTTTTTACGAAATAATTTTTAGGAAAAAAAAGTATATAGATAAATAAATGAGTATATGGTATTTGCAGGTGGATATTTGAACCCGACAAGTTTGTGTATGAGAAAAAAAAATATATGCGATGAATATCCAAATCCGACTGTTTGGAAAAATATAGACGAGATGGATTATGAATTAAGCTATAACCGCATCCAATCCAATCCATTGTCATCTCTAGTATCGGAGCAACCCCATTACAAATTCGTTGCTAAATGTAGTAAAAAAATGTCGCAAACCTGTGACGTTATTTTTGAATCTCATTGTCGAAATACAAAATACCACCGAACAAAACAACCCCGCTACGAATCCGTTGTTGAATGTAATAAAAAAAAATCGCAAACCTGTATTGTCGAAATACAGAATACCACCGAACAAAATTTATAATGTATATTTAACATTAGATAAATTTTGTTACAAATAAGATTAGAAATATAAAATAAAATGAAAAATAAAATTATAGAGTTTTAATAATAAAAAGAATAAAAATATTATCCATATTATCGAGTTCCATTGCATTGCAGGAGAACTAGGATTTGGTTGAAGAAATTTTGTCTTATAATATAAGAGCGGTAAATTAAACATTGGTTTCGTATATAAAAATATAGGGTAATTGATGAATAAGATAAAGTTCTTCTCACCACAGTATTTTGTTGGTTACTGACTTCTTTTAGAAGCAGAAGAAAAACCGAACAGGTCAAAGATTCTCTTAACATTATTTGAGAAGAGTTAATGTCATTTGGTTCACAATAACCGAAAATCCTTGCAGAACTTTTTCTTCGCTCTTAGGTTTGCAAACATATTTCGATACTAACCACGATCCTGTTAAGTTTGTGTAAAAACATTGTCGATATTCTTCTTCGGGTGTCTCTAGTGAAGAGTTTAGGTTCCTGCCTATATAGAACAAAACCATAATTCTTTTTGTTCAGATAGGTACCAAAATTGTCAATTAGATGCCAAAACTATTTACTCGCTGTCTAATAAAACTAAACCAACCCTAATGATATGCTACACATAACCAAACATTCCACATGATTTGGTTGTTGGCTATATGATGAGTTGTCCAAAGAATACTAAACAGTTGGTATTACGATCCTGTTAGGGTTGTTTTATTATATCGGTCACTCTCAATGCTTAACTTGACACCAACAGCTGGGATTACTATCACTAAAAGCAAAACAAAAGTACATCCATTATTGACCGAGGCATTAATCGTGCCAAAATCATACCATTCTTTCTTTACAGATTTCTGGATAGAGGCAGCACCGTCTGCAGAAACGTCGAGCTTCCCAGCAATGGCTCCTATTCCCATAACCGCGGATGAAGATGGATTGAGTTAGTTTATCTCATTACATAAGGATTCAAGCCGACCAATGGGTCGGACAACATCAATGATCCTACAACCGGCTTTGGCCAAATCCAGAGAGAACTTTCTACCTAACCCTAAGCTTACTAAATCTCTATTGATGCAACCAATTCGTGTTATTTTACTCGATCTTATCTATACCAGACTAAACCCATATAACTTCATCGAATAATTAGTAGCTCTATATATCTATAAGCTTCATAAAATTGAAGATTTAAGTATGTATTACCCATATAATGTCATTTTCATTTCCTTACTTTGTTGTTTCCATCTAAAGTAAAGAGTGCCTCGATTTGAATCATTAGTGTTAGGATCTATGTCTTCTGTTGTTTCTTCTGAAACCATTACTTGCTTCGACAGAATTGACTAGTGGAGTTTCCACATCATCTTTGACATCTCCTTCAGAAATAAGAGCTAACTATCCTTCAAAGTACTTACCATCCAAATGTAAGCTGCATTAAATAGAACGCAGAATGCAAAAAATTGTACTGAAACTCAATGATAACGTGTGGTCTCTGAACAAAATGTAACGGAAAGCATGATGCTCAAACCCACTGGCAAGTTAATTAGGGAAAGCAATGTGCATTACTTGTCAAATCCAGCATTATACATGCACATACCTTGTCAAAAACTCAACTGCAGCAGAACCATATCCAAGTTGTTAAACAAAAAGCTTATTTCTGTCAAGTACATGATGGGTAAGGCTTTGATCTCTAACACTAACAAGCTCACAAACAAGTAGGGGCTTGGTGCACTTGGTGCACCTAGAATAACATTCTACTATGGTTGTAATAGTATTAGTATCTATCCACTCAGAAACTAAAACATGTCGATTCAGAATAGAAAATGTCTAATTTAGGAGAGTTAAATTTGTGACTTTTAAAAGCACCACATGACAACTGCAGAAGATTAAGGGGATTAATTAAAGTATCGGATGAGATACCCAAGGATCTACCGCCGCTAAAACAACATAACCTTGTTGGAATGTAATTAAGGACGAAGTTATTTCGTCCGTATCAAACTTTTATTCCAACAAATACATCATTAAGACAAATTACAGTCACGGAATATCATTTAACTTTTAAAATTAAACTTTAAAAACAAAAAAAACTCAAATTCTTAAAAGTTACTCAAAGAAGAGGAAGACACCCAAACCAAAGATTCAATACCGAGAACATCAACCAATCAACCATGAGGGTAATTTAATCTTGTATTTTAGTTTTAAATTTATCCAACATGAAAATCTATTTAAAAAAAAACTCATTTCAAAAATCCTGATTTTGCAGGTTAAATTCCGAAACACCTAATTCCTAGCTAGCATCTCGAAATTATGTGTTTTTTTATAAACAACAAACGCATCTAATTCCTAGCCAACATCTCAGTATTAGGTGCTTTAAAAAATGCATCTAATTTAAAGTTAACATCTCAGAATTAGATGCATTTCTCGTTAACTCGATTTTTAAAAGTGATTCGAGTTCCTAGAACTTGATATCCAAACCCATAAATTATAAAAAAATCAGATTTTTACCTTTGGAATTCGAAAGACTGCTCTAAATGGTGGTCATAGTTTTTTTTGGGGTTAGAAGAGAAGAGTTGAGTATAATTTTAACTTCAAGTTGTCTACTTATATCGAATTTATGGTGGCTATGGTTTATGGGTGGATTGATGGTGGACATAAATATATTGGGTGGTTCGCTGTAAAACATTAAGGTAGATATGGTGTTTGGGTGGTTGATGGAGAAAGAAAGTAAAGAAGATATATATGATGTTTGGTGGTAAACAAAATGATAGATTAGGTATTTCTTTTAGAGAGAAAATAACAAAGTGGGGTATTTTTCATATATGGGAAAATAATAGATCTTACGGATAAAATAACTTCACCTTACATTAATTTAATATATTTATGGACGAATAATAATTTGGACCAACATGTTAAATAAACATATTCGGTCATTGTTTTAAGGAAGATCCAAATTAAAAATAATCGAGTTAATTAAATGAATTGGACCTATGGGTGAAAAGGCGGTACGGGCTCTGGTAACCGGGTTGAATTTGGGCATTGTAATGAAAATGGCCCACCTATGGGTGAAAAGGCGTTATGGTCTCAAGTGTGGTAAACATGTTGAATTTGGGCATTATGATGAAGAAGGCATAAATCTCAACACTTAAGCCTAAATTAATAGATAAGGGAAATAAATTGAATGATCAATTTATTGTGTTATGGTCCCTAAACACAAGGAAGTATTAAATGATGTGTTTTACAAGGTTGGTTTTCACATTGTAAAGCCTATAAGTAAGGGGCTAGGTTTATGAATTTTATCGTCCAAAACCCTAAATAAAAAATCTACCGCTTCCTACTGTGTCACGAAAACCAAACCATTTTATTTTCTAACTTGGTTCTGTAGTTTTTTCAAGTTCATCTACAAAATCGCTAAGGATAAAAAAGGAACAAAACACAATATAGATAGTTGCAGGAAAACCCGTGAGTAATCTCGTTTTTTTTATTCATTAGGTGAATATCAATTAAGGGTTAATTTACTTTTCTGTATTTTGTTATATTCATTTTATGTGATTTCAAACAAAATATAACAATTGGTATCAGAGTCTGTAAAACTTTTCTTTAGATTCTATAGAATAATCGAATGATATGTTGATATATATTGATGCATGTTTTTCTTCACTATAAAGAATCATTGTCATTGAGATTATGTGTTGATTGAGCTGGTTAGGGCATGAATTTAGGAACTGTGTGAAAAGTATGAGTTTTGATTTATTTGATTGAAAATCATGATATGTGATTATATGTTTTTTGTTATAAATAAATCATTGTTTTATAGTTTCGGTTTTTTTATCAAATTAGGGTTTTTTTATGTCTCGAATTTCTTCTTCCAAAATCACCATTAATTTAACCCTAATCGAATGAATCAATTCAAAATTATTGGGACAGTGGCTCATCATAGGCTTAACCCTTAATGTTAACGATAATCGAAAGTTATCCGAAGATGTTCACAATGGTCAGCGAACTGTTAACGTTGTGGATGAACACCACAACTTGCGAGGTAATTCACAATCCACTATTGTCGCAATTACAGCACTAGAAGTGTTGTGAATAGTGTTTTTTTGAAATATAAACAGTATGTGATGAGTTCAGATATTAAGAATGTTTGGTGAGTTCAGATATTAAGAATGTTGCCTTAGAAAATTGTTATATGCAAATTCTAGAGAGATAAAGAGATAGAGAGTTTTTAGAGAGAGAAAGCTAGCTGCAAATGAGTAAAGTAGAAAAAGTTTTCAACCCCTTTATTAGGCTAGCCTTGCCCTTTATATAGAGGAGCCAAGACTTAGCCTTAAACTGAAATCGGTTACAAAAGAGGACAAATTACTCTTAGTCGTTAACAATATTACATAGTCACAATTGTTCTATTGAACTTACATTATTTACAGTTTAGTCCTTAAACATACATTATTTACAGTTTAGTCCTTAAAATCCTACTTCCATGTACAACTTAGTCTTCGGATCATACGACTATTTTTGCATCACCCAAAGAGCGGAGGAATATAAAGTTTTTGGATTAATCAACAACGCTCATGTTGGAACAACCACCAAAACAACTTACTACGGTAATTTTGATCCAATCAAAATTCATGCTTTCTCTCCTTCTCCAATAACCTAAGAGCGACCTCTTCCAAATTTCTAGCGCCTAAAACACCTCGAGTCTCTTTTTCTCAAATTAAAGTTTCTCATTTGATTAGTGAAGAATTGAACGAATCTTCCTCAAAACAAATTTCAAATACTCCTTCCTCGACTCATCTTTTATCAATCAGAAAAAGAAAAACTTGTATAGCCATGAGAGACAATTCAGAAATCATTCCAACTCCTCCCTCTTTGAATCCAACTACTCAGGCTTCTCCTCGGAGAGAGATAATCAAGGAAGTTTCTCAAGAAAATAATCCTTCACAAGAAACTGAGGATCCATTGCCTCAACAAAATTCTTCCCAAAATAGAGAAGAAATATCAGGAGCCAATGAAGCTGATTCTGAGACTACCAGAACTGATCATGAAGCTAAATCCGATGATGGGAATTCAGAAACTACCATGGATAAGAATACCCGTAAGCCTCGGAAAAAGAAAGAACCAGGATTTGTTTCTGAAGAAGAAAGAGTTGCTATCTGCAGAAATTTAAGGGATCTCGATGCTAATTACATCATTCAACTGAAAAAGGTTCGATATATATATATATATATACTACATAGAGAGCCAAGCTTCGGATTTAAAAAAGCAATAAGGAATGGGAGATAAAATCATAGTTCGACTGCCTAAGGAAAGAGAAACTCCCTTAGACTGCAAATATGATGACTTGGTACTCTACCCCGAAATCATCAATTGGGGTCTTCAGTTTCCACTGGATCCTATGATCGTGGAATACTTCGAACTTCTCAACATATGCCATACTCAAGTGACACTGAATCAATGGTTCACTCTTATGTCAGTAATAATGGAATATCTGTTATCCAAGATTCCAATCAGCATCACGGATTTTATTTTCTTAACCCAATTATCAAAAGGTCCGAAGATCCCCTTCTATTACCTCACTCTGGTGGATGACCTAAAAATCATCGATGATCTCTTGGAAGCTGATAAATTCTGGAAACAAAAGTTTATCTTCATCTCAGGAGCGTGGGAGAATGGCAAGAATATTTTCGATGCCAACTCATCAAATCTAAATCTCATCTGGAGAAGAAACCGTAAGTACTTCGAAATTATACACTTTGAAATAAATTCCATCTATTGTCTTTCTCCTTCCTTAATTATCTAATTGTATGATTATTCTAGAAATTTTGAGGTCATATTCAATACGTCGACCAACAGTTAAGGATATTTTTAAGAAACTTGTCGTCTAGGTCGAGAAAGAGTGAAATAATGCTTTACACACCGTCTTCCAACCGATCAACTTCCTTAATAGCCATATTTTTCCGATCATAGAGGGAGGCTTACCTACTCGAAATTTGATGGAAGAGCTTAATCCCAAAATAACGTGCAAAAGGTTAGTTTATCCTGACTGCAAAGTATTCCTCCCTATCCGTAATAGGTCAGAAAGTCATCTACAAAAAAAACGCTAACAAGGAAAAGAAAGGTAAAAAAAAACAGGTAGCACGTCTGATGCTAGCCCTTCAACTTCATCAAAGCCTAAACCTCGAAAAAGAAAATCAGGAGAGCAGACCCTTTCACCCATCGAAGAAGGGAAAGATCAAGAACTATCTTCGAAGAAAAACAAAGTTTCTTCCAGTTCTCATTGAAAGAAAAAGAAACAAGCCAAAATCATTGAGTGTACATTGGTCGATAAAGAAGAGCACAACTGTTGAAAATCAACAAAACCCTTCTTTCGAAGAGCAAGCAGCCAATAATAACACTTTGATAGTCATCGAAGACAATGTTGATGATCAGAACCGAAATGTTGAATGCTTCGACCCTGACAGTTTCATTAATTTTAACGAGTCACGGGAGCTTGCTAGAGAAGATGATCCTGTTCTCTAAGACCTCAAAATCATATGCATCACTTTGGGAGACCAACAACTGTCAAAGTGTCTCCAGAAATTATTTGTCCCTCTGTACCAACCACAACTTTAGATATGATTCATCGTCCTAATTCAACAGAAACATAAATTCCTCTTCCTCCACCTAATCCTGCGATCTTTGTGGCACTTCAACCATTTATCGATCTCAATGTTGCAGTAAAAGCACTTACTTCCCAAGTCGAAGCTTCTCAAGACCATCTGAAGTAATTGACCAAAGACATGGTCCGCTACAAAGGTCTTGCTGAAGATGAATTTCATATGTATGAATTAGCAAGGACTGAGCTTATTCGAGGTGCTCTATTTATGAAAAATTATCTGCGAAAAATACATTTTGCTGAAAAAGAAGAGCTGATTGCTTCTCATCAACAAGAGATGAATAAACTCAAAACTGATCATACTAATGAGTTAGCTGCTGAAAAATCCAAATCTGAAGGTCTCCAAAACTCTCTTACTTCCAACAAGGCAAACATAAAGAGTTGACCGATGACATAACCAAATTGAAGAAGGATTTTGAAGAAGAAAAAGCTGCTCCTATTGCTGCTGCCGAAGCTGAATTTTCAAAAGACATGTTGGCTGCCGTTAACAATGGCAAAGAAGAAACAACCATCACACTTCGTCGAGAACTTCATGCAGTTTATCCAAGGATTAACCTCACAAGTTTCTCGAATGACATTCCCCTTGAAAAGTGTCCAAGTGAAGCTTTCGATTCTATCCCCGACTCATCATCTTCAGAGGAGGAATCATCTGAGGAAGATGAGTCGTTTGAATAATTTTATTGCTCTTTAAACACATCTTTTTTTGTATTTTTCAAATTAGAAATTTGCTTTTTGTACTTCAAAGAATTAATCTAATCGACAAATGTTTTGCTTATTTTTCGCTTTTATCATCTTCATATATTATCTGATGCTAACAATTCTAAAATTGATATGATAAGTACTTTGAAATTCACAATATATAATTATATATTGTAAGTATACCACTTTAAATACCTTAGTGAAGTTGGTGAACATGATTGCACTTCGAATTATTGGTAGCACATTTGTTGAACGTTATACTTTGAAAAAATACAGTGCAATATTGAGCGTTGCATTTTTCAAAAATTGTAATGTTTTCATTGAACATAATACCTCAAAAATAGTTGTTTCTTCGAAAAGTGTAATAGACACTTTAGAATATTCTACTCTTAACCAACCTTAAAGATGATCAGTCTTTGATAAGTTGTTAAGATAGTTTTAAGTAAATATTTTTAAACAACCATTGGCCAAAGACAAATTTTATTGATAATATTGAATATGTACATAACACCTCGTTAAAACATTCCTGGGCCAACAGGGTAGGAAAGAGTGTGCCATTCAAAGGGGAAAATACAAAATACAAAGACAAATTTATTCCCAATAAAGCTTCAAATGTTGTATATTCCATGGGTGTTGAAGCATCCTCCCTTCGAAATCACAAAGACGATAAGACCCTGGCTTTATCCTCTTCACAACCATATAAGACCCTTCCCAGTTTGAAGCCATTTTTCCAAGGCTTTTCTCCTTTGTATGCAGAAATACTTTTCTCAACACCTTATCACCTTCTTTGAATTCTCTTCTCTTCACCTTCGAATCATATCTATTTCTCATAAGAGTTTTATAATGGATTACATTCTAATGAGCTCAAACTCTTTTTTCCTCAATCAAATCTAAATTCGTCATTCTAACTTCATCATTAGATCTTTCAGAATATTAATTTATCCTAAAAGATGACATCGTAGGTTCTATGGGGCTGACTGCATCCATTCCATATGCTAAAGCAAAATGAGTCTCTTTTGTAGCCTCTATAGGAGTTTGCCGATAAGCCTAAAGCACCTCTTGCAAATAATTTGGCCATTTTCCTACTGCCCCGTCAAATTCTTCTTCAAACCATCTAAAATTGTTCTGCTTGTTACATCCACTTATCCATTAGCTTGAGAATGAAAAGGCGTCGAAAAACATTGTTGAATTCCTTTCAACGTGCAAAATGAAGCCATCTTTTTGTTATTAAATTGAGGGCCATTATATGTTGTAATCCTCTGAGGAACTCCAAAACGACAACAAATGTTGTTCACAATAAACTTGATCGCATTTTTTGCCTTTGTTCCTGATAGCGGTTCTGCCTCAACCCACTTTGTAAAATAATCCACTGCTACGATTATCATCTGTCTTCCTCCAGAAACCATTGGCAAATGACCACTAAATCAATCCCCCATATATCAAATGGTACCGCCTCGATTATAGACATAAGTGGCACCGCTGGCCTATGGATAGCAGTAGCACTTTGACAAGTATCACAACTTCGAACTAAATTCTTAGTATCATTCATGATTGTAGGCCAATAGAATCCTGCAAGTAAACTCGTCGTGATAGAGCTTTAAACCCGCAATAAGCTGACCCTTCACCATCATGCCATTCTGATAATACCTCTTGTGATTATTTCTTGCCTAGACATCGTAATAATGGCCTACTCAATGCCTTTTTATACAATATTCCATCTAACACTATATATCTGAAGGCTTTACCTCTCAATTTTTTGTCCAACCTCGTATCATCAGGTAATGTTCCTTGAGTCAAAAAAATTGAGAATATCTACTCGCCAATCGCATCAGATCACTTCAGATGTGACAAAAAATTCCTTTATATATTCGCACTGACTAGATTGAGTAACACTTGAAGGATTTTCTTATAGCAAAATCCAAGGGTACTCCTCCTTATAAGCAATATTTGCTAAAGAATCAGCCACCATGTTACTCCCTCGACCAATATACTCAACAACATCATTATGAAACAGAAGCATTAAATTATGAAGTTCCCAAAGATATAAAATTAAATGATCCTTTCTTGCTTCGGAAAATCCAGATACCTGATTTGCTAACAACTGAGAATCTGTTTCTAAGTATACTGAAGTTGCTCCATAAATTTTTGCCAATCTTAAACCTGCCAAAGCAGCTTCGTATTCAGCTTTATTGTTCGAAGCATGAAAACCAAATTTAATAGATTGAAACATCATCTCTCCAGTTGGGGCTATTAATTGAACCCTGCATTGCACCCTGAAACACTAGATCATCCATATATTCGAACAACCCACCTCGAATTTACTGAAGCATTTTCTTTAATTTCTTCTACATCTGATCTGCTCGAATGAAATTAAAAAAAATATGCCAACACTTGCGATTTTATTGTCGTTTGAGGTGCGAACAAAATATCATAATCCCCCAATTCCACTGGCCACTTGGTCATTCTCCCCGAAATGTGGGGTCGTTGTAAAACATTTTTCAAAGGGAATGAAGTTTAGACTTCAATAGTGTGAGCTTGAAAATAGGGGTTGATTTTCCTAGCAACAATCACCAATGCTAATGCCAGTTTTTCCAACTTCAAATACCTCTTTTCTGTTGCCACTAAAATTTTACAGATGTAGTACACCGGCTTCGAATACCTGAATCTTCACTGATTAACACCACACTTAGTGCAAAATCCGATACCGCAATGTACAAAAAGAGCTTCTCTCCATTTCGAGGTTTTGACAATATTTCTGGTGATGATAACAAATTTTTATATTTGTGAATGATGGCTCACATTCTGATGTTTATTCAAACCTGTTTGGTCTTCGTAAAACTTGAAAGAAAGAAAAGCATTTGTCAGAAAATTTAGAAATAAATTGGTTAACAGAATTTGCAATTCATTAACAGACCGAGATGAATTCATTTCTATCAACACTTTAATTGTTCTAGTTCAGCCTCTATTCCTTTTTCACTAATGATAAAACCCAAAAAATTATCTGACCGAACTCCGAAGGTACATTTTTCAGGATTCAGCTTTAACCTGATTGCCCTTAAATTCAAAAACGCTTCATCGAAATCATCGGGATGCATTACATCCTTTGAACGTTTTACCACCATATCGTCTACATATACCTACGTATTTCTTCCGATCTTAGTGGCAAAAGCTTTATTCATCAACCTCTGATAAGTGGCTCCAACGTTTTTCAATCCAAAGGCATAACCCTATAACAATGCAAGCCCCTATCAGTTATGGAAGTTGTGCATTCTTGATCTTTTGGATCCATTTGAATTTGATTGTATCCTGCAAAAGCGTTCATGAAAGTTAGAATTTTTTTTCCTGAGGTAGAATCAATCAGCTGATCTATTCGAGGAACATGAAATGGATCTTTAGGACAAGCTCGATTCAAGTCTGTAAAATCCACGCACATTCTCTATTTCTAATTCTTCTTTTTTACCACTACCAGATTTTCCATCCATAAAGGATACTATGACTCCCTTATATGTCCGACCTTTGATAATCAATCCACCTCAACAACAATTGTTTTCGCTTTCTCTTAGGAAAATTCCCTTCTTTTCTTAATTACTGGCTTCACCTTCTGATCAATAGCAAATCTGTGACGAATCACCTCAATTGGTACTCATGTTACATCGTCTGTCATCCAAGCGAAAACATCCAAATTAACAGATAAAAAATGCAGTAGTTGTTGACGTACGAGTGGGGTCAGTAAGGTTCCAATTCGAAGCACTCTCCCTTCCGAAAAAGTAAACTCCTCAATTTCTTCACTTTACTGTTAAAGACTCTGGGGTTTCCCTTGGATCCTCAACCCTTTCTTCTAAATCCGAGGGCACCCCTTCTAACTGCTATTCATGCATTAAATCCCCAATGCTGGATCCCCGGATCCGGAGTGCAGTGGCATAACATTCTCTAGCTACCTTCTAGTCACCTCAAACGACCCCAATCCGATCTCCAATCACATACTTGAAACATTGGTGAACTGTTGATACAACCCCGTACATTCTAGAAAGCCATGACCTTCCAAAAATAGCATTGTAACTAGTGGGGCCGTCCACCACCATAAAAAGAACCTGGACCTTCTTCTTAAATGGTTTATTTCCCAAACTTACTTCTCCCTCGAATTCCCCAACAATACAAGTTGTTACACCCGTAAATCCTATACTTATCCGATCTGATTGAGAAATCTGAGGTGGATTTGTCATTTTATCATAAGTTGAGTTAAAAAGGACATTAGCAGAATTGCCAGTGTCAATAAGCACACATTGAATTTAGACGCCAGCCACATCTGCTCCAATAACCACAGCATCTTCATATGGCCCTGTTGTTCCTCTCAGATCATCTATGTCAAACAAAATGAAAAGAATAACCTTTTTTCCATACAAATGTGTAGACAACTTCCTTTCAATTTGAGTTGTCAGGTTGACATCATGTCTATTCCTCAAACTATTTGAATTCCCAGTCATCGAATCGCCTCCGAAAATGGCTAATGACTCAAAAAATTTGCATAAATATCGCACATGCCCCTTTTTCTACTGGCTCTTCAACTGCCATCAAAAGCAATCTGTTCGGATCATTTTCTGCATATTCCAAAGAAGCATCAAACACTTTAACCTTTGAATCTAAAATCATCAAATTCTCAGTTGGTGCAACCTTCGAAGTTGATGTTACGTTATTTTTTGAACCGCTCCCCTGCGACTTTACATAAGTCAGGAGCTTCCCATTTTCAATCAAAGTTTGAACCTATTGTTTTAGAGCAATGCAATCATTGGTATCATGCCCAATATCCTCATGATATCTGCAATATTTATTGTTCATTTCCTCCATTGGCCTACTAATTGGAGTTGGCTTCCTAAAATTTAAGAAGCTCTTGTTCTTATCCCAAATCACAGCTACATTCTCTGTCAAATCAGCATAATACTCTCTCTTAACCCATTGATTCGGCCTTAGTCTGTTATAGTTGTAAGATGGAGCGTGATTTGAATATCCACCAGTATGAGGTGGCAAGTTGTTATTATTTTTTCGTGTCTGTTGATTACCATTTGCATTCGAGGGGTGCCCTTGGTTATTGGCCACCTGACTCGAATTCTTTGGAGTGCTAACCGGTCATCCTCGAACTTTAGTTGACTCCTCGACTTTAATCTGATCCTCAGCTTGAGCCATCAAAGCTCCAAAAGTTAAGCTCTTCTCTTCGTAGTTGCATTGGCTAGATCTCCTGGAAATAATCCTTGGCAAAAAAGCTACCATCGCCACATTATCTTTGCAATTGTCCAAACTTGCTTTGGTCAAAACGAATCTCTTTGTATAATCCTTCAACTTCTCCCCAGGTGCCTGCTTGCACTGGATAATGGTATCTCCATTTGCTCTCATTTTTTTACTCCCCACAAACTGCCTTTGAAAAGCAGTGTAAAAATCCTTAAAATTTGAAATGGATCCCCTCGGAATCTGATTATACCACTTTAAAGTCGTTCCCTTGAAAGTCTGTGAAAATCCACGACACACCAGCCAGTCGTCATCTTCAAAGTTCATCATATAGTTCTTAAATTGTTCGATGTGGTCATCGGGATCTTGCATCCCATCGAACTTTTCCACTTTGGTAATATCAAAACGCTTCAGAAGCATTATAGAGCAAATTTCACTTGTCAATGAATAATTTCTCAAGTAGACACCTAGCACAAACTGATCATCTGTTCCTATTACCGCATATAGATTTCTATCAGTCTCATCATACTGATTCAAAGTGTTTCCTTCACAACATGTAGAACGAGGAACATTGTCCATTTTAGATTTGTTTTCTTTTTTATGCTTCCTTGACTGCTCTCTATCTGATTCCTCTTTCGAAGAACCCCTGTATGTTTTAAAACCTGAAGCAGAGCTTTCTACCTCTTCATCGCTAGAAGTTATATACTTTGCTTGTCTTTTTCCCCTTTGCGAGAGGAATAACGCTCTTTAGGAGATATGATGCGCGCTTTTTATGTTCACTTTTCGTTCGTCATTCGGCACATGACCAATCAGATTGATCTCCCATATCAATATTTTCATTATCTTGTCTCACCTTGGATTTGAGCTTCGCCGAGTGGATTTCTTGTTCTCGTTGTTCATATATTTCATTTAACGCATTTATTTTGTCTAAAATCTGATTCATACGCATCTCAATGTCTGATTGAGTTTGGATCAGAGATGATCCATCCAGCCTATCTTCGTTTCTTTGCAAGTCATATTTTGAAAATTTCATCGTCGATCGAAGTGATTGATTGTTTTCGGGATTCATTTTATATTATTTAAACGAAAAAACAAGAAGATCGTATTAAATTCGAACAGATAAAGTCACTGATTCTTAATTCTGTCTCCAGTGGAGTCGCCAATTTGGTGAGTTCAGATATTAAGAATGTTTGGTGAGTTCAGATATTAAGAATGTTTCCTTAGGAAATTGTTATATGCGAATTCTAGAGAGAGAAAAATATAGAGAGTTTTTAGAGAGAGAAAGTCTAACTGCAAATGAGTAAAGTAGAAAAAGTGTTCAACCCCTTTATTAGGTTAGCCTTGCCCTTTATATAAAGGAGCCAAGACTTAGCCTTAAACTGAAATCGGTTACAAAAGAGGACAAATTACTCTTAGTCCTTAACAATATTACATAGTCACAATTGTTCTCTTGAACTTACATTATTTACAGTTTAGTTCTTAAAATCCTACTTCTATATCAGTACGTAAATAGTGTTTTCCAAGGATGAATAATGATATAAAAATACTATTCATCGAAAAAAATGTTGTAAACAATTTTTTTCGGAAGGTGAATAGTATTTTTATAAGGTGAACAATGTCTTTTCAAAATATTATTCATTAAAAACATTATTCATCGGAAACAAAACGAAAAATATATATATTTATTTTAATTAATTTAAAATGTATGATATGATTAATTTCATAAATATGATGTATTTGTCATGCTAATTATTGTGTGTTTATTTATTAATTAAATTGAATATGCTTGAATGATTAAATGGTGGTGCATGATTAAGGTTTCGTAGACCGGTAGGTGAAACTATGGAATTAATTTAATCGGTTCTCTGAAAGGTTAAAATTAATTTTCTTATGAATCCTATGCTTAGAAAGGTTCGGGGATTAATTTAAATACAAATATTACCAGCCCTCTGGAAGGTCCACGTTTGAGTTTAAATTAAACATAAACGAGAGAAAATTACTGAAAATGGTCCTTGTGTTGTTTATTTTTATTTTAAGTAGATTTAATCGACCCTCCGAAAGGTTTCATCGGTACTTAGGATAAATTAAAGTCATCATTGAAATATTTGATTTTAAGTAGGTGACATCGGCCCTCCGGAAGGTTTCACTCGTACTTAATAAAATCAAATTATGGATATTTTAATTTAAGTAAATGACATCGGCCCTTCGAAAGGTCTCATTGGTATTAAGAAAATTAAAAATAATGATCATGGTATTTTTGTCAAACTAATAAAATTTCATGTTAGTACGATTTGCCCTCCGATATCTATTATCAGGAATTTTTATATTTTTCATGTATTTTCCATGTTCATGCATATATTTTCAGTTATATGTCAAGATGTTAAATGTGCTTTGTGTGTTGTTTATTCTTATTATTGTGTGGACTAGTTACAATCTATTGGGGAATCGTCCACACATGTTGGATTGTTCATATTTTTAATTGTGGAAGGAAGATATGATGATGTTTTTGTCTATACATGATTATAAATATGCACTGACAACTCCCAAACCACCCCCTTTAGTCCGAAAAGTAGACTAGAAGAAACTAAGGTATATGAAAGGTGGGAGAAGTAAAATAAGTTATGCTTGGCAGTTGTTTTATAACGAATTCCAGTAGTATTGCTTGAGGTTGTCCTTAAATATTTTACCACTGCCTCGGTATTTCTTGCGGAAGTCGAGAAAGCCTTTGCCAAAAATAAGAAGGTATAAATGTAGTGTTTGCTCGCCAAGCTAGCTACCAAAAAGTATATTGGAAAAGGTAAAATTCGTGAGCACATTCGAGGATGCCTATGATTGGCCAAAAATTATAGAAAATCAGTTTAGACCTTCCTCGAAGAATGCATGGTGGAGTTCACAAGTTATTCGCTCACAAGTATTTTCAATCGACCTATAACTACATATAGGAAAAGTGGAATATCAATGTGTTGATTTCCAACGCTGCACATGAGGAGGATAAACTTTAAGGCACATAACATGAGGTTAATGTCATTTCAATTTAAATTTGATTTAAAGCTTACCACATGACATGTATCATTTTGGATATGTTATGTATGTTCTTATATTTTGGAAGAACTTGAATAATGATATGATTTTTGGTTATTCAAGCCTCATAATAGAACTTTAATAATCACAAACTTATTATTAATGCACAATTTTTCGTGAAACATATTAATAAAACCGAAAACTTCTTTAAGTTGTGGCACATGCGGTTAGGTCATATATCCAAAAATATGATGGACAAGCTTGTAGATGAAGGTTTATTAGATCCCATAGATTACTCTACTTCTGGTACATTTATCGAGTGTCTCAAATGGAAACAAACCAAAACTAGAAAGGTAGAGGTTTCTAAAGTTACTGAAGTTTTATAATTGATGCATACCGATATATGTGGATCGTTTCTAAAGGAATCATGAAACGAAAAATGGTAATTTATATCATTTATAGATGACTTCTCTTGTTTTAGTTACCTCTACCTCCTTAAAAAAAGGTTTGAGGTCCTGGACAAGTTCAAAGCTTTTAGGACCGAAGTTGAAAAATAATTTGGCAAGAGCATTAAGAGTGCTAGATCTGACAAAGGTGGTGAATACCATGGTAGATATGACGAATCGGGTGAAGAACGTCAAGGACCATTTACAAAATATCTAGGGGAGTGTGGCGTAGTCCCTTAGTATACAATATCAGGTTCTCCCCGCATGAATGATGTATCTTAAAGATGGAACCGTGCACTAAAAGATATGGTTAGAAGTGTGGTAATTAATTCATCTCTACCATTATCTCTCTATGGGGTAGGCATCAAGTGTGCCACTTATATACTCAATAGTATACCCACTAAGGAAATTGGTAAGACCCCATATAAGTTTTAGAATGAGCGCATTTTCAATTTTAAGCATCTGCATATATGGCGGTGTCCAGCTAAGTTAGGGCTTACAAACCTAAAAAAAATAAAATTGTATATTAAAAGAGTCGGCTTCTTCTTCATTGGTTATTCTGAATAATCTAGAGGTTTTAAGTTTTATGACCCTATCACAGGTAATATATTTGAAACGAGAACGAGAAATTTTAGGATGTTGAGTTTAGGGGGAAGAATAATCGAAAAAATGTTTATTTTAGGAATAATATGTAAAGATCTATGAAGGTTTTAATGGAGATAATCAGGTATTAAAATATTAGAATTTAGTTCCAATCATTTTGATCTTGTTAAAACAAGCTTATACTCAGACAAAAAATTGATGTTCCACTTGAGGGTTTTAACCAGGATACGGATATGGTTCAACTGTACAAGAAGGTAATCTTCAACAATAAGACCGAAATTATATTGTTTATGAGGATTAAACTCTACCTTCTTAAAAAGTGAAATAAGAAGTAATATTACCCTTAAAAAGGTCAATGAGAGAAAATAAGAATGATATACATCCAGATTTTATAGTTTGGTGATGGTAAAAACTGATCAGAGGGTAGTTTTGGAAGTTATTTAAGTTGTGTAGTATTAAATTCAGGGTGGAGAATGGAAATAGAATAGAGGTGCTTGTATTTAATATCTAGAAAGAGAATGTCCAACCCATTCAATTTTGTTTGTCGAACTATTTATAATCTTTTTGGATCCATGGGCCGTTCGGATCGGGTCATACATTCGGATCAGATCATACACTTAGCTCATTAATAATGCATAATGCATAATCTATGATTTAGTTTTTAGGTATGAGTTTTCCTTCTAAGAAAAATCTGAACCTATTTACAATTCTCACCTCCTATAAATCCGACCTTATCATCTAGCCCTCTTAGCTCTCTTAGAATTACTTCGGGAGAGCCAATACGTTAAATGATTTTTGGATCCCATCCAAAGGATATATATATATTCTAAACAGGTATTCCCAAAGGTCTCAGTTTAGTCTGGTTATCTTTTTCACATATGTGTCAAGCAATTATTGGACCTATAAATCGGTTTTGCTCTTGGAAATCGTGTCTACACAAAAGAGGAAATCGAATACATTTAATAGCCCAATTTCATTATATCGGTTCTTTTTCCCTTGTAATTACCTTCAAAAGTTTCTTCTTTATCTTTATAAGAGTAATATTTTTTACTGTTTCTATTTCTAGAGTGACAGTTTAATCTATAATTTTAGACAGAGAAAATCTCAATCTCTTAAATGTGATTTTACCTTCTTCTTCTACTACTTTGTTTATCGTAGATCAGTTTTTTCAGTATTTCCTATTGTTTGTATGTTTACAACCTAAACACACTAATTAAATGAGGTTGCATTAATTTATCCGATTTGGAAGAATAAAGGAGGCAAGCCAAAATCATTTTCGGATTACCTGCTTCACCAGGTGGAGTAGTTGTGACTCAAACTTCAGAATACGGTAGGGTTAAATCCTTTAACCAACATCAAATCCTTTCGGAACGTAGCCCAGCTGCTCAATTTTCTACATCTCTTAATCAATCTGCCTAATCAGCTAAACAATTCACAACAAAAAGAGTTATCAATCGTAGACCTCCTTCAACATTCATCTCCATAGGATCAGACATGAGTGAAAATACTTCTCGTAGAGCCAGCAGGCTTTCTAAGGAAAAAACCAAGCCTTCTGTACTGGATAAAACAACTAAAAAATTAGCTGAAACTTCTACTGATGCTAGAAATCCCCCAAAGAAAATTCCGACCTTGGGAGAAGCTACCACAATCGAACTTCATTCAGAATTGATTTCAGAAGCAAATCCAACAATTTCATCAACTGATCCCCCTTGAGTTGAGGAAGATAATCCTTATACTCAGCCCGATGAACACTTAGAACAAAGACCACAAGTGATGGAAGAAAATATGGATGATAGTGGGGAATATACCCCTTATGATACATCCGGTCAAACCAGGGATACTGAGCAACATGATGAATCATGTGCAGTAACTCTATATGCTCCATCATCTTACACAGAATCTATGGATATGTATGACTCTCGAAAGTGGATTAATGATATAAATGAAGAGTATAAATCGATGCAAGACAATACAGTATGGAAACTTCTCCCATCACCTGAACGGAAAAATGCAATTGGTTATAAGTGGGTTTACAAAACCAAACATAATTATTTGGGTAATATTGAAAGATATTAAGCATGTTTTGTAGTGAAAGGTTATAATCAGCGTGAAGAGATTAATTTTGAAGAAATCTTCTCCCCAATATCGATGAAATATTCCTTTAGAACAATCATGATAATAGTTGTACACTTTGATCTTGAGCTTCATCAAATGAATACAAATACTGTTTTTCTCAATAGTAATATTGAATCAATTATTTATATGGTGCAACCGGAATACTTTGTAGCAGGTAACTCAAATAATCTTCTTTACAGTCTTAAGAACTCAGTTTATGCGCTTAAATAGGATTCTTGTGCCATAAATTCCTTGAGCTGATAGTTTTTTTTCCTTTGAGATCAACCCTATTGAGGATTGTGTGTATCACAAGTTTAGTGGGAGTAATTTCATATTTTGTATATTGTATGTTGATAACATACTACTTTCCTTAAATAATAAGGAATTATTACACACTGCAAATAGATTTTTGTCAGACAAGTTTGATACAAAGGATCTCAATGATGTTAGTTTTGTGTTAGGAATCCAAATACATTAGGATCGATCCCGTGCTATTCTTAGATTATCACAAAAAACATATATTGATAGTGTGTTACAACATTACGGACTGGTAAACTGTAAACCTTTGAGTACCTTTATAGCAAAGGATGACAAATTAAGTCTAGTTCAATATCCAAAGACAAAAATTTACATTAAGCAAATGGAAAGAGTCTTTTATGCTTCGAAAGTTGGGAGTTTAAGGTATTCTCAAGTTTTTACTAGGCCATACATTTCCTTTATTGTGAATATATTGGGAAGGTATGTAAGTAAACCATGCATGGACCACTGAAAGGCAACAAAAGGGCACATGTTGACGTATAGGAAGTTGGAAAGGCTATAAAATATTAGGTATTTTGATTTAGTTTTTTGTGGATGCAATGACGCACTAACAAACCATTGGGAAACATATTCTTATTAGTTTGAGGTGCAATATCCTGGTAAAGTGTAAATAAAACTTATTTCATTGTCCACTACGATAGAAGAATTTGTTGCATGTTTTGAGGCATCGAACTAGTCATTATAGCTACATAATTTTGTTACTGGATTTCATATTGTACATATGATAATAATTTTGTAGTGAAATACTCTAAAAGTAATAGGATCTCGTCGATGTCCAAACACATAGACCGAAAGTTCATATACGTAAAAAGAGAATTCAGACGGGTCAGATAAGTATAGAGCATATAGACACAAAATCCATTATAATAGATCATTTTACAAATGCGGTATTTTCTAAGGTTTTCTAGGGAAACACCATTAGTATGAATGTAGTTAATTTAGAGGATTGAAAGTTTCAGTGAGAGTTTTGTAATAAGATCTGATGATTACGATATTGTATACATAAATGTTTATTGTAATATATATGTTTGGTTATATTTATTGACATATGTTACTTTATTAGATCTCCAAATTTAAGATTAATTAAGAGTAAATATTTACGATTACAATTCATATTACTCTTAAACTACTATAATTGGTCCAAGTAGTTGATTGAGGGGAATAATATGATTATTATTATTGCATCATATTGTTCACTTTACGTGAAAGATGTCTTTAGTAATTTATTGTTTATTAATCATGTACGGAGTGGTATCGTTCGCCTATTGGAAATATATTCACGGATCTCAATAAAGTTGAATATATACTTGAATAGCATATGTAGGTCCAAGTTGGAGATTGTTAGAATATTTATGGAACGATACGATAAATATATATTTGGTCATTGTTTTAAAGTAGTCTAATAATAAATGTAATCATATTAATTATATTATATATAATTAAATGTATATTAACCCTATAGGTGAAAATGCGTTGTGGACTTATAAGTGTGGTAATAGGTTGAATTTTGGCACTATGAAAAAGAATGCCAAAGTCCCGACACTTAAACTTAAACTAATAACTCATTGGCTAAATTGATAAAATCATTTTAATAGATTCCATTACGAAGTAATATAAGTTTGAAAAAAAAACTAGAGGTAGTGGGCTCCAATAAACAAGAAATGGGTTTCTTGGTTTAAAGGCCATAACACCGATCGGGGGCCTCATTTGCCTCCAAACTCCTCCACACAATCCTAGAAACACCACTCTAACGATGCAGTTCCTAAGCTCAGCTCTTCCTCTCAAAGAACGAAATAACCCTAAAACCGTAAACCTCTTTCACAGGAAAAAAAAACTTCCCTAAGCTCATACAAGATCGAAATCGAACGATCGAAGACATGTAACGTCCTGTTGCTCAAGATCATGTATTCGAAAACTCGGTCTTTGAAAAGGAACATATGACTTAGAAGAGGATTGAAGACGGATCAAGAAACCAGAAGCAATCTTCAAGGCCAACATACACAGATATGTTGAAAAAGAACACTGAGAGGATATATCCAGAAGCTGTTAGGAGAACCAATTCAGGATTTTTTCATGCAAACATCACAATCGGAGTTGAAGAAGACTACACTTTTGTCAAATTTGACGAATCGGATAAGTCTACACTTTCTTCTTTAGCTAAATTTACCTTTCACAAAATTTTCCTATGGATCGCCTACTGTCGTAGATTTTAGGGATTTCTTGGATACCTTTAGGTTCATAGGTAAATACAATACATATAAATGGGACTATAGACACATTTTTGTGGAATTTGATAATATGGATGGTGTTAAAACATTCTGGAAACGAATAGTTAGAACTATAGGCCAATTCTCTTTTTAGAATTCTTAGATGGACCACTCACTTTAACCCCAAACGGGAGTCTCTTTTGACTCCAGTTTGGATTTCCTTTCCTCAAATCCCCGAAATAATGTACAATCCAGATACAATTGAACATATTGCAAAGGAAATTGGATTGCCTTTGTCAATATGGATACCCAACAGAAACCGTGCAAGCTTTAACCTTTGTAAAGCATGGACAGTAGTAGATACCTCAAGTCTCCTTCCCCAAAGACTTTGGATAAGCTTTGGTGATCGAGACGGATTCTGGAAAAATGTCATTTATAATGATAAAGCTGCATATTATAAAAACTGTAGACATCTAGGACACAGAGAAAATTCTTGTAAAACAGATGAATTGAAATCTAAAAATCAACAGTCAATAAGAGAAAATGATAAAACACATAAAGAGAAATGGATTCCCAAAGTAAAATCTATGGTAGTGTCTAGTGAACAAGAAATAAATCAACTTGTAGGAAATAATCTAAAAGATCAAATTGAGACACATGAAAACAACTTTGAAACATCTTTGCCAAAAAGGTTAAACACAGAAGAAAATTGCATGGTCTTAAATCAAAATACTAATCCTCCTGATATTAATGATAGTGATGTAATTGAGGCTATACTATCTATAAACTTAAGTAACACTTTCAACATTTTGAATGAGGATACTTTTTCTGACAAAGAATTCTGTGAAATATCTAGTGACAGACAAAACTTAAGCTTACCAAACTCTCCAGTAGCTAAACAAACAGATAAGATAGAACAGATAGGTCATAAAAAAATCGAATAAAACAAAGATTAAAATTCTGAAGAGTAATCTAATTAACAAGCCAATAACTTTTAAAGGATCTGTAAGATCCTCAAAAAATACTAATAAATGACAGTTACCTTCTTAAATTAGAATGCCAAAGGTGTTGGTACCCTAAACACTATCAGAAGAATAAAATATATAACTAAATTTTTTTTTCAATAGATCTCATAGTTCTTCAACAACCTATGATATCTATTGAAAAAATTGAAAAAACTTCTAAAACTAGGTTTTGATCATTTCTTTGGTAATACAAACAATAAAATTTGGTTGTTTTGGAGAAAATAGTACAAAATTAATATAGTTTTAGAATCTGACCAATTAGTTCATACTGTGGTAAACCATTCTGACTCTTTGAAAGAGTTTCTGGTTACCATAGTATATGCAAAATTTAATAGACTACAAAGAAGGAACCTTTGGAACCAACTGAGAGACCTGTCCAATAACAACAGCAATGACCCCTAGCTTGTGGTTGGAGATTTTAACACCATATCCAATGCTAGTGAACAACTTAATTGTGTTACACTGTGTTTGAATTCAATATAAGACTTTAATAATATGATCTTAGACTGTAAACTTGAGGATCCAGGATTCTCAGGTTCAAATTTTACTTGGACAAACAACCATAAGTGGAAAAGGGTCAGACCAGAATAGGGTCAGGTCACTCACCCTTAATAATTTCAGTCTCATTTGTGTCAACTGAACAAAAATCACCCTTTAGATTTCACAATATGTGGTTAAGTCATCAAAATTTCTTCCCAACAGTTGGAAGTAATTGGAATAACCCAATAGATACATCACCATTTACCAACTCTTTTATTCATTTATTCTCTTTTAAGCTTAGAAGATTAAAAAATCACTTAAAAACTTGGAATAAAGACATATCTGGTAACATTTTTTATTGTATTGAGAAAACTGAAGAGGAAATTAATATACTTGAAAGAATTTTAGAGTCATCTTACTCCATGGAAAACAATGGAAAACTCTCTGAGTTAAAGACCAAACACTTAGTTCTAATTGATAGGGAAGAGACATACTGGCAGCAAAAGAGTGCCTCCAAATAGTTAAAAGATGGAGACAAGAACACTAAAATATTTCGCAACTTTGTTAAAAATAAAAGATGTAGAAATAGGATAAATGAGATCATTGATAATAATAACATATTTGATGATCAAAATTTAATAGGTGAATCAGTTGTTAATTATTTTCACGAACTATTAAATACCAAAACAGATGATCTTATCCCTCATTTCCCATATAACATTATACCACAATTAGGTTCTGACCTAGACAATATATCACTGTTAGCTGAGCCTACAATAGAAGAGACATATAGAGTCATTAAGAGCCTTAATAGTTGCAGTGTTTCTGGAGTTAATGGTTTCAACTCCAGATTCCATATTGAATGTTGGCCCATAATTAAAGTAGACATAGTTAATGCTATCTCTGACTATTTCAACAAACCTAGATTTCCAAAAGGAATGTTTGCTACTTCCATATGCTTAATACCAAAGAAAAACCCTGCTAAGACCTGGTCTGACTTCAGACAAATTAGTTTGTGCTCTGTTTTTAACAGAATAATATCAAAACTTATAAATAACAGATTACTTATAATACAGCCCAAACTAATCTCAAAAGAACAAAGGGCTTATGTCCCTAATAGAAATATACAAGAAAATATCCTGATCACACAAGAGTTAGTTCATGACCTAAATAAAAAACCGAGGGGTAGTAATATTATAATCAACTTGGATATGAAAAAATAATTTAAAAAATTTAACTTTAACTTCATTTACCAAGTAATGAAATCTTTTGGCTTTAATAGCCAAGTGATCGATTTAGTTAAAAAAGTATACAACATATCCAATACTTTGTGATTGTTAATGGTATAACATATGGGTATTTCAAATCTTCAAATGGAATTAGACAGGGGGATCCTTTATCCCCCCCCCCCCCTTTTCATATTAGCTGATATATTTTTAATTAGAGGAGTGAATAAGAGCATAACATTAGATCCCAACTTAACTTTTAAAACTAGAAGCTCTATAACTATAAATTGCTTAGCTTTTGCAGACGATGCCCTATTATTTTTAAATGGCTTAGTTAGGAACTTAAAAAAGATAAGCAACTTTATGAAAACCTATCAAATTTTATTTGGTCAGCAAATTAACTTACAGAAAACTACATTTGTAGCTACATCAACCTTAACCAGAAAACGTATTAGGACTCTTGAACTCTTACTTGGTTTCAATCATACCCTATTACCTTTTAAACACCTAGGTATACCAATATTTCTAAAGAATAAAACCACATACTATGATGAAATCATTAATAAGATCAGAACTAGTATAGAACATTGGAATTCTAAGTCTTTATCTTTTGGTAGCAGACTGATTTTGATCAAATCAGTCTTGCTAGCTTATCCACTTTATTACATGCAGTGTATCACAATACCAAAGTCAATAATTAATAGAACAACAAACTTCTTAATAAGTTTTTATGGGGTTACATTGAAAACAATAAAAACATTATATGGGTTGAATGGTCTAAATTGTGTAAACCTTTTAGTGAGAATAGCCTAAATCTTAGAGATCTCTCTACAGTTCAAGAAGCTTTGTCTCACAAATTGTGGTTTAACTTTAGGGCTAACAATACTTTATGGACAAACTTATTAAATAATATTTACTGCTCTAAACTACATCCCCTACAAGTCTTACTTAAGCAATAAGATTCTAGAATATGGAAAAGAATGTTAAAAATAAGAACTGAAGCAGAAGAAAACATATTCTGGGTAATTGGAAAATGGAATGTTGACTTTTTCTTAGACAAATGGTATGCTTCTAATGCCCTAATACAGTTAACTCCTAATATATCAAGCTCTCGGTATACAAAAACTAGGGTGAATGAATATTGGACAAATTCTTCATGGAACATGTCAAAAATTATGAATTATGTTATTTTTTATTCTGTTATTAACAAAATAGTTAAGATTTAAATTAATCAAAATAATGATGACTTTATCATCTGGAAACTATCTCCAGATGGTAAGTTCAATCTTAAACTTACTTTTAATAACATAAGGATAAAAAAATGTCAAATCTTTCTTTAAAAGTCAAATCTGGAACAAGCTTACACCAAAGAAGTATTCTATAACCTTGTGGATAGTTATAAATAACTTAATTTCAGTAAACACTAACATTCAACATAGGGGAATTAGTTTAGTTTCGAAATGTCAGTTCTGTCCAGAATGTGAATCTTTAAATCATTTGTTTGTCTCTTGTCCTATTGTATGGGATGTTTGGTTATATTTTGCTAATATCTTCAACATTGTAGTTGGAAAACATATGACAATGTACTATTGTAGGCCAAGCCGTTCTTCAAGAAATTTATGCTGCTATGGCTATGGCGAGTTAGGGCATCGTCAAGTAGAGTGTCCAAATGCTGCGGGCGCTAGGGGTCTTTTCTCTCAGGAGGCGTTTGAACCGAATCCCATTGTGCTTAATGGTCCTCCAAAGTTTGATACATATGATGATGATATGGCGGAGGTTACGGCGGAGGTTGTGACAATTGATGTGTTTGCAGATGTGTTTCCTATTGCTAGTCCTGTTGTGACTAATGTGTTTGCAGATGTGTTTCTTATTGCTAGCCATGTTATGACTGATGTGTTTGCAGAGGTGTTTCCTATTGCTAGCCATGTTGGGACTGATGTGTTTGATGTGTTTCCCGTTGCTAGCCCTGTTGGGACTGATGTGTTTGCAGATGTGTTTCCCGTTGCTAGCCCTGTTATGACTAATGTGTTTGCAGATGTGTTTCCTATTTCTAGCCCTGTTGGGACTGATGTGTTTGCAGAAGTGTTTCCTATTGTTGGCCATGTTGGGACTGATGTGTTTGCAGATGTGTTTTCCGTTGCTAGCCCTGTTGGGACTGATGTGTTTGCAGATGCGTTTCCCATTTCTAGTTCTGTTGTGACTAATGTGTTTGCCGATGTGTTTCCTCTTGCTAGCCCTGTTGGGACTGATGTGTTTACAGATGTGTTTCTTGTTTCTGACCGTGACACCAGCCTGGTGGGAGATCACCCGAAGGCATGGGATCAGCGCCTACCGCAGGCATAGTTTGCCCACAATCATGCCCTTCACCGCTCGACGGGTCTTTGTCCTTTCCAGGTGATGTATGGTGTTGTGCCCCGGGGTCCTGTCGACTTGCTCGCCCTGCCCAGTAAAATTCGTGTTCACACAACTGCTGAGGAGCTTGTATCGCAGATTCGCCAAACCCACCAGACGACTTACAATCAGCTTGTCTTGAGCACCGTCAAGTATAAGTCTGAGGCGGATTCTTATCGGCGTCCTGTTCAGTTCGAAGTTGGTGATTATGTGTGGGAAGTTTTAACCAAAAATCGGTACCCTGCTAGTGAGTACAACAAACTGGCCGCCCGGAAGATTGGCCCGGTGGAGATTGTGGAACAGATCAATCCGAATGCTTATCGACTGCGTTTGCCTAGCCATCTTCGTACGTCTGATTTCTTTAATGTTAAGCATCTGATTCCTTATGCAGGTGACTCTTCTGACGAGGAGACTGGTTCTGATTCGAGGACGAATCTTCTCGACGCTGGCGGGAATGATGCAGATAGTTTAGCGCTGTAATTTATGAAGACTGGCGATCACCCGAAGAATGCGGTGAATTGACAGTTGGGGAAGGATGATGTAGGCGGAAGGCCTCTGCAAAATAATATTTAAATATTTTATAATATTTAAATGTTTTAGTTTTAGTTTTATTTTTATTTTATTTTTTATATTTTAAGGATCTATTTAAGATATCAAATTAAATCTGATTACATTCAGATTTAAAGTGATATTATTTTATTGCGTTTATTTTTGTTTCCATATTTTGTATTAGGGATTTGAGCGATTCTTATTTAAAGTGTCTCAAACCCTATTTTTAAGGGAGTTGTTTTTATTGAATAAAATTAGGGTTTTATCCCTCTTTGGCTTCTGCTACGTTTCACTCTATATCAGAAAACATATGACAATAAACCATATTATTAATAAATGGTTCTCCTCTACACTGTCTAAGACACACATTAGAACAATAATACCATCTTTGATAGTGTAGTCAACTTGGATAGCTAGGAACAAAATGAAACATGATGGCTTGATTAGTTCTGATAAATCAATAATTAATCAAGTCAAGTATCTTTTATTTACATTAGAGAGATCCTCTTTAATCAAAACCAAACATTGGAGAAAGGATCTCCATATAGCTAAGGAACTAGAATGTGTTAATCATCTCCCAAACAGAAAATCCTGTTTATATATTTTATGACACCCTCTTTCTATTAATAGACTAAAGCTTAACTACGATGGCTCCTCACTTCATAATGGGGAGTCTAGCAGTGGTTTCATTTTAAGAAACTCTAATGGTGAGTTAATAGAAAGACACGGTATTGTGATTGGTAAATGCTCACCCTTAGTAGCTGAATCCTTAGCTTTGTTGCATGGACTAAGATTCTGTCAAATGAACAACTTGACAGAGATTGACATTGAGATTGACTCATTACAATTATTCAACATGTTAGCATATAATAAGTACCCATGGCTTCTATACAAAGTGTTAACATGCTGCAGAAAGTTGATAACCTCAAAGATGACTTTAAAACATATTTTCAGAGAAGAAAATGGTGTTGCTGATTGGATTGTTAAGTACACTTTGGAACAGAAGCAAGACTGCTTCTTTAATAGAATGAACTCTCCTAGCCCTCTCAATGATATTCTATTACTAGAAAGCTTGAACGTTGACTATTTCAAACAATTGGATTAACATGCTAATAACTAATAGGCATGTTCTCAACCTGACCAACATAATTGTTTTCTTTTGTAGGTATCAAGACAATATGACTCGGGACAAGGAGCTATCGGATATTAAGATGGCAAGAAGTAATCTCGAGCAAGGAATCAAGGAGTAGCAGTAATGAAGCTCAAAGGATTAGGATCACTGAAGCACACACCAAGAGAACCAAAGACAAGATATAATAATCAAGCAAGGACAGAGAATGCACAAGGAGAGGAAATACTGAAGCATTACACAGACTGCGGTGAAAAGATTATGCTGTTGTAACAAAGATCAAAGCAACAAAATCCAAACTAATCTTGGATTACATTAATCCAAGTTTCAACATTGTTAAATACAATTACTAATTGTATCAAAATCCCCGTATTAAACTCTGCTTGTAATATTTTTATCATATTAATAAAAATCAGTTTCAGTTAAATAATAATAATAATATAAGTTTGAATTTTATACCATTTAAGTTTTAATATTATCTCCTAAAAAGTAATATTAATTTAAAAAGATCACTCACGAATTTTGAATGATAATAAAATTAACAACTTTATAGCAAAAACAAAATCTTCAACCACTTTATAACATGAATTAGAAATAGTAGATAACCTGTCTTTTAATCGAAAGATAATTCTAAAAATTAATTATGAATAATAGTCAAACAAAACATTAAATCTCTTTCGCTTATTTTATAATGGATATCGTATATAAAACTTAATAACTTTTAGCATGCTTAATAAACTGTGTGGGTAATGCAATCAATTCTATCGTAATCATAAGTGACAATAAAAAAATAAATTATTTTTAAAATTAACAACACCACGTATATTTATTTTTACAGTTAAATATCACATCAGCAACTACACACGAACCCGGTCTAATCCTATTTGAATTCACAAAAATATTAGAATATTTTATGAATCGATAATATCCAAATAATATGCTTTTATGAGCGAACAAAATAATTTCTCGAAAGTTCTCGACAGGCCTTCCTCCACGTGGATTCAAATAGAACGAGGTAAAAAAGTTGACAATAATATACCAGTTGTTCAACCTCAAACAAATTGAATAACAAAAGAAATGACTTGTAGGTCAAGTCATGTAATTGATCTACGAGACTAAAGGCCCCATTAAGCCTTGTCGTAAGCGTGACAAACTGCCACGTCATCAAAACCTTTGGAAATATAGAGAAAGAGTTTCCGCGTAGAGAGATAGAGACCGAGTAGATGAGAGAGAGAGAGAGTTTATCTCTAGAAAGAGAATGCAATGGTTTTTTCTGTTCCGTTGGGTTTTTACATGTAAAAAGAAAAACTCGTTTTAACACCTCTAAAAAGAGACAAAAATTTCTCTCTTTTTGCGGCTCATTACAAACTTAAGACCCTCATATTATTTTTATTTTTTCAAATCAAATTTATATTTCTCGTTACCGACTTCCCATTGCTTCTTAAGTTATTCTATTCGGTCATTTAATTCATTCATTATTATTATACTAATTATTTATAAACGTTTTTTATCGTACCAATTTAACTGAGCATTAATTTTTGTTGGTGGTTGATGTTCGAAAATCCGCACGATTTTGGTTTCGGTCCATTTCTAAAATATCTCGTACTAGTTGAGATATGTTTTTATTTATATACCACTGATCCTTCTCATGTCTAACCGATGTGAGACGTGAGACTTTGATCGCCACCTTAACATGATAAATTTCCGTTTATAAGTATGGGCGATCGTTTTGACCACTAGTATTGTATTATCTGTTTTGGATTTGAAGATTCGTACAATTTGTTTTTGGTCCATTTTTAAAACATCTTATGTTAGTTGAGATATGTTCTTTTATTTATATATCATTGATCATTCACATCCTTAACTAATGTAAGATGTGAGATTTAGTCGCACCTAATAAATCATCTTTCGAACAAAGTACCACATTATCATCCTCTTAAGTGACTTCCATTCACCCACTCTAATCAGGTTGGAGACTACTTGAACCATAGAGGCACTACGAATGTAGCTCCTCACTCTTATCAGACCACACCGTCTTGTTCCTTAGTGTCACTTCAATCAATTCACTTCATCTTAATAAACTTCAATCAAAGGACACCACGTTGATGATGCATGAACACTCTAAACTTGTTCAAACTACTGATTTTAGAGCAAATCATTTACCTTGTTCATGAATCATGTTTCAGTCTGTTTGAAATCAAAGAATTTCACCCACATCGTGGTTCATCTCTAGGTTTTGAGCTTTGATACCATTTGTTGGAAATATGGATATCTCACATTTCATCTTCGTATATAAGTATGAACAATCTGATCTCAACATTAATATCATATTGTTCGCTTTGTTCTGAAGTCGCGCACGCATTTAATTTTAGTCGACTTCCAAAAGCCATCATACTAGTTGAGATATGTTCTTTTACTTAATCATTTTCATGTTTGACCAATGTGGGATGTGAAACTTTGGTCGCATCTAACAGTTTAAATATTTATAAAGGAGCAAGATCCATTTAATAAAAATGAAATCTAAACTAATATTAAAATATTATTTGGTAAAGTAACAACAACGTATTTTACGATTTGTTAAATATATGTATATAATGGTCTGAACAATTAGATTAATCTTATATTAGTGCTAATATGATGTTCTTTATTTTCGGTTTAAGATTATATACCGTTTTATTTTTAATTCGCCATTAATTTGTTTACATTATTATATATTAGCGTTATATTTCATTACATATTTGATTCATTAGTCTAATATATTATATGTTAGAAACTCTAGATACACCATATATATTATGAAGTATTATTATTATTTGTAAAATATAATTTTTTAATTACTAAATGTAGTCGTCTTTTGTTTCTCTCGATTATCTATATATGTTTATCATTTAACATCATATCAAAATTATTTTTATCCTTGTTTGATTTGACTGAAAAAGGGTAGTACTAAAGTTTTTATGATATTTTTGGTATGTCATCATGTTCGAGTTTGTATTTTATTGATTGTTTGATATTCTGTTGTGTTCGATTACTCCGAGTTGTTGGTGTTCCAACTTTTATTTGTTTGTGATATTCAATACTGAATAAAAACATATTTCAACGGATTGAAAACTGCTGAATTCGTCATTAATCTGTTACAGTAGCCTTGTCAACAGATTTGCAACTATAACCGCTAGTTGCATCCGCACGATTGCTAACAAAAAACACACGCATCTGGAAGGAAATTGTAACCAAAATCCGTTGCAAATGTGACTAAATGAAAACGGATCATGTTGTTGAAATGAATTTACAACCGCAATCACTAGTTATATTAACACGATGGCTCACAAAAAGCACATGCAGTTGGAAGGAATTTGTAATTGTACTTTATTGCAAATATGACCTAATGAAAATAGATTATGTTGTTGCAAAATACAATGTAAATTCGTTTACAAATAGTATATTAATGTTTAGGTCACGCGAATTTATTGTTATTGCAAGTTCTTTGTTAAATTAAAAAAATGCTTAGTATTACAGCTAAAAATACATAATAGTAAATTTACACTTGCCATTCTTATGTTAATACAAAGATGCGATTTCGTTTACTAATAGTATCATAAATAGTTGAAATTAATTTTACGCATATACAATTTTATATTAATTATTTGTCTTGAAGCATTACATCTGAAATGGTGATTACATGATCTCAATAAAAAAGAAAACTTTCCGCTCACCACCTTTATATTTAATAAGTGGGTTTACCATGAATTCATTAAAAATATATAAAAAATGAGAATAGTTGAGGATAAACACAAAAAGTATTTATACCACCGAACAACAATATATGAACTTAGAAGAACTTAAAATGATCAATACCTTCCTTATGATAGCAACAAATGAATAATACTTAGAACCATAATATAGCATTGAAAATATTATAATCATGTCTATAATGTGATTCATTTATCAAGAAACAATAGACATATACAAACAAAAAAGTGTTTTATATCAGCATAACAATCTACCAAAAAGAAGTTTAAAACTTTGCTTTCTCAAAGTAGGAAGATTCTACAATAAAAATAAAACTCTTATAACTATAATATTTTGATAAGCAGTTACTCTAGGTTAGAAATCTATTCATAACTGACAGTACCTTGCAAATATCAGGATTGGGTTCAATCTTTCAAGCTCCAAGCATAAGTCTGGAGTCATCAATATTACATATCTTTTCTTTTCATGCAGTTGATGATCCTTAGTCTATATTAAATTAATTAAACAAAAAGTAAAACAATATTTTCTAAAAAATAAGAATGAATTTAGTTGTTGAATTTGTAAGTACTTAAAAGTACCCAAAAAAAATACACGAGAGAAATTAAGCTAAAATATTGCAATATGTTGACAAGTTAATACAAAATTATATAGTGCCAGTTCAAACTAATATTTTGTGGTCAATGAGTAAACTTTATAGGTGATTTAGATATATTTTATAGTAAGATTAGACTTGTTAAATGAAAGTGATCTGAATTGATCGGACACTGAAAGACCTAGATTAGCAAATATGTCCACAGTCCATGTATACATCAGTTTAGTAGCTATATCAACTTAACAAGCAAAACAAACTATGCATCATTATATGTCTTCTAATGTGGTGTTTCGTTTTGTGTTAATTTGATGTGTTAATTGTTATGTTGTAAACGGATTAAGTAATATTATTTATTTGTAAATATATAGATTTTTCTAATACCGTAAATATTTTTAAAAATATACAAACTGATATGTCATATATAAATTAGATTCCAAACTGATACATCTCTCCCATTTATCTTGAGATACTCGTAGATGTAAATAGAATTGAATGCATGCAAAATAATAATATTATGTGTGAATAAGTTGTCCAAACCAATTCCACACACACACGCGCGCGCACACACACACACACACACACACAGACAATATCTCTGGTGATAATAAACGTTTATTGATCCTCGAAAATACTACTTCACAATCCAATATCCATTCAAACCACACACACACACAGACAATATCTCTGGTGATAATAAACGTTTATTGATCCTCGAAAATACTACTTCACAATCCAATATCCATTCAAACCACACACACACACACACACAGACACACACACACACACACAAACACACACACACACACACACACACACACACACACTATTATAAAAGAGTTTATAATTGTTATTCTCTTCCAAAACTGAGCAACCTATACTCTTTTTTCATAGTTGGAACACGATGTATATATAACTAAAGATAGGGTTGTAAAGTACATCATGCTCATGATAGCAACAAATAGTTTATTGTAATGAACATCTGATAATTATTGATAACACGCAATTAACATCCTTATTGCATTTACTACGCCTCACAATTTCAAAGAACCCCAAAATAAAATATATTTTGATAAACGATTTTAATTGATACACATATACAGATTCATCATTGTATATCTAAATCTAGTTCCGAAAAGAATTAAAAAAGTATATTGTAGTTGTCAAACCCTCTTATCGCATTTGACACTTTAGTTATAATATATATATATATATATATATATATATATATATATATATATATATATATATATATATATATATTATTAATAAGTTTATTCCGATGCTACAATGAATGAAACAAACCTAAATTGTAAGTTCATCATAATTTATCAAAAATCTAAAATTACAATCGTATCACTGTAACTCATCGTATTGTTAACTACATCATTAACATTATCATAAATGTCAAATACTTTTTCACTTTATTATTATTATTTTCAAACTTGTGTTTTAAACATTAAATTCAAGAATTTTTTTTATTGATGATGCCTCTAGATCGGTTCTACAAAGTGCAACAAACTATTTTTGTTAATTTTATTCTACTAATTACGAATGAATATAAGGATCAAGGTATATTATGATAATATAAATTACAACATTGTGTTGTTCTTCTTCTAAATCACGATACTAACTTGTGATCTGGTTAAACTTTAAGATTGAAATATAAAAGGAAAAAAACCAAATTTTATGAATAAACATAAGATTATAAACTAAGTATAAATAATATGATAATACACATCTTACAAATAAAATCAGCATCGATGACCAATGTATATAAAATTATTTTGATACTTTATTCTATGATATAACATCAATGGTGGCTCATAATAAAACAAGAATAATAGTATGGTTAAAACACCACAAATGGGTTAATATATATTTTATTTGGAACAAATATATCCGATAAATTCTTACGATATTATAAAAAGAGTTAAAATAAAACTTCTCTCAAATTTAAACTTATCATATGATCTATAAAAATATACAAATGATATTTTTCTTATAAAGTTACAAGTGAGTAAGTTAATATAGCTTCTAAATTGAAATTTCAATATCGATAATTTAAAATATTTATTATTTTGTACATCTATTTTTTTTATAAGATTTTCACAAACATACATTTTTTAATTGCTTCCCATAACAACGTTTAATTCATACATAGATTCATATCTTAAGTTGAGATATTAATACAAGATTTTATCTAATAAGTCAGATAAATTTATCTATGATATAAGTTGGCAATAAGATTTTAAGAAATAAACTATTTATCAATATTTTGGAGGTGTTCCAAAATATATGTGGTCGAGTAAATACTTATACAAATTAATGGATTATATACTATTTTCAATAAATAGCACATTCAATATTCTTACATAACTATTTTCAGTGTATTATTTACAAAGCATAACGGTGTTGCATTCAACCTAATTTTGTAAGAAAACTATATAATGATGATCTTGATTTCCATATGCTCATCACTTAATTACTCATAAAAATTATCCTCAATTTCTAACAATGTTATGAATGTTAACTTGTTTATGATGCATATTTATAGTTATCTTTCGTTGTTTGTTAAACTTATCATTCAAATATTTGTATGTTTCATCGCGCTATGTTCAAAAACTATATCTAAAAAGTTCGAACACTTATTCTTTTATGAAAATAAACCATCTTAATTTTATCATATATGAAATATATGTGATAGATATTAGAATTAATTACAAACTCAAATTCATGAACCAAAACTATTCCGCAACTTTTGACATGACTCGTTATGGAAGAACTTTTAATATTTTTCATAAACAACATAATCTCGACACGATTAATAAAATCCTCTATAAAATTAGTTAAATCATCGTATTTTGTTAAAAAAAAATTAGAAACAAAATACATTCACCAACAGTTAATGAATCATCTTGCACAAAATATAAAATCTAAAATCTAATAAAGCCTTTAGATTGTGTTTGATATTTTTACCATAAATATACAATTCCAAAATATTAACAAAGTCATATATGTTATAATTTCTCCATTAAATTGGACCATCACATGTTTTGTCGATGTATCGATATATCATCAATATTACTCCAATAAAAGTAATCATAAAAAAGGTACTAATTAGTACATAAAATATGTATCATAATGGTAATATATAATAGATTTAATTCCAAATACTATGATGGATTGGATTTGAAAATAAACAACTCAAGAAAAATATCAAGTTTTGAGATTATATTGTAAGGCAAAATAATAACATGTTATAATCCTTGAGAGTGGAAATTTAACAAGATGTGGTTTTCATTTAACCTATAAATTTAATATTAAGTTATTAATTTAATATTAAATACTATATAATTAATTAATTCATAATAAATTAATAAAATAATATGACCTAACGTTAGTTTTATTAATTTATCACTATGAATTAATAAGATAATGAGAGTTATCAGATCGGGGGTTTGCCATGTGCGCACTCGTTGGGTAGCGGTTGCGGGTTCCCTTAAAAAATAATGGGAGTTATAAACAGTTTATACGTATATGAAACTATTATCCATTACATATATTCTTTCGATCAATTCAGTTTTTTTGGAGTTTTGAGAGAAAAGAAAGTAAACACCTTCGAAAGATCTATTTGATCATTCTCCTTCAAGACCAAAGAAGATATTGGTCGCCTTCTCTTAAAAGAATCAATAATCAATGATTAAACATTAAGTTTTAACCACAATTATCATCAAGGAATATGAAACATACTGCAAAATGGAAAGTAGTTGGTACATCATGTAAGTGTATTATATTGTTGTCGTATATGATTAACTCTACTTACGGGTTTCTATAATAATTAGAAAATTATTTTTGATAATAACTGGTATCAGAGCCACCTCATAGAATAGAGTTCTTAGCTTTCAGTTTTTTCGAATGATGAAAAAATCACAGTGATTTAATTTCTATAAAAGGTACATATTTTTTGGGTTTGATTGATGTTTTGGTTAATTAGAGGTGTGTAGCTAGGGATTTGGTGCATGCTTTAGTTGAATTAAAATAAAAAAACATGTATGGAGCCTTTAGTTTTTAGACTTAAGGATGAAGAACGATGACTTTAAGATTGATTTTAGTCAGTTTATAGAACTCTAATCAGTGTTTGTCGCAACCATTAAGTGTTTGATTGCGACAAACAGTAAAATTAGGGTTGGGAATCCAATTTAGGGTCTGCTTGTCGTGATCAAGGGAGTTTTAATCGCGATAAACTTGAGTTTTAGATGTTTATCATGATCAGCCCACCTTTGATCGCGGTAAGGCATGTATATTTGATTTCCAATAGTTTTTTTTTGTCGCGATCAGGCTAGTATTGTTCGCGGAAAAGTCAAGAACTATTATGATAAATATACATTTTTAAGATGCTATCTTGTTTACCACAACCATGATTAGTCTGATCGTGACAAACTTGAACACACGAAGGCATTAGTTCTTAAGGTTTTTATTAAACACACCATTAACATGTGTGTTGTATACTTAGAGGATTACTAGTTTCATGAGGAGTATGTATTAAGTTATTCAATATGTTTGTATTATGATAATCGTGCAGTTAAGTTTATTAATGCAAACAAATTTATATATAAGCATATGGTGTTCTCTTAAGGTAATGAGAGTTACAAACAGTTATACATATAAAAAATTTGTTTTCCATTACAACGATCATTCGGTTAATTCAGTTTTCTAGAGTTTTGAGATAAAACACATTAAAAAACTTAGAGAAATCTATTTGATAATTCTCCTTCAAGATAAAAAAAAGATTGGTTGCTTTCTCTTAGAAAAATCAATAGCCAACAATCAAGCGTCAAGCTTCAACCAAGATTATCATCAAGGAATATTCAACATATTGAAAACTGAGAATGACTACTACATCATGTGTATCCCTCATTCTTCTTATAGGATATAACTCTACTTATGGAGTTTTAGAATAATTAAAAAATAGATTTATCTAACAACATCTACTCGTCACCATATGTAATTCAAATTCAAACTGTAATTCTAAAACACAAATAAATAAAATATTTTGATTCAATTTTAAAATCTAGTTTTAAACTACAAATAAAATAAAATATATAGCTTCAAACTAAAATTAAATACAACCCATAATTCTTTAGAAATAGATATTATTACTTTCACCTTATGTTAGAGATATTAAGCTCAAACTCTTCATACGTTTTATCTATAAATAAAAGCTTTATACTCTATGTAATTCGTACACTTTGTAAATAATAAAACTCTAGTTGTCTTTCTTTGTTTATCTTTTTCTCCATGGTATTAGAGCGTAGGTTTATATTTTTGACAGTTTTATTGTCTTTCGTTGTCCCGGCGGGCAGTTGTTTTAGCTGCCCTCTGGAAAAAAGAAAAGACCGTCTTCCGCTTTCTTGGTCGTCACAAAAAGAGAGAAAAATATTTATTTTCGGGTTTGTAGTGTGCAGCCACAATCAACAGTCCTGATCGAGAGGCAAATGGTATCGATGTTTGCTGAATTTTAGAGAAAATGTTCGGGACATCTAATCCTTCAATCTGAAGGGTTATATTGTGATTTGGTACTATGGTTCAGGAGAGATCGCTACTGGAACAATGTAGTATTTTTGTAGATTTTGTTTGTATTCAGATTTGGTACATATTTTGTTTGACGTCTGGATTATGTATGATGTTTCCTTAGATTGACATTTTTTGTTTTGATTTATTTAGAATCATTTGGACTTGTTTGGTGTTTAGATTTTGTTTTTCGTTTGGATTTGTTTGGTGTTTAGATTCCGTTTGGAGTTTGACGATTGATGATTGGTGATTGACGATTGGAGATTGGAGATTGGAGATTTGAATTTGACGTTCGACTTTGGGTTTTAACGTTCTGATTTTGGTTTTGGCGTTTTGTTTTGATTTTAGCTTTCGATTATGGTGTTGGCGTTTGTGTTTGGTGTTTGGATTTGGAATCGTTTTTTGTTTTAGATTCAATTTTGGTATTTAGTATTTCAATTTGGTTTTATGTTTGGATTAGTATTGGTATTTGAGTTTTTTTATTGTTTGTAACAAACTCAAAATGCAGTAATAAAACTTACGTGTTTGAGGATGGTGTTACTGATATCACGCCCAAACTCATTAGCTCGTTCGTTTTATCTATAAATAAAGGTTTTATACTCTATGTAACGCTTTCTAAATAATAAAAATCTAGTTGTATTTCTTTGTTTATCTTTTTCCACACCTAATAATAGTTATATTTTTAAAGCAATCATTTACTCATAATAATACTGACCAAATTTATTAGACATTCACACAAAATTTATAGTGACCATTTTCATTTCTTACTCCTATCGATGAGTAATAAATACCACCACAATATTTACCGTTCTTTCTCTTTAATTACTATATTCGTGTTAGAGATATAAGGCCTAGACCCATTAGCCCATATAGTTTGTCTATAAATAAGAGCTTTATACTCTATGCAATTCATACACTTTCTAAATAATACAAAAACCCTCAGTGTTCTCTTTTCTCTCTTTTGTTAATTATTTAACATGGCATGAGAGCGTAGGTTTAGATCTTGAAGTTTTCGTGTCTTCCATTGTGCCGGCGGGCAGTTATTTTAGCTATCCCCCGGAAGACGAAAAAAAATTGGTTTTCGGATCTGCTGTGTGCGGCCACAATCATCAGACCTGATCTAGAGATAAACGGTATCTATTTTTTCTGAATTTTGGATGATGGGTTCGAGACATCTAATCCTTCAATCTGATCGGCTGAATTAAAATTTGGTGCTCCGGTTCAGAAGAAATCGTTACTGGAACAATGCAGAATTTTGTTGGTAAAATTGTAGATTCAATTTTGATTTTGATTGGGAATTATATTTGAATTTGGATTTAGTATTAAATTTAGTTTTGGATTTGGATTTCAATTTGGTATTGGAATTCGGCATTCGGACTTCGTTTGGATTTTGTTTGGTGTTTAGAGTTTGTTTGATGTTTTGGCTTTGTCTGACGTTTGCTTAGATCGACGTTTGTCGTTTTGATTCGTTTTGATTTGTTTTGATTTGTTTGGTGTTTAGATTTCGTTCTTCATTTGGATTTGTTGGCTTTATTTGGCTTTGTTTGGATTCATTTGGTGTTTTTTTGGCTTCGTTTGATGTTTGGATTTCGTTTGGATTAGTTTGGAATTTGGAGATTGGAGTTTGGATCTTAAAGAATGAACCTTGTAGAATGGAGATTGGAGTTTAGAGCTTGGAGATTAGAGACTAGAGACTAGAGACTAGAGATTGGAGATTAGAGATTGGAGTTTGAAGATTGGAGTTTAGAGTTTAGAGATTAGAGTTTGGAGTTTGAAGATTAGAGTTCAGATATTGGAGATTGGACTTTGGAGATTGAGTTTGATTTTGGGTTTTCAAGTTTCGATTTCGATTTTGGCTTTTGTTTTGGTTTTGGCTTTCGATTATTGTTTTGAAGTTCAGTGTTTCATTTTTCTTGCAATTTTTTGTTTTTATTTTGTGTAACAAACTCACAATGTAAGAATAAACATTGGGAGTTTGAGAGAGGTGTTAAAGATATAAGGCCTAGACCCATTAACCCATATAGTTTGTCTATAAATAAGAGCTTTATACTCTATGTAATTCATACACTTTCTAAATATTACAAAAACCCTAGCCGTTCTCTTTTCTTTCTTTTCTTAATTATTTAACACTTCACAATCTTTACTGTTTTTTCTCTTTATTTTGTGAATCTATGTCACAAACATCACCGTTGATTTTGTTTAGCGGTAGCTTCAAGATTCATTCTATTAGTTTTTTTTTATTGGGCAATCACTTTTGTAGACCTTTAATCAATAATGTAAAATTCATTGCCTCTTCTCAGAGTTCATCGCCCGGTATATTTGCAATTTACTATAGATTGTAGATCTCATTTGATTATTTGTGAAATTGGACTATTGTTTTTATGAAACCGTTACAGTTCTGGTTTCGGTTTCACATATGTCTTCTTTCTTTTTCGTTCTGGGTTGGTATGAAATGATATTACTATGGTAAAGTTAATTATGCATTTTTTTATCCTTTTATGTTTATTTCGTTTGTCTTTTATTTAAAGTTATGTTTTTTATGGATCTTTTTTTCAATTTGTTGTATTTTTTTATAACTGATTTATTATTCTCCGATTGTATTTAAATGTCTAATTTTTTTTCGGCTGTTTTTAGGGGCTTTCAGATGCTTTATAACTTTATAATTTTTATAACTTTATATTTGATATTTATTTTAAACAAAAAATCATATAATAATTAATTCTAAAAAATATAATAAAAAAGACCCCAACAAAACCTTCAAAATTGAATTCACCGTTAAACCAACAAAACCGAGCTCAACCTTTTCTTTAACCCTCGGTGATTAAATTGGGGCTCTATATATAAACAAAAAGTAGATCAGGGATTAAGTTGGCAAAAGATAACAGTATAGAGAAGCATTCAACAAAACTTAATAGTCAAAGGGGCATTTATAATATTCTACCTATCTCCTTTCCATTTATTATATTTTTTATCATTATTCTAGTATTATTATCATTATTGAAGTACTTTCAATCTCTTTATATTTTTTTGGCTTTCTCTACAATTCACACCTGATTTTCACACCATCTTCATAACATATTTCTTCCCCATCTCTCTCTCTCTCTAAACCACATCTCTTTCTTTTCAAAAGATTCCATCTCTATTCTCTCCTATCAATATTATAAACCTCTATCTATCTAGATTTCTTTCTTATGGAAAGACACACCCCTCTCTATCATCATCAACAACAACATCAACATCAACATCAACAACAACAACATCCTCAGAGTCATAGTAATATTGGTGATACGTTAAGCGACAGGTTTCCTCAATGGAGCGTTCAGGAAACAAAAGAGTTTCTGGTTATAAGAGCAGAGCTGGATCAAACTTTCATGGAAACCAAAAGAAACAAACTTCTATGGGAAGTTATATCTACCCAGATGAAAGATAAAGGCTTTAATCGCAGTCCTGAACAGTGCAAGTGCAAGTGGAAAAACCTAGTCACTCGTTATAAAGTATGTCTTCCTCTTACATCTATTTATAAAAAGATCTGTTTTTTGTTATGTAAATTAATGATCTTTAGCTAATCTTCAAATGTTTTCTTGAAAAAAAGTTATAGTTTTTCTATTGAAACCCTTTAAGTAACGAATATTATAATTATTGCTAAACTTGATTGTTTGTTCTTTCTTATATAGTACTATAAATATATATAACCTAGCTAGCTTTGAGGTTTAAATCAATCAAGCTATGATTTTTCCTGCTACTGAATTTGTTTTTTCTCCCCGAACCCTCTATAGATCTAATTTAAAGTAAGGCACATAGGCCCTGGTTAGCTCATCCTTACGCTTGATGTATAACTTGAGTCATTTTAACAACAACAAAAAAAGTGTCTATTCGTTACTTTGTTGGGTCAATGTTAACCAGTTTCATTCTTTTGAAAAATGAACAATTCATAGGAAGCAATGACAAAAGTTAAGGTCTTTAGTCATACTTTTCTGTAGAGAGATCTGATTACTTGTGTAGTTTAATGATCTTTTGCTTTTTGGTGGGTCAAGAATCAAGATCAAGTGGTTCTATTTGAATATTTTGAATATGATGAACCCTATTATTGTTCATTTATTATAAAGACTTTAGCAACATGTGTGATGCAAAGTGTAGACATAGTTTTGCAAGAAAGTACAATGTTATTGAACTAATATGGTTCTCATGAAACCTTACTACATATTCTTGGACAAAATTATAAAATCTATGTATATATATTAGAGCTGAATGCTAAGTTTTTTCATAGTTTTAATTTACGATTTATTCAGGGATGCGAGACGATGGAGGCAGAAGCAACTAGACAACAATTTCCATACTACAACGAAATTCAATCGATATTCGCGGCAAGAATGCAAAGAATGCTATGGGCAGAAGCCGAAGGTGGCGTGTCAAAGAAGAAACATTCTGGTCAGTTTTCTTCTGATGAGGAGGACGAAAACGAGGAGAGCGAGGAGTTAGGAGAGAAAATGGTGACGAACGCGAGAAAGAAGATGAAGAAAGGGAAGAGCAATCTTGGTTCTGGAAGCAGTAGTAATGTTTGCATTGGAAGTAGCAATAGTAATGTGAGAGATATTTTAGAGGAGTTCATGAAGCAACAAATGCAAATGGAAATGCAATGGAGAGAGAGTTTTGAAGCGAGGGAGAGGGAAAGAGCAGCTAAGGAGACGGAGTGGAGACAGAAAATGGAGGCATTGGAGAAGGAGAGATTGGTTATGGAGAGAAGGTGGAGAGAAAGAGAAGAACAATGGAGAGTTAGAGAGGAAGCTAGGGCTGAGAAAAGAGATCTTCTTGTTAATGCTTTGTTGAATAAGTTGAGTAGAGAAGGCTCTCTTTGAATTATGTATTAGACTAGTTTTTGTTGGAGTACTTAGACCTAATCTTTCTTAATTAGGTTTTCTTGTTTAGAGATATGTACTTCATTTCTTTTAGTTACTTATTTAATTATTTTATTTATTTTCAAGTTTGTTCTTCATAAGTCTTAGTAATTTTAGGAGTTGATATTTAGTCATCCAAATCTAGAACGAATCATATTATTTTAGCAATCTGTTATATACCTAAATATTTGATTCCCTATATAAAGAAATGTTAGTTTTCAGAAGATTGACGAATTAGAAATCAATATAGTATATTTTAAGTTATAGAATATTTTAAGTTAGAATACAAATTATTTAAAAAATTGACAAATATATTAAATAGATGCTTTGGAAGTAAGAAGAACAATTATTCCTAATAACTGCTCTGTTTCATAATATAAATCTTTCTATGAGTTTTTTTTTCTATAATATAAATCTTTTTTATTTTTCAATGCAACAATCATGATAGATACTCTATTTTCCACCAATAAAATAGTTAATATTCTACACAAGTTATCAACTCCACCAATCAAATTTATTTTTTTCTATTTTTTCAAAATCATTATTAATTTCTTTAATATCTGTAAAAAAAAAGTTTTTAAACAGCCTATATTACAAAAGAGATGAAGTATTTGGAAGACACAGTCCATCTATATAGTTATAATATATGATGTAACAAGTTGAAAAGGGTATAATACGCTTTTAAAAATGTATCGTGAGTAGGGAGCAAAACAAGTGATCATTGACCTAATTATTATGAAAACATGTTTAAAAGCGTAATTCAATTATGAATTCAAATTTGAAATAGTTGTTTGTAGGATCTAAACTGTTTTTTAGGGTTGAATAACTATGGAATTCATAGTTCGGAAATACAGATAACAATTTTTCCCTTTTGTTTTATATAATTTTTTTTGATTCTATCTAGTTGTAATATTTAGAAAACCAATAAAAAATTATAATTTGAATTTTTTTACGAGACTTCAAAGATTATCCAAGAAATCCAAAACCATTATCTACTCTGTAATCTAAGCTTCTAGAAAAAAATAATCTAATTTCTCAACCATAAATATAACATCGAACGACACAAACATAACACTACCGCTCTATTATCATCAACTTTTAAAGCCTCGTTTTCTGAATCATTTTTTTCTCATATGATCCAACAATTTTAGACAAATTCATACATGATTGGACCATACAATTTTGGAAAAAAAAAATACCATACCAAAAACCTTAACCATTGTAATTTATTGTAAACATAAAGTATCTCAATTATTTTGGTCTTTAACTCATCTCAATATATTACGAACAAAAATGATTTGACTTAAAAATAAAGTTTCGGGTTCAATTATTAAACTATAAAATCAAATATTTTACAATCTTCCCAAGTGGAATTCAGAAAACAAAATAAAGTTTTAAAAACAAAAAAAAATATGTTAAGAAAAAAAAAGTGTATTGTGCCGTGCTGCTGCATTATTTTAATTGTGTAGGTTGAGCTTTACTATAATTGTCGATCCATTCTCAACCCAAATTATGATAAATTCATTATATTCCTTAAATCAAATCGGTTCTGTTTAAAACTATTTCGTACCAATCCAACAATAAAAGTAAATAAGTATGGTTCATCCCCATCAAGATTGGTAAACTTGAAGCTGATCATATCTTGACTATTTCGATTACCAAATTTTGTTGCTTTATTTATCTTTCTGTTTTTAAAATTTACGTTTAGTTTTAACCCTTGCTTTATGTATAGTATGCATATTTTAGTAATTATCGTATATGCGAAATCGTTGAACTGCTGGAGGAGGGAGACATATTTTCTTCTAACAATTCAACTAAATTGACCGCGTAAAGAAACAGCTATTGATTACGAAGAAAACCAAAGACGAAAGCGTGTTTTCAGAAAAAAAATAAACAGCTTTGCATAAAATGTAGAGCTTTTATATTTCACCGACATGTCTGGTGGGTCGTGCCTCGTTCTGATCTCAAGCCGTTTAAGACAAAGATCCGTCAACCTTAGGTTTCAGATTTCGTTACTTTTGACTTTTACATGCACGTTATAATTTAATTCCTATTTTTTACACTATTATCTAGGGAATCATTCTATATTTATAATTTTATATTAATATTTATATTTTAATATAGTTAGATTTAGTCAAAACAGAATCCAAATCCAAAATGAAATATGAAGATTTTAACAAGAAATTTGGTTGCAGTCCCAGGCGGAGCTGCAGTGGGTTTCATGGGTTTCTAGGAACCTATGGTTTTTATATATATTGTATTAATAAGTATACAAAATATTGAAATGGAAATTGCTAAAAAAACAGCCAAAACTACTCCGCGAAGTCGCCTGTTTCTATTTTTCAATATTTACAAAATTGCCATTGGGCTTTTACTTTGAAACTCTATTTAATTACAACTCATGCCATTGAGGACTTCTAACTACTCCATGAAGTTGCAAACACAATTTCAAACACCAACTATAATCATCTTCTCCAAACTACCAAAAACCTCAAAACCCTAACCATATAAACCCATTTTTTAAAAACCTTCATAACATGACTAAAATTGAGTCGGAACCAGTTCCCTTACAGACCAGCATGAACGCTGGGGAGATACATTACTTTTCACCTCTTTTTCTGAAAAAAAATGAGTTTTTTAAAAAAATCCGTTTTGGCAAAGAAAACACTACGCACGCCACATCTTGGCGTGACAACCTTTGTCTACGCCACGCATGTGGCGTGTAGACGCTCTGGTACGCCACTAAATGGCGTAGAAAAGAGCATACACGCCGTAAATCCATACAGATGGCGTATGGACCTACGTTTCCGCCACAGGTTGGCGGAAACAGCCTGTTCTTCGCCATAACATGGCGAAGAACGTGCCTCAACACAATAACATAAAAAATTAACGAACTGGAAAAATATTATTCGAAACACTAGGGTAACGTGTGTTAATCGACGATTTCGTTTCTTTGGATGGTGTAGTTACTTTTTTGTTTCTGGAAAGGAGTCGAATGTGAGGAAAATGGTTTCTGTGTTTCGAATTTATTCTACTGTGTTGAGAGAAAGCAATGGGTTTTCTGTCGCCATAACCCATTGCTTTCTCTCAACACAGTAGAATAATTTCGAAACACAAAAACCATGCTTCTTTGTGGGTTCTGAGAGAAAGCCAGATGGGTGAAAGAGAAAGCAATGGGTTTTCTGTTTTCACATTTTAGGTTTAATTAAATAAAATTATTAGTTTAGTTTATACATAGTTTTAATTTTGTTCTTAGTTTAGATTTTAAGTTACATATTAGGATTTTGAAAATTGGTTAGAGTTTTCCAAAATTGGTGATTTTTTCTGGAGAGAAGGTAGAGAAAACACAATTTTTTTAGAGATTATGATAACTTCACGAAGTAATTTCTTCTATTTAAAGGATTTCGTGAAGGGTAAAATCGCCAAAAAAATAACTTCGCGGAGTAACTTTTAAAATCGAAAATAAGCGACTTCGCGGAGCAGTTTTGGCCGTTTTTTTAGCAATTCCCTATTGAAATATAGTCTATCCAGTGGAAAAGGCTGAGGTGGGAACCCATAGGTCATGGGTTCGAAACTTAGCGCCTTCTCTGTTGGTTAACTCTAATAAGTGTATCTAGAATATTATATTTGATGTACCTTTTAAGAACTCACCCAAAAAACTAATCTAAATAAATAAATAAATAAAAACAAAAACACTAATCTAATTATATTCAAATATTAATAGAGTTATTAATTAATTAAATATAAATATAAATAAAAACAAAACACATAAAAACATAGGGTATGGCTATATATACCCAAAACGAGTTTAAGTATACCCAATTTTGAGTATACCCAAATGTGATCTAAGTATACCCAAATTTTGACAAAAATACCCTTTTCTAGGTATATAAGGTTTTTCTTTTTACTAATCTTATCCACCTCATTTTTTCTCTTACACTCTCTAACTTCTCTCTAAAACCTTCAAGTTCTCTCTAAAATCCGGCGAACTAAAATCCGGCGAACTAAAATATAAAAACTTAGTCTTAGTATCAAAATTTAGGGTTATGGTTGAATTAGGTAAAAAAATCAGAATTTTAGGGTGTTTGGAGGCCATTTTCCGGCCGAAATTCGACCGGAAAATGGCCATTTACGAAAACTAAGCGTACCATAGGTACAGGGGGGGCGTACCGGCCGGTACACCCCCTCTGTACCTATGGTACACTGTACCGATGGTACAGGGGGTACGCACCGGCTGGTACGCCCCCCCCGTACCATCGGTACAGAGGGGGTGTACCGGTCGGTACGCCCCCCCTGTACCTATGGTACACTCAGCCTTCGTTTGGAGGCCATTTTCCGGCCGAATTTTGGCCGGAAAATGGCCTCCAAACACCCTAAAATTATGATTTTTTTTACTAATTAAATTTTTAATTTTTTTAAAAAAAAATCTTCAAAAAAACAAGTTTTTTTTGCGTTTTCATTAGAAGAAGTTTAAAAAAATTAAAAAGAGTTTGAATGTTCTTGAGGCAACTTTGAATGTTCAAGAACAATTTGAAGAATTTCACAAAATTGTAGTAATATGGGGTTTGATCTAGTAGAGAGTTGTGTTTTTTTGGGTATACATAACCAAATAGATTGTTTTGTGAATTGGGTGTATCTAGGATATACTTAGTATTTTTTTTTACTTAGTGGCAATTCAGATATTAAATGAAAGTACAAGGATTTTTTCGTCCTAAAAAAGTCAAACAAAAGTCAACTGCGTTTTTTGGGTATACTTAAACCCGTTTTGGGTATATATAGCCATACCCAAAAACATAAATATAAATAAAATTGAAAACAAAAACGCTAATCCAATTAAGTTAAGTAATTATATTTATATTAAAATAGAACTACGACGAAACCTATGAATTCGGAAGATTCTATTGAAAAGGAGTTCTAATTATTCATTGGGTGGGATGGCGGAACAAACCGGAAACCTATTTATCTATTCTAATTATGAGAGGTCGTGGGCTAACCCTAACCCTAAAACTGAAATAGATATTTAAAAGAGTAAATATTCGCCCGCAAAAAGTTTATTTTATTGGATTGATCAATTTTGGTCGATCCACTAAGCTAAAAAAAAGCAAAACAAAACATAAATATAAATAAAAACAGAAACACTAATCTAATTTGGATAACACTAACCTAAGAAAAACACTAATATAATTATATTAAAATATAAATAGAATTACTAAGTAAATAAATACAAACATAAATATAAATAAAATCGAAAACACTAATCCAATTAAGATAAGTAAATAAATTAACTTGGATAACTAAAATAAGGAAATAAATATAAAACATATATATTTTCAAAGATTGTTTAAACTTTTCTCATATATACTATTTTTCACCTTTAAGAAGAACCTAATTTCAACACTAGTTTAAGTGAATTAAATTCAAGTAAAGTAAAACCCACTAACTTAAATTTAAAAATCAAAGGAAAAGACTCCTACTCCAACACTTTCAAGGACATTAACTATATCATAGATTTGTCTCTAACACTTTAAAAAACATTGACTATATCATAGATTTCCCGTCTCTCGAATGCTAAAGATCTCAACACAATCAAAGACGTGTCAAGATGCACACATTATACCAATATAAGTAAAAAAGACTAAGATAAAAAGACCTAAATGTGAGGCAACATTGTTAAGCTCGATAACCTTGGTGTTCATGATTATAGATTGACAAAATACTGAAAAAATAACCAATACATAAGAGATTCATAAATAAAAAAACACTAGTTAACCAAACAAACCAAAAAATACAAACAAACATGGTGGATACAATTTTAAAATTTTCTATTTTCTGTTATTTTATTTTTCGACAATAACCAGGACCCCATAAGGATCAAATCCTGGCTATGCCACTGGTTGCAGTAGAATAAAAAATTGTTATTTATTAAAAATCGTTAAATTTTTATTTATAAATTTTAAGTTACAAATATATCTCAAAATGAATATGGATAATGGTTTTATTTGTTTTTAAATATTAACATTTATCATTAATTGTATTTTTAAAAGTATTTTGGTTTTGTGTATTTGGATTGCTGATGGGTCAACATGTTCCACTAAGACTAATTGCACATTTATCAATAACGTTTTTAGTCTTTGCGAGAGTAACGAGGAAAGACTATTTCAATGTTGCCCCGAGCATTGTTGGGAGCATTTTTATATTTGGCTGGAATATTATTCGACAAATCTATTATCTTTGTCGAAGTATATTCCGTCTATTAAACTAAAATCAAGGCTGTCAAGTCTGAGGTGCATGAGCAATTATATTTTATGATAGCTAAGTGTAATACATTGTGTAAGCAACTTTCTGCTGAGTGTAAGACTCGCTTTGAATATATTGATGCTTATCGAACTTTGATGATTTCTACTTCCCAATAAGATTTAACGGAAGCTCGTTTCAGGTGTAATAATTCTTTCGATCAAGAATTAACCAAATTTTTCCATGAATCATCAACATACACTCATTGATTTTACTGATGATATGAACAAAGCTAAAAATAAATAACATAGTAAGTGAAAGTCGAACACGTAAGATTTATAGTGGTTCGGAAAAATCCGTCTGCATCCACTCTGAGCCACAACAATATTATTATTTTGTGTTCAAACAGATACGGCAATCGAAAAGATTAAGTTCCTGAGAATGAGTGTGTACAAAAAAAACTCTAACTTCGAGAGCTCACACAATACTTCTCTATGTTCTTCGGAGTAGAAATTTAATGAGTATTATCTGTCTTAATATCTGTTTCACACTCACCACAGTTTCGTCCTTTCTTCGAAGCCCTGAAGGGCATATATATAATGCATGGTACCAAACTCTCCCTCCAAAATAGAATGAACTAACTCTCAGCATAAATAACTAATTCTATTACAACAAGAAGTAACTAATTTTGTTCTTAACATAAGACAGATTTTACCATCATAACTAAAATTCTATACCAGTAGTCACACCATAACATCCTAATCCTATGCTTATGGACTCTTGGCTTATGAAACCATTACCTCGTCTAATGGTCTTCAAACCGATGCAATTTTCGCCTCGTCCAATGGTATCTTATCTGGTGGCCTTGTTCGACTTTACTAATGACTTGCTAACCAGTGCAGTCAATGTTTTTATAAAACGGCCTCATGATCCATGGCCTTGATCGGTTTGATCAATAGCTTCCTAGACGATGCAGCCAACACTCCGATGATGGTATTCAAGTTGATGCAGTCGTTCGGCCTGACCAAAGGCTTTATGTTTGATGCAACCAATAATAAAGTTTTAATTGTTACTCTTTAATAGTTTCCAAGCCAAAACTATACTTCACAATTCTTCATATTGGTTTTGACTTTAAGAAATAAACATAATTTTTGCAGCTCCAACTGCCTCCTTTCAAGGGCCTCTGATGCTTCTTGTATACACCAAGTCAAATAAATGCTTGAAATTATTCGTTATTACTGTTTACTAATTATATCTGATGGGTTGTCACTTGTATGAACCTTCTCCAACAAAATATCTTTATTATTTAAAAATACTTCTTATAAAATGAAGCTTAATATCAATGCCATTACCCTATTGTAATTTGGTTATCATAGTGCATCATTAAAACTTCATATTAAACCCCAAGTTCCCTCAATATTCCTCCTAACCACATAGCCTCTTTTATTGCTTCAGTGATATCAATATATTTAGCTCCTATAAAGAATAATGCTACCATGGGTTAAAGATTTGCTTTCCAACTTACAGTACTACCAAACAACACAAATACATAACCAGTCAAAGACTTTTCTTATCCAACTCCATTCCAAACTTTGCAGTCGTTGTAATTTACATCTTATTGTTGAGTGAAACCTCTAGCAACCAACCTAGCTTTTTCAATCCCATGGAATTTCTTTATTCATTTTCAAAAATCACTTGCAATCAACCAATTTATGACCTTAAGGTTTGTTTACCAGATCTCATGTGTTATTCTTGTGAAGAGAAGTCATTTCCTATTTCATATCTACAAGAAAATCAGCTTTTTACTCACTGTGTATTTCCTTCTTGAAGTTCTCAAGCTCATAGTGAATAATATATGCAATGTAAAAGGTGTCAGCTCAGCATATCTGAACATTTGAGGAGTTCTGATGATACGTATAGTCACGTACCTTGATATCTGTTAACCATAGTGAGCATAGTTACATTCCTCTCGTATGCATTATTCTTGTCCAGATGTATTAGTTGGCTCATTTCTCTTTGAGCCACAAGAATATTTTGATCCAGGTGACTCCACCTCAATCTTAAGTATGTCATTTTCATCAGGTTGGGCTTCAGGATTTTCACCATCCAAACCTGGATAGTTACTCTCATTGAATGTTATATTTATTCTGATTAAACACTTACTATAACCTTTTTTTAAGGCATCATAACTTATAACCCTTGATAATTTCTGGATACCCAACGAATAGACACTCTAGGGCTATTGGTTGCAGTTTGTCATGTTAAATGTGTGCATATGCTACACAATGATATACTCTTAACTTTGAATAGTCGAATAGTTTCCCGTGCTATATTTTTTATGGAGTCTTCAAGTCCAATCACAGTAGATGGATATTTTTTATGAGGTAATAGGCACTCATTACTAATTTTGATGAAAAATGCTTAGGGAGATTTCTAGTCACTAATATGGACCTCGCCCTCTCAAGAATAATTATGTTTATTCTTTCAACTATGTCATTACATTATGGAGTGTCTCTTATATTTTTATGTCGAGCTATCCATTCAGATTTATAATACTCAGTAAATATATTTGCACATAATTGAAGACCATTATCAGTTATGAACTTCTTTACTTCTCTGCTAATTTATTTTTCATCCATGATACTCTATTGCTTGAATTTATCAAAAGCTTATTTTTTACTTCAACTAATAAATCCATGGCTTCCTCTAGTAATCATCAATTATAGACATAAAATATATGTTACGTCCATGTAAGTGAACCCTTGCATGCCTCCAGAGATCAACATGAATATAGTGAAGGATTCCCTTTGTTGTGTGTTCAGATCTAACAAACTTTACCTTGATACTTTTTTCATACACACAGAATTGAAAAACTTCTAAACAAATCAGTTTATATTTTCCAAACAGTCATTGATTCTATAAATCCAACAATTCCTTCTCACTCACATTCCATAACCTCCTAGACAATCTAGCCATTGTACCTATCACCGTATCTCTAATCAAGGAATGACGTTTATTTGACAATTTTCCCTTTATTATAGTCATGACACCTCTAACAAATTTTAATGTAACCAATTTCAACTTTGATTAAATAACCTAATTGTCTAACATACCAAGATAGATCAAATTTATACTCAGATAAGGAACATACCTCACACGAGTCAAGATTCGATCACAATTATCACACATTCAGATCTTCAGATATCTTATTATATCTATCTTGCAAGCTTTATTATTTCTAAGTAACATACTACCACTATTATTCTCTTCAAATTAGTGAAACCAATCTCTAAGTGGACTTTTATGGAAATAACATCAAGAATCAAGAATCCGCTCCATATGGCCTCCATTTGAAAAGTTCACTAGAACCGTTATAGATTTATATCCTTGAGAAGTCACAAAAACATCCTCTTGATCTGATTTCCAATCACCTTACTTCTTTAGTTTTTTAGGATAATTCTTTCTAAATTGACCCAAAGTTTTTGCACTAGTGATATCTTATCTTAGACTTGTCAAACTTCTTTGATGACTTTTATCTAGAGTTTCCTCTGACCTTGTGGTTTTCCCTTCTATTTTAACCTCTCTCTTTTGTTCAAAGCTTCATATTTACTGCCTCAACTTGTAGCCTTCTTATACTACATGTGTACTAAATTTTTAGACCTTATTGTAATTTCCAACTTATCCATAGATATAATTTCTTTGTTATTTGGATGATATCATCAAATATCTATATGAAGATGGGAATGAGTTCAGTAAGATCACTGCTTGATCTTTATAATGGATTTTTTCACTAATGTTCCCCAAATTGATCACTATTTTTTAGAATACATCAAAGTTCTTATTTTCATGCAACTTCAAACCAAACAAATTTTCTTTTAAATACATTTGATTGTTCATGAACTTTATCATGTACATGGTATTTAGGTTATTCCAGACTCTATATGCTGAACTTTCTTTTGAAACTTGCCTCAACACATTATCACTTAAATATAAGATGATCGTGATATATTTACTTTTAATCATTTCTTGTTTCTCAACATAAGACAATTTTTCATCTAACTTTGTTTCCTCTCTAATGGCTGGAGACAGCTTATGTTGAACCATGAGTGGTCGAATTCTTTTTTGCAAGATTCCATAATATCATTTCTCGTTAAATCTATCCATCTCTAACTTTTTCAGTCTCATATTAAATTTTGATAACCACCTTATAACTAAGTTTTGATACCAATTGCGATGATACTTTCGATCAATAATTAACTAGATTGTGTCAAGAATCATTAACATACAGTGATTCTATTGATCATATAAACATATCTAAAAATAAATAACAAAGTAAGAGACATTCGAATACATAATATTTATAGTGGTTTAGAAAATTCTGCCTACATCTAGTTTGAGCCATAACAATATTAATTCTTCGTTTTAAAAAAGATATAACTTTATACAAGATTAAGCTCCCGGGAATCAATATTTACAAAAAACTCTAAATTCTAGAGCTCACATAATACTCTTCCAACATCTCTCTTTATTGTTCTGAAAAGAAATCTAATGAGTATTCTCTCTCTTAAGCTATGTTAAAAAATCATTAAATTCTCATAATTTATTCAAAGCCCCAAAATGAATATAGATAATGCATGGTACCAATATTTCTGTGCAAAATAAAATGAACAAACTCCTAACACATATAATCATTTCTATTGCATGGCAATATAAGAAATTATGTTTCCGACAGAGATAGATTTAAACATCGTAACTGAAACCTTATACGAGCAGTAACACCCAAATAACATAAGCCCATGATGATGACTTATTGGCTTGTACAATATTTTCCTTATCTGCAGGTCTTCAAACTAATGCAGCATCTGTCTCGTTTGATGGCATCACTCGAATTTACCAATGATTATCTAACTGATGTAAGCAATACATTGGCTGATGAACTTGCTTGGTTAGACCAATGGATTCATATTTAATGCAGAAAATACATAGGATTATAAAATTCTAGTTGATATAGTTGCTCGACGCGACAAAAGGTTTGTGGCTGATGCAACCAACAACAAATCTTCAACAGTTACGTTTTGAAAGTTTCTAAGTCATAACAATTATCACACTAGCTTAGTGTTGCAAATCCATGAAGAGTATTCCAATATTAGACTTGATCATGTTTTTTTATAATATCCATGAGTTTGAGTGAACGAAAGATATTTATTGGACTGATAAGTATCCTAACTTTCTTCCTCATTTGTTGAGATGAAATCAAAATAGTATGCACATTTGTGATATTTTTTAAGAATTTGAGGAGAATAAGATTAGCAACCATGTAGAAGCAAAATATAAAACGATGGTGGAAAAAGTGGTGTTGATAATGATATCGATGAAGCAAATAATGTTTAAACAACTATTGCGTTTGTAAAAAATGTTGAAGGTGTTGATATGTTGATATGTAGGCGACTATTCCTTCATTATTTGTTATTCCTTAAATTATTAAACTCATTTTTGTTATCATATATTTTATAGGGTATCTTAAACAATGGTGAACTATAGATACTATGACATGAATTTGATCGAGCAATGAATATGCATTCGATCAAGAGATTATTAGACCATTTTAATACTATAATAAGATATCTCATCTACCATCATGAAAATATTTTATTACTTTTTTTCTAAATTGTTATTTTGCGATGGTCACTATTAGAGTTAACTCGCCTATGATCATTGTATTTTCTCTAGTACGGCCTATCACAGTTCTTTGACTTAAGATTAAAACTGGTGCCTCTCTAATTCTTTCATAATTTGTTATCTATATGATAATTTGTTACCCCTTAGAACATCTAAGAATGATATGCTGGGGTACAAGTGTATGTACAAATGTAGAGACGTTTGCCTTTGACATACTATCTCAATCTCGTGTGTGTATACATATTTTAATCGTTCTATGATTCCGGAGCATAGGTATGTTTAGATTTAGGTCTAATTAAATTTATTCTTCATCCAGCTCGGCCACTATGATTGTGTTTGCATCCAATTCCCTTCAAGATTCAGTCGGGCATGCGAATTAATTTTCGATATTACCTAAACCTTGTCTTGGTTCCTCATTTGCTTTAACTTTTACAAACTCTATAAGTTTTCGTTCATCTATTAATATTTGGACTTGATCGTACAACTCTCTAATAAGGGTAAGAAATATTCAACTTGTAGGTCGAACTATTGAAATATTGAACCAATATTTACTTTGTAATATAGACCCAACAAATGTGTAACATTGATGTTATTTTATGTAATAAGGACTAAATGTATTTTTACTTAGTTAATAAGGTGGATTAGCCTCAATCAAACTAATTGTCTAGGCTCAGGGTCCAACAAGAAAAAAAAACTATCAATATTGTTATATAAGATAACTTTCATTTTCTTAGATATGAGAGAAAAATATTCGACTAGGGTTTATTAAAGATTTCATCTTTTTCTTGCCGTCTCTCTAATATTTTTCTATTTTTCAGAGAAACCCAAACATATATTTATCATTTACTATTTTTATATATTTTTACTCATAAATCCTAACAATATTTATTAAAATGACATGTGTCACCACAGAACTTACGATATTTATTTGTATTTATGTTCTCATTTGGCCCGAACAACTTACCAAGCCGATTGTATTTGATGCTATGCTTAGTTTTTTCATAGATTGATGCTAATAAATTAATCAACTCTGTGAATGGTCCTCTTGACAGACGGTCTAATATTTTGTTACTGCCATCACTATAGCTGGCTTTTGACTTGGCATTTTTTCCATGTGACCGACTAGATCTAGGCATGACTAAAGCCGAAGTGCCATATTTCTCGATGTGACGTATTTTATGTTAATATGTATCATAATGTCTGCTTTTCTAGACGAAACACCTCTAGTTGGATCGTTCATGTCTTTTTTTTTTTGCTTTGGCCACTTGATCCACTTTGATGAATCATCCCACGTGAGCAAAAAAATTTACCAAAGTTTAACTTTTTTCATTATTGCATCAGACAAGGTTCATTCTCGGATACCTTGCCTAAATCCTGCTACGGACATTAGATCGTGACAATTTTTTAATTATGATTTTGTCTTAATCAATTATTTGTTTTACTCCCTCCAACATCTGGTAGCTTTTTATTTGTAATGGATTATATAATCTTCATTTCCCTTATTTCCTTAAAACCTACGAAGTTGTTTCTGAATGTCATTTGAAGCATCATATAGTTTTTTATGAGATTGTTGAAACATTGCATTGGACTTCCTCCGAGAGCCATGAAAAAGGTTGGCCCTTGATCACATAATCAGCTCCATATCGCAACATCACGTTGTTGAACGGCTAGATATGGTTCTCAAGATCTTATCTTTTATAGGTGCTTGTCTATTTTATGATTATCATAGTATTGTGGTATATTGTGAAATATTACCTCAAAGGCTAGTGGGGACTCTTTAAATGGATGAGCATCCTCATCTTCATAATAGTATTTTGGACCATCCATGAACGGGTCAGCCTATTGAAAGCCTAGACCTTTCCATTTTTTAGCCTTAAATTTAGTAGTGTATTTTGATCTATACACCTGGTAATCCAGATTTGGTTGTAAGTATTAATATTACGGGATGCCTTGAGTCTATCCAAGTATCTCATTTTGTTACGGAATTTGTATGGGGTTTATGAATAACCTCGTGGCATTCCATGTGTGTTTTGGGGAATATATGGTATGAAACCTTGGTAATAGGTTGGATGGTATCTAGGATATTGAGAATAGCCTCGTGGAGGCATGTAGCTTGGTGGGGGAAATGGGTATCCCAACATTTTCACCACATAGTGTTCCGAATATGTTGAAATACCGATTCATTTTCTTTTTTCAATCATAAGCTCTCTGATTTCTCCTCTCTTGCATCACTTTTATAAGTAGGTGTTATGCTCTTCTTTATGTTCCTACGATGTTGTCATTGCTTCTTGTCACTTATTGTCTCCATTTGTGAGTTAATTTATCACTTATTGTCTCCATAGAAGACGTCAATATATATATATATATATATATATTTAAAATAATAGGCTTAACCGAAATGGAATCGAGGTTTGAAGTGAACTATAAATTTTTTAGGAAGACAGATGATTATTAAGAAATAAAAGAAAGAATGAATAAATATATGTTATCTAACTAATGATTCTTAAACCTTTATTTATAGGATCATGTTACAATAAAAAAAAATTGAGTTGTACGACGATAATGGCAAATCTATGATTATTTAGATTTACACTTAATTGTATATTTAAGTCAATTTTCTTGGATATTTGAGTACTTGGATTGTTGGTATACCAACATGTTCAAATTAAACTAACTTCATCTTTATAATAATGATAATTTATAATTTAACCCATATTATAAAATTTTGAACTATTTATTTTAAAACTAGCTCAAGATATACAAGTATTCAAAATCAATTGGACAATAAAATTACAAATTAACAAAAAATATTACGTGAGTATTACTATTTTAAACCAAATAAAATAATAGTTTTAGTTCAAATTTTACTATTTTTTTCAATAATTTTATTACAAATAATACATAATTTTTAGGGTGAACTACTAATAAATACTCAACCAAATATCTAATTACCATCTAATACCCAAAAATTGTAAACTATCAATAGATACCTTAAGGATAATGTCGTCACAAATGGTACTTTCAGATTTTTTTCCGAGCTCCAACTTGAAAGATACAAACCTTTTAAAAAATAAGAAAAAAATAAAAAAGTAAGAAAAAAATCTTTGGTTTGGAAAAAAGGAGAAGAGGTTATGTGCATGGTGATGAATCATGATATTTGATGTATTATTTAGAGAATGGAGTATTGAGTTTGAGTTAACTAGTACACGAAATCTTCTTTCATTTAAAAATATTTTATAATTTATTTGTTTTGATATAGTTATTTTATTCCGTACGAATAAAAATACACTGAGTCAATCAAGACAATGCGTAAAACTTAACCAACTTTTTAGGTATTGGTTTCCAACTAATAAAATGGATAAAAGAATGGAATAGTTTTTTCTAAGCAATAAGACAGTTTATTAGAACAAGGACTAAATTGAGTGTTTTAGAAAAGCCAAAGCTTATGATTAATACATTTCTTAAAATAAAAAAACTAAGGCGCCAACAGAAATATTCATTTCCCTCCTTCATTCAGATTTGAGAGATAGAGCAGTAGGAGAATCTTTATGTTCATTAGAATAGTCGGGTCTAAATAACAAGAATGGAGTTAAAGAAAATAATGAATAACGTCATTTCCTTTGATACAGAACCAAAAATCTCCCAGATTTCCTCAAACTAGATCGAATTCTCTTACGATAACGGAAGCAACTTACTCATCTTAATGGGTATTATCAAAGCAAATACTTAAGGCAACATCAAGAATCATCTCAAATGAAATCTTCCTGTTTCCACATCACTTTAACTCGGTATTTGTTGAGATTACCTGTAAATTTGAGAAACAATGAAAACCAACCGACAAAGCTAGCAATAACAGAGGAAACAAGTACCAAATTAATCCTGATTTTGGTTAATATATCCAAGCCCCATACTTTCTAAAAGTACATTTGCTTGAAGTTGATTAGGGGCTTAAAATTGAGAAAAGTTGGGTTTGTCTTTGCATCTCAGAGTCCATTTTGCAAGCCAATCGGCTGCTTTGTTTTGGAATCTGGAGATATGCTTGATAGTCATTTTAGAATTTATTAGATTTCTACACATTTTGAGTAAAATATTGAGGTAGTAAGGCATGATTCCATCACCCAAAAGGTTAATGAGCAATAAACATTCTGATTCGATGTCAACATTCGTCCAGTTGTTATTCTTGAAGATTAAGAGGCTTTCCAGGAGAGCTATCGATTCCGCTATTAATGAAGAGAGCTTACCGAAAGTGTTGCCAGAACTATGAATGATACCTCCTTGGTTTTTTCTAAAGATAACACCACCATTGATCTTCCCATTGTTAAGGCAAGCAACATCTATATTCATTTTCATTCTTCCATCTGCAGAAGCAATCCATTTAAGGTACGTGATCTTATCTTTCTTGCATCCAATAGAAGGACAACCTAAAATAGAACCTGCATTATAAAAATTAGTCCAATGCTTCCAAGATAAGATGTTTGAGATTTCTAACCCAACAATTATAGGATTAATCACATTGAAATAAGTATTAGAAGAGTCTTGAATTCCTTTAAATTTAGATATATTTCTATTTATCCATATAACCCAACATATAACAGAGGGGATAACGTGAGTAATATGGGTTTTGTTTCTAAAGAACCATACCCAATTTTTATTACATGGGTCATAACCATGAATCTTTCAGTCCTAACTTTGAATAGCTCACCAAAATGTTTCCAAGTTTGCCAAGAATAGTTGCAGTTCACAAATAAGTGGTTAGTCTCTTCACTGTTATTGCAGAATTGGCATTTTGATGCCAGATATAAAAGCCTTTTCTGCAATATAGAGTCAATAGGAATATAATTTTTCATAAATTTCCACAAAAGAAAAGAGAACTTTCTAGGAGTTAAACTGTTCTAGATTTGCTTGAACAAATTAGATTGATTAAAGTGATACCTCATATTGTTCTATGTTTGTTTTGTATATGAAACTGAGATCAGATGAAACCTTCCATATCATAATGTTTGTTTTGCAGACCCCTTCGTAAGCACTTCTTCCCCTATTATGAAGAGGCTTGGGGACAAGGGATCACCTTGCCTCAGTCCTCTCTTGGGGTTGAAGTATCCATAGACACCCTCATTAATAAGCCTAAAGATGTTTACATTTCTAATAAGCTTGTTAATTAGATGAACAAAATCAGTAGAAAATCCAAACATAATAAGAACTTTAGTTAAGAAAGAGTGGGATATTTTGCCAAACACTTTTGACACGTCCAACTGGATCACTTTGTTTCCAGTTTTAGGATTTTTTTTGAGATCATGAATCAATTCCTTTGCTATTAGAATGCTCTCATGAATAAATCTTTCTTTAACAAAAGCTCCCTCATTGTTAGAGATAATTTAGGGAGAATTCTAGACAATCTACTGTTTATTAACTTAGACATAATTTTGTTTAACATAGAACATGAACCTATTGGCCTATAGTTATTCCAATATGTAGGGTAGTTGTTTTACAAATCAAACAAAGACAAGTTGCAAAGATACCCGTTGGAATGTTCTGGCCCAGGATGAAAGCATTGGGAGAGTTACACAGATAATCTTTGATAATCTTCCAACAGACCTTGTAAAAGGTAATATTATACCCATCAATCCCAGCTGCACTTAAATGATTCATCTCATTTATGGTATTCCATATCTTATTCTCATTAATAGACCTCATAAGAGATGCATTGTCCTTGTTAGAGACAAGATTATGGATATTGTCAAGAATGTTGTCATTCAACTTAGACTTCTCATAATCTTGGTTTTTGTAATATTTGTAGTGAGAATATTTCTGAAATAACTTTCAGCAGACTTGCTTATTTTATCAGAGTCAGTTATCCAGTTGCCATATGATAAGGAAAGATATTCCTTAGGGAATAAAGTGATAAGTTCTGTAATTATAGGATTAAATTAGGCTTTAGGAGAAACCGAAGGGTTAAATTGTAAATATGTCAATATGTAACCGTTTCTCTAACTAACTCACCTTGCTTATTTAAAGAGGCTGAAGGAGTTATTTTGACCGATGATATATTCAGAAGTACTTTTCACTACTTGAAACTCTCACTGTAGATTTTCTGTTCTTAATTCACTCACTACAACTTTAATTCACACCAAATTGGCGCTAGAAGGAGGGGGCGAGGATACCTTGATCAACAGATCAAAAATCGACGTTCGAGTTCTCGTTTTTTAAAGTTTTTCGGTCGAATTTTCATTTTTCGTTTGATTTTTCGCTGTTTGAAGATGAATCCAGAGGAAGGTGACAATCCATCCGTTCGCAAGGCGATGGAAACGCTGAAATCCGATCTGCAAGAGGCAGGTAAATCTGTTCCAATTCAATCAGTCCAATTTGACTTTGAAGGAAAAATGAATGAGATGATTAGGAAGGTGGCTGAGCTTGATGAATTGGTAAAAAAGAAGGGAAATAATGATGGTGCTAGGCTTAAGTCTAAGATAGCTGGGGGCGATCAGAATGATCAGTCGGATCAGTCGATGGACGATGGCGATGGTCACTATGAGCAGCGTAAAGCACGTTCTGAGCAAAAAAAGGAATATAGCGGGATAAAGAGGAAAGAAAAGTTACAAAGGCGACTGTATGAAAACTCTAGTGATGAAGAGGACTTCGAAAATTCCGAGTCTGATGAGACGCCGAGGTACGAACGCTCTCGAGGCCGTTCAAGAGGAGCAGAGCGTGAGCTCCGGCCAGCTAAGGTGTACAAGGAAGGAAGAAAAAAGAAAGAGAGGCGAGTATACTCACCTCGGAAATACTCGCCTCGGAAATATGAAGGTGAGTCCAGCTTATATGCAACTGTGGGGATGAGAAATGAGGACCAGTATGTCCAGGGGGTTGACTGGAGGGACTCACCACTGGTCAGGGAGATCAGATCTGTGCCGCTACCGAGGCGGTTTGATATTTCCAAAATTGATAAGTTTGATGGGACTCAAGATCCCGATGATCACATAGAACAATTTAAAAACTACATGACTAATTTCGAAGATGATGATAGATTGGTGTGTAGAGCTTTTTCTCAAACGTTTAAGGGAACTGCGCTAAAATGGTTCAATAAGATTCCTAAGGAATCGATTGCAAATTTTAGAAGTTTTTACACTGCTTTTCGGAGACAGTTTGTGGGAAGCAAGGAAATGAGAGCCAATGGAGACACGATAATACAGTGCAAGCAGGCTGTGGGAGAGAAGTTGAAGGATTATACAAAGAGGTTTGTGTCAACAAAGGCTGAATTGGATGACTGTGAAGAAAGTGTGGCTATGGCAGCGTTCAGGCAAGGGCTGTTGCCTGGGGATTTAGCCGATGAGACTACGAGGCGCAGGGCGTTAACATTTGGAGCTCTTATGGCTCAGGTTGAGGACCAGATTAAGGTCGAAGAATCGACGAGGATTCGAGGAGGTGCTAGTACTGTTCAGAAGGGGAGTGGACAATCTAACGTCTCAAACAACAATCCCTCGCGTCCGAAGAACAATCAAAATGTTTCTAACCGAGGAACCTCGAACTCGTATCAGGGGGGATATAATCAACATAATTCTAACAATCAGCAGCAGTTTAGATCCAGGTCGAATGTGTGGGTAAGGCCAGATTACTATGCAGATTTAACTGAGAGCGTGGCTTCAATATATGAAAAAACAAGGGGAACAATCAATTTTAGAAAGCCACCAGCAATCAACAGGCCAAGAGAGGAGCGCAATAATAAATTCTGTAGGTATCATGAAGACATCGGCCATGATACAAATGATTGCATTGCTTTGAAGAAGGAGATGCAAATTCTGATCGAAAATGGAAAGTTGTTGGAATATGTCAAGAAGAATGCCAAGGCAACAGCTCCTAAAGGAGGTAATCCCAATTCTAAGCAGGAAACTGCGTTAATGATTTTAGATGTTGCAGGTGAGGCAGATGGTTTCGATGTAGCCTCGGAATATGTCGAACCAGACCCCAATCGACTTTTGTTAATGTCGATAGATGAGCCGATGCGTCAGGGACGTGTTCGAGATCTGTGTGCCTTTTTCGAATCACTAACCATATTTGGAGGGGATTCGATGACCAATAACACCAATAATTCGAGGAAAAGGCATATAGTAAACTTAACGCGACAAATTGAGGGAGGCGCATCGGCACATCTAAGCAGCAGAAAGGATGTGCCCTTTATAATTTTCGACGGGGATGATTTGAGGGGGATTACTGGGCCACATGAGGATGCGGTGGTCATTGGAGCAGAAGTATGCGGAGTGGAGATTCGACGAGTTCTAATTGATACAGGAAGCTCTGCTAATGTGCTTTTCAAGTCAACGTATGAGAGATTGACTGCTCTGCCTCGAATAGAAAGATCAGAAAGGACTATCATAGGGTTTACTGGCGCAACAGCAAATGTGATAGGAGAGTTCGAGGGGGAAGTTTCTTTGGGAAAGGGGCCTTTCAAGAAGAAAGTACAAGTACTTTTTGTGGTGGTAGATTGTCCATCAAGTTACAATGCTATTTTTGGGAGGTCGTGGTTGGCAAAGATGTATGCTGTAGTTTCCACAGTTCATCAGTGTTTGAAGTATGTAATTGAGGACCGGGTCGGTGTAGTTCGAAGTGATCAAAAGGTAGCAAGAGAATGTTATGCTGCTGCATTTAGACTACGGGGCAAAAGTTCTGATGATCTGATGGAGAATTAGCAATTTGGGGGGTTGTCTTCTGATGGAACAGATGAGGGAATTGATGATCCGAGGTCAACCCCGAGTTCTGTGGTAGTCAATGAAGAAATAGAGGAATATATTTTCAATAATGGCAGGGTACTTCGAATTGGCACTCTGTTATCTTTGTCGATGCGAGAAAAGTTGTTGACTTTTTTGTCTGAAAATTTGGATGTGCTTGCGTGGAGATCCGAAGACGTAGTGGGGGTCCCAAGTAACATCATATGTCATAGCCTAGCGGTGGATCCGAAGGTCAAACCGATTATCAAAAAAAGAAGGGCTTTTTCGTTGGAGAAATCCGAGGCCATAGTTGCCGAAGTGGATCGGTTATATAAGATGGGGCACATTAGGGAGGCCAATTATCCGAGGTGGACGGCTAATCCGGTGGTAGTAAAAAAGAAGAACGGAAAATGGCGGATGTGTGTGGATTTCACAGATTTGAATAGAGCCTGTCCAAAAGATCCTTTTCCGGTGCCTCGAATAGATCAGTTAGTGGACTCCACTTCGGGAAATAAAATTTTGACTTTCATGGATGCATTTTCGGGGTATAATCAAATTCGAATGAATCCAGATGATGAAGAAAGCACGACTTTTATTACTGATAGAGGTTTGCATTGCTATAAAGTAATGCCATTTGGATTGAAAAATACTGGGTCAACATATCAGAGGCTGATGAATAAGGCGTTTGCTTCACAGATTGGGAGAAATATTGAAGTGTACATCGATGACATGCTTGTTAAAAGCAAAAGTGATGATGAACATATTGATGATTTAGAAGAGACGTTTTTGAATCTTAGAGCCATTCAATTGAAGTTGAACCCAGAAAAATGCACATTTGGAGTCCGATCTGGCAAATTTTTGGGGTATATGATTAGTGAAAGAGGAATCGAGGTGGATCCAGAACAGTTGAAGGCTCTGATATCGATGTCTTCCCCTCGGAATATCAAAGAAGTGCAAATGTTAACAGGCAGGTTAGCAGCTCTGAACAGATTCATTTCTCGTTTTTCAAATAAGTGCTTGCCTTTTTTCCAGGTGCTGCGTAAACCCAATAATTTCGAGTGGACTTCGGATTGTGAAGAAGCCTTTTTGAAGATAAAAAATCTTTTGTCCTCTCCTGAAATATTATCAAAGCCTCGGAAAGGTGAGCAGTTATTTTTGTATATAGCAGTGTCAGATTATGCAGTGAGCGCAGTTTTGATCAGTGAGGACACAAAAATTTCGAAGCCTGTTTACTATGTCAGCAAAAGTTTGGTTGATGCTGAGAAACGTTACTTGAAGCTCGAAAAATTGGCACTGTGTATAGTAGTGGCAGCTAGAAAAATGCGCCCTTACTTCCAGGCACATACGATTGTAGTTCGAACTTCATATCCATTAAAAAATGTTTTGCAAAAACCAGACATTTCAGGAAGAATGACCAAGTGGTCTGTGGAATTGGGAGATTTCGATGTGCTATTTTCTCCTCGAACAGCTATCAAAGCTCAAGCTTTAGCATATTTTCTGGTGGAGTTTCACTCAAGCAGATCTGAAGAGAAAGATGCTGAAAAGGTGAATGAGAATCCGACGTGGACAATACGAACTGATGGGGGATCCAGTAGTAAAGGGTCAAGTGCAGGAGTTGAGTTGGTGGCACCAACAGGGGAATTTATGTTTCAAGCTATAAAATTTGGCTTTCATGATTCAAATAACGAAGCTGAATATGAGGCTGTGCTAGCAGGGTTGCGGTTGGCGAAGATTTGTGGAGCAATGTTTGTACGCTTGGAAACAGATTCACAGTTGGTAGTTAACCACGTTAAAGGGGTGTCAGAAGCTAAAAAGGAGCGTTTGGTTTTGTATCTACAAGAACTTCGGGGGATGATGGCGCAGTTTGAAAATGTCGAAGTGGAGCATATTCGAAGAGGAAACAACACTATGGCTGATTCTTTGGCAACGATGGCTTACTCAGAAGAATACCCATGGATTGTAACACAACCATCGCCTTCGATCATATCGAATTCTGAGCAATGTGAAGTTGTTAATGAGGTGGTAAATAATCCGACGTGCGCTCGAGGAGATTGGAGGTTTGACTTGTTAAACTTTATTTCAAATGGAATATTACCTATGGATAAACACTTGCTCAAGAAAATAAAGTACAAATCCCTTGGCTATGTGGTACTGGATGGAGTATTGTACAAAAGGTCTGCTTCGAAACCTTTACTACGATGTTTAAGCAAGCATGAGTCTCAGAACGTTCTGTCCGAACTGCATGATGGGGATGGGTCAGCTCATTGTGGGTTTAGAGCTTTAACGCGTAGGGTATTGTTGGCAGGGTATTATTGGCCTACCATTTTGCAAGATGCCAAGTCGTTAGTTCGAAGTTGTGACACTTGCCAAAGGTGGGGAATTGATTTAGTGGGACCATTACCTATGGCTTCTGGTGGAAGACAAATGATTATTGTTGCGGTTGATTATTTTTCGAAGTGGGCAGAAGCAGAACCCTTAGCTGGGACAAAAGCTAAGGATGTAATCAAGTTTATTCAAAGTAACATTTGCTACCGTTTTGGAGTACCTCGGAAAATAACAACTGATAATGGTCCTCAATTTAATAACAAGGAAATGGACTCTTTTTGCTCTTCGAAAGGGATACAGCAATGTTTTTCCACTCCTTTTCACCCCCAGGCAAATGGACAGGTAGAAGTTACAAATAGATCTATTTTGGATGGCTTGAAGAAAAATTTGGCAGGAGCAGCAGGGAAATGGCCAAATTTTCTTCAAGAAGTATTATGGGCATATAGAACAACCCCTAGAGAGGCTACAAAAGAGACCCCATTTTCATTAGTATATGGGATGGACGCTGTGTGCCCTGCTGAATCTACATTGCCCTCCTATAGACTACTACAATATTCTGATGCAGATAACGATGAGGCTAGAAGGGTGGAACTTGATTTGTTGGAAGAAAAAAGGGTCAAGGCACATTTGAATGTGATCCATTATCAAACATTAATGAGAAGCAGGTACGATGCTAAAGTTAAGAGAAGGGAATTCAAAATTGGCGATCTAGTGTTACGAAAATTATTTCTTCACACCAAGGATAAACACCTCGGAAAATTGGCCCCGAATTGGGAAGGACCTTACGAAGTTAAAATGAGGGTCAAACCAGGTTCCTACAGGTTATCAGATCGAGAAGGGAGGATGCTCAAGCACCCTTGGAACATAGAGCACTTGAAATTGTACTGTGAGTAAAACTGAACTTCGAATTTTTGTAAAACAGACATACTCTTTCCTTATCTGTTGGCCCAGAAAGGTTTTAACGAGGTGTCTGATTAATATTGAATTTTTTAATAAAATTTCTTTTGGCCATTGGTTGTTTGTTATGATGTGTGATTTATTATTTTGGTAATTTGGCAAAGATTGATCATCTTTGAAAGTTGACCAAGAATAATTTTCCGAAGCGATAGCTTTGAAGAAACAACCAAATATTTCGAGGTGCCACGTCTTATGAGTGCATCTATGTTTCGAGGTGCCACGTCTTATGAGTGCATCTATTTTTCGAGATGCCACGTCTTATGAGTGCATCTATTTTTCGAGGTGCCACGTCTTATGAGTGCATCTATTTTTCGAGGTGCCGTGACTTATGCATTTATGTTTAAGAATAACCAGTTCAAACAAGTATACCAGAAATTTAAGATATAAAAAAAGATAAGTGATTTCCTCGTGGAATAAAATACAAAGTTTACAAAAAGAAAAGGGGGGAGTACTTAATCACATACACAAAAAACAAAAACAAATTGCCTAGCCTATTAGGCATCATCTTCTTCTCCTTCTGATGATTCCTCTTCGGAACTATTTCCTTCTTCTGAGGAGGAGCTTGGTGGCGCTTCGAAAGCTTCCTTGGGACGTTGCTCTTCTGGAATTCGTTTCCAAAGGTCTGATAAGTCTAGTCTTGGACAAGCAGCATGAACTTCTCGAAGAAGTTGAATAGATGTATCAATTTGAGTTTTCTTCATGCCTTCGAGCATCACAGAACTAACTTTGGTTTCAGCCTTTTTGACTGCAGCTTTCTTTTCTTCTTCGAATCCTGTTCGAAGTGTAGTAATCTCACTTTGGCTTTTTTCCAGTTTATCTTTCGTTTCCTTAACAAGTGCCGTAGCATCGGAGATAGCAGTAGAATGTTCAGCCTTTAAATCTTCAAGAGCCTGCAGATGAGTAGTTTTAAGAGCTTCGACTTCTTCCTTGTGTTTTTTAAGAAGCTGTTCTTTCTCAGCTTCGAATTTCTGGAGTGCTTCGTTTTTCGAAGTCTTTTCAGAGGCTGTTTCTTTTCTACTCTTAGCTAACTCTTGGGCGAGGCGCTCCAATTGGCTTTGAGATTTGCTCACTTCTTCGTATAACTTTGAGACTGCAGCAATTAAATTTGGAAAAGGTTGGAGAATTGAAGTTACCTCATCGGATTTTTCTGAGTGAGGAAAGACTAATGGCTGATGAACAGGAGCGATAGTGTTAGATGTCGAAGCTGTTCCAGCCCCAGTAAAAATTGGTGGAACAACATTGGTAGTCTGAGAACCAAAAAATACAAAATATCCACTTGAGTTGAAGTCTTCGAAGTTCAAGTAATCATCTATCTGTTTATCTCCAAGTGTTATTTCTCCTTCAGGGTTTTCCTCAACAAAAGTTTTACCCTGCGCCTCGGAAGCTAGCACAGCCTCTAGCATATCAGCTTCGTTCTTTTCTTTTGGCTTGCTAGACTTATTCTTTTTCTTTTTTGGAGAAGTGTCTTTTTTCTTTTTCAGGGCAGGTTGATCTTCTTCGGATATAGTGGGAAGTGAAGGTGCTGATGTTTTTCTTTTCCCTGCACTCTTCGAAGTCTTGGAAGGCTTAGCCCTGCTTGTACTGGCTTTCTTCTGGGTCAGTTTTCTTTTCTTCTTCAAAGGAAGATGGCTGTCACTTCGATTCCAAAGCGGAAGATAGCATTTCCCATCTGGTGCAAGTATCCTCTCAACTGCTAGAAGGGGATCTGGTGGCGTCATCGGATCCTGAGGGAAGTCGGCCCCTAAAGATATACGCCAGAGATGGCTATTAACAAAGTTAATGGGCTCGAATGCTGAATGAAAGCCATTTCCCCAAGATTTTTCAGCCCACTCGGCCATCTTTTGGAAGATAAGCTTGGCTTCTTTTCGACGACCCTTAAACCGCCTCGGAATTTCTAAAGAGAGAAAAATAGTTAGCTAAGTAGATTGATTCAAAAACAACTAGATAAATAAGGGAAGGTATCACTTACTACTGTCTCTCCAAGTAAGGGTGAGTCTGGAAGGATTGGCATCGGAAATTTCTTTGCCATTTTCCCAGGCACCTGACAGAAAGACGAACCTTTGTTTCCAGAACTTATCGGCTTCGAGGAGGTCGTCGATAATTTTCAAATCATCTTCAAGGGTTAAGTAATAAAATGGCAAAACAGGGCCATTTGAGACTTTGGTTACTGAGATGAAGTCCTCGATTTCGAGGGGAATGCCTCCAAGCCTTGATACCATAATTGCTGAGAACAAAGTGAAGAGCAAGTTGGGAGTAACTTGTGTTGGGCACAGTCTGTGGATTTCGAAGAACTTTACTATCATCGGATCAAGGGGAAACCGAAGTCCCCAGTTGAAGAGCTCAGGGTACACTACCAGCTCATCTTTTTGACAGTTCAAGGGTGTCTCTCCTTCAACTGGTAGTCGAAGCGTCATATTGTCAGTTAACCCCCATAGCTTTCTGAGGTGCTCTTTCTCTGATTCGAGGTAGTAGCTGTAAGATACATTCTTTAAGGCAAGAATGTACCAAGCAGAAAGAGGCTTGAGATTTTCTTGAACTAAGGAGGCAACGTTCTCAGGCAGTGTAATAAGAGCTTTTTTCCCTCGAGTCTTCTTTGGAGGAGCTACACCATCAGCCTCGGATTCCTCCTCGGCATCAGACTCAGTAGCTTCTGAATCGTCTTTTTTGTGACCTTCATCGGAGTGACTTCGAATTTGAGTCTCCTGTTGAGTCACAGGAATTGGCTGACTACACTCTGGTGTAGTATCATCCACTTCTTGTGGGGGAGGAGGAGAGTGTTGAGGAGGAGAAGAGTTTTTTGCTTCTTCACCCATTACTAAGAAATGTGATTTTTTGGCACGTTTAGCTCTGATAGCCTCGAATTGAGGAAGAAGTGTTTTGGATTGAAGGTTTTTTGTCTCTTCGACTTGAAGGACAGGTGATTTGAGTTGTGATTTGTTATCAGTGGGTGGCTTGTCTAAAGTAACTACTTTAGATTTTCGATGAGGTCTTAGCAATGAAGATTTGGCTGGATTTTGGAGAGCAGAGGCTGTTGAGCTATTTTCTGGGTTAGAAGCTAAAGGTGAAGACGAAGTGGCAAGGTTAGGATTGAAGTTGCCGTATTTAAAAGTGGTGCAGGAAGAGTGAGGACCGTTGTAGATCAACCCAGCAGCTTTGTATTCTTTGGCTCTTCGAGAAATACAAAGATAATCGTAGGCCCCGAATACTTGGTTACTGGAACCAGGAAAAAGATTTTTCTTTGATCTTACTGGTCTTCTGGGTTTAAATCTATTGTATCTAGGGTATCTTCTCATACAATGGGTTTTGGTATGAGAGATTGCTTGGGTAGACAAGAAAAGATGAAGAGGTTGAAGATGAAGAACAGGTTGAAGATGAACAGGTTGAAGATGAAGAGGTTGAAGATGAAGAACAGGTTGGAGATGGTTCAAAAGGCGGATTCTCTAAAAAGTTCTTACTGAATGAATAGCTGAGTATTTATAGGGTAAAAGAATAACGTCGAGAATGTGAAAGTGTGGAACAAGTAATCTGTTTTCATTGGGTGGAATATGAAACGAAAAGGAAACTAGTGATGTCACAGGTCTACTACTAGAAGTCTAATCAATCCATCAGGTAGGGTTCAGAGATTTCGAAGTGTTATTAAACTATGTTTGAAGTAATAATGTTCGAAGAAAAGGCAAAGCCATACCACAAGAAGTCAAATTCGACGAGGAGTTAAATTCGAGGCAGTTGAGAAATTCGTTTGCACTTACTCACAAATTCGAAGAAAGTCCTAGACCATTGAGTTTAATCATAATAAAGATGTAAAATGATGCTGATCCGAGGAAGAATTCGAAGAGCTAATAGTTCTTATACATTAATATATAAGAACTAGGGGGCTACTGATAAGGAAAGATATTCCTTAGGGACTAAAGTGATAAGTTCTGTAATTATAGGATTAAATTAGGCTTTAGGAGAAACCGAAGGGTTAAATTGTAAATATGTCAATATGTAACCGTTTCTCTAACTAACTCACCTTGCTTATTTAAAGAGGCTGAAGGAGTTATTTTGACCGATGATATATTCAGAAGTACTTTTCACTACTTGAAACTCTCACTGTAGATTTTCTGTTCTTAATTCACTCACTACAACTTTAATTCACACCACCATATTCTTTAATACTTTTAATCATATTCTTCCTCCTTATCTTAGAGACAAATGAATGATAAACCTTAGAGTTGCGGTCACCATCCCCTAACCAGTTGCTGTAATTTTTCTGTCTTTAGAAATCATCTTTCATCATTAAATCCTGGAGGTGCATACTATTATTTTTGTCAAGGGCAGCTTTAGAATCGGGACTCTTAAAAATGATGTGCAAGCTCTCCATTATCTTGACCTTCTCTTCAATGTCTTTAACCTTTTTAAATACATTACCAAATTAATTGGTATTCCAGTCTTTTAAACAGGTTTTGAGCTTTTTTAATTTGAACCAGAAGACTTGATTAGGGTAGCCATTCATCTTCAAGTTCCAATTCTTCTCAACAACACTTGAAAAGTTCTCATCATAAGTGCACATATTCATAAATTTAAAAAATTTCTTGATGTTATTAGTCTTATTAGGTATATAAGGATAAGCATTAATAAGAAGGAGAGCATGGTCTAAACAAGTTCAGACCATATGAAGAACCTGAGTCTTTTTAAAATTATTGGACCAATTGTTTTTAAACATTGCTCGATCTAGCCTCTTCCATTTCATGTTTCTGTTCCAGGTGAATCTAGAATCGGCATACCCAACATCTTCTAATTGGCATTCATTGATGATATCATTGAAATATTCAATGTTGTTCTGACACAAGGCAGAACAACTAATCTGCTCGTTAGAGGAAGCTTTTAACATAATAGTTTACTAAGAAACAAAGTGACGTATTGTGGTTCTTTTACCATCCGTTCAAAAACAAATTAGTTTTGATTTTATATATTATAATATGAGTAATGATTTATAACCTAAATTGTGAATATCTGTTTTAAAATCGGTTCCAAAAAGTATCATAAAATTTATACAAAAAACCACGTATTGTTTGTTTTAATTTTATGTAAATATTAATGTTGGAAAGTTTTTTATTATATTTAAATTTGTTTAATTTTGAGTTTGATTTATTTTTAAATAATTTTGGTGATTACCGCAATTATTTCATGTGGATAATTTATACGGTATCCAAATTTAGGGTTCAGTTTTGATATCAAAAAGTCAATAATGTTGGACTCGATTCAAATATTAAATCACTACTACATAAATCAACTTTTCTAACCGACTGAAAACGGTTGAATTCGCCTTAATGCGTTGCAATAGTATTTTACAACAAATTTGTAATCAGAATCGTATGTTGCATCTGTGTGGTCGCTAACAAAAGACACTTACAATTAGATGGTAATTACAACTCAAATCTGTTGTAAATATGACCATAATAAAAAAAATTGGATCATGTCGTTGCAATATTCGTTGTGAATTCATTGCAAAACATTAGAGCAATATTTAGATCATATGACTTAAATGTTGTAGCAATCCCGTTGCAAACCTGTTACGAACCCCCAATGTATAACATTTGTATTCATATTTTATAATTTTAAAATTAGTATAAAATATTAGAATTCAATTCACTTGGTTAAAATGATAGTACATTGAATAATATTTATTGGGATCCAACTTCTATAAATTATAGAAGTTTAGTCTACAAAACTTTTGATTGGTGCATTGATGATCTAACATAAGCACTCCCTGGCCTAACCATTTATCTGTAAAAAATAAACAATGACCTAAATTTATAGGTGTAAAGTATACATTAAAGTGTAACTACGTGATCCGATCCTTTCATGTTTTTAACACTTTTGAACCTTTTGAAACAGTACATATGTTCTAACCAGCCTCACTCACTTGCTACAATTTCGAATGTTGTATTTTAGCTGAATATTATTCATACAAACACAAAATTTATTGAAAACTAATTAATAATGAGTTCAAATATTTGAAAAATTCATTTGGAGATAATCTGTAGTCATCGAGTACATATCCAGTAGTCCAACTATTAACATCAAAGAGCGAGTCATTTGAGTCTCCAAGAGTGTAAACAGTTTTCTTAACCATTACAGACTTGTAAACCATCACCAACAAACAAATAGGACTGTTGACCCAACTACTTTATTGTCTCTTCCGTCAGCCATTTACTTAAATATTAAGTCTAAAATATATTTTTATTGCCGTATTTATATTGACATCAATAAAATTATAATTGGAAAAATACATATAGTTTCCTTTAAATATAGATGATAATATGAAAATAAATATCTCAAATTTGAGCTAAATTTCAAACACTTAAAATTACATATACCTGAAACAATTATAGTTAACAGACTTCAACTTCTAAACTAAGTCATTATACAAGATCAATAGATATATAAACATATAATAGTCCTCAAACTTCTTGAAGTTAGAAACATATCCATGCAAAATATAAGCATCGTCATAGAAAATAATTTTTTTAAAGGCTACGATAAATGGGAGTTAATTGCATAAGATCACAAATTAAGATATTTAAATTGCACATCAGAACAAATTCATTCTCACATTATGGATACAAGAAAATATCTAAAAGAACCAATAGATACATTACACTTCAACTACTGTAAGTATCGAAATAAACTTTTTTATAATTTGGAAAATTAATGAACTTCAAGTATGCGGTAGCAGCGAAAGATGACGCAAAAATCTCATCATGAAATAGTTCTAGTTGAGATGATTTACCAAGTAAAAACTAAACATTATACATCAGAGACGAGTAAACCTTAGTAACATGCAAATCAAATGTCTCAATTTTTTTACCATATTGTTTCCTTGACTTTGTATAGTTGTTGGTGACGAAAAGTAATTGTAACTATTATTTTTACTTAAAGACCATCAGTTGTACCAGCACTTTTTGAAACATGGTTCAAGAGTATGAGAAATACATCAACCCCCTTTATCACAAGAAAAAGGTGAAGAAAATTACAAACACATTAGACAATGAGGAAAATGAATAAGACCTTCTTAAAGCAACTGACCACAATAAATAGAATGCACATACAATAGTGGGAAAATTTTATTTACCAAAATATGATTCCCATAGAGTATACCATCGGCCTAAGATCCATTCAGACTTAAAGCTACTTTGATAATTTATCATGGACAAAGCTAACTAAAGCATATATATACCTTAGACATCAACAAAAGACCATTCTCCAATACGATTAGTAGCATTATCTGTATTTTTAAGACCATATCAAAGTTTAGATTATATGCAACATTAATAATAGTTACCATAATCTTAGCATCAAAGTAGCCCAAATCCAGTTTATCTCAGTCATGGCCACCATAACATTTTTTCGATCGATTCTTTGTTGAGACGTCATATTCTCTCATATTTTTTTCTTTTAAATACATGAACAATAATTCTAGGGCATCATGGACGACTTCTCATTTGGTTAGCAGCTTGGAGAGTTTGTTAAGAACATTTAGCTCAAGCCTCTTGCTAATGATATTATTATAATTGACTTGGGTACCACCAACTCGTGTATCTCAGTCATAGAGGGAAAAGATCCTGAGGTTATATAATTCTGAATGTGTTCAAACTACACTTTTAGTTTAGTTGTGCATTTAAACATAAGGGAGATCTTCTAGTTAGTATTTCAATAAAGCATCAAGTTATTACCAATCCTATAGATATAGTGCATGGAACAAAACGTCTAATTGGAAAAAAATAATAATGAAGCCCATATTATACAAAATGATAATGGTTATTTACAAGTTAGTTTGTGCACCAAATGGAGATGCTTGGGTGGAAGCTAATGGATAATAGTACTCCCTCAGTCAGATTGGAAAGTTTATCTTGAAAAAATAAATGAGACTACTAAATTATATCTTGGCAAGTTGGTAACCAATCCGTTTTACCATAACTGCATACATAAATAATACTCATGGACAATCAACAAAGGATGTAGTAGTTGTAGTAGTCTCGCTTGTGGTAGTTGCAGCAGTCTCGCATGTAGTAAATATTATGGTAGTATCGCGTGTAGTAGTTGGAGTAGTCTCACATGTCTCTTTTTTGTTTGTTGTCGTTGCAATAGTCTCGCGTATTTAAGTTACAATTGGTTTGCGTGTAATATTTATTCTAGTATTTAAAGTAGTACTTATAATAGTCTCACATCTATCACTACCCATGTACTTGGTTATAACAAATGTCAATTTTCAAGAGGATAATTGTAATATTCAAGACGATTAAAACACATAACCCCCCCTAAAAAATCTATACTAACTATATAAAGCTTACTTTTACCATATATTATATCTTTATTTAACTTCGCAGAAACCCTGATGGCTAAACATCCAACCCAATTTAGAAACTCCTCCATTGACTCTGTTTACAAGTCAATTCTAGACACATTGTGGCTAATTGATAGAGACGAAGACCCATATATTTTTACTAAAGTTATATGAGGGCTCCATCTAAAATGAGACAATCTTAAAGGCAACATTGTTGCGAACAAAACCCAAGTTATAGAGCCAACTAGATCTTTCCACAAAGCTCTACCATCGCTTCCATCCCAGCGACCCGCTAAGAAGCCTCACAATAAACAAAAATCTGGTACCAGTAAGCATGAAAATGTTGAAGATGTCACATCCTCTATAAGAAATTAGTGTGTATAATGTGAGAGTGTAATGACTTATCGTCATAGGCCAAGTTCTTAGATCTGCTTATTTTTTCGTTTATTTTGTTCTTAGATCGGAAAATTATTGTTTATTATATATATTCTCATTGTATCTTATGTTTTATGTTTGAATTGTCCTTTAGTTTGAATTTGAAATTATTCTATTAGAAATCCTCGAATGTATTAGTCTTGATTATGAATGAGTGGTTATTATACTAAATTATTATATACTAGTATTAGTTCTATCATATAATATGAAGCTATTATGAACTGGTGTCGTATCCATCATCACCTATGTATCACATGTTGTAGTTGCAGTAGTCTCGCGTGTAGTATATGTTCTAGTATTGAATGTAATAATTGCAGTAGTGTCTTTTGTATTTGTTACATTGCGCATATTATTGTTAAAATCTCACATGTTGTAGTTGTGATAGTCTCACATTGTGTAGTTGAAGTATTCTCTCCTGATATGTTTTGTTACAATCCTGCATATAGTTGTGATAATCTTGCATGTTTTAGTTGAAGTAGTCTTCCATAATATGTTTAGATACAGTCTCGCATATTGTAGCTGTAATAGTCTCACATATTTTAATGAAAGTAGTCTCTCGTGATATGTTTTCATGTAGTCTCGCATATTTAAGTTGTCGAAATCTTGCATGTTTTAGTTGAAGTGCTCTCTCATATTATGTTTTGATATAGTCTCTCATATTGTAGTTGCAGTAGTATCACGTGTATTATTTGTTCCAAAATCGCATATAATAGTTGCAGTTTTGTCATATCTCTCCTTTGTATTTGTTGTAGTCTTGCGCTGCATCTTAACAATACAAGTAGTCTACCATAATTGTATATAATACAATCGGTCTATAACATTTCCTCTTACAATTAATATTTTTAATGTAATTTATATCCCTTACGCTAAATATGCTAGATACCATTTATTAACTATATAAGAGTTATTTTTAAAAAATATTAAATATCGAAGTAGTCGTAATTGTGAACCAAAAAACAGAAGCCTGAATAGAAAAACACTCAACCCACTCTTCCACCTCCAAATACAAATGAGACAACAACTATCTGAGATATATTCTTGAACTTTGTGAGGAGAGAAACAAACCCACACCTTAGGAAAAAACTTTACTTAGTCTGAAATTACATAAGCTCATCTTCCATCAAACCAAAGAGTTCCACCTATGGCCCAATCATACTAAGAAAACCAAGTTTGTAGATCCAAAAATCAAGCCGTTAAGAAGTCTCGGAATAAACAGTAATATAGAACCAGCAATGATGAAAATGCTAAAGAAATCTCGTCCTTTATAAGTAGCTAGAAGACACAAATTCAGAGTGTAAAGACTCAACATCCTAATCCAAGTTCTTAAATCTATTTATTTTGTTACGTATTTTGTTCTTAGATAAGTCAATTGTTCTTTATCATATATTTTCCAATTATGCATTATTTTCTATGTTTGAATTTTCTTGGAGTTATTCAATTTGGAATTATAGTAGTCTCCTTTGTATTTTTTGAAGCCTTACATATTATTTGATCCAATATTTCCTGTTGTATCGTTGAAATCTCACATATTAGAGTTGCAGTAGTCTCCCGTGTTTTAGTTGAAGTAGTCTTTCATGATATGTTTTATGCAGTCTTGCATGTTGTAATTGCAGTAGTCTCACAAGTAGTGTTTCCTCCAGTATCGCATGTAATCTCGTATGTTGTAGTTGTAGTAGCCTTATATGTTGTATTTGTAGTAGTTTACTACGTATTATTTTGCTATAGTCTCGCATGTTGTAGTTGCAATAATCTCGGCCGTAGTGTTTCGTCTAGTATCGCATGTAGTAGTTGTAGTAGTCTTTCATGTTAATAAAGTTAGTCTCATATGTATTTAATGCTACACTTTAATATCTCCATCTACTAAAAATAGTCTCGCATCTCTGCAAAATACCAAATATAGTATCGTAATAATATATATGGTCTCGCTTTAAGCCATAATCTTAAAGAGAATCTCACATATAATTAGAAAAACAATGTAATTTGTTTCCCGTTAAGGAAAATAGAAACAAACACTTTATAAAATAAAAAATTACAGTACTCCAAAAGTCTTAAAATAGTCGAGCAAAATTAAAAATACAATACATCAAAAATAAATTCGAAACAATTAAAATAATTACTCGCAAGTCTGTCGATTATGCCCGGACTTTAAACAATGACCATATTTTATATGTAGGGTTGTTATTTCTACTCTAAGAGAAAATTTTATTCTTAGGCCTTCGAGCTCGTTTTATAAGTTAGGAGGTAGAATTTCCAACAATTCATTAGAGCTTGATTTTTTTACCAAACTTAGTTAAAGCAGTATACTAAAAGAGTAATTTCACATAAAATTATTGGCAATATAAAATGGTTAATACCAGTTATTGGATCTTCCGGAGTTGAATATGTTACAACAAAAGCATAATAACATGAAAAGTAATTTTGTTGCCAAACACCAAGAGAATATCTAAAATCCAGTAAATTAACAACCATAACAAGTTCAGAAAAAACATCATATATTTAGGCCAAATACTTTGTTGTCGAATACTTACGAACTAGACATGGATGACCAACTTCAACATCAACATTAAGCTTCCTTTCATACTTGGGACATAAATTACTGCTCCAATTTATCGCTATGCATGACGCGTGAAATTTGAATCATAAGTAAGACTATATAACTTTGTCAATTAATTCCAAACTATGTAGAATACATAGAGCTTTAATCTGATGGTTAAAAGATTATGTCACATAAGATAACATAGCACCATATAATTTCCATTTAACAAATATTTAGGTATATTTGTCCGAGTTAAATTATTCAGAAAGTTAATAACACTGTGACCTTCTTCATTAATTAACAATTCAAGCTTTTCATTAAACATGTATACTATTACAGTATAAGTACATTTTAAACCTAAAACTCATCTTAGACTTAAACTTTGGATTTGTACGAATGAGAGCATAACTTAAATTCTGAATAAGATGGAAATTATAGTAGGCATGCTAGCATTTTGGATACAAGACACATACAACATTAATGATCCATAGATGACTATTTCAAATAAATATGATTTGACGTTCCAACAAATGAGATTTCAAATTCTATAGAAACTAGATCCAATTTTCAGTGCCTTCACAACCAACAATACCAAATGCAACAGGAAAAATACATGAAAAACAAATGAAACTCGTATCATATGTACCTCATATCACAATTATCTTTTTTAATAGTTCTCGCACACATATTTGGTCACGACTCACATAATTAATATAGACTATCTCGCATATCTCAAATAAAATATAATATGTTTTGCATGTTGGTAAAGTAGAACTACTATATACTAGACTTGCATGCAGGATTGCTGAGATACTAAAGTCTCGCATCTTGCATGTATACTATATGTTGGGCTCACGTCTCGTATGAAATATTATATGATGGTCTCGCATTTATCCTATACAAACTCAACGGTGATTCACATAATTCTTTATATAGTTCAAGCAGTAATATTTGCTCATATTTTTCAAGAGAAAATATACTCCATCTCGCATCTCTCACATACTAAGTTATATTGGTGATCGGTTAAAGTTTTTACCCATAACATATTACATATGGTAGTCACTCGTAAAATCAAGAATCTTCAATCGTTTGAAGTATCCTTAATTAAATTAAACAAAGTAGAACTATATTCAAAAACTCCCCTCCTAGTTTTCTTTAGATCATTCTATGACATGCGGTAAGACATCTAAATCATAGTCATGTTTTACAAACGATTTTACACTCGTCGTTGTAAAGTTATTTTCTTATCTAATAAAATCCTCAATCTTGTTAGACATCAAATCGGATTTCAAATATTTCTTATTTTTTTTATAAAAATCATTAACAAACTTTAAATGATAATTATGAAGCTAGTTATTCAAATAATGCAAAAATTCTTCATTTAGATCTATTTGAGACTTTATTTTTGCAAATAAAAATTATTTTAGATTTATGATTATGCATATATTTGAAACAAAAACCATACTCTAAGTCATAATGACATAAAGCTAACCTTAGAGCTACAACACCTTGATAAAAAAAGCCTTCCCAACACCTGTAATCGCACAAATTCAACCAATAGTAGCAAATTGTTTTTTTACATTCAAAATAACCTAAACCAGAACTACTATCCCCACTCATTAATTATTTGAGGCTTCAAATATACTTAAGAAGAGACTCTACGTGTTTCTTCACCAACCATATCAACTGGAAATTGTTCTATATCAAAACTTAACACTTTTTAAACGTTGTATATCAACAATGCTAGCAAATCCATAAAATCGATATTATTTTTAAATAAATAATCTTTATTATCACCGCAACAGTAGTTTATACTCTAATTATATCTAACCAACACAACCCATTCACTTTCATTACACCTTAGAATATATCTAAAGTCTTCAAACTTACTAAGATGAACAATTGCAGTTTGACCAATCTATTTAAAAATGCACACTCGAGGTCTAGGCATTGCTTACTTGCATTGCACAGTTAAAAAATAATTAGTAGCAAGTATTGATAACAAAGAATAAAAGATAAGGGGGAAAATTGCAAAGAAACAAAACAGTTAGGGAAAGATTGTAAGGTAAATGTTGAAGTAGGATTAATTGTAAGTAAACAATAAGAATAAGGGCCAAATGCAATTAATAGGCAGTTATGATTGTAGGGCCCATCAATTGTACTATAAAAGGACCCCACCAGATTTGGAAAAGGGATGATCATTAATATAATATACTTTATCTCTCTACACTTCTTGATTTTCTCTCTCTAAAAGGCTAGTAGTTAAGAAATTGTTTTCACGAAATAATCCCTAAAAGTATTGTTTGACACGAATCACTCCTCAATTCCATATCTCATCAAGTATAAAATTTAATAACTAATATGGTCTCACATCTCTCGACAAAAATACTAAGAATAATGTGTCTCTCACAATATACATGCATAGGTTTTGCATGTAAATATAGTCTCACATCTACAAATTATAATCTTGCATTTTTCAAAATTGGGATGCATGAGCATATCTCGTATATATAGGTCTCACATATATGATGCATGTTCATATCTCACGTCCCTCATATAATATATGTTATAGTCTCACATATATTTAATATAGTCTCACATGTATCAACATTATCATGCATACGCATGTATTACATATCGTATGTATGTCTCACATGCGAGACATTTGGTAAATATGCAATGTCTCACGTATAAAATATCATATGTATCGCATCTTCTTACATCGACGTCTCACATATTTCAAAACTGTACCTACAAATTGTAAAACTAACTTAAAAATAGCCCATAACTTAAAAAAAAACAATATACCACGAGTTTATAACTAATTAGCAAAAATAAAGATGAAAACATAGTATTATAAAATCAGACACAATCCAATATTTGTATTTTATCTCATAAAGTGTTCTTCGTATTATGTGAAAACCGAATCTTATATTCGTATTCTGTCGAAATCGAAGATGTTAATTCACTGAATCTCATACGAATCTGAAGTGAAAATTAAGAAAAAACTAAAATCAAGATACTAAAAAATGGTTATTTTTTTAGAAAAAATAAAATTTGTTTTAGAGTTACTCAATTTTTTTTATAAAAATAAAATCTAAAATTAAGATACTAAAAAACCGTTATATTTGAGAAAAAAAAGAAATTATTTTAGACCATTTTAAAAATAGTTTAAAAAAAATTATAATAGAAGATATTTTAGATATTATTAAAGTTAAATATTGAATAAAAGCCAAATTCTATATTTGCACGTTAACTATTCCTTATTGATAATTGGGCACGGCTAAACCAAAACCCCGTTGTTTTATATTGAGACCCTAATTTCATATTTTTTTCCTTGAATGTTAAATTACCAAACAACCCATATATATAAAAACATTAACTTTTTCAACCACCTCATTTCTACTTCCTCTCTTCTCTCCCCCTACTAATTTTCTCTCTAATATTCAAGAAAAAATAAAAAATAAAAAAATACTTAAAATCAACTCCAAATCAAAGACTTAAAAACCAAAAAACACTTAAAATCAACTCCAAATCAACTCATAATATGGATTTGAATGACTACAACGATGGTTTCAGTTGCAATCTTGAAGATTTTCTTTCGGACGAGGAGGAGCCGCTTACTGACCATCTGGAGAGTGGGCTTGAGGTAAAATCTAAGTTTTTTTACCGACAGAACCAATGCACGCACGAAATCATGCATTGCGTTGTACACTTCCACGCAAGAACATGCATGGAAGATACAAATTGTGTGATTTCATGCGAGGATTGTGCAAAATCTTGGTGAAATTTTGTGCCAAGATTGTGCACAATCTTTTTCACGAAATCGCACAATTTTGTGCCAAGATTTGAAAAATCTTAGCATATTTGTTTTGCGAATATTTGTCAGATTTTGGCACGCTTTTGTGCCAAGATTTGACAAATCTTGGCACTATTATGTGCGATTTGTGATTACATGCCCGATTATTGCCGAATTTTGCGTTTGTGTTCTCATTTTCAAAGTATAAATACATGTATGAACTTGTTAACAATTGAATGAGTTACTTAGTTATAAAATGAGTTATTTTTGTTGGGTAATTGAATGAATTGTGATATTGTATTAATTTAAATGATTTTGTTTTGTGTAGGAACCGAGAGAAGCACCATGTAATATGGCCGATTCTAGCCAAATTTTACTACGGAGAGCATCTACACCAAAACAAAATTGCTTGCATGGGTTGACAAGGAAAACAAAAGTATAAGATTCATTGTTTTGGTCGATAAAGATAACGATGGTAGTAAAAACTGTAAAATTCCGAGAATATATTTTAAGTGCGAGGGACACGGTGTTTACAAACCGAGGCCCAAACCCGGGATTGTGAAAAAGCGTCGTGAGTGTTCGTAAAAAAATGCGGTTGTCCGTTCACGCTAAGGGGAAATTCGTTGTTAGAACTACCCGCTTATTAGAAATTGGTAGTTAGAAATGGGAAACACAACCACCAACCTTTCTTACACTTGGATGGTCATTCACGAGCTGCAAGGCTAAAAGTGAAGGAGGAGGAGTATGTTCGTAAAATCATAAAAATCCGTTCTCGGCCAAGAGATATATACCGTGGTTTGAAGTTAAAAGATCCGGAAAATGTATCTAGTATCCGTACCATCTACAACATGCGTCAAAAACACCATTTCGTAGATAAAGCGGGAAAATTTCAAATGCAATACTTGTTTGGTCAGTTGGAAGAGCACGAGTACTATGTTTGGGAGAGACCAAACAAAGAAACAAACGAGAGCCTTGAATTGTTTTTTTTCCATCCTACAAGCATTGATTTATTGTACATTTTCCTTAAGTTCTTATAATCGATAGCACGTACAAGACTACAAGGTATAAGATGTCTTTACTAGAAATAGTTGGAAAAACTTTGACGAAAAAGACCTTTTGTATAGCTTTTGTTTTTATAAGCTCCGAGAAACAAGAGAACTACACGTGGGCATTGAGCGTTCTAAGGAGAGTGATGGTGAATAACATGTGCAATTACCAAATATTATCATCATCGATAGGGAGTTGGCTTTGATGAATGCTATCGAGGATGTATTTCCCGATGCAAGTCATATGCTATGCACTTGGCATATCAATAGGAACATTATATCCTATGCTAAAAAAGTTTTGCCGAAAGCAGACATGGCCGAAGAGTTCTTAGAATTTTATGCCTCGGTTGCCCATTTGGCGACGATCGAAGATTATAACAAAAACCTTGCCGAGTTACACCAAGCCCACGCTTATTGTTCCAAGGTTATCGATTATGTGATAAAGCAATGAATAGAACCTTACGGAAATAAATTCTTTAATATCTACACGAACAAAATTAAACCAATGGGAAACCACACTAGAAACCGATGAGTTATATTATCCTATATATACATTATTTTATTTTATTAATTGTTAGACTTCTAAATAATTTAAGTTTATGTTATAGGACGGAGAGTGCTCACTCGAGCCTAAAACGGGTAATCGGCACAAGTCTATGTACGTTTGAGCAATTTTGGGATAAAGTTCACTCGTCGCTTCACATTCAACACTCTACCATCTTCGAAACGTTTGAACGAAGTTTGTTTCGTCCTAGACTCGCATCTAGAGAAGCTATCTATAACGAAATTAAATGTAAACTTTCATGTACGGCCATAGAAATATTAGAGAAAAATATTTAAAAGGCTGTGGATTTATGGTTCACTCCCGTAATGTGTGGTTGTGTTATTAGGACAACGCACAATTTACCATGCGAGTGCGAGTGTGCTATGATCGCGAAAGAATGTAGGGCGATTAAAAAGAGTGAATGTGATGTTTATTGGAGTACTTTAGAGATCAATTCTAGGGATAAATCTCTTAGTTATTGTATGGGTTAATGTTTTCTTAAGTTCTTGTTTAAGTATGAGTTTTCGTCAATGTTTTTTTTATGATTTATGGTGTACTTTTATCATGTTTAATGCTACTTTGAAGTTGTTTTTAGACCTGAATTTCGAAGAATTTTTTTTCCATAAATTTTACAACAATGGAGTTAAATGATTATATTATACTATTGGCTCTAAAATTCTAGCTTTGAACTTGGGAACAAAAAAATTAAAATAGGGTAACATAATGAAAATGTAGCAAAATACCATAACACATAATTTAAAGAAGTCGTACAATACATGAACGTAAAAAAATCGTAAATTGTCCACCAAGATAACAACAAATAATAAATAACTAAAACGGGAGAACGGGGGCGTGAAGGCATCCTAGAATCACGCAAACGCTTTAATCAATATTTTTCATAGAAGAATCAAAATCTACTAAAACGGATTGTAAATAACTAAAAAAATATATTAAATCGTCGATGGAAGATAAGAAATGCATCGTAACACGCAACCAAATTGAATGGGATCCAAAACGGGGCTAAAAAACTGAAAAATGTTGATCCACGCATGCAATTACACCGATTGTGCCGATCATGACACAAATTCGTGTGTAGATTCGGCACAATCCACGCCCGTGGATCAGACCAATCCACGGTTCGTGGATTGGGTTTTCGTGCCAGGAAATACTGGATGCTCGCATGAACGCCGGGAAATACTGGATGCTCGCATGTTCTTGCGTGCATCCAATATTTCGAAGCACTAAACAGTGCTTGGAAATACCAAAAACAGAACCCTCAATCCTAAAATTAGCCTACACTACCCAAATCTAACAAAGAGCATGTCAAATCCAAGCTACTCGTCTAACTGAACACATACATGTATTCAAACATTAAAAAAAACAACTACAACTAGAGGAAAATTTGATTTTTCTATCTGAATACTGAACTCTAAATATCACTAAAAGCATACATAAAAATATACACCATTGTGTAGAGAATAGCTGTTAACTATTTGCTGTTGGATTTGAAAAATCTTGACTTTTGAAATCGTGAATTTAAAAAGATTTCGGATTTCGGAAGAGAGAAAATGGTAGAATTTAAAAAAAATTGTATTTATATCGATGATATTTTTGTAAATAAAAAGGATCTCGTTTTAGCCAAATAAATCTCCCTATAGCCGGGGCTTGTTTTAAAAAAACATCTTGAATTAAACCTAACCCGATAATTATGGTATCGAGGTAAGATTTGGGTTGAATACTATGTACACTGACCAATCTATTATTTAATTAACTGTTATTTGGAAATGCTTCCCGTCAAGGGGCCTAAAGTTAGGGATGGCAATTTAAACCGAAACCGTGGGTACCCGAACCGAACCGAACCGACGGGGTGGGTTACCCGAAAAAGAAAAAAATAAACGGGGCGGGTTATGGTTTTTATTTTTACTATCCGTTCGGGTTCGGGTTCGGTTTCGGTTTTGAATATTAAACCACGGGTAACTGCCCCGAACCCGCCCCGTAAAAATACCTTCCATCTCTGTATATATAAATATTATTTACTGATTTTATTTTTAGCCCGTTATAAAGACTAAATATTCAACTTTAATAATATTATTATTAATTATAGCCCGTTATAAATATTATTTATTACTGTCTCTAATCTCTATGTAATCTAGCCCAATAATATTCCAAACCCTAAAAGAAAAAAAACCTTTCAATATCTAATCTGTCTCATTTTCACTATCACTTCTCTCGTTTTTATCTCCTCACATAGAACCATCACTATTGTACCGACCGCCACGATTTGTTGCTCCGTTCTTTGGTTTTTTGTTGCTCCGTTCTTTGGTTTTCAGTTGTCACTCGCTTCCTTCCTAATATTCAGGTTTCTTTCTTTATTTCGATGATTTTTTTTTCTTTTTTTTTCTATGTTTTTGAGACTAATCGGTTCTTTTTATTTTTTCTCTCTAAAAATCGTTCATGTTATCTAAAAAATGATTTTACAATAACTTATTTCTCTTTGTCTAATTTATTTATATATATATATATATATAGTATATATAAACTGTTTATGCATAGATTTGATACTGAATATGCATAGATCTGATACTGAATACTAAAATTCAATTTTTTTATTTTAATACTAAATGTTTGATACTAAATGTTTGATACTAAATGTTTATTTTAATTTTTTTATGTAGGATCTTTGATACTAAATGTTTATTTTAATTTTATACGTTTGTTTTATTTAGAATATCAAGTCGATGAAGATTATAATTTATGGTAGTATTTTGTTAAATTTATTGTTAGATTTTTACTTTTATATTTTATTTTTTACATATTTTGTTTATGTTCGGTTCGGGTTCGGTTCGGGTATCTACAACGGGTTTCTTCCGCGAGTAGTTCGCGGGTACCCGTGTGGGTAACCCGAACCCACGGATTCGGATTTGGTATGGAAAAAAAAATACCCGTCGGATTTCGGAGCGGGTTCGGGTATCAGTTATTTACTGCGGGGCGGGTTGTGGATATATAGGTACCCGCCCCCGATCCGCCCCGTTGCCATCCCTACCTAAAGTCCCTGCTCTGTGTTACGTTGTGAAAACCGAACCGTATGTCATTTCAAACAACCTTAGCAGCAGCAACAGTTAGCCGAAGCTTCTTCCTTGACATCCTTAAAAAGGCGACTTGTATTCCTCACCTTGTCCAAACCCACGCCCAGATCATCCTCAATGGCCTCAAAGACGACATTGCCACAATCACCAGGCTCACTCAAAGACTATCGGACATCAAGGCCATGTGCTATGCGCATGACCTCTTCCTCTCTGTTCCAAAAACGGATATCTTTCTCTTTAACGTTCTCATTCGCGGATTCTCCGACAACCAATCACCTCTCCCCTCCATTTCTCTCTTTACAAGTTTGAAGAAACACACGGAGCTCAAGCCAGGTCACTTACAATTTTGCTGTATCTGCGGCTTCGAGAACCGGAGATGCAAGGTTAGCCGATTTGTTGCTTGGAGAGATGATCGTTGATGGGTATGAGTGGGATTTGCTTAACGGGTCAGCTTTCATTGATTTTTACTTTTAGGTTTGGCGGCTGGGCTTTGCAAGGAAGCTGTTCGACAGAATTCTTGACAGAGACACGGCTCTGTGGAACACGATGGTGTCTGGGTTTGTTAGGAATAATCTGTTCGATGATTCAATTAGGATTTTTGGTGAGTTGATTCGTTGCGGTGATTCTCGGATAGATTCAACAACAGTTGCAGTCTTGCAGATGTTCTTCCTGCTGTGTCATGCCCTACATGGACATGGGCATGAAGCCCTTATGATTTTTGCTGAAATGTCCAATTCGGAAGTTTCCCCATCAAAGGTCACCTTCCTCTCAGTATTGTCTGCTTGTCGCCATACTGGTTTGGTAAAAGAAGGGGATGAGATATTCCGTTCTATGATTCAGGATTATGGGTTTTATCCATTACCTGAGCATTACGCGTGCATGGTTGATATATATGGTCGCGCAGGACAATTAGAGAAAGCCTTAGAATTTATAAATGGAATGCCAGTCGAGCCAGGTGCCGCCGAGTGGGGTGCTTTACTGGGTGCCTGTATGATTCATAAAGACTCAAAATTAGCACGTGTTGCTTCAGAGAGGCTTTTCGAAATAGACCCAGAAAACGTAGGGTATCATGTATTGCTATCAAATATATTTTTGGCAGAGAGAAACTATCCACGGGCTGCTTCAATACGACAGGCAGTGAAGAGGAAAAATCTTGCCAAAACTCCTGGCTGCACTTTAATTGAAATTGGAGATGCACTGTATATATTTACCTCGGGTGATAAGTCTCATCCACAGTCAGATGCGATATATGCAGAGTTACAGTTACTAGAAGGGAAAATGAAGGAGGCCGGGTTTCACGCAGAGACTGCAATGGCATGGCATGACGTCGAGGAGGAAGAGAAGGAGATGATGGTGAAGGTTCATAGTGAAAAATTGGCCATTGCTTTCGGTCTTTTAGTTACGGAGGCAGGAAGTGAAATTAGGATCATCAAGAACCTAAGGGTCTGTTTGGATTGCCATACAGCAACAGAAATTATATCCAAGATTACAAAGAGAACAATCGTGGTAAGAGATGCGAAACACTTCCACCACTTTAAAGATGGTGTGTGCTCTTGTGGAGATTACTGGTGAGGAATTTTTGCTATCCAATTAGTTATATTTCCTAATAGAAGCATCCAAGTCTCAAACCCGGATGGCACAGGTGAGTGATAGTGCGATACAAAGCTTTAAGATAACATTTCCCACTCCTGATTGCGATTGCATAATCTCCTTTGCCTTCAATTTGTGTCTATGTTTGTTATTCTCACATAATAGGCAAGTGTTGGATTCTTGGTTGTCCTGAAGCTGTCTGGCAAAGATACTTAGTTGTTCTAAGAAGTTTAAGGTTATAGTACTTAGGTACTTGCCAATTGAGCTATTAACTAAGAACTTTAAGAAGTCGGTATTGAGATAAAGCATGTAGGTGAAACTAAATTAACTGTTTTTAATTTCAAAATTAAACTGACAGTTTAATATAAAACGGAAACATTAGACTGCAGTGAATAGAACAACAGTCAACCTATATCACTCAAATTTGTGATCCCTCGGTTATAGATTTCATCCCTTTTTTTATTTTAATGTAAAAGACCAATTCATTTTGACTTTTTTTTATCCATATCTCACTTCACTCCATTTCTCTTTAAACTTCACCAATCTCTTTCTAGCTCATCAATTCCTCCCACGATATTTTACCGAGTTTCGTGATTTTGGCTATATAAATCTTTAACAACTTTTTATGGCTAGAACAAAAACCAACAATCTTTCGTAAGTGACTGATTTAATTTTATGCTTTTTGTTTCTTCAAAAGTTTATAGTGTGTTTTTGATAGGTTTGACTATGTTAAAAATGTAATAGATTTATATTTCAGGGTTGTGTTGGAAGCCGTTTTTGAAGAAAAATCAATTTTTTTTCCGGCTGATACAAATTTGAGTATACATTAATTTAGTGTTGTTAACTATATTTTAAATGTTTTTTTAATGTTTGTTATAAGCCATTTTGTTTGTTTTTTTATAGGTTATCTTTGTCTCATAGCAAAACCTGAGACCTCATTACCTATTTCAGGAGGGATCCGACTATCCCGGTTTGCATATTTAACTACGTTGAATTTTATATGCATGAGAAATTTACGTGTGTCAATTTGGAATGATAAATGACCTGTTACGTTTCTTATACAAGACACGTTTCCGCAAAGAATTTGATACAAATAGAAGAAATTGGCCTAGGTATTTTCTGATTACCGACCATGTGATAAGAGTGTTTCATATCATTTTTTCTTTGATGGCGCCTAACTACGGCTACCTAGATATTGTTATCCAGAGGATGTTGGTGATGGAGGAGCGTTGTTAAAGATAGTTTGACGGATCAACCATATATTTTCATATAACAATAGTGAGAAAAGATGGGTCGTGTTCAGGAATCAGGTGGCATATCATTTCCTCATGGTTGTTTGCTTGTTTGTATTTTTTGGTATTTATTTTGTTTCGTATTTTTTAGACTTATCTTTTTGGTACGATGATTTTTTGTTTTGTACAATTGTTTAGTTTTTGTTTGATATCATGATATACAAATTTTAAAAGGGAACTATCCATAAATAAATACTTAAATTTTTCATTACCACATAATATCTAAAATTAGTGAAAAATCACAAGTAATATTTTTTGAACGGAATATTTTGTTTTAAACTTTTTTATCTTTTAAATTGTAAGTCGGAAAATTTTTAGAAGTATTATCAGTTTTGCTTTTTCAAAACGAATAAAATTATATTCATCAATTATATATATATTTTTTCATTAGTAACATGCGAGATCAGATGTATAAAAAACATGCAGGGACATATACTACTTGATAAAGATGTGAAATTATGGTTACTCGCTCACATGAAAAAAAAATCATAATTAAAACCAGTTTTGTTCATTTTCAAAAAATAATTTGTCGTCTTGCGTGTTTTTTATTTTGGTCTCGCATGATTGATTATATATAGTATTGCATGGTTTTTATACTTATTTTCGCATGGTTTTTATACTTATTCTCGCATGTTTTTTTGTCCGGTCTCGTATTTATGTCTGGTTTCGCATGTTTGTTATGCATGGTCTCGCATGTTTGGTTATGATTGGTCTGACATGTTATTGGTGAAAAAGCATTCAAAAAATAAATATATATCATCAATGGATCTAGTTTTGTTTGTCTTAGAAAAACAAAACCGATGTTACTTTTAGATTTTTTTTCCGAATTCCAGTTCGAAAGATATGGACCTTTTAGAAAAAGTAAGAAATTTTTTTTTGGTCCAAGAATGAGAAATAGTTAGGTAACTGATGAAACATGAGTATTTGCGGTGTAATTTAGAGAATTAGGTATTGAATGAGAGCTAAGTACACAAAATAGGTGATAACTAGACAATAGTGAAACTTAAACTACTAGATGACAATAATAAAGTTTAATTTTAGGTACGTGTGGTAATATTTTCCAATTTTAAATGATTTTTATGATTTGTTTATCTTATTTTTTATGGTTCAACCAACGAGAAAACCTTGTTTTGTTATTACATTTAAACAACTGTTTCATAAATAATTAAAACATATAGTTTTAAAAAAAAATTATTTGATTTAAATATAAAAATATCTTTACTAAGACATGTGATACTTTATTACTCTTCCTTGATTTCGACATTTTTATTCGATACATATCGCGATTTGATTAGTCTTCGTGGATTACAATAGTGTTAACTAATACTATATATATATATATATGTCATTTGTGATAAAAATCAATCCTATCATAGATCTAAAAGATATTTTGGAGCTCTGTCAGAGATTCATATTTTACGAGAGCCGCTAAAGAAATAGCGAAAACCATGTCATAAGAAGGAAAAACTTTTTAAAATAAAATTGTTTGTAATATGTATTACCAATACGATACAGATCGCGTCGTTCCACCGCAAGCCTCATACCTGGGGAAAACGTCAAAACTAAGCGGAAATGATTAAGGGGTTGAGTAAATATCGGTTCTCGATTATTAATATAAAAAGAGACGAGATTCGTTTGAAATTTACAAGAGTAATATCACCGACATAATAATTGAAGAAGGAAACCATATTGATGGATTAAAATTCATTTATCATTTTTGTTGTTTCCATTCAGCTATCCTAGATTATTGTTGTATTCAGTATTTATCGTATATGGTTTTCTTATTTTTGTAGCCATTTTATTTAGTGATAAGTTTGTTTACGTATTATATTGTGTAACCTTGCTTATTGACAAGGTTTTGAATGAAAAAAAGTTTCCTACATATTTTTGACGGAATCCGACTCAGCTACTTTGAAAATAAGCCCATATATCTTGGAACCATACAAAATAACCAACCAAAATTAATAATAAGGTACCCATCATTGTAGATGTTTATACCGCCGTTCCACAACATGGTTCAACTGGAGATAGAGAGGAACGTTCTGATTGCACTAGCTCTACTCCGTCAGAAACCATACTATAAAAAAGCTTATTTTTATCGTGGTTCCAATATCGTGTGGCCCTTTAATTTTGGAATGTTCCATTATTTTTGTCATACCATGACATGGTTCCACCGTAAATGACAACACAAATGGTATCAAGTTAAACTTTATATCCCCAACTAGAGAATCTCTCTTTTGTATACGCTACATTATTGGTTATTTTATTCAATCTTATCTATCTAATATAATCTAAATCTAATTTAGCCTAATTTTTCATTCATCTATCTACGTATGCAAATGGAAATTCTTTTATATCTTCATCTACAAACTTTACAACAAATCATATCTCTAAGATCTACTATATAGATGGACTATAATCAAAGATTTATATTTGTTGCAAATTGTTAGCAATAGTTAAGGAAATAATGACGGATGAAGGAACATCATTTTTTATGAAGTAGTATCCATAATGTACTAAATATACAATATGAATCAGGTCAAACATATATTTCCAACACTTGGACATGAATAAGTCTTTATCATTTCAAAATATTTGAAATTGGTTTCAAATTATCGGATTTGAGACCTCCCGTACGATGTTGCACAAAAGGAACTTGAGGAGTTCTATTTGTGTAGTTTTTATCTGATTAACGAATTTCATATGCATGAGGTGAACATGAATCTTTTTTATAAAGAACTACAAAACATAGAAACGGATGTACACCAAACTTATCTCGCAATGAGATAACTCTTTTTAAAATGTTGTATTATTTGTATTTGATTCTAATGTCTTTTTTATTTTATGTTTAATGTTTAATGCTATTGTTTAATTCTTAATTTTATAACGTGATGCTTAATGTTATGATTTTAATTTCCATGTTTACTTTACAATTTTTTAAAAATTAAACCAAACAAGTTTTTAAAACAAACCACATTACAGTGACAAATAGTTCCAAAATAGATTAAACATAAGTAATAATTAAACAAAATCGTCTAGATCAGTCACTTGAGGGATGTTGAACGAAGATGGTCGATTTTGAATCTCTAGAAATCTTTTGTAATGAGGTCTAATCGGTATCTCACAATTCTTTGTTTACAGCTTACGCAATGCGATATAAGATGAATATATCAGTGCACACAATGCATCTTTCGCGATAAAAGGTTATATATACAAATTATGATGAAAAAAACACTTTAATACAAACATTAAATACTTATGTTGATAAAATGGTTGTTATCACAAAAACTAAACCCGATATTATTTCTTTGAGATATTGGAAGAGGTGCACTTTTTAATAAAATAACAGTGAAGCTTTGGATGATCGATACAAAATGGAAGATGTGGTTAAGCTTTGATGTAATTTACACTCCCATGAATGACATTGTTATCCATTTTTTTATATATGCATTATCTTTAAGATAGTCAAGACTTACAACTATTTTTCCTAACTCATCTAAGACACTATATACCATCGTATAAATTAAAACGTTATCTATAAGCTCATGGTAAAGAAATTATTTAACCATCTTCCACCTGTCTGATTGGTCATACAAACCATAAAAAAACCCGCATTGACAATTAAAACGTATGTCATCAACCCTGGTTATAAAATGCTAATAGTTCACCATAAATTATTATACTTACCCTTTTCAATCAAAAAACCATAGTTCACAACCAATATTGTGACTAATTTTTCTGACTATTAATGATTTTCTATGACTGATCGTTTCACTAACTCAGACAATATTTGAACATGAAACGATATAGTTCCAATGTCTCTCAAAACTTTGATAGGTGTCATAAAATTTTCACCTAACAAAGTTTTATGCGGACACATAGCTCTTCTATATTATGTTAGCATTGTAAAACAAAACGACGGATTTCTGCGCTGTCTCCGTATTTTGACCAATGATGTTTTAAAGATTGCACCAAGTGAATGCGAACTTGTTTTTTTTATTCTTACATGTGTTTTAAATGTGATTTATCTCGTTCAACATAGGACGTGAATAATATTTTACATTTGACTAATTGACGACTATGATTTTTATGTTTCTCTAAAAAGTTCACAAATGAAGTATTTATGGATAAACTATTTTAAACAATTTCCTGTAATATTGTTCTATATGTTTTTGTCATTGTCCATGAAAACTTCAACAAGTTTATCTAATTTTTATTTCATAAACCATGCTTCGTTGAAGTACACTTATATATAACACTTTCCACTGATCGTCCAAAAAATCTAAAGTTACCAAAATATCATTTTAATAACTTGTAAATCTCACACGTTAAATTATGCGTAACTCTGAGCGTACAAGAACAACTTATGGTATTGAATTTTGAATTATCAACGCTTTCTAGAGAGTAAAAATTGGGGTTTAACATAATGTTCGCGATGTTACCTTTGATTTCGGGTAAAAACATGTGTACATGTTTTGTTGTATTATTAAGTGATTTTTTTAATGATCTTTTAATTGTTCCATGTTGCATCTTTACTAAATAATGTACCTTAACCTTACCCCAATTCGATTGTTAACCACATCAACAAAATATTAATGGATCATAGACACAATTATATCCATTTTATCAATTCAGAGGCGACCAAAGATTGCACTACTCGATGAATGAGCATCCACAATAATGAAAGATAATCGTTTCACTAGCCGACTACTTTTAACTCTAACTCTCCTACGACCGATGTATTGATCCATGTAAAACCAGTCAAGCCTAATTTAGAAGGTTGAATAGGCTTCATACCTCACATATTATGATAACTATATTTTAAAACAATATTTATCTAATTATCGGGATTTATCATAATCCGCCAAACGTCAACCTTGATGATTTTTCCTAATAAAAATGACAATTTTTTCATGTGATCCACCGACTAACGCAAATTATCATCTTCAAAATAAATGACTTGGTATGATTATCGATATAAGAGTGTCTAAGTTTATCATTTTCACTAGATTTCAAGTTTTTTCACTTAGAAAATTTAAGAAGAACGAGTAGTACATGTCAACGAGTCTCCTCTAAGATGTTTACAACTATTTTTCTACTCAAATCGGGAAAAAGGTAATCATCAAACTTGTTCACGATCGACAATATCCCAACAATCCAAGGTGCACCATAAGGATAAACAATTTAGAGTGAAGGTACGACTCAAGATGACCTTTGCTTAGAATTTTCTTGTTTTAAATTAAAAAAGAGACAATCCTTGATGAATTTATTGAACATTTCATCGTCAATCATATTTTAAACCTCATCTTTCAAATCACAATAATACCATGTTCAATAACCCATATCATTGTGGTATTTGCAAAGTTTATTAGGATTGCACTTTTATTTTGGTGTGATAATGTTCTCTAGTTTGTGAACACATACAACATTCTTAACCTTGTTAAATATCACCGCAACACTCCCAATGAGCTTAGTAGTTCTTGTTTTGGGATGGTTAGACTTCATGGTTCTGTTACGAGTTTTTTTTATTTTGGTTCGGTGGTTTAGCCTTTCACGAAGAAGAAAAATTATGGTTAGAACTTTGGATTACTACTAAAATGAGTGGTTGAGGACATGAAACATGTGTAGTTTATAGATGGTAAGAAGAGTAAACGTTAAAAACTTCTGGGAGACGTATATACATGTTTTTTTCAACTTTAATATAAGGTTAGAATCGTGTAAGAAGGTATCTAAATGTTAATATATTCTTCTTATTCTGCATAATATCCCAACCATAAGTCCCAAAAAAACTCCCATGTATGTACGACAACAAGCTATAAGCTCATGCAAAATTCTCTAATTTTTTTAGTTGAATGTTTGAGTTTACTTCTATAAAATCTTGATTGCTTCTTATTTTTAATGAACGATGCAATCACCATCACTACTGATGACCTTATTCATATGAACTGGTTCTAAAAGAGGGTCTAGAAGGCCTCAAAGCAGGGGCGGATCCAGGATTAGAATTCAGGGTGTGCCAAAAATATCATTGAACTAAAAAAAGTCTGCGTATTATATAGTCAAAATAAATTAATATACTATTACAACTAAAAATGAAAATCTATTTCTAGTCTAAACGTAATTGCATTCTTCTCTTACTCATGCCTTGAAAGCGCTTGATAATATCTCGATCATCGATTGTAGCAAACACTTCTTTCTCCACAAATGTCACTAAACTATCATTAAGCCATGGATTGGACATTCGGTTTCTCAACTCATTATTCACATATTTCATACTAGAAAATACTCGCTCAACACTTGCGGTGGCCACCGGTAATGACAAAGCTATCTTTAAAATCTTGTACACAAATCCAAACGTGTTGTGCTTTTTTGTACGCACAAGAGTCCTACATAGATCCGAGATACTCTTCAAATCGGAAAAATTATCGTCCATCTTCACACTATTATTAAAAGAACGACTTCGTGTCCCAATCATTCTAGGAGGATATTCAGTCATGTTGGGTCTAGTTGGTCCATTCAGAAGGTAAGCTCTTCTCACATCATCTTGATCATTTGGATGATAATTAATAATTGGAGTTCTATTTCCAGGATCCAACTCCAAATATGCCCCCTTTTTGAATGTCCTATATGAAGAAGATGGATTAATTGATGAAGGAATTAAATAAGGTTCTTCGGATGGTACCTCGGTTGGAGAAGGGATCAGAGATGCTTCAATTGTTAAATCATTTCCAATAGAAGAACTACTAGACTCCGAAAATCGAGGGGCGGGCGTAAAAAAACTTGAACAACATCCTGTTAAGTCACGTAAATAAACCAATTCAACAATTATAACAATTCTAAATCAATTTAACAAAATAATTACATTTAATACACTTAATTTCTGAAATTTCAAACTAGTTTTAATTTTTTTTCTTTAACATTCACTAATTTGTTTGAAATTGATTTTCAAAAGCTTTGAAATTCTCTTTATAAATCAATTTTTTTCATGATTCTTGTTAAATTAAACAATTCTAACAATTCTAAATCAAGAGATTCCACTAATTCTCAAATTGATTTCTTAACGTACTTTGTAGGAAATACTAAACCCACATTAACATACCGATTCTCAAATTGATTTATTCACATAGTAGAAAATACTAAAAGCACATTGACATACCTAAAATCAAAGGATTTCACTCCTTCAATGCTGCGTTTTTATGTTTGTAAGAGAAAATAGGTGATTTTGATTGAGGAGGAGAGAGTAGAGGACACTGCTGCGTTTGAGGAGAGAGAAAGAGAGAAGCGGATTTCCACTTCTTCAGTGCTGTGTTTTTTTTTTATGTTTGTAAAAGATGTGATTTTGATTGAAGAGGAGAGGGTAGAGGAGGCTGTTGCGTTTGAGGAGAGAGAAAGAGGGAAGCGATTGCGTTTTGAGGGAGATAGAGATAGGGGTTGATGTGTTTTGGGAGAGAGACAAAAGAGGGCTGCTGTAGATTTAGGGTTTAGTTGGGGAAATATTTGTGTAGATTTAGGGTTTAGTTGGGGGTAGATTTAGGGTTTAGTTGGGGGCAAAATAAAAAAGGAAAAAAAAGAACAATTTAGGGTGGTCCAAGGTTTGAACTCTTGACCTCAAGGTTAAAATCTAAACACTTTTACCACTACACTAAACTTATTTTTAGAATTTAGGGTGGTCCATGGCATACATGGCCACCCCCTAGATCCGCCCCTACTCAAAGTTAAACTGAAAGTTACGACCAAGGTGTTAACACTATAACGGTACATATATTTTCTCAAGTTCATGTATATTCTAACAACAATATGCATATACAACAATGAAGCAGAAGTTATAAGCGAGATCGCTTATGTGTACGTCCATGCATTATTATTTGAGTGATTAAATTGTCTTCAAATATGCTCAATCAAATCAATGTTCGGAATTTTGGTTCCAAAATCTCTTTTCACTTTTAGATGGTGTATATAACTTATATGAGAGTGACTTTGGTGATCTTTTTTCAGATCTAGCTTATCCATATTTATACTACTCTAGCATCATAGTATTAGTTATTTGATAGGATAAGGGGGTAGTTTCTTAAAGGTGAGAGATGGTTATGAAAATATTGTTTCGATCATTGATAACTTCCCATTAAACGAACCACATATGTAAAACACGTTTTACATGGTGAATATTCTTTGTCTATAAAAGAATCACCCATCTTTCAGTATTTTCGAGTGAAACATGGAAGAATTATTTCTTGTCGAAAGTTGAATCGATTAAAAGAACAACCGTTCAAACCGATTTACATCACAGTAGCTTAAATTTTTGTTTCCCGAAACCCAAACTCATATGTTAACTTTGTTGATGGATGCATTCGAATTGGAATAACTTTATTCTGATTTCAGAAACCAAACCAATTTTTTTATTGTGATATATGGAAGAGAGTCGAACCAAAATTGAAATCTAATTTCTTAGAGATGATTTTCGTCGAACATAATTGTGACCATTACTTTTTAAAGTTGCGAGTTAATACTGTTATCCTCGTGTCTTATAAAAACTTTCGCTATAAAAATTTCACTCCAACCTTTTTAAAAAAAAATTATATTTTCAAAATAATATGAAAGATAATATTTTATTTCAACAGTCACCATTTTTATAGTTCGATTCTAGTGATAGTCAAACTTTTGAATAGATTTTGTCTCAGATATCAACAACATTAAAATACAGTCAACTAAACGCTACTTACAAATCATTTAATCTTTTCAAAATCCGTTTTATTAACAAAAGAACGAGTTGTATATTTAATGTAAAAATATATAATATAATATCATTTGAGTTCCGTATTTAAAGTTGTATAAGAATTTTTTGGTCAGGCTAATGTAATTATCATAATTTTTATTTTTATTTTTTAAAGTTAAAAGATTTTATTAGGATATAATTGATAGGTTTACAAAGATTATGACTAAATGTTAATCCTTAGACTTAATAGAACCCTTCAATTAGATCTAAAAGGGGAAACTTTTCCAAATTAGGAAATTTCTCTATTGATAGGCTGAAAACCATGAGAAGGCAATCATGAGAAGATTATTCTTCTCCATCAAATTCAGTTGCTAATCCAATCGATTCCATCAAAGCTTCTGAATTTTATTTGTCTTTAATTTTCGGGTGAAATAAATTTCTAGTAGTCTCAATTGAGTGAAGAACATGCATCCATTGAAGAAGTTGTTGTTTGAATGATAACGAATCCAGAAACTCACAATCCTAAAATAAAGAGTAAGTTAATCTTCAATTTGTATATATCCTATGTTTATACTTTCCAGCAACAAGATCGCATACAACATAGCTGGAGGCTTAAAATCCTTGTAATCGAAATTTATCTTACATCTTTGAGTCCATCGAGCCAGCCAATCGGCTGCTCGATTTGGTTCTCTAAAGATGTGATGAATTGTCATTTTACAAGTAAGTAAGGATTTAATGTTGCTGAGAATATGGCTTAATTTTAAAGTTAATTTCCAAGTAGAGAGAAAAGAAACGATTTTTTCTAAATCGGTCTCAACATCAACTTCTTTTAGTCCTTTAATTCTGCACAGTTGGAGCCCATCGTGAATTTCTCGAGCCTCAACTTGAAGAGGAGTTAGCATTCCGTAATTTCCATAGCCCAGCACAAGGTTTCCCCGGTGATCTCTGATTATAACAGCGCCACTCACTTCCTCTGAAGTGGAGCAACGAGCATCCAAGTTGATTTTGTATTGACCATGACCTGGAGGAGTCCAAGTAAGGTAAGAAATATTTTTCTTAATGCATAAATGATTAGTGCAGCCAAGAGTGATAGCAGCATTTTCACAGTGTTTCCAGTTCTTAGCTTTTAATAGTTTTGAGTAGTCTAGATTTATCAACATGTTAGTAATGTATCTAATTTCTGCATTTGAGGAGGTTTGAACATGACTCATCTTTATCTTGTTTCCATGTTTCCAAATGACCCAGCTGATTATGGTAGACAAAATTATTTGATGTGAGAAGGTTTGAACATGTGTTTGACAGTCATAAACTTTTGAATATCAACCCTTAGAATTCCTGCAAAATAAAATCAAATATCCCAAGCAAAAGAACATAAGACAAAGAGATTATTTGTAGTCTCACAGTTAAAACAAAACTGACATTTTGATACTAAGGTAATATGCTTAGTTTACATAACATAGTGAGTAGGTAGTTTATTAAGGATGAGTCTCTAGGCCAGGAATGAACACTTTCTGGGAGAAATCTGGTTCCAGAGATTACTAAATAGGGATGAGCTACTTTGGAAAGTATTCAGGGCTTTGACAGTATCTTTAATATTAAAGTTACCCTCCTTAGCTAAGGTCTATAGGATAGTGTCATTAGCTAAACTATTGATTTTAAGTTTAGTGACTAAGTTCATGTTATAATCATTTAATATATCCTTAAGCATATTCATATTCCACCAGTTAGCTTCCCATAGAGACCTTACCTTCTTACCTTTAAATCAGTTATTGTTTTGATTAGGAATAAGCTTTATAAGAGGAGGCCTACCAAACCAATTGTCCAACCATATATCCATATTACCACAGCCAATAGTCTATTTGATGTTAGCTTTTACAAATTCCCTAATTTTGACTAGCCTCTTCCAAGTTTGAGGTTCATACTTGTAGTCCACCTGTAAAGGATGCTTATCTAAACAATAGATGTTATGTAGAAGGTTTGCCCAGAGAGAAGTGTTTTCTCTAAACCTTATCTAGAGTTTACAAGAGAAATCTTTTTGAATATTCATTAAGCTGCTAACATTAAGACCCCTCCCCCTCCTCAAATGGCTTACAAATAGAAGGCCATGTAGACCAATTGGTTTTATTAGCCTCACTGCTGGATCCCACCAAAAGATAACATCTTTCCTTCCCAATTAGAAATTTTGTCTTTAATGTTTTCAATCAAATGAGTAAAGTTAGTTGACTTGTTATGGGGACTAAGAGTTACCCCCAAGTAGGTTGTTGGAAGAAGAGTTGTATTGAAGCTTGTTTGAATGGTGAGACAGTTTCTTCTATCAAGCATACTTGATGTTGTGATAATTTCAGTTTTCTTTTTGTTTATTGATTTCCCAGAGATCTCTTGGTAAACCTGCAAGAATTGGGCAATTTTCTCTAGAGAAATATGAGAACCATTAGTAAAAATTAATATATCATCAGCAAATGCTAAAATATGAATACTAATATTGCCTCTACTAGAGTATTTCAGCTTTTCATTGGACTCAAAAAGATAATTTATTCCTCTAATTAGGACCTCTTCAGCTAATATGAAGAGGCTTGGAGACAATGGGTCACATTGTCTCACACCTCTATTAGCTTTGAAGTAGCCCGCTGATTTACCATTTATAAGTAAGGCATTGTTAACTGATCTAATGATGTTATTAATCAACTTAGTGACCTGATAATTGAAACCAAATCTCTGCAAAACCTTTATGACAAAACTGTGAGCTAAGTTGTCAAAAGCTTTTGACATGTCCAGCTTAATAACCATATTTCCAGATTTAGTTTTCCTGCCTATATCATGTATTAATTCCTTTGCAATGAGTATATTATCATGTATAGATCTTCCTTGCACATATCCCCCCTGCACTTGAGATATAAATTTAGGCATAATTCTAAAAAAACATATTATTAACTAGCTTAGACATTATTCTATTAGTTAGGGTGCATAAGCTAATGGGTCTATATTGACTCCAACTAGAGGGACTATTAGTCTTAGGTATAAGACAAATGCCAGTGACCAGAATCCCTTTGGGAATAACCTGGCCAAGGATGAAAGATTTAAGATTATTACAAAAGTCAGCCTTTATAATATGCCAATAAGAAGTGTAAAAGCACTTGTTAAATCTATCAATCCCAACAGCTCCAGAAGAATTTAAACTTTGAATTGTAAACCAAATTTCTGATTCAGTAGGCTCAGGTAGCATTAATTTATTATCTGACTCATCAAGTAGCTTAATGATGACTTTAAAAAGACTATTACTCAAGCTTTTAGTTTCAACAAGTTTATTAGAGTAAGAAGGAGAAGAGAGAATATCTATAAAGTAGGCTTTAGTAGAGAAGTTAATAACATCTTCATTTGTATTCCCTATGTTGTTAATCTCGATGCCTTTGATTCTTCTTTGCCTTCTTTTCTTCATTACATAGTTGTAGTATAACTTAGTGTTCATATCTCCATCCATTAACCAGTTATGATGTGTTTTTTTGTCTCCAGTATTCCTCTTCCATGGACAAGGCAAGCAAGTGTTCAGCAGTGGCTTTGGAGATGTTGTTTTTGTCTTGAATGCTGCTTGATTTTCTGAAATTTCCTACACAAATCTGTAAGTTATCTTCTGTCTGCTTAATATTATCAAACAAGTTGCCAAAGTGTTTCTTGTTCCATTCCTTAAGAGTTGTCTTCAATCTTTTTAACTTATTCCAGAAGACATATAAAGGATATCGGATATCCCATCATTGGGATAGACCAGTTAGTTTCAACAAAACCCAAGAAGTCTTTTCCATAGTCCAAACATTTTGAAACTTATAGGATCTACTCTGTTTTTTATTGACATTTTTCAAACCTATGAGTTTCCATAAGTTTTGACCACCATGGTAGTGCTCCTAGATTATTAGAATAACAATGCCTCTTCTTTCAAGTACAGCATTAATGGTATCATTAATGATCCACAGAAAGCTACAAAGTTTATGACCTACATACCGGTTCAGAAATTTTTTTGGGGGCGACAATGGCAACCCTCAGCCTCCCCATTACCTTAATGAGAAGGGTTTTCAGTATCAGGCGAATGTATCAAACCCGCTACAGTTGTTTGGAAACTGTAAGTTATATTTTTATTGATTTTTCTGCTTTTTGTGCTTTCCTCATATTACCTATATTCATAATTGTTAGTATCGCGAATCGTATCGGTGTTTATCGTTGTGATTATTTATCGGACGATAATTATTTGTATCGTATACGATACAAATAATTATCGTCCGATAAATAATCACAACGATAAACACCGGGATACGTATCGTTGGGGGTTAAAAAACCGATACGATTCGCGATACACGATATGAAAAAAACCAAAATCGATATACGATACGATATACGATTTGACAACTATGCATATATTAACATATGTTCGAGGTAATAGTCCAGTTTATAACTCTATCTAGTAACATTGTGTAAGAGAATCCGTTTTGTAAGAGAACCCTATCGCCGGAAGGTATTTGGAGAGTATAACCTAACTCAAAAACATATCATCGAAATTGGCAATAAACATATAATTATTGCTTAAATCGGATATATGTTTTTACTATAACTGATTAGAATTAGAATGGACGTAAGTATATTATCATCTACTAGCTGAAGAGTAAAAAATTTGGTCATGCATATTTGGAACATCAAGAAAGTTCGGCATATGTAAGACTGATCGAGCGGTTTAATCCACTCTTTAGGTGCGTCACACTTTGATCCAGTAAATAATTTAGTAAACAAGAAACATGTACTTCGGTCCATGAAATCTGAAGAGAAATCGAAGATATCCAGAGACACCAAAGTTTAGACCTTTCTTTGAGCTATGGCGATGGTCAAGATGAGTCTGATTGCACAGTAAGCACCTGGAAGCTGAGCACTGTGTCGACTGGTTACGGTTATTATATAATATTGATGAGCACAACTCATCTTTGTATACTTATGGAAACGTGTGATTATACTTAAAATAAATAGTATATTATATTTAAATCTAGTTTCCGAGTCTAGTTCAACTAAACATGTGATTCTACTTACTTGGATTAAACATGCGATTATATTCCATGTGATTCTACTTAAATCAAACATGCAATTTTACTTAAACTAAATATGCGATTATATTTGAACTTAACATGAGATTATAATGCAACTAAACATGCGATTATACTTGAACTAAACATGTGTTTCTACTAAAACTAAACATGTGATTCTACAACAACTGAACATGTGTTTATACTTGACCTTGTTTAAATATTTTGAGATTTGACATAATACAAATTTTCATGTTACAAAGTATTTCTTTGTATACTTTTAGAAACATGTGATTATACTTAAGCTAAATATTATATTATATTTAAACCTAATATGCGACTCTAGTTAAACTAAACATGCGACTTAGACCAAACATGCGATTATATTTCATGTGATTCTACTTAAACTAAACATGTGATTTTACTTGAACTAAATATGTGAATATACTTGAACTAAATATGCAATTTTAATGCAACTAAACATGTGATTCTACTTAACTAAACGTGCGATTCCAATGTGCCAGACAACACTAGAGTAAACATATTAGACATGCCAGACTACACTTGAGAAGACATACTAGACATGCAAGTCTCTTTATAAAGTCATTAGAGACTTAAGAAAATACAAAAGAGAGTATTTGGAAAGTTGTAACATTTGAACTACACTATACCATACATATTGGACATTCAAAACAAACCGAGATGGGATGAAATATGTTGTATTTATGAAATTTAAACTACCATATGCTAGAAAATAACATAAAATTTCAACCCTAACATGAAAAGTTCATAATTTCAACCCTAACAAAAAACAAAATATTTTAGGATTGAACATGTTATAGTGCCAGAAAACAACACGAACATTAAAAATATAAACTTCAAACATCAGAAGAAGAGTCTATTTCATCTTAATCTTCTTTCTCATCTTCGTCCTCATATTCCTCCTCGCCTGATTTTTTCTCTTCTTCTTTTATCTCTTCATCCTCCTCCTTTTCAGACTCTTTTATTTTTCTAAACTTCCTTTATTTGGTGGAATAATATAATACAGGTATTTCTCATCTCCAGGATATTAAACTAAGTCTGGAGAATGATAGTGGACGGTGAATAAGAATATCTTATCGTCATCAGAACTGGAGAAGTATTCCAATGTTTTCGTCATTTTATATGGTCGCTCTATTTTTTAAAAGGAGAAGCCATAATCAGAGCTTGAATATCCATACTTATCATCCGAGGAAATGTTAATGAAATGAGCCATTATTTTAAATTTTGTGAGTTTGTTTTTGTTTGAAACCCTACTAAAGTTGTAAACCTAATTTATAAGCAAAAATATTAATGAAATGAGTAATTTTTATTGGTTCTCTAACCCATTCTCGATAGTCGTTTTGTAGTTATTACTTTAGTTTTCATTAGTAATCTACTTTTGTTAAATCGTTTAATAAGTTACCTAATAGAAAAAGATTCGCAACCTTAAATATTAATATAACTAAATTGGTTGGAAGATTGTGATTTATATTAATTACCGTCGAGACCACTATATTTTTTACTTAAAAAATAGGTAAGACCAGATGAATAATATGCAAGACTGCATTGATTTGAACATGTGATTCATGAAACAATAAAAATGTGACTTTAGTATAACTGAAGATGCGATTCACGAAGTAACTAAACATGCTACTCTAGTGTAACTAAACATGAGACTCTAGTAATAGTTAATCATGAGACTCTAATGTAACTAAACATACGAACCTAGTGTAACTAAACATGTGACTATATTAGTAACTAAATATGTGACTCTAGTGTAACTAAACATGCGAGACTAGTAGTAGTTTACATGGAAACTATTTTGTTTCTTTACTTCCAAAATATGTTACTTGCAATATAGGTAAAATACTCTAGCAAGAGAGTTACCTAGGAACGTTTGTGTTTTCATAATTTAGGAAATAATACAATATTTGAGATTTTGCATACTAACACATGTATTCACTGTATCTTTTATGGACAAACCCATTTTGGATAAAGTATTTGGCGTGTTCGCAAACGAAAATGCCGCAGTTGAGGCTTCTTGATTTTTGTTGTGGGATCTCTCTTTGTGTTTTGACCTTATATGCCATTTTTGAACATGTATGGTTTTTTCCATAAGGTATATCAACCGTTAACAAGAGTTGAGACCAGCTAAAGGTTATATGCAAAACCAATAGAAAATAAGAAGCATGCATGACTTTAAATACTTACCAATGGCTCAACAGTTTTTCTTGTTTTATATGATGTGTATTTACTGTAAGGCAAAAATAGGTTATAGTTTATTGGTATTTCCTTTTCAAGGTAAATAATCACCAATGTCCAATGGTTCATTGTATTTTTTAATGTGGTGTTTACTGGAACCAACACATAATACGTGTCTTATAGCATAGTGAGGAATACTTTATCAACCATTTTTGTTAGATCTCCCTTCATGTCCAATGTTATCTGCATTAAGATAAAGGATGACATACATTTTTTACAATAATTGATACCTAATTTTATGTATATTTACCGTTGTCTGAGTATAAAGTTGTATCGCGTTGAATTTACAACTGTAAGTACCATCGAAATATTTGGCTTATACTTTGCAATTGTTTGAGTTTTCGTCTGAGGGTAAGATTGTAACTTTTATTTTGAGTTTTGTGGAAGTTTGTAAGTATTTAATGTTTGAGTAGAGTGTAGAGTGAGAATTAAACAGCCTGGTTGTATTTAATTTTTATTACCCTCATTTAATGTTGGTGGTTGGGTATTTATACCCTCACATTTGGGCCTTATGGGCTTTCAGGTCATGTTTAACGGACCCGGGTCAAGTTTGAGGACCCATGAGCTCTTGGTAGGAGAGCAAGCAGCTTAGTCAAGGAACGATTAGGTTTTTAAGTACTTTAGTCCCAGTTCGAACAGTCCAATGGATAAGGTGTTCGAACTGCCCTGTCCGGTTAGATGGTCTTTGTCTGAACTGTCCCTGTCCGAAGAGGTAACAGAATCCGGACTCATCAGTAGCCCCTTTTTAGGTGTTTGTTCAAATAACCTTTGTCAAAACCTGAAAAATAGTCCGTAGTCAGTGGCAGTTTTATCCGGACAGGTCTTCCGAATTGTGTTATCGTCTCATCCGGACTGAAAAAACCCTTTGAATCCAAACGGTTTTTTGCCAAAGTTCATGGGACACGTGTCGTTCTTTGGTTCGTTGTTTTAGCCGTTTTTCACCTTGGATTTCGCACCCACCTTCTCTGAAAAGCAACCTCTTCATTAATGAAGGTGACATCAGCGCCGTCTTTTAATCATTACTAATCTTTTCGAAATCTCCTAGGAATCAAAACTTCTTTTTGAGGTTTACTATAAATTAAGATACTTTTCTACTGTTTTACTAACACTTTCATTTTCACTGTGCTAATCTTTAAAGCTGATGTAGCCCAGAAAGTCCAAACAAAAGCCTTTTTAATTTAATTTTATTTTATTCAAATATCTTATGTATTTAAATCAAATCTAATTATATTAAGATTTGATTTTATTTTATTTTATTTTAGAATATTTATTTTATTTCCTATTCTAATTTAGGGTTTTGAGAAGCTATTATATAAAGCCTTTTATGCCTTAAGTTATTGGAAGTTTTTGGAATAATAGATTTTTTATCTTTGAAAATTTCACTCTTTGTTACCCTTAGATTAGGGTGGCATCATGTTACCCTTGAATTAGGGTTTCATCTATCGTTGCTTCTTCTTTTGTTTCCGCTGCGTCATCAGTTTGGTATCAGATCCTCAGTTCCTGCTACGGGTCAAGCATGTTTCTGAATCCTGATTTCATTTGATTCAAGGTTTAAAGAAGAGAACAACACACGGTCATGAAGATCAGAAAGATAGTTTGAGTATGAGGGGGCATACCAACCGTTTCAATGACGATCGTATTGACCGGTTACTGAAGGAGTTTAAATTGGCTACCAATCGTCGAATCAAGGTACATATTTCTTATCGAGATGCTGTCTTAGGCTATGAAGAGGTTTTCAAAACCATTTTTTTCATCAACTGGACATGGGGATGTTGTCTTCAGGCTATGAAAAGGTTTTCGAAACTATTTTTTTCCTTCAACTGGATGGCTTCAATATGACTTCGAATACACTCGAGAAGATATATCTTATTCTGATAAGGTCAACAATTATAATTCCCAATGTAACGATTGAATAAAATAAAATATATAATTAAGGCTCTTGATGGGGATGGTGCTGTGAATTCGAGGACGAATTCTTGTCAACCAGGAGAGGATGATGTAGCCCAGAAAGTCCAAACAAAAGCCTTTTTAATTTTATTTTATTCAAATATCTTATGTATTTAAATCAAATCTAATTATATTAAGATTTGATTTTATTTTATTTTATTTTAGAATATTTATTTTATTTCCTATTCTAATTTAGGGTTTTGAGAAGCTATTATATAAAGCCTTTTATGCCTTAAGTTATTGGAAGTTTTTGGAATAATAGATTTTTTATCTTTGAAAATTTCACTCTTTGTTACCCTTAGATTAGGGTTGCATCATGTTACCCTTGAATTAGGGTTTCATCTATCGTTGCTTCTTCTTTTGTTTCCGCTGCGTCATCAGTTTGGTATCAGATCCTCAGTTCCTGCTACGGGTCAAGCATGTTTCTGAATCCTGATTTCATTTGATTCAAGGTTTAAAGAAGAGAACAACACACGGTCATGAAGATCAGAAAGATAGTTTGAGTATGAGGAGGCATACCAACCGTTTCAATGACGATCGTATTGACCGGTTACTGAAGGAGTTTAAATTGGCTACCAATCGTCGAATCAAGGTACATATTTCTTATCGAGATGCTGTCTTAGGCTATGAAGAGGTTTTCAAAACCATTTTTTTCATCAACTGGACATGGAGATGTTGTCTTCAGGCTATGAAAAGGTTTTCGAAACTATTTTTTTCCTTCAACTGGATGGCTTCAATATGACTTCGAATACACTCGAGAAGATATATCTTATTCTGATAAGGTCAACAATTATAATTCCCAATGTAACGATTGAATAAAATAAAATATATAATTAAGGTTCTTGATGGGGATGGTGCTGTGAATTCGAGGACGAATTCTTGTCAACCAGGAGAGGATGATGTAGCCCAGAAAGTCCAAACAAAAGCCTTTTTAATTTTATTTTATTCAAATATCTTATGTATTTAAATCAAATCTAATTATATTAAGATTTGATTTGATTTTATTTTATTTTAGAATATTTATTTTATTTCCTATTCTAATTTAGGGTTTTGAGAAGCTATTATATAAAGCCTCTTATGCCTTAAGTTATTGGAAGTTTTTGGAATAATAGATTTTTTATCTCTGAAAATTTCACTCTTTGTTACCCTTAGATTAGGGTTGCATCATGTTACCCTTGAATTAGGGTTTCATCTATCGTTGCTTCTTCTTCTGAAACCAGAGATTGTCACATACTTTCATCTGATAAAGCTCTGTCCAAGCCAGTTGAGTCCCAATGCTTGGTACACCCTCATGGCTTACATTATGGCCTCTAGGCTCTCCGGGATTCCTCTACCAATGAAGGAGTTTGCAGCTGTGGCCAGTCTCTGCAGAAACCACCACATTCCCTTCTATCACTTCAACATGGGTGATAACTATAAAGTAGTGCATGAAGTGCTAGAATCGGAGAGGAATTGGAGGACTCAATTCCTGTTCGTAAGTGGTGCTTGGGAGAACGGGAGGAAAATCAAAGCAGGAGTCAACCCAAGTCTCCTCACCAGCAGATGGAAGAGTGATCGTAAGGCTCATACTTTATATTCTTATCTCTTATTTTATCAAATTTGTTTAAACTGATTGGTCTTGTCTTTTTCTTAGCAGAACTGCCCAAGGACTTCAATGACCACTTAAAATCCGGGCAGACCACTTGCACCACTTGCACCAAGATCAACACTTGGGCTGCTGAAAAGTGGGGAAACCGGTTTCACGATGCTTTCACAGGAGGAAACTTAGCAAGGTCTCACCTCTGGAACACTACTGGCCGGAGGGACTTGACCTGGGAAGAACTCACCAATCAACCCCCTTCGGATGTAGTGCTCAAGAGAACACACGAACCGGATGGGATACTTTACTTGCCAGGCCGGGCCAAGGCCCCGAGTAAGATGAAAGGCAAAAAAAAGAAGGGAAAGAAAGTGGTAGGTGGAGCTAACCCTGCTGAGGTGGAGAAGGATGTTTCAACAAATCCTGAGGGGCCAGCCCCAACCCAGATTGATGTTGCTCTCTTAGAAGTGGTAGAGCAGGAGAGTGTTAGGCAATAGGTTCAATCCCCAAAACCCCCAAGGGCTCCCAAAAGAGACCGAAAACGGGGAGCTGAAGACAAGGACATGGAGGCTAAGAAGAAAAAGACCTCCAAGGGTGATGAACTTTCTCTCCGGCCTCCGGAGCCTCTCCCCCATGTTGATCCTACCGGTCCAACACAAGCAGAGGATATCTCTTGTGATTTTCAAACCAACGAGGTCGGAGGAGGAGACCTTAGCATTGATGGGGTTGACATCACCGGTCTTGATGGGCTTGGTGACTACTTTGCCAACCTCCCCAGAGACGATTTTGCTGGGCCTTACCTCCCTCCGAATACTTCAAACACCGTCACTTTTAATGGTAAGACTTTTACTGTCTCAAGTGAAAGGGATATTATAGCTCACTCTATATTAAGCAGTGTTCAGCCGGTGTTTGTGTTGGAGAAGCAAGTTCGAAGTCAGGCAGATACTATCAAAGACCTCAAGTCTGACAAAGAGAGACTGTCCGACGATCTTCTTACTGCCACTCAACATGCTGACATTCTAAAGGGGTAAAACGAGGAGCTGAAGAAGAGCCAAGATGGGTGGACCACAAAAGTTGCCACTCTAGAAGACACTATCAAGGAGCTCTGGGAGAAGTTGTTCGGATTAGAGAAAGATCTCACCTCTTCAAAAGAGGAGACCAAGGCCAAGGATCAAGTCATCCACAACTTGACAAGTGACAAGATTGCGCTTGAAAACACAGTGTCCAAGGCTGCAGAGGAGAAAGCTGATCTGCTAAGGGAGCAGGAGGCCAAAATCCAGGCCAAGATCGATGCTTATGCCAACAACGTGATAGACACTCAAGAGCAAATGTATGCCAAGGTGAGGTCGGACATGGTCCTGCTCTTCCATGAGAAGTTCCCGAAGAGGAACCTGGGAGATTTGTGGCTTCACGTAGAGTACGAAGACCTTCCCTTCCACACCATGGCTGATGGAGACTTGCATGATTATTCCAGTGCTTCCTCCTCCGACGAAGAAGAAGAAAACACCGGGGAGGACCCTCTCGAAGAGAAAGACGATCCCAAGGGGAAGAAGAAGATAAGTGAGGCTGAGCCATCTTCAAAGGCTCAGTCTTAAATTATGAATTATTTTTTTTCAATTTTCATGTTATCTAAACTAAAGTCCTTGGAAGGCCAAGGCACTCTTTTTGTTAATGTGTCTGGTATCTGACCGGATAGATCCTTTGCTTTGTTTGACAATTTAAAAGTCCTTGGAAGGCCAAGTCACTTAAGTTATTTCAATGAATATCCTTGTTTTGCACAATTCTCACATCCTTTCAAAGTTTGTTTCAATTTTGGTGGCTAGTGTTTAAATAGCCCTTAGTTATTTCATAAATAGTCTAAAGTGAGAGTGTTTAAATTCTCCGATGACAAATGTTTAAGTGGTCATCATTCTTTTACTTCAATCCGGATGGTGTGACAAAAAACAAAGTAAGAACACTTCGAAATTTTTTTAAAGAAGGCATCAATTTTCATTAAAAATCCCGGACACCTCATTAAAACCTCCCCGTGCCACCAGGGTAGGAAAGAGTATGCCCCTAAATATTTACATGGATTTTCAAACAAGTAAATATTTACATAACTTCTACTCCAAGTACATTCGAAGATGCTCAATATTCCAAGGGTGATTTAAAACCCTTCCATCCTTGTCTTCTAGCCAATATGTTCCAGGTTTAATCCTTTCAACGACCATATAAGGTCCTTCCCAAGTTGGGGCCAGTTTGCCGAGCAGTTTCTCTTTAGTGTGTAAAAAGACTTTCCTCAATACCTTGTCCCCCGGCTGGAAATCCCTTCTCTTAACTTTAGAAGCAAACCTGTTTCTCATCAAACCTTGATAGTGAGCAGCTCTAAGGTGAGCCTTAACTCGTCTTTCCTCTATTAGGTCAAGCTGACCTCTGATTTCCACTTCGTTATCGTGTTCGGAGAAGTTGTGAACCCGAAATGATGGGAGAGTTGCTTCTATGGGAGCTATTGCATCCATCCCATAGACCAAAGGAAAGGGTGACTCCTGTGTTGCAGCCCCAGGTGTTGTCCGGTAGGCCCACAAGACCTCTTGTAAATAGCTAGGCCACTTCCCAGCAGCCCTTCCAGATTCTTCTTTAAACCGGACAGTATAGTTCTGTTAGCCACTTCAACCTGACCATTTGCTTGTGGGTGGAAAGGTGAAGAGAAACAATGTTGTATACCCCTTGAGGCACATAAACTCTCCATTTCCCTATTGTCGAACTGTGGCCCATTGTCTGTCGTTATCTTTTGTGGAACACCAAATCTGCAACAGATGTTGGATAAAATGAATTTTATGACAGCTTTTGATGTTGTTCCTGCCAGGGGGGCTGCTTCAATCCACTTCGAAAAGTAATCTATAGCAACAATTATAGTTCTGCGCCCTCCGGACGCCGTAGGAAGAGGGCCCACTAAATCCAACCCCCATCGAGCAAAAGGTATAGGCTCAGAAAATGATTCTAAAGGGATAGCTGGGACATGAATTTCATTGCTATATCTCTGGCATGGATCACACCTTCTCACCAGCTCCTTAACATCCTGCATTATAGAGGGCCAGTAATAGACAACCAGTAAAACTCTTCTTGTTAGAGCCCTGAATCCACAATGAGCTGATCCTTCACCATCATGCAATTCGGAGAGGACTACTTGAGACTCATCATCTCCCAAACATCGCAGAAGAGGTTTACTGTAAGATTTTTTATATAGAACATCTCTCAGTATGATAAAACCACGAGCCTTATGCTTCATTTTTCTTGCTAGTGCTTTATCCGGAGGCAGAATGCCATCGGAGAGGTACTGCAGGAGAGGAAATCTCCAATCTTGAGGATGCTTCACCTGCACTTCGAAAATTTCTTCCTCTTTCCCACATTAAGTTGAATGGAAGGGCTCTCCAATACATGGATCCAAGGATATGACTCAGTGTAGGCTATGGTTGCCAATGAATCTGCTAGTTCATTCTCTGCCCGGGGTATATGCTCATAAACAACACTTTTGAACTTAAGAGCCTCATTTTTAAGAAGAAGTAAGTACTTCACTAGCTACTCCTTTTTTGCCTCAGATTGACCTTGTGCATGATGGATAAGAAGTTGGGAATCACTCATCAGCTTTGATGAGTCCGAATTCAGCATGCTCCCCGGACACGGACAGATCAGTCCAAGGCCTTCGGACCGGACAAATCACTTTGAACACTATGACCATAGGACTGTTCGAACTATGACAAAAGTACTAAAAAACCTAAACACTTCTTGACTAAGCTACTTGCTCTCCTACTTAGAGCTCATGGGTCTTTGAACATGACCCGGGTCCATTAAACATGACCCGAAAGCCCATAAGGGCCCAAACATCAGGGTATAAATACCCAACCACCTGCATTAACTATAGGTAATGAGAATTAACTGCTACCAAGCTGCTTAATTATCTCTCTACTCTCTACTCTAAACAATTAAACACCCACACACCACCATAAAACACCAACTGAAATTACCAGCCTACCCTCAGGCTATTATTATCCTCACCAAATTGGCGACCACAGTGGGAGAAGAAGGTGCCTCAATCAAGCATTCAAAACCAGCTAAGAAAATCTGTTCGAATGAATCCGGACAATCTAGAACTACCACCGGCTTTGCTCGAAGTGGTGGAAGAGAACGATGAATACATTGTCGAAGAGCGTGATAGGCTAAAGTGTGAAATAGAAGCTCTGATGGTAGAGAAGGCCAAGATGGGCGTGAAAGAAAAATCAAAAGCATCGGTTGCTCATCATACCGATAACCCCAGAGAGCATGAGTCTTCGAAAACTCATGTGAGCACCAAAAAGACTCATGCCAGTTCTAAAAAGTCTCACCGGTCCAAGCCTGTAGAGAGTTCCGACTCAAGCTCAGAATCTTCTGATAGCTCTTCGGACAGCGAGGAAGTTGAAAAATCCTTGTCCTCTAGCAGCGATGAGGGTCGAACCAGAAAAAAGCAAAAGCATATTAAAAAATATTCAAAAAAAAGAGATAGACATGGAAGAATGAAGAGGCATATTGGCAAGGGGTCATCTCATAACCGGAGGCATGTGGACAAGATGTTGATGGATCCCTTTGCTTTCCACGATGAACCAGGTATCTTTGCAACTCCCAATGAGGATACTGTGTTCAGTCGTGGAAGGAATTGGAGGCAATCTCCATTGTCTTCTAAAATTCTGTCCGGAAACCTCCCCAAGAGGTTTGACAGCACCAAAATAGAGAAGTATGATGGCAGTACTGATCCGGACAACCATCTGGAGCAATTTAAAAACTTCATGATGAACTTTGACGACGATGATAAACTACTTTGTAGGGCATTCTCTCAATCTTTTACGTGGAGTGCTCTGAAATGGTACAACAACCTGCCTCAGGGTTGTATTAAAGATTTCGATACGTTTTGGGTAGCCTTTCGAAGGCAGTTCGTAGGGAGTAAAGAGCTGAAGGGCAATGGAGACACAATAATCCATTGTGCCCAGGAACCAAATGAGTCCTTGAAAAAATATATAAGTCGTTTTGTGAACACCAAGAATGGGTTGGCTGATTGCTTCGAACAAGTGGCAATAGCATCCCTCAGGCAAGGTTTGAACCCAGGCAATCTAGCTGATTCAGTGACCAGGAAGAAGGCCATGACCTGGGGAGGGTTGCTGAATTATGGTTGGCAAACAGATAAATGTTGATGAAACAAAGAAAACCAGGGTGCACAGGCAGGTGAGGTCTACCCCAGTGGCACCAAATCCCAATCAGAATCAGTCCGGGAACAAAGCAAGAGAAACCGGACAGGGGCATGGTAGGGAAAAAGCTCAGTCACAGCCAGCTGCTCCTGCTCAAAGTCAGCAATCCAGAAACAAAAGAGGGCCATGGGTGCAACCGGAGTGGTTCGCAGAGCTAAAAGAAAGTGTGGCCACCATTTTTGATAAAACAAAAGATGAGGTGCATTACCAGAGACCGGCAACGCTGCAGTCTCCCAGAGAGCATCGCAACAACTCTTTTTGCCAATATCACAATGATATTGGCCATACCACTGATGATTGTATAGCATTGAAACAAGAAGTTTAAAAATTGATTGAAAGGGGAAAGCTAGGAGCTTACGTTAAAAGAATAGGAGGCAACAGGCCTAACAACACTCACCGGGTTGGTCCAAGTAATGCTGCTCCGGAGGGGGCCATGGTTATAGTTGAAATGTTTGACGTGGAATCTGAATACTTGGATCCTGATCCAACTCGAAACAGAGTGGGTGCTATAGAGGAATGTTCTAGATCGGTCTCCGGGCTCATTAAGTTTTTTGAGTCGCTTACAATTTTCGGAGGGGACACAATGACAGCTCCTACTGCTTCTTCAAGAAAGAGGCATGTTCATACTTTAGCCTCCCAGCTAGAAGGAGGCATGACATCCTATCAGTCACCGAACTCATTCCCCTTCATTGTGTTTGATGAAGATGATTTAAGAAACATTGCTGGCCCTCATGAGGATGCTGTTGTCATAGGAGCATCTATAGGGGGCAATGACATAAGACGAATCCTGGTAGATACTGGAAGCTCAGCCAATATCCTTTTCCTAACCACTTACAAGAAAATGAAAAATCCAGCTGTAATTCAAAATTCGGGCAGGTCAATCGTGGGCTTCACAGGCAGCTCAGCAGATGTGATCGGAGAGTTCAAAGAAGAGGTGTTATTGGGCAAGGGCCCTTTCAAGAAAATGGTCAGAATACTCTTTATTGTGGTGGATTGTCCCACTTGCTATAATGCTATTCTGGGGAGGTCTTGGCTCTCTAGGATGCATGCAGTGGCTTCAACAGTCCACTAATGCTTGAAGTATGCTGTTCAGGGGCAGGTTGGAGTTGTCTGGAGCAGCCAAAAGATTGCAAGAGAATGTTATGCCACTGCCTTGGCTCCTCGAACGCTGGGGGCAGTCCGTATCAATGAACAATAGCAGTTTGAGGGCCTTTCTGGGGGTGAGGGTGAAATTGATGACCCCAGGGAGACCCCTGGAGTGTTGATACCAGTTGAAGAGGTGGAAACACACTATTTGGAAGATGGGAAAAGTGTCAAGATATGGTCTAAAATGCCACCTATGTTGAAGAATGAAATGTTAAAGTTTTTAAAGAACCATCAGCACGTTTTTGCTTGGTGCAATGCTGATGTTACTGGAGTCCCATCAGAAGTGATATCACATCAACTATCAGTCCGGAGAGACGTAGCACCAGTGGTTCAAAAAAGAAGAGCTTTTTCCAAAGAAAAAGCTGATGTCATTGTGCAAGAGGTTGACAGACTCACAAAGATGGGGCACATTAAGGAATCTCAATAACCTTTGTGGACTGCCAATCCTGTCTTGGTGAAAAAGAAGAATGACAAGTGACGCATGTGCATTGACTTCATAGATCTCAATAGAGTTTGCCCAAAAGATTTGTATCCGATCCCCCGGATTGATCAATTAGTAGACTCTACATCTGGGAACAAGTTGCTTTCCTTTATGGATGTTTTCTCCGGATACAATCAGATTCAAGTAGATCCAAAGGATCAAGAGCATACCACATTTTTCACTGACAGAGGTCTTCATTGCTACAAAGTAATGCCATTTGGTTTGAAAAATGCTGGAGCTACTTATCAGAGATTAGTTAACAAGGCATTTGCTGATCAGATTGGAAGAAATATGGAAGTATACATTGACGATATGATGGTGAAGAGTGTGGATGAGCAGTTGCACTTGTCCGATCTCCAAGAAACTTTTGCCAACTTAGTAAAAGTGAATTTAAAGTTAAACCCTGAAAAGTGTGTGTTTGGAGTGCAGTCCGAGAAGTTTCTAGGCTATATCATAAGTGAGCATGGAATACAACCTGATCCGGACCAGCTCAATGCTCTATTCCAAATGGAGCCTCCTCGAAACATCAAAGAAGTACAGCGGTTAACGGGGAGATTAGCTGCCTTAAACAGATTTATCTCAAGGTCTTCGGATAGTTGTGCTCCTTTCTTTCAAACTTTGAAGGGTGCAAAAGGCTTTGATTGGACCCTGCAGTGTGATGAGGCTTTCAATGAGATCAAGAAACACCTGTCCTCCCCCAAAACTTTGTTCAAGCCAGTCGATGGGGAGATTCTCTTTGTATATTTGGCAGTTTTAAGTTGTGCCATCAGTGTTGTGCTGGTAAGAGAGGTCGATAGTCATCCCCATCCAGTGTACTATATCAGCAAAAGCTTGATAGATGCAGAAAAGCGTTACTTGAAACTTGAAAAATTGGCATTAGCCCTGGTGATAGCTGCAAGAAAGATGAAGCCTTATTTCCAGGCCCATCCTATCATCGTCCGGACCTCTTTCCCCCTCAAGAATGTCCTTCAAAAAGCAGACATTTCGAGCAGGATGACTAAGTGGTCAGTAGAATTGGGGGACTTCGACATAGACTTTGCTCCTCGAACAGCAGTCAAAGCCCAAGCTGTGGCTGATTTTCTGGTTGAATTCCACTCCGACAGGGATTCAGAGCAAGCTACTGATATAAAAGATAAAAAAGTATGGGTCGTCCGAACAGATGGTGGATCTAGCACAATGGGATGTGGTTCAGGAGTATGTTTAACTTCCCCATATGGAGATAAGATGTACCAGGCTATTTGTTTTGCTTTCAGGGCATCTAATAACGAGTCTGAATACGAAGCAGCTATAGCTGGGTTAAAGTTAGCCCACATTTGTGGGGCCAAGAGGGTCAAGCTGTTAAGTGACTCCCAACTACTTATCCACCATGCCCAAGGCCAATCTGAGTCTAAGAAAGAGCAACTTGTGAAATACTTACTCCTCCTCAAAAATGAAGCACTTAAGTTTAAAGATGTTATCTATGAGCACATTCCCCGGACAGAAAATGAGCTAGCAGACTCGTTCGCAACCATAGCATATATGGAGTCATATCCATGGATCCATGTGCTCGAAAGCCCCTCTATTCAACTTAGTAAGGGTAAAGAAGAGGAAATTTTTGAAATACAAGTGAAACAACCTCAAGACTGGAGGTTCCCTCTCCTACAATATCTCTCCGATGGTGTCGTGCCTCCAGATAAATCACTAGCAAGAACATTGAAACACAAGGCTCGTGGTTTCATCATATTGAGAGAAGTGTTGTACAAAAAGTCCTACAGTATACCTCTCCTGCGTTGTTTGGGGGATGAAGAGTCACAAGTGGTCCTCTCCGAATTTCATGATGGTGAGGGATCAGCCCATTGTGGATTTGGAGCTTTAACAAGAAGAGTTTTACTCTCCGGTTACTATTGGCCATCAATCATGAAAGATGCTAAGGAATTGGTGAGGAGGTGTGACCCATGCCAGAGGTACAACAATGAAATTCATGTACCAGCCATTCCTTTAGAGTCAATTTCTGAGCCCATTCCTTTTGCTCGATGGGGATTGGATTTAGTAGGGCCCCTCCCTGTGGCGTCCGGAGGGCGCAAAACTATAATTGTGGCCATTGACTACTTCTCGAAGTGGATAGAAGCAGCCCCTCTAGCAGGGACAACATCAAAAGTTGTTATAAAATTCATTCTATTCAACATATGTTGCAGATTTGGTGTCCCACAGAAAATAACAACAGACAACGGGCCACAGTTCGACAATAGAGAAATGGAGAGCTTCTGTGCCTCAAGGGGTATACATCATTGTTTTTCTTCACCTTTCCACCCACAAGCAAATGGGCAAGTTGAAGTGGCTAATAGAACTATACTGTCCGGGTTAAAGAAGAATTTGGAAGGGGCTGCTGGGAAGTGGCCTAGTTATCTACAGGAGGTCTTGTGGGCCTATCGGACAACACCTGGGGCTGCAACACAAGAATCACCCTTTGCTTTGGTCTATGGGATGGATGCAGTAGCCCCCATATAGAAGACCCTCCCCTCTTTTTATGTTCACAACTTCTCCGAACACGCTAACGAGGTGGCAATCAGAGGTCAACTTGATTTGATAGAAGAAAGACGAGTTAAAGCTCACCTTCGAGTTGCACACTATCCAGGCTTGATGAGGAGGAGGTTTGCTTCCAAAGTCAAAAGAAGAGATTTCCAACCAGGGGACAAAGTATTAAGGAAGGTCTTCTTACACACTAAAGAAAAGCTCTTCGGAAAGCTGGCCCCAACTTGGGAGGGTCCGTATATGGTTGTTGAAAGAATTAAGCCTGGAACTTATTGGTTGGAAGATAAAGATGGCAGAGTTTTAACTCATCCTTGGAATATTGAGCATCTCCGGATGTACTTGGAATAGCACTTGTGTAAATATTTACTTGTTTAAACGTCCATGTAAATATTTGGGGGCATACTCTTTCCTCCCTTGTGGCACGGGGAGGTTTTAATGAGGTGTCCGGGCGGTTGAATAAAATTCGATGCCTTCTTAAAAAATTTCTAAGTGTTTTTAAAAGTTTTGTCCCTTGTCATACTATCCGGACTGAAATATCTAAGGGCTATTTAAACTCTAGCCGGAGAACTTAAACACTCTCACAATACAACAACTAAAGGCTACTTAAACTCTGGCTATCAAAATTAAAACGAACAATGAAAGAAGATGATGGTTGTACAGAACAGAGATATTCATTAAAATAAATAACTTAAAATTGCCTTGGCCTTCCAAGGACTTTTAAATGGTCAAGATACAACACAAAAAACCTGTCCGGTCGAACACCGGATACCATTACAAAAAGAGTGCCTTGGCCTTCCAAGGATTTTAGTCTGAATAAAAAATAAACAAAGTGAATCGTAAGTTAAGGTTGAGCCTTTGAAGATGGCTCACCTTCATACACCTTCTTGCCTTTGAAGTCGCTTTTCCCTTCATCTACCTTCATGCCTTTGGGATCGTCTTTCTCTTCATCTGGGCTCTCCCCGGTATGCTCTTCATTATCGGATAAGGACGCACTGAAGACTCCATACTGATCCTCTTCGTCCATTGTATGATGTGGAAGGTCATCATCGTCTACATAAAGCCACAAGTCCTCTAGGTTCCTGTTCGGAAATTTTTCATGAAAGAGTAGAACCATGTCAGACCTCACCTTCTCAAGCAATAGCTCTTCACTTTTAATCATCTGGTTGGCATAGGCATTGATCTTGGCTTGGATTATAGCCTCTTGATCCCTTAACAAAGTGGTTTTCTCCTCGGGAGCCTTGGATGCTGCATTCTCAAGAGCAATATTGTCAGTAGTTAGGTTGGTGATAATCTTGTCATTTGCCTTGGTCTCTTCTTTTGAGGCAGTAAGGTCTTTCTCCACACCGGACAGCTTCTCCCGGAGGTCTCTGAAGGTTTCCTCTAGAGTGGCAACTTTTGTGTTGCTTTCCTCCTGATTCCTCTTCAACTCCTCATTTGCTTCCTTTAGCATGTCAACATTGGCAGTAGCAGTGCGAAGGTCTTCGGACAGCTTTTCCTTCTCAGAGTTAAGGTCTTTGATGATGTCTGCTTGACCCCGAACTTGTCTCTCCAGTGTAAGTACCGGCTGCACGTTGCTTAGCAAGGAGTGGGCTATGGTGTCCTTTTCACTAGAGACAATGAAAGTCTTACCATTGAAGTTGACGGTGTTAGAGCTGCTCGGAGGAATGTAAGGCCCTGCGAAGTCGTCTCTGGGGAGGTTGAGGAAGTATTCACCAAGCTCACCAAGACCGGTGATGTCGACTCCATCGATGTTGAGATCTCCTCCCTCAACCTCATCGGTATGAAAGTCCATTGGGATCTCTTCGGCGTGCGTTGGGTCAAAAGGGTCAGCCTGGAAAGAAGGCTCCGGATCCCGGATAGCAAGTTCATCTCCCTTAGAATTCTTTTTCTTCTTGGCTACCCGGTCTGCGCCTTCGCCTCCCTGTTTGCGATTCCTCTTGGAAGCCCTTGGAAGTTTTGGGAGATCTGCTTCCTGCCTCTCGGTCTCTTGCTCCACTACCTGCAAAAGAGCAGCATCGATTTGACTCTAGGTTGGCCCCTCTGGGTCTGTTGGAGTATCATTCTCAGCATCAGCAGGATTGGCATCACTCGCCACCTTCTTGCCTTTCTTCTTGCCCTTCATTTTGCTTGGGGCTTTGGCCCGGCCTGGCAGGAAGAGTGTCCCATCTGGTTCATGGGTCCTCTTAAGCACAGTGTTCGGAGAAGGCTGGGTGGTGAGCTCCTCCCAAGTCAGGTCTCTCGGACCTGTGGTGTTCCACAGGTGAGACCTTACCAAGTTTCCACTGGTGAAAGCAGCGTGAAATCGGTTCCCCCATTCCTCAGCAGCCCAGGCATTGATCCTGCCACAGGTAACCTGCCCGGCCTTCAAGTAATCACTGAACTCCTTAGGCAGTTCTGTTAAGACAAAAGAAAGACCAATTAATTTAAACCAACTTTAAGAAGGAAGAAGTAGATAAAGATTTAAAGTGGGAGACTTACGGTCACTCCTCCACCTGCTTCTGAGGAGGCTTGGGTTCTCTCCGGACTTGATCTTCTTTCCGTTTTCCCAAGCGCCACTAACGAACAAAAACTGGCTCCTCCATTTACTCTCAGACTCCAATAGATCATCAACAGCTTTGAAACTGTCCCCCATATTGAAGTGGTAGAAGGGGAATTGGTGATGTTTGCAAAGATTGGCCACTGCAGCAAACTCTTCCATAGGAAGAGGGATCCCGGACAGCCTTGATGCCATGATGCAGGACATTAGAGTATACCAAGCGTTAGGGCTCAGCTCGCTCGGACAGAGTTTGATCAGATGAAAATATCTGACAATCTCTAGGTCCAATGGGAATCTGAGTCCCCAATTAAATAGTTCCGTGAAGATGACTATTTCATTCAGCTTGCAATCCATAGGAGTTTCGGGATCTATGGGAATCCTTATCTTCACATTTTCTGGGATCCTCCATTTTGTGCGCATTCGACCCAGTTCAGCCGTATGGATGAAAGAATACTTGGTCTTCTGTAAGGCCAAGAGGTATTTAAGTTCGACCCTGTGAAAACAAGGCCCTACCTTCCCTTCGAGACACTCCGACAGCTCCGGATGCCTCAAGCACAGTTTTTCTTTGCCTTTATCTTTTTTGGCAGCAGCAGTATTACTAGTCTGACCGGAGGGCTCAGACTCGAAAGGGACTTCTTCAGCAGAGTCCTCCATTCTTTCCTCCATGATCGTTGGAGGAATATCAGTGGTAGTGGCCCGGGGAGAATTCAAACTTGGCTCAGCCTGGCTTCCGGGCTGCTGATCTTCAATGTTTCCTTGACTTCTAGTCTCAGGCTGGAGCTCTGAGGCAGAGACCTCTCTTCGAAGTGCTGGGCTGCTAGTCTCCGGACCAGGTAGTCTTACCCGGGGAGCTCTGATAGGCACTTCAGACCCAGAGCTGCTATTTTTTGCCCCCGACTTTGAGGGAGTGTTCTTAGAGGCTTGCCCCTTAACCAGCCGGCTATTTCTTCGGTCGACTAACTTCTCCCGGGAGTTCTCGATGTCTGATCCCATCGCTATGAAGGGTGAGGGTTTTTTTAAGCTAGTGGCAGTTACTCCTGGTTCGACGAGGGATTCTGATTCCTGAACAGAGGAACCAGAGATGATGGGGGAAAGGCTAGGTTGGAATAACTTTCTAGGCTTAGTGCCTTTGGAGGAAGAAGATCCTCGATCTGACTCTGCAGCAGAGGCGATTGGTCTGTCAACAGGCGAAGTAGGTAACCCTGCTGTGATTCGTCTTTCCTTCTCGACTTTTTGTGCCTTCTCCAACTCAGAAAGGTTGAGCCACCCGCCTTTGATCAAAGCAGTCCTTGCTGTAAACATAAACTATCAAGTAAATCTTTGCTTTAGAGAGAGAAAGCTCTAAGAAAATATGCAGAGTAAATATGAAAGAGATAGTAAAACAGTAGAAAGTGAGTCTGAATTTATAGTAAATCTGGAAAAGGAAGTTGATTCCTAGGAGAATTCGAAAAGTCTGGCAATGATTAAAAGACGGCGCTGATGTCACCATTTGTAATTAAAGAGGTTGCTTTTCGAAGAAGGTGGGTTCGAAATTCAAGGTGAAAAAACGGCTGGAGCGACCAATCAGAGAGCGACACGTGTCCCACGAACTCTGGCAAAAAAATCGTTTTGAATTCGTGAAGCTTTATCTGTCCGGGTAAACCCATAGACCTGTCCGGATTAAAAACTACTTCTGACGTCGGACTGTTTTTCAGGTCTCTGACAAGAATACTTGCTCAAACACCTAAAAAAGGGGCTCCTGATGAGTCCGAATTCAGCATGCTCCCCGGACACGGACAGATCAGTCCAAGGCCTCCGGACCGGACAGATCACATGGACCGGACAAATCACTTTGAACACTATGACCATAGGACTGTTCGAACTATGACAAAAGTACTAAAAAACCTAAACACTTCTTGACTAAGCTACTTGCTCTCCTACTTAGAGCTCATGGGTCTTTGAACATGACCCGGGTCCATTAAACATGACCCGAAAGCCCATAAGGGCCCAAACATCATGGTATAAATACCCAACCACCTGCATTAACTATAGGTAATGAGAATTGACTGCTACCAAGCTGCTTAATTATCTCCCTACTCTCTACTCTAAACAATTAAACACCCACACACCACCATAAAACACCAACTGAAATTACCAGCCTACCCTCAGGCTATTATTATCCTCACCAAGCTTGACCCTCTTGGCTCCACAAATATAAGCTAACTTTAAACCAGCTATAGTTGCTTCGTATTTGGACTCATTGTTGGAAGCCCTAAAAGCAAAACATATAGCCTGGTACATTTTGTCACCATATGGAGAAGTCAAGCACACCCCTGCACCACATCCCATAGTACTGGATCCACCATCCGTCCGGACGACCCAGACCTTTTTGTCTTTCATCTTGGTGGTCTGCTCTGAATCCCTATCAGAGTAGAATTCAACTAAAAAATCAGCCACAGCTTGGGCTTTAATTGCGGTTCGAGGAGCAAAATCAATATCGAAGTCCCTCAATTCTACCGACCACTTAGTCATTCTACTTGAAATGTCTGCCTTTTGGAGAACATTCTTCAAGGAAAAAGATGCCCGGACGATAATAGGATGAGCCTGGAAATAAGGCCTCATCTTCTTTGCAGCTATTACCAAGGCTAACGCTAATTTTTCGAGTTTCAAATAACGTTTTTCTGCATCTATCAAACTCTTGCTGATGTTGTATACCGGATAGGGGTAGTTATCCACCTCTCTCACCAACACAGCACTGATGGCACAACTTGAAACGGCCAAATATACGAAGAGTGTCTCTCCATCAACTGGTTTAAATTAGGTTTTGGGGGAGGACAGATGTTTCTTAATCTCATTGAAGGCCTCATCACACTGTGAAGTCCAGTCAAAACCCTTCGCACCCTTCAAAGTTTGAAAAAACGGGGAACATCTATCCGAATACCTTGAGATAAATCGGTTTAAGCAACTAACCTCCCCGTCAATCGTTGTACTTCTTTAATATTCCGAGGAGGCGCCATTTGGAATAGAGCATTAAGCTGGTCCGGATCGGGCTGTATCCTTTGTTCACTTATTATATAACCTAGGAACTTCCCGGATTGCACTCCAAACACACATTTTTCTGGATTTAGCTTCAAATTCACTTTTACCAAGTTGGCAAAAGTTTCTTGGAGGTCTGCCAAGTGCAGTTGCTTATCCACACTTTTCACCATCATGTCATCAATGTATACTTCCATATTTCTTCCAATTTGATCAGCAAAAGCTTTGTTCACCAATCTCTGATAAGTAGCCCCATCATTTTTCAACTCAAATGGCATCACCTTGTAGCAATGAAGACCCCTGTCAGTGACAAAAGTGGTATGCTCCTGATCCTTCAGATCTACTTGAGTCTGATTGTACCCGGAGAAAGCATCCATAAAGGATAGCAGCTTATTTTCAGATGTAGAATCTACCATCTAATCAATCCGGGGAACTGGATATAAATCTTTTGGGCAAGCCCTATTGAAATCTGTGAATTCAATGCACATACGCCACTTGCCATTTTTCTTTTTCACCAAGACCGGATTGGCAGTCCACAAAGGATATTGAGACTCCTTTATATGCCCCATCTTTGTGAACCTGTCAACTTCTTGAACAATAACATCAGCCTTTTCCTTGGAAAAAGCCCTTCTCTTTTGTACCACTGGTGCTATGTCTCTCCGGACAGATAGGTGATGTGATATAATATCTGCTGGAACCCCGGTAACATCAGCATTGCACCAAGCAAAAACATGCTGATGGTCTTTCAAAAATTTTAACATCTTATTTTTCAGGTCGGGTGGCATTTTAGAACCTATCTTAACCCTTTTTCCTTCTTTTAAAGAATGTGTTTCAACTTCTTCAACTGGTATCAATACTCCAGGGGTCTCTCTGGGGTCATCAATTTCACCCTCACCCCCAGAAAGCCCCTCAAACTGCTATTCCTCGTTGATACGAACTGCCCCCAACGTCCGTGGAGCCAGGGCTGTAGCATAACATTCTCTTGCAACCTTTTGACTGCTTCGGACAACTCCCACTTGTCCTTGAACAGCATATTTCAAACATTGGTGGACTGTCGAAGCCACTGCATGCATCCTAGAGAGCCAAGACCTCCCTAAACTAGCATTATAGCAAGTGGGACAATCTACCACAATAAAAAGTATCCTGACCATCTTCTTGAAAGGGCCATTTCCCAACAAAAATTCCTCTTCGAACTCCCCGATCACATCTGCTGAGCTGCCAGTAAAGCCCACGATTGATCTTTCTGAACGCTGAATTACGGCTGGATTTTTCATTGTCTTGTAAGTGGTTAAGAAGAGGATATTGGCTGAGCTTCCAGTATCCACCAAGATTCTTCTTATGTCATTGCCCCCAATGGATGCTCCTATGACAACAACATCTTCATGAGGGCCAGCTATATCTCTTAAGTCATCTTCATCGAAAACAATGAAGGGGAACGGAATTTGTGATTGATAGGAGGTCATACCTCCTTCTAGCTGGGTAGCTAAAGTATGAACGTGCCTCTTCCTCGAAGAAGCAGTAGGAGCTGTCATAGTATCCCCTCCCAAAATTGTAAGTGACTCAAAAAACTTAATGAGCCCGAAGACTGTTCTACAACATTCCTCAATGGCACCCACTCTATTTCAAGTTGGATCAGGATCCAAGTATTCTGATTCTACATCAAATCTTTCGATTATAACCATAGCTCTCTCCGGAGCAGCATTGCTCGGACCAACCCGGTGAGTATTGTCAGGCCTATTACCTCTTGTTCTTTTGACATATGCCCCCAGCTTTCCTCTTTCAATCAAGTTCTGAACTTCTTGTTTCAAGTCTATACAATCGTCGGTGGTATGGCCAGTATCATTATGGTACTGGCAGAAAAAGTTTTTACGATGTTCCCTAGGAGATTGCAATGCGGCCGGTCTTCTATAGTGTACTTCTTCCTTTGTTTTATCATAAATGGTGGCCACACTTTCTTTCAATTCTGCAAACCACTCCGGTTGAACCCAAGGCCCTCTCTTATTTCTGGATTGTTGACTCTGAGCAGGTGCAGCTGACTGAGATTGAGCTTTAGCCCTGATATGCCCCTGTTCGGTCTCATTTGCCTTGTTCCGGGACTGATTCTGATTGGGGTTTGGTGCAACCGGGGCAGACCTCACCTGCCTATGCACCCTAGTTTTCTTTGTTTCATCAAAGTTGATCTGCTTTCCAACCTGATTCAGCAAACCTCCCCAAGTCATGGCTTTCTTTCTGGTTACCGAATCAGCCAAATTCCCAGGGTTTAAGCCCTGTCTCAAGGATGCTATTGCTACTTGCTCGAAGCAATTAGCCAACCCATTTTTGGTGTTTACAAAACGACTTATGTTTTCTTTTAATGACTCGTTTGGTTCTTGGGCACAATGGATTGTTGTTTCCCCATTGCCCTTCAACTCTTTACTCCCAACAAACTGCCTTCGAAAGGCCACCCAAAAGGTGTCAAAATTCTTAATGCAGCCTTGAGGTAGGCTGTTATACCACTTCAGAGCACTCCCCGTAAAGGATTGGGAGAATGCTCTGCAGAGTAAGTTGTCGTCATCATCAAATTTCATCATGAAGTTTTTAAATTGCTCCAAATGGTTGTCCGGATTAGTACTGCCATCATACTTCTCCATTTTAGTGCTATCAACCCTCTTAGGGAGGTTTCCGGACAAAATTTTGGAAGACAATGGAGATTGTCTCCAATTTCGGCCACGACTGAACACAATATGCTCATTGGGAGTTGCAAAGATACCTGGTTCATCGTGGAAGGCAAAAGGATCCATCAGCATCCGGTCTACATGCCTCCGGCTGTGAGATGACCCTTTGCCAATATTCTTCTTCAATTTCCCATGTCTATCCCTTTTCCTTGAATATTTTTTGATCAACTTTTGCTTCTTTTTAGTTCGACCCTCATCACTGCTAGAGGACAAGGACTTTTCAACTTCTTCCTCATCCGAGGAGCTACCAGAAGATTTTGAGTCTGAGTCAGAACTCTCCACTGGCTTAGACCGGTGAGACTTTTTAGAGCTGGCATGAGTTTTCTTGGTACTCACATGAGTCTTCGAAGGCTCATGCTCTCTAGGGTTGTCGGTATGATGAGCGACTGATGTCTTTGACTTTTCTTTCATGCCCATCTTAGCCTTTTCTGCCCTCAGAGCTTCTATCTCGCCCTTTAATCTATCACGCTCCTCGATGGTATACTCATCATTTTCACCCACCACTTCAAGAAAAGTTGGTGGTCCTTCCGGGGCGTCCGGATTCATTCGGACTGATTTTTCTTGTTAGTTTCGAATGCTCGATTCAGGCACCTTCTTCTCCCACTGTGGTCGCCAATTTGGTGTGGTTAATTTTCGTCTGAGGGTAAGATTGTAACTTTTATTTTGAGTTTTGTGGAAGTTTGTAAGTATTTAATGTTTGAGTAGAGAGTAGAGGGAGAATTAAGTAGCCTGGTTGTATTTAATTTTTATTACCCTCATTTAATGTTGGTGGTTGGGTATTTATACCCTCACATTTGGGCCTTATGGGCTTTCGGGTCATGTTTAACGGACCCGGGTCAAGTTTGAGGACCCATGAGCTCTTGGTAGGAGAGCAAGCAGCTTAGTCAAGGAGTGATTAGGTTTTTAAGTACTTTAGTCCCAGTTCGAACAGTCCAATGGATAAGGTGTTCGAACTGCCCTGTCCGGTTAGATGGTCTTTGTCCGAACTGTCCAGGTAACAGAATCCGGACTCATCAGATAGTAAATACCATACTTCTAAATCTTCCTTGTTATGCCCTTTGTATCTTACACACTTTATGATATTCACAGGCGACAATTATTTTATTTATTTCAATATGTATTTCCCAATCATAAAAAGTCACATTCTCCTCTTGTATAACGTATTGTGCTTTTTCAAGTAATAATCATTCAGGCTAGTCGTCGTCCTCTTTCATTGACTCTTTGGTTTCCTGAAAGATAAAATATAGGGTATCAAACACTATGCGAGACCAGAACGTGCAAGTTCAGTTATCTTGAAAGTAAACATGGGAGGCCAGTTATACATTAAGTAAATATGTGATTCTTCGACACGCTTCATCAAGAAATAAACAAACAATCTAGTGCTGAATCAAACATGCGATCCAATGGAGATCGTATTGAATTAATTTTTGTTTAAAACACAGATTGTAGCTAAAAATCACTATTTCAAAACAAAAAATTGTACCTCAAATGTGAGGATTTGTCGGAGTTCGTCGACGAATCTTGGGTTTTCTGGATTTTTTGGGTTTAAAGTTTAAGAAAGAAATAATGGATAAAGAAATGAAAATTTTTGGTTCAAAAAGACAAAGCATGCATCAACCTAAAACATCGTTTTTGTGAAAGAAAGAACAAAATAAACAAACCGCAAGACGGCTAGGGTTTTTGTATTATTCAGAAGTAAGTATCACATAGAACATATGCTTATATTTATATATAAAATAAAAGACTAATGGGCTTGGGCCCTTATATCTCTAACACCCTCTCTCAAACTCACAATGCAACAGTAATAAGCATTGAGAGTTTGTCACAAAGAAAACGAAACCGCGATGTTGATTGAGCCTTTGTGAAAATATCAGCAACCTGCAAAGCTGATGGAACATATGGAAGCGAGATAGTGCCAATCTGAAGATGATGTCGAGTGAAATGACAATCTATTTCAATGTGCTTCGTCCTCTCATGAAAAAAAGAATTCTTTGCTATCTGCATGGTGCTTTTGAAATCACAATGTAAGAAGGTAGGTTTAGTAACATTAACCCCCATATCTGCAAGAAGCCATCGTAACCAAACAATCTCACAAGTGGTCACGGTCATAGCACGATACTCAGCTTCAGTATACGATCTAGAGACAACATCTTGTTTCTTACTTTTCCATGAGATTAATGAATCTCCAAGGAAAATACAAAAACCAGTAGTAGATTTTCGGTCATGAGGATCACTATCCCAATCAGCATCGCTATAAGCACGCAGTTCAAGTGAAGAGGTCGAAGGAAACAAAATGCTTTGGAACTGAGTGCCACGAAGATATCTCAATATACGAAGAACAGCTCCCCAATGGACGGATGTAGGAGCAGTAACAAACTGACTAACCACATGCACAACATAAGCTATATCTGGTCGAGTAACTATAAGATAAACCAAGCTCCCTACGAGAGTTCGATATATAGATGGGTCTGATAAAGGAACACCATCAGTCGGAGAATACCGAGCATTGGTTTCAAGAGGGGTATCTACCGTCCTATTATCAGAAAGTTGCGCTCGCTCGAATAAATCAGATATATATTTTGTCTGAGAGAAAATATAACCTTTTGAAGAGTGAGCCACCTCAATGCCTAAAAAATAACGCAATAGTCCCAAGTCTTTCATCGCAAAGCGATGAGCCAAATCACGTTTTAGTGCCTCAATTTCATCAATATTATCACCTGTAATGATCATATCATCTACATATAGGGATAAAATAATTCTTCTCGCACTCGTACATTTGATAAATAAGGCTGAATCATGATTACTAGCAAGAAAACCAAGTGAAGTAATAACCATAGAGAATTTTCAAACCAAGCATGAGGAGCTTGTTTGAGACCATATAAAGCTTTCCTAAGTCGACAAACTTCACCTGGTTGGTGAGCAACACCAGGAGGAGGAGTCATGTAAACCTCCTCATGAAGATCACCATTCAAAAAAACATTTTTGACATCTAGTTGGAAGATCTTCCATTGGCGAACAGATGCAACCGCAATAAGAGTACGAACTGTCGTCATTTTTGCCACTGGGGCAAATGTCTCATCATAATCCATACCATACTTTTGTGAATACCCTTTTGCTACAAAACAAGCCTTATATCTTTCAACAGACCCATCAAACTTTGTTTTAATTTTAAAAACCCATCGAGAACCGATTATATGCTTACCCGATGGAGGTTTAACTATATCCCATGTATGAGTGTGATAAAGAGCGGTAAGCTCTTTGACAATTGCATTTTGCCAACGAGGATTAGAAACAACTTCTTTAAACGACTGAGGTTCATATAAATCATGTATTTTTGCTATGAAAGAGGCAAAAGGAGCTGAGTAAGAAGAATACGCAAAATCTGGTAGTTTGGTAGACTTACTTGTACGAGTAGATCTTCTAAGTGGTGGAGCTGGTGGTTCACTAAAAGAAGAAGCTGAATCAGGACTTGATGGAGCAGAAGTAGTATCAGTTGTAGTCGATGTCTCAAGAGCTGGCACATCAATATCAATGGGTGTGTCGCTATTATTTTCAAAGGGATCAATAGTCTGAAGTTTGGTACTTGTTATATCATGTGATTTCGTTGGAATCGAATAAAACGGGATATGCTGAAGAAAAGTAACATGTCGAGAGACATAAAGTTTCTGACTAGTGGGATCAAAACAATGATAACCTTTCTGTCTAACACCATAACCCAAGAAAATACATATTGTGGATTTAGGACCCAATTTGTTGCGTTCTACATGAGGACGAAGGACAAAACATGTACATCCAAACACTCGTAAGGAAGAATAATCTGGAAGTTGTCCATATAACTTCTGAAAAGGAGACATCCCTACATTATGAGCAGTGGGAATTAGATTAATCACATATGCAGCAGTATGAATTGCTTCTCCCCAAAAAAATAGTAGGAACCTCAGCAGATAAAAGTAAAGAACGAGCAGTCTCAATAAGATGACGATGTTTTCTTTCTGCAACACCATTCTGCTGAGGGGTGTCAGTGCAAGAAGACTGATGCATGGTACCATCAGATGCAAGTAACTGAGTCAAATCATTGGATGTATATTCACCCCCTAAGTCACACCTGAAGCATTTTATTACAGCAGAATGTTGAGTCTTAACAAGTGCCCAAAATCCTTTATAAATTCCAAGGGAATCTGATCTCCGTTTCATAAAGTAAACCCAAGTATATCGAGTATAATCATCGATGAAAGAAACATAGTAGGATGAACCACCCTTTATGGAGACAGGAGATGAACGCCAGACATCAGAATGAATAATATCAAACGGAGCAATAGAGGAAGAAATACTGTCATTAAACGGTGACGCCGAAAATTTTGCAAGTTTACAACCACTACAATCCGAGATATTACAAGTGTTTAGCTGACCTAAAGCACCTGTGGAGACTAAAAACTTTAAACGCGATGCAGATACATGTCCAAGACGAGAATGCCAAAGATAAAACTTAGACGATGAAGGATTCAAACGAAACAAAGACAAATCAAAACCAGAGGCAGCAATATCAGTCAAGTATGTTTTTTCACTATCAACACCATAGACATCCATATCTGTTACTTCAAGTTTCTCCAAAACATAGAGTTCCCTTATTTTACGACCTGTCCCAATCACTCTATGGGTCTGTTAATTTTGTATAGCACAAACAGAATCGGAAAATAAGACACAATAACCAGATTTACACAATTGACTAACCGAAACAAGATTCAAAGCAAGAGTTGGAACGTAGTAACATCGGATAACGAAATATGAAGGGTACAAATAGAGCCAATACCCTCTATTGACATTGGTGTAGCACTAGCAGACAAAACAGATATGGGTGAAACATGAGACAACGAAACAAAGTTCGACATGTGAGGTGACATATGATGAGACGCACCCGAATCCAAAATCCACAATGATGAATCAATACCTGGAGTGGAAGACGAGGACATACCCGAATGGTATGCAGATGTAACAAAGTTCTTCTTATTCAGTTTGTTACTAGTAGACTGTAGAAAATCATCTTTTCCTATCATGTTCGCAATAAGATCCACAATCTCTAATCGAACACAATTAATCAATCAAGAAATACCAAATCCAAATAAAATCAAACCCAAAATCAAAAAAATCAAACCAAGTCCGAATTCTAAATCTCAGTGGTCCAGCAAAATCAAAATCCAAATCCAAATCCATATACCAAACTAAATCTAAAAAAAAACAAGTCCAAATACCAAACTAAATTCAATTTCCAATTTCCAAAATCAAAATCAAAATCAATTTGAATTCACTATTTTACCAACAAAACTGCTGCACCGTTCCAGTTGCGATTTCTCCCAAACTATAGCACCGAATCAAAATCCGACCGGTCATATTGAAGGGGCGGATGTCCCGAACATGCTCTCTAAAATTCAGCAAAAACGGACTTTATTTGCCTTTCGATCAGACGTTTTATTGGAGCTGCACACAGCAGATCCGAAAACCGAAAACTATATGTATTTATTAGAATTTTTTACTAATAATTCAATAATAACTCTTTGCAAAAAAAATCGGACTTTTGTGCAATTTTACCACTACTTCAATAAACCTAATTTATCGGACATAACTTTTCTTTGCCGAACAATACTTTTGTGCAATTTTACCAGACATTTATCCGGTGCAATTTTACCAATCTTTCTTAATTCAATTCTGATTGTTTTCCGAGATGCAACTTTACCAATAAGTTAACAATGCAATTTTACCAAAAATATTCTTAACCAATACTTTTGCAATTTTGATTCCTTATAAGCCCAAATTTCATCGATAAATTCAACTTACAATTTCATCAATCGGATCTAATACGAAATCAAATACCAGATACTTTTATCAATCAGATCTAATACGAAATCAAATACCTGATAATTCTACGAAATAGAAGATTGTTACGTTTTCGCGATCAGTTTACTTATGGCTCTGATACCATGTGAAAGAAAGAACAAAAGAAACAAACCGCAAGTTGGCTAAGGTTTTTTATTATTCAAAATAAATATAACATAGAACATATATTTATATTTATAGATAAAATAAAAATAAAAGATTAATGGGCTTGGCCCTCATATCTCTAACCGTTTTTATACTAAGAGTATTTTTATCGTCCAAATATCTACGGATAACTTGCCATCTTTAACTTTAGGTAATATTAAAATATTTGTTTGAATATTTATTAAAAATTCACTTTCTTTAATCTAAAACCTAACTATACTTAATAGTTTTGAACATTTTATAAATAATAAAAATAATATTTCTATACGAGTTTCCTTTTGACAATCCGACCGCCACGTTATCCCCCACCGTCTAAAACCTTGATTTTGAGACTTTAATATAATTATGAGGAAACTGGTAGTTTACGCCAAAACAGAGTGGAAACTGGAAACATCTTACTCTTCTACTCCCACGGTGAAATTTAAAGTCCCATCAAATGTGAAACGGAAACAGAAGTCAAAATTTATCCCCAAACATGTTGTGCATCTGGGGAGCATTTACCCATACAAATTTGTGGATTCCAATAGACTTGTTCGTTGAACGAGGAGTCACTAAATTCATGAATCAATGGTCATCAGATCGCAATCTCGTGAAGAAATCTATGAGATGGTCTCTCAGTCGGTGAAAAAAGATTTGGAGAAATTAGGTTACTAATTGTCGGTATGTTTCCATGTAAATATTGGAAGTTTACTTATCATTGGGTATTTATTACATATTTAATTTGAGTTGTTTATTGTTAATAGACTATCTAATTATAAAATATCAGATAAATAAAAATAAAAATAAGATTATTAAATAAATCATGAAAGATTTATCATTTAAGATTCATCCAACAAATATATTACTAATAAAGACCTAAAGTTTTTAAGAGCTTTTATAACTTAAATATTATTCCATATATAATTCTAACTTAAATATTATTCTATATATAATTCAGTAAACAACTTCTTCTTTTACTGTAACTTAGAAAAAAAATCTAAAAATACAATTGGTTTTGATTTTTTAAGACAAACAAAACTAGTACCACTCATGATATGTTTTGATTTTTTTTTTAATATATATATATATATATATATATATATATATATATATATATATATATTACATACGTTTCTTAATATTTCGTTTCGCCTGGTTTCACATCTAGCATCTATCATAGTGGCCCTGAATTCGCATCTAGCAGTACACAATTTAAACAGGTTTCTCATCTAGCAAAACAAAGAGGGTTTCGCATCTAGCAAAATAAAGAAGGTTTTGCATCTATCAAAACAAAGAAAGTTTCGTATCTTCTTTGTTTACCCTATAAATTTTAAAATTTTAAAAGTCTGTATCTTTTAAACCGTAACTTGGAAAAAAAAATCCAAAAATACCGTTGGTTTTGTTTTTTTAAGACGAACAAAACTAGTACCACTCGTGATATGTTTTGAAGTTTTTGAATTTTATTTACAGAAAAAATAACATTTCGCATCTATAAAAAAATGGGTCTTTCTGGGACAGATGTGAAAATATGGGTCTTAAGTGGATAATAGTTAGGGTTCTGGGTCATAAATGGTACTTAACTGTAAATGAATTATGGAGATAATTGTGTACATATCGGATTGTGGGTTATTTGAAAGATTGAACCCAAATGTTGGTATTTAATTCTAAACATAAAGCTTAGTGATTAATTTGTGAATAAACAATTGGTCATGTTATGGTCCATGATCACAACACCAAAACTTGTACAATCGAGCTTAAGTTAAAAACCTAGTTGCACATCATATATAAAGAGAAACTTAATGTATTATTCTTTCAAGTGCTCAAATATGATAAATTCGATATGTTGTTGATTAGAAGATCTGCACCTAAATTATTCTATATATTATCTTCCATCAAGAACAGTAGAACAAACGTTGCAACAATTATCAAAGGAAAACAAATGAACAAAACTGCAGTAGATGATTAAATAAATATGTCATCTTTATTTCATAAATTTTTATTTTCTGTATTTAGGGATCAAATCAAATATATTAAGGATTATTTTTTAATAATTAGAATGAGGAATTATGCGATATTAACCCCGATCTATTGGCCTCGTAGTCTTTTCTTTTCAAATTGATCTTTTATTGTTCCAAAAGCAATTGTATATAACATGTAATTTTAATTTACGTATAGGTTTCACATTATTAGGATTTTGATTGTTGTTTGACCTGTTATATATGTGCATCTAGGGTTTAAATTGCATGTATACTTGATTTGTAATAAATAAGACATGTTAGAGTTTGTGTTTTATGAATTGAAATTATTTTTCAGTAGCTTTTTTACTCAACACCTGATTTTATCGTGATAACTACGTATTTCACCATGGCAATACTATTTTACCTGCATTGACACTGAGCTACTACAGTGAAAAGCTCTTGTTGCATTTTGATAACTTGTGTGCACCTTGAAAGGTCTTCATTCGGACCTGAACCGCATGATATATTTAGAACTGAGTGTTTTTTGTGTTGTTGTTTAGTGTTTATGTGTTATAAGGTTTACATGACTAACGTTGTCTTGACTTCTGTAAGTGAGTCATGAAGCCAACATATCTTCAAAGTGGTCTATGTTGGTGAACTAATAAACTTAAGGTTTTGATAGTTCTTGATTAATATTATTATAAACATTACCGACCCAAATAAAGGTTAATGTTTGACATAATTAATCATATTCATGAATAAATGACCGTCTCTTATGAATCAGTCATTAAGTGTTTAATTAAAAATAGCAAAACCAACCTGAAAGAGGGTTCTCTCGAATTAAGTCGATTAAAGTATATTAATAATGATTTTTTTTTCAAACTCGTACAAGTATATGTTAATATGTTTTTCAAAGGTTATTTATTAGTGATGTAATGTATCTTTTAGATGTAATATCTCATATTTAAACACTATTTATAAGGTTATATGTCAAGTGAGTGTGTGAGTTATGTGTTTTTTGTTATGCCTAATGTTGTATTATATGCAAGTAAATACATTTAACTCATTAGTAAAAAAGTCTCCCACTTTAGATAGGTTAGGTGATTCCAACAAAAATTAGACATGAAATTGTATTTAAACTATTGACTTTGACCAGATATTAAGGACTATGTAGTCATGTCCCTCACTTAAGATATTTATCATAAGAAGAAGAAATAATTTAAGGAATATGATGAGTCAAATAGGTTTTTCTTGGAAATCATGACACATTGAATATCTTTGGCATTCTGTGGGATTATATGGAATGAGATCACACATGCAATTGAGTCTCTCAAAGAAGTTGAGAGAATTTTTGATAAGTTTGATAAGGTAAAGATTAAGATATTTCTAATACAGTTATCCATCATGAATTTTAATAGAAAATACAATAAAGCAACATATTTTCGGGAGGTCGATGATTTTCTCAAGATTAAATACACTTAAGATTGACCATCCCGAGGAAGTTATGGTAGGTTTGCGTTTCCATTTTTCCTCGACATGAGAAATTGATAGTTAGTAAACTAACTTATCATTATACTTAGGAGGAGGAGAGACTAAAAAATCTATTAAGGTGCATATGATGAGTTCTCAACATGAGAAAATAGAGAATATAAAGTATGAAAAAAATATTTGATAAGGATTCCGATTCAGGAGATAAGAAACCTAAAGAATGACATGCGATAGGTTGATATTTATTTTGTAAGAGGACAAAACATTCTAAAATAAAGTGTGAACAATACCAAGCGTATATGAAATCTAACAGTAATCTCACAAGTCTAGTCTATTCAGAAATAATTTACTTTCATTTATTGAAAACACACGGTGGGTACATAGGATTACGACCAACCATGTTTTTACTTCTATATAAGGTACCATAAGAAGTTGAAGCCTCAACGATGATGAAGATTCATCTATCAAGTAAAATATAATCCATTTTAATATATGATATTTATGTTTTTCAGTTGTTGCTTTCTAGTGAAAAATTATTGTATTTGAAATATGTTAGAAGGAATTTGATCGTTTTCCTATGAAAGACCTTTGGGTATTCATGTCTTTTGGAGAATAATGTAATAGTTATTTCTTTACAAAATAATATGATATGCACTTGATAATTTGACCATGAATAATCAGTTGTGTTTATTAAATACGATTAAGCACGACAAAAAATCAATGAACATATAATTATGTGATAAACTAAAATTATAAAGCTAACAGTTTATAAAATCATTGACATAAGCAGTTAGTTCATATTTTTAAGGTAAGAATTGATAAACTTCTTTTTGAAAGGTTTATAAAATTCTCTTGTTGTTTTAGTATTTAGTGCTTGCATCGAATGTATCAAGGGAAAATGTACCACATTGAAAGGGGTAGGTGCATACAAAGCAAATGAAGTCTTGAAGTTGATACACATTAAAAAATGTGTAGCGTTCTAAATTCAGTATGGAACAAGCATGGATATTACATATCATTTATTGATGAATTATCTCGTCACAAGTATTCATACCTTATTCATGAGTTAATAGATGACGTAAGACAAGTTCATAACTCTAATGATCGAAGTTAAATAATATAGTAAGAGCATTAAGTGCATTAGATCTAACAGTGATGGTGAATACTAGATAAATACGACGGTTTGGGTGAACAATATTATGGACCATTTGTAAAGTACATAGAGTAGTACGATATAGAAATACATAGAGTAGTACGATATAGTTCTTCAGAATACAATATCAGATTTATCCATCATAAAAGTTATATCAGAAAAACGGAATCGAATTCTTAAAGATATGGTGATAAGCATAACTCTACTATAATCATTCTAGAGAGATTCCATTAAATGTGTTTGATATGAAAAATCGTAAATGTATGATTGTTACAATAGTTTTAATGCCTACTAGACCCGAGATATATCAAACCCTATTGAAATTATTCATTTTTACATATAAGTCTATATAAAAATGTACTGATTTAATAACAAAATAATTATAATTATAATCTAGAGGATCGATATTTTGTGATTAAAATAAAACAATTATACACTAAATAAAACTATTATCAAATTAAGAAAAAATCAATATTAAAAAAATATTAGGGTTATTAAAAATATATCAAAAATTTATATGTTTATCAAATAATTTATATAATTTAATTTATACATATATTATTTAAAGCCATATTTTTTTAGAGTGTTGTATATACATCTTGACTACCAACAACTAACCTTCTTGTATGACTAGTTGTATCTGCAGTCCCCTACCTACTATAATTGGATCATAAGGTCTAAGAACCTAGTTCAGAATTCACTAGGTCATGACCCTAGCACAGTACTCATTCAATCAAGTGACATTGGTACAAATCTGAAGTAGGCACCCCTCTCGGTCTCAACCTAAATCTACGGTCAAACAATTTAACATGTAGGTAACTGCATGTATTATGATTATTACCAACATTAAAGAACATACATAAATATAGATAAAAATAAAATATATTATTAAAAAAGTTCAGTAACTCTATAGCATAAAAGATTAGTCATTGCTAATCGTGTTCTTAATAAAATTTAAAAAACAATTATAAAAAAAATATAAAATAAAAACTCTAATATCTCATCTCAATATAAAATTATTGAATGAAAATATAATGGTTTTGTTTTTTCATAGGAATGTTAATAATTATAAGCGACGTTACATTAATTGTAAAATTTATTAAATGAGTATTTTTGCAATTATAATTAATGGATATAAATAAAAATAAAATCAATTTGATCTTATTTGAAAAATAGCAAACTTTAACTATCTTATTTGTGATTCATCTTTTTATTTTATTTTCTTCCTTTTTTTTTAATTTTTAATAATTATTCTTTCAGTTTTCTTTAAAATAGTAAGACAAATAATATGAGAGTATTTTGATTTAAACTAACAATTAAATTAGTGTAATAATATAATAAAATAAAGAATAAATATCATTTGATTAGTGTTATATACATTCTTAATACAAACCCCATAAAAGCAATCACTAAGAGCTGAGATGGAAAAATATTAATGTATGTGCATATTTGAGAATGTCCGTCTCAAGTAAATTCTTATAGCCCAAATCAGAAGATATTGGATACTAAGATGGTTAGCTGTTATTTTATTGAATATTTAGAATATTCAAAAGACTTTAAATTTTATTATTCTTCTATTATAAGCATGTTGAGCGAAAATATTAAGATCCTTTGAGAATGTTGAGTTTGGGGGAAGTATTAAGGAACAAATGTTCATTTTGAGGAAAAATCCATAGAGATTCATGAAGATTTCAACAAATATAAGTAGGTCATGAAGCCAACGTATCATTGAAATGATCCATATTGGTGAAATGATGCTCAAAGATGAGTAGGTCGTGAAGTCAACATATTACCAAAGTGACCTCGTTGGTGAGTTGATACTCATGTATCAATATATTTGGTTTCAATGACAGATATTTCAATCTTGTTAGAACATGAAAATATTCAAGAAGTTATATATATTTTACATGAAGAACAAAATTAAATTGTATAAGAAAATCAAAATCTACCTCCTCAATAAGTGCAAACTGAATAAATAGTTACTTAAGAAGGTATACTAAATATTTCAAGAACACTATTTCATTGGATCATATAATGTATCTTCAAAAAATATAAAGACTCATATTATGCATGGGTAAACTATTCATCGTGTTTCTGTGAAGCCATGGAGAGTTCTTATTCTTAATTATTAGTAAACACTCTAAAGAAAGAGTAAGTCAATATAAGATAACACGGTTTGAGAGTTTGTCCTATTTTCTGAATAAAGGAAGTTGATTGGTTGTAAGGGAATTTACAAAACCAAACGCGATTTTAAGGGTAATATGGAGGGATATAAACTAGGACTTGTGAAAATAGTTTATACTCAGCGTGAAATGATTGACTTTAAGTAAACATTCTTTTTAGTTTTATAAATGATTGTTTTAGAATAGTCATAGCACTAGTTACACAATTATATTTTGAACTTCATAAAATGGATGCAAAGACTATTTTGCTTAATAATTACGCTGAGAAAACAATCTATATGGTGTTACGTGAGAACTTTGTAATTGGTGATTCTAATTTAATGGTATGAAAACTTAAGAAATCCATTTATAAGCTCAAATATGCTTCTCAATAGTGGTACCATAAGTTCATTGAGGTAAGAGTCTCATTTGGTTTTGAGATGACCTCGGTTGAGAATTATGTGTATCAAAGGTTCAGTGGGAGTAATTTTATATTTTAGTGTTTCTTTATATACATGTTATAAATATATACAAATTAAGTTTAAATCAATGTCTAAAGAAAAACTTTGAGATAGAGGATGTCTAATATTCTTCATATACTTCGGTATTCAGGAATCTATTGCATGTTCAAGTTTTTACAAGGCTGAGAACTACCTTTGTAGTCCATTTGTTAGAAATATATGTAAGTAATCCGGGATGGACCATTAAAATGGGAAAATATTCTCAGGTATAAGCAATAAAAAAGGGCACATATTAACATATAAGAAGTCGGATAATCTAGAGATCATTAGGTGTTTTGACTCTAATTTATATAGGTTGTGTGAATACAGTTTTTAGCACTATTTGAACCATAATCCTATTAGCTGGATGTAAAGCATTATGGAAAAATATAAAGCAACACTAGTGACATCTTTTAATAAGGCAGTGGATTTTTTTACATGTAAGGGCATCCAACTAGGCATTGTGGTTGCATAATTTTATCATTGTAGAAGGGATAGCAAATCCTTTAAAGGTAATGTGACATAAGTTCTATAGTTAAGTAGCCAGAGCTAGGTTAAGTCCAATCATGTAGATATCTAGTTTCTCTGTTACGAATAGTGTTGAAAGTCGTCAAATCAGTATAAAGCACATTGGTAGATCATCTTACTAAAACAATGATACCTATAGTTATTTCAAAATATACTATTAGGATGGTTATTTTTTTGTTTAGAAGATCATTGATTTCAGTGAAATTTTTATAATATGAGTGACATATATATTTGATATTTGGAAATATAATTAAAACACATTTTGACATTAGTTGCACTATAATTAAAACACATTTTGAAAATTTTCTTTCACTGTTATACATGGTCTCGGTTCTTTAACATATATGATAAATAGTTTTAAGCACTATGGTTTAGGAATAAACATTATGTATTTTTTTTTCAAGATTTACTTTTAAAATTCCACTTTGTACCAAACAAAAACATGATTGCATATTCTTAGAAAATCATTTATTATTCATCTTTGGTAAACGATTGATATCGATAAGAATCATCATTTTCACTTATATGTGTAAAATTAATAATTTATTTTTTACAAATTTAAATTTGTTGTGTTTCTTTTAGTCTCATTATTTATAATGCATATGAGTGTTTGAAGATTAAGAAAATTAAAACAATAGAAAGTTATTCAAGTATTTGACCTTTAAAGGCGCGTGATATATAATTTAAAGTATGTAATTCATTTTATTAGTTTGCATATTTTATATTTCATTTTTACTATTATATTCTAATTTTGTTTCTAAAAATATAAACTAAAATGAATGGAAGTTTGGAGCCATTAAAATTATAGCTCTATATGTAATTCTAATAATTTTAGTAGGTTTGATAATAGATTTTGCCATTAAAATCGAGTTTATTACATATATTTTTCCTCTGAAACAACACCAATAGTAATAAATAATACAAATACAAATACAAAAAATCAAAATTTACTTAAAAAAATAAATAAAGTAAGCTCAATATTGATTATATATATTATTTGTGAATACTAAAAAAAATGGGTTTCTTACATTGTTCACCAATAATTAGTTCTTTTTATAGATATTTAACAAATGTTAATATGGTTTCATGTTAATCTTAACACAATAACATCTTGTTAATGGTAACTATTGGGTTCTATTCATCTAAACCGTAAGCGAAACATGCATAAAACTCGTTAGTTATATGAGTTTTTTCTTAAATTGTGGAATATACATATTTACATGAAAATTTTATGTATTCTCATTCTTTCTTTTGGTATTTACAGTAGGAATGATTCACTCCACAAGTGTTAATCTCTTTAATATAGCTTTTTTTTATCTTTTCAATCTTTAGATCTAATCTTCATATCAACAACTCTGATTATTTATTTAGTTATGTGTTGAAGAAACATAACACTAGTATCCCTCTATTTAGGATTATAATCAAAGTTTTAGTATAACCCTAATTATAACCCTATTTTTGTTAAGTTGTTGTGATTATAAACATAAACTTTTATTATAATTATTTTTACAAATTAGTTTATAACTAATACTTTAGACTTAAGTGTTAACATCCATATTCAATTTCTTACATTGCACTTATCTCAATAATGGATTTTCATCTATTAGTCTGGTATTTAGTTATGTAATTATTTATTATTAATCGGACTATTATTGATAATAGTCAATACTTCGTTAAGCATATGACGATTCATCATAATAGAGAAGCTTCAACGTTGACTAGTTACAGCTAAATGATATTTGAAAATATATTTGCATACAATTATGTTTCTAAACTTTTTTTAAAACGTTATTATTGTAGATTTATATTTCGAATGCAATAATTATTTTTGTGAGTCATATAAAGTAATTTTAAATCAATAATAGGTCAGATTATTATTACTATTGTAATTAGATTATTGATATCTTACCAGCATTTTGGAATATTTTACTCATTATAATATATATATATATATATATATATAAGTTCTAATTCAATGTATATATTGGAGGAAAAATATTGGTTAGATTATATATAATACGAGATATTAAAAGTATTTTTTTTATTTTAAGAAATAATTATATATATTCTCATATTATTATTTAAAAAAATCCAATTATTTTAATTAAATTATATTAATATTTTGTCAAATAGTAGTAGTTGTATCGCGTGACATGATCCTTATCATATCTTTATTAAGTATCTATTTTGATAAGTGAAATTATTGTTTACCATTTTATGTCTTAATTACCGTATAGTCAGCACTAGGGGCAGATTTAGAAGGTGGTCAAATTTTTAATGGGACGGCTTAATTTAAAAAAAAAATGTATCATATAGTGATAAACATAACCTTAAGCTTGTACACTAAGAGTTAAAAATACATGAAATCTAAAAGAATTATATTTTTATTTTTTTAACAAATATATATTCTTTTCTTTTCTTTTCTTTTCTACCACACTAAATTACGAATCCTTATTTGTATCTCCCAATTCCCCTCTCTTTTTCGTCTCCAATCTTTTTATCTTACATCTAGTGCTCGAAATATTTTCTAACCTCAAATCCCCAAATTCAAAACCAAATCCAATTTGTGAAATTGGAATCATATCTTTCTTTGGCAATCAAAATCAAAATTCTTAATTTTAAAAGGTATTATGTTTTACTTATTCTAAGTTCTAATTGGAAAATAGTTGTTTCTTTAAGATTTGAAATTGTTGTATGAAGTAGGGTTGTCTTTGGGTTTGTGTATATGTATGTATTTATGTCATTTTGAAATTTTAATTGATATAAAAATAAAATTGCTTTAGCATTTGTATTTTTATTTTTATTTGTCGAAGTATATATGTTTATGGGTTGTCGGTTTTCAATCTTCCGTGGTTTTTTAGAGAATAAAAACATATACTCATTTAATTGGCTCTGTGTATATGTTTGTATCTTAAAGCAATTTTGATTTTTTTTTGTGAATGTTGGTGATTGTGTTTCTTTGGATATGCATGATTTTTTTTATTCCCTTTCATTTTGATGGGCACTAACTCTTCATGTTATTTAAGCAATAGGTTTTGAATGTAGAGATCTCTATCAGACTATTTCTTCTAAGGAAAATAAAAAAGCTACATGGTTATAAATAATTAACTATATTAAGTGGAGACCTGAGTTTCTTGATTGTATATTATTTGGTATTTGGAGTAATTCAAAAGTTCCGCATGACAAATGTGTGTGATGTTGATATGAGAGAAAAGTTGAATAGTTTAATTTAAAGATCAAAATAAAGCATCATTATTTTTTAGAAATACTAGTGCAATTCAATCTTTTGAGTAATTTATATGCATGAAGGTATAATTTCAATAAATAAGAGAGACAATAGTGTTTTTTTACTATTCATTGTAGACACTTGGACTAAACAACTATGTAATGATAGACTAGACTGAAAACTATATAAATGATAAACAAATTACATAGTTATACAGAACTCGTCATGCATTGTCAAACCTTTACCTCCTAATAAAAATTTGTTTACATCTAAACATATAGTTGCTTATTTATTTTTTGTATAAATTTCGTTCATGAATGATTTACATAGGTTTATTATACATATTAAGATAATTTATTAATTGTATTTGAGTAATAATTTTTTTATCCTAAGTTTACTAATTAAATAATTTATATTTAAATAATAAGATGCTATAATAATACTAAAGTTTAAATAATAAAGTATGTTTTGGAGTGATTGGATTACTAATTGTATTTAAGTTTTCAAAGGATTCGGTTACTAATTTTAGGTTTTTTTCTCATATTAATAGTAAATTTTGTTTTGTGTGTCCAATATTTAATAAATGATTTAGTTTGAATTGTTTACATGATGTTACACAAGTTTTTTATGCCCACCTCTAGATTTCCGGAGTTTAATACTTGTATTATTAGAAATGAATCAACTGAAGGACCATCCGAAGAACCTACTTCTATTTTTTCGTCAAGTGATCCATCATTTTCATATAACATATTCAAAAATAGGGATATTTAGAGTTAGATTCTAAAAAAATTACTCAAATTTTTGAAGTATTATCAAAATAATCAAGATGAGATAAGGAGAGTTTATCTTGTAAATGGACCGACTAGACCCAATACGACATAATATCCTATTATATATATATTGGTGATAGGAAGTGTTTTTTAATAATAATTTATATAAAGACAATGATTAGTTGGAATATAGTATAACAAAAAACATCGTGTTTTGTTTGCATTTTTATTTCTGCTACAATGGTACTAGCGATTGTGCATTTGTGATTGACGCTTTTTAGGGTTAGAATCTAAATAAAAAGTTGAATATACATTTTGGTAAAAATAATAGTCATCATAGAAAGTGTGTCAAATCATGTCAAGATCTTATAAAGAAAAATCAAAGTATCGAATTTTCATTTTTAAAACATAGTACAAAAACATAAACTAATTATCTTGTTCATGTAAAAGGATCACTTCAAACAATCAAGTTTCATGTTAAAGGTGAAATGGATTTTATGGCACATAATGAGGGAAGAGAATTCTACTTATAAGAGCCATTTTCTAGAATTTATTGAAGCTTTGGAAGAAACAGTGACAGAATAGCCGAAGCATTTATAACTGGTAGAGGAAATTATAAGATGACTTGTACCACTATTCAGAAAGAACTTACAAATGCATGTGCTTTTGAAACCGTTAGAAAGATACTTGGAGAAATTGAAGATGATTTATTTTGTGTTCTTGTTGATGAACCCGTAGATTGTTGGTGAAGAAAAAATGGCGGTAGTTGTGCGGTTTGTTGATGATCGAGGATTCGTTGTGAACGATCTATTAGAATTGTTCATGGTGAGGACACTAGTGCAATATCGCTTAAATATGCTTTGAAACTTTTTTGTCGGGATTTGGATTGTTTGTAGGGAAAATATATGATGGAGCAAGTAATATGAACATTCAATTCGGTGGATTAAAAACTTTGATTTAAAAAGAAAACCTGCAAGCCTATTATGTTCATTGTTTTACTCTCCAACTTCAATTGGCTCTTATTTCAATTGCTCAGAAGTAGGAAGATGTTAATTTGATCTTTTCTTGAAGTGTATCGTTGTAGGGAATATTGGGTCAGTATATTCTGTCTTTGTATATAAGTAAGAATACTTCAATCTCCACACTAGTGTGATATTGTCCGCTTTGGACCCACTGGCCCGCACGGCTTTGCTTTTGGTCCACTTCCCAAAAGGCCTCACACTAATAGAGATGTATTCTTAACTTATATACTGATATTTCTTCCCATGTTTAACCGATGTGGGATGTGGGACTTTGGTTGCATCTAACAATCTTCCTCTCGAACAAAGTACCACTCTAGCCTCCTCTCAATTGACTTCCATCCGCCTACTCTAGTCAGGTGAAGAGAAACCTGAACTCTAGAGCCGTGGCGCTCCATCTTTAGATGAATCTACGCCGCTCCTTTATCAAGCCACCTGCTTGATGAGCCGTGGCGCTCCATCTATCCAGCAGATCATTCACCTTGAGTATTGCTCTCGGCTTTTGGTATGATGTTCGCAGAATTTCACCCACATCACAATCCACCACATCGCGTTCCGTCTGGGCCTGGTGCTATGATACCATTTGTAGGGAATATTGGGTCAGTATATTCCGTCTGTGTATATAAGTAATAATACTTCAATCTCCACACTAGTGTGATATTGTCCGCTTTGGACCCACTGGCCCGCACGGCTTTGCTTTTGGTCCACTTCCCAAAAGGCCTCACACTAATGGAGATGTATTCTTAACTTATATACTGATATTTCTTCCCATGTTTAACCGATGTGGGATGTGGGACTTTGGTTGCATCTAACAATCTTCCTCTCGAACAAAGTACCACTCTAGCCTCCTCTCAATTGACTTCCATCCGCCTACTCTAGTCAGGTGAAGAGAAACCTGAACTCTAAAGCCATGGCGCTCCATCTTTAGATGAATCTGCGCCGCTCCTTTATCAAGCCACCTGCTTGATGAGCCGTGGCGCTCCCTCTATCCAGCAGATCATTCACCTTGAGTATTGCTCTCGGCTTCTGGTATGATGTTCGCAGAATTTCACCCACATCACAATCCACCACATCGCGTTCCGTCTGGGCCTGATGCTCTGATACCATTTGTAGGGAATATTGGGTCAGCATATTCCGTCTTTGTATATAAGTAATAATACTTCAATCTCCACACTAGTGTGATATTGTCCGCTTTGGACCCACTGGCCCGCACGGCTTTGCTTTTGGCCCACTTTCCAAAAGGCCTCACACTAATGGAGATGTATTCTTAACTTATATACTGATATTTCTTCCCATGTTTAACCGATATGGGATGTGGGACTTTGGTCGCACCTAACAATCCTCCTCTCGAACAAAGTACCACTTTAGCCTCCTCTCAATTGACTTCCATCCGCCTACTCTAGTCAGGTGAAGAGAACCTGAACTCTATAGCCGTGACGCTCCATCTTTAGATGAATCTGCGCCGCTCCTTTATCAAGCCACCTGCTTGATGAGCCGTGGCGCTCCATCTATCCAGCAGATCATTCACCTTGAGTATTACTCTCGGCTTCTGGTATGATGTTCGCAGAATTTCACCCACATCACAATCCACCACATCGCGTTCCGTCTGGGCCTGGGCCTGGTGCTCTGATACCATTTGTAGGGAATATTGGGTCAGTATATTCCGTCTTTGTATATAAGTAATAATACTTCAATCTCCACACTAGTGTGATATTGTCCGCTTTGGACCCACTGGCCCGCACGGCTTTGCTTTTGGTCCACTTCCCAAAAGGCCTCACACTAATGGAGATGTATTCTTAACTTATATACTGATATTTCTTCCCATGTTTAACCGATGTGGGATGTGGGACTTTGGTTGCATCTAACAATCTTCCTCTCGAACAAAGTACCACTCTAGCCTCCTCTCAATTGACTTCCATCCGCCTACTCTAGTCAGGTGAAGAGAAACCTGAACTCTAGAGCCGTGGCGCTCCATCTTTAGATGAATCTACGCCTCTCCTTTATCAAGCCACCTGCTTGATGAGCCGTGGCGCTCCATCTATCCAGCAGATCATTCACCTTGAGTATTGCTCTCGGCTTCTGGTATGATGTTCGCAGAATTTCACCCACATCACAATCCACCACATCGCGTTCCGTCTGGGCCTGGTGCTATGATACCATTTGTAGGGAATATTGGGTCAGTATATTCCGTCTTTGTATATAAGTAATAATACTTCAATCTCCACACTAGTGTGATATTGTCCGCTTTGGACCCACTGGCCCGCACGGCTTTGCTTTTGGTCCACTTCCCAAAAGGCCTCACACTAATGGAGATGTATTCTTAACTTATATACTGATATTTCTTCCCATGTTTAACCGATATGGGATGTGGGACTTTGGTCGCACCTAACAATCCTCCTCTCGAACAAAGTACCACTTTAGCCTCCTCTCAATTGACTTCCATCCGCCTACTCTAGTCAGGTGAAGAGAAACCTGAACTCTAGAGCCGTGACGCTCCATCTTTAGATGAATCTGCGCCGCTCCTTTATCAAGCCACCTGCTTGATGAGCCGTGGCGCTCCATCTATCCAGCAGATCATTCACCTTGAGTATTGCTCTCGGCTTCTGGTATGATGTTCGCAGAATTTCACCCACATCACAATCCACCACATCGCGTTCCGTCTGGGCCTGGTGCTCTGATACCATTTGTAGGGAATATTGGGTCAGTATATTCCGTCTTTGTATATAAGTAATAATACTTCAATCTCCACACTAGTGTGATATTGTCCGCTTTGGACCCACTGGCCCGCACGGCTTTTCTTTTGGTCCACTTCCCAAAAGGCCTCACACTAATGGAGATGTATTCTTAACTTATATACTGATATTTCTTCCCATGTTTAACCGATGTGGGATGTGGGACTTTGGTTGCATCTAACAATCTTCCTCTCGAACAAAGTACCACTCTAGCCTCCTCTCAATTGACTTCCATCCGCCTACTCTAGTCAGGTGAAGAGAAACCTGAACTCTAGAGCCGTGGCGCTCCATCTTTAGATGAATCTGCGCCGCTCCTTTATCAAGCCACCTGCTTGATGAGCCGTGGCGCTCCATCTATCCTGCAGATCATTCACCTTGAGTATTGCTCTCGGCTTCTGGTATGATGTTCGCAGAATTTCACCCACACCACAATCCACCACATCGCGTTCCGTCTGGGCCTGGTGCTCTGATACCATTTGTAGGGAATATTGGGTCAGTATATTCCGTCTTTGTATATAAGTAATAATACTTCAATCTCCACACTAGTGTGATATTGTCCGCTTTGGACCCACTGGCCCGCACGGCTTTGCTTTTGGTCCACTTCCCAAAAGGCCTCACACTAATGGAGATGTATTCTTAACTTATATACTGATATTTCTTCCCATGTTTAATGTGGGACTTTGGTCGCACCTAACAATCCTCCTCTCGAACAAAGTACCACTTTAGCCTCTTCTGGTATGATGTTCGCAGAATTTCACCCACATCACAATCCACCACATCGCGTTCCGTCTGGGCATGGTGCTCTGATACCATTTGTAGGGAATATTGGGTCAGTATATTCCGTCTTTGTATATAAGTAATAATACTTCAATCTCCACACTAGTGTGATATTGTCCGCTTTGGACCCACTGGCCCGCACGACTTTGCTTTTGGTCCACTTCCCAAAAGGCCTCACACTAATGTAGATGTATTCTTAACTTATATACTGATCTTTCTTCCCATGTTTAACCGATGTGGGATGTGGGACTTTGGCCGCACCTAACAATCGTATTGTAAACATTCTAAAATTTTCTACCCAACGACAATCTTTGCTTCGTAAAAAGCAAGTTGCTCATTTTGCAAATCTAATTAAGGATGAGTTGGTGAAAACGAGTATTGGAGTGAACCAAGAGTTGTATGTTGCAAGAGCAGGTGATACGTGGTGGGGATCTCACTTTCAGACTCTTAGTAGGTTGGTTGATTTGTTTACTCTCATTATTGAAGTGCTTGAAATTTTGAAACGTGATAGATATTTAAAGAGTGAGTAAACAAGTTTATTATTTTCCATGTAAATATTTGGTTGTGTGTTTATGTTTCACTTAATGGTTGAGGTTTCTTTGTTGACAATGATTTCTCTCAAACTTTACAAAAGGATGATTAAGATATTGTGATTGTCATGCAATTTGTCCAAGTAATAAGAAAAAGCTTCAACAAATAAGAGATACCGGAGGAGAAGCATTTTTTTGAAAAGTTATCGAATTTTTATGGTAATATTGAAATCGATGAAGCCGACATGGAATCAAGGTATGTGAAAGGTAATAAATAAAAAATGATTGCTATGTTTTTGAAAAATCTCATTATTTCAAGAATGGTTGTTATTTACATGTCATACATTTTTATAATAAAAAAGTTAGGTGATTTTCACACCTAAAAATGTTGAGTTGTTGAATAGTGTTGCGTGTTTATCTTTATTCTTCATTTCAAGATTTTGACATTAAATCCTTGTTAGGCTGGCAAGATTCTATCCAAATGACTTTGAGTATGTTAGTGATAAAGAGCTACTACTCAACTTGATATTTATATTGAGTGTGTTAAAATATATGATATTTTTTTCAATTTGAAGGGTATTTCAAATTTATGTAGGACTCTTTTTCATAAAAAAAAACACAAAACGTTTGGATTGGTGTACAAATTTTTAAAACTAGCTTTGTTATTACTAGTGACCATCGCAAACGTTAATTTAGTATTATAAAACTAAATTATTAGAAGAAAAAAAAAAGGGAAAAAACACCTATTAAAAAATACTGTTTTACTAATAATATCGGTCGACTCTATAGATTTGATAGAAAAAATGTTTACATATCTCTTCAAACACCAAAAGAATTAGTCCGAAATTCAACTCATTTCGGACTAAATCAATATAAAACTGCTGCCGACGCAAACCACCAACTTCAATAATTTTAACTTTTTCTATAACCATTATCATATATGTTGAGTTTGTCAAGATGGATGATAATTTTTTCAATTTAAAAAATATTTCGGATCTGTGTATGACTCGTGTTCTTTAAAAAAAAATACAAAATTTTTACATTTATGTACAAACTTTTAAAACTAGTTTTGTCGTTACCGATAAGTACCGAATACATTAAAACTCTAAATTAGTGGAAAAAAATAAAAGATCTGTATTAAATCCGGAAAAAAAAAAACGATTTCACTGATAGTATCGGTCGACTTTATAGATTTGGTGGAAAATGTACATGCATCTCTTCCGACACCAAAAGATATTAGTCCGAAATCCAAAAGATATTAGTCCGAAATTCAACTCGTTTCGGACTAAATCAATATAAAACTGCTGCCGACGCAAACCACCAACTTCAATAATTTTAACTTTTTCTATAACCATTATCATATATTAATAATTAATAGTTAATGTGTGGATCTTCCAAAAGTATTATATGAAAAATAGAAATAACAAACTTATAATAATAAAAACATTAAATTTAAGATTGTTATTTGTACTAAATAACTATAAAGCCAAGATCTAAAGAGGTAATCAACCATTACAGACCTAAAACTATGAAAGTTCATGGACCACTTGAAATAAAACCTGATCAAGAATTTGTTGGCTAAAATCAATACAAATTTCTTCAAAGCGTTCAAATGTGCAAGCATCTTTAGCCATCCATATTGACTTATTTATATCTTCCTCTGACATCTCCACCATCTTCGTCTCTTCATCATCATCCATTGAAGCTTTCATTAGATATTTGAATTTTGAGTTCTCTGCAATTATTGTTGATGCTGAAGTTTTTTTCCTCTTTCGATTAAAGTCCATACCCTTTAAATTCTCTGTTCAAATATTCAAAAAACATTCAATTATTTGAAAGTGATGTCCTAGTAAAATTAAATTTATATGATACTAAAACAGAGTAATAAATTGAAATCAAAATTTGAGTCATACTAACCTGGGATTGGTGAGGAATATTCATCATAATTCAAGTACTCATCAAGATCGAATATAGCAGAAGCTGGATTTGAATTATCTGAGCTATAATCGTCTTTCAATTCCTTCAACTTTGAAGTATAAAACCTTCTACTATATTTATCTTCGAAGCACACTCTGTTTTTCTTCTTCTTCTTCTTCATCACCGGATTTTTCGTATTCGAAATGACAGCGGCTTCGAATCCATTGCATTGACATATTTTTCTTCTCCTGTAATCTAAGACCAAAACACTCCTATCGATTTTCGCCTCTCTCTCCTGCTTTATCTCTCTTTTGCTCTGCTTTGTCTCTGTTTTTCTTTCCTTCGTTTCTTCAAAACCCATTTCTACTCTCTTCAGTTTTGACCCATAATTTATGTTTTCTTCAATTTCATTTGCAGATACATTAATTACTCCACCTTTCTCGTATTTCAAACACGAATTTTCTTCTCTATCCTCTTTGAAATCCACTTTTTCTGTCTTGCTCTGTTTAATCTCTGTTTTCTCCAACTCTTCAGAACACCCTCTGAGTCTCGCCGATTTTGACCCGATTCTTCCACCTTCATCAATCTTATCCATCCACGAGAACACAAACTCATGTTTCTGTTTGGATTTCATGGCCGGAGTCACCTCACGAAAAGAAATAGAGCTTTTAACTGCACGATGGTTCTGAGAATCTTCTTGGTCGAAATTCAACAAGTAATCCATGAAATTCACCGACTTGCTTCTGGTAACCAAGTCAGAAGACTTTCTTTTTTGAACCCAGGTGCTGTTCGGCAACGAGTCTAAGCCCATTAATCTAGCTACAATGCTTGGAGGAACAGCATAATCAACGGAGAGTTGAGATTTGGATTCGTTTTCTTGTTTTGGATCATCGAGTGTAAGATTTTCTAGCTCTATGGTTTGATCTGGGTGAGTTTGGGGGATCTCGGAACATAAGATTCTTCGTAGAATTGTTGAAAAACAACCCGAGTTTGATTTTTTGTTATTGCTCATGGTTTGAACGAGCGACACGAAAAAAGAGTGACAGTGAAGAAGAAGAATGCAGGAAAGGGTAACTCTTTACTGTCTTATAAAGAGTGTAAAAGGAAAAGAAAGAAACATACATACCCCTCTACTTTAGTTATTATCTCGAAAATGTATTCTAAGTTTATTTATTTTCAAATGAACCCTTAAACTGACAATTCATTTTCCATATTTTATTATAATCTTTGTCAGATTTAATATTCTTTGTGTTATAATTAATGTGGTTTTAAAATGATATATAAATATTGAAAAAATTCACAATAGTTGTTTTTTATTTTTATAAAAAATATACAATTGGTAAATAATAACTAATGATATTAAATTTTATATTATATACTAACATAACATGTAAAATAGATTTTTTTTAATAGTTTTTAAAAGAACATGTAAAATGAGACGAAAGAAATAAGTCGCGAAATATGTGTACTTACTTACTTACCATTAGGTGAAGATCAACTAATTTGAAATTTAAAAATGTTAGTTGGATTGGACATCTTGTTCAAGTACTCAAATCAGACGTATCTCACATACTGTAATTCCTATGTGTTTTTGAGTAATTAAAAAATTGTTTAATTTTTTTTAAATTTTTTTATATTAGATTATATTTTCAATAGAAATCAATATTTGATATTAAATAAATTTATAAATAAAACTTAGAGCAATTCTTTTTCTATAGTTAGATAATAAATCTTTTACTAAAACCAAAACACGATTGTTTCACCAAAAACTCCTAAATCGAAATAGCAGAACTTTTAATTTTAAAGTTATGAATTTTTTTATAGAACAAAATTTTCGTCCATATTTTGTTATTTTTATAGTGGTGAATATTGTTCTCGATTTGTTTTAAATTGTTTTATATTTGTTCTCATTTGTTCTAAATGTTTGAAATTATAATGGGTGTTTAACAGTTAATAAATTTAATAAATTTTGGTTATTTTTTTTGTTTTTTAGAATTGATGATATTGTTCAAACAGTTTTAGATTCGGAATTGCAGTAGATATTTAGTAGCAACAAGGTTCACGTATTTCAGTTGTTTTTAGAATTTTTTCAGATTTTATAAACAATATGTTATTCTAACTCAATTGTTTTTAGAATTTTTTTCATTCTACTTGTTTTAGATTATTTTATATGTTTTCATTTGTTTTTAAAGTTTAGAATTTCAGTAAATATTTATTATTTCTAATAAAATCTACAAACCGAAAGTTGTTTGATGGATTTCTAGTTTTTACTTTTACGGTTTTTTATTTTATCCGTTTCGATTTTTGTAATTTGATCATCTCAATCGTCATAAACTTCAATCTGTAACGATTTGCATCTATATGACCAACTCTATGTTACACGAAAGGTAAATCCTGAACTAGTTAGGCTAGATTGTTTCTTTCAAGTCGATTGTGTTTGATAGCTGAATGTTGGTGTGTAAAATATTTTTTGTCGTTATAAACTTGTTTTATTAGACCATTTTTACACTTTCGATTTTTCTAATTCGATCATTTCCATAGTCCAGAACCTCAATCTGTAACGATTTGCATCTATATGATGAACTCTATATTACACACGAAAGGTAAATCAAGTCATGCTAGATTGCTTCTTTCAAGTTGATTGTTTCGGTAGCTGGATGTCGGTGCGTAAAATATTTTTTGTCGCTATAAACTTTTATTAATATACCGTTTTCACACTTTCTCTACAAGGGTGATCGACTGATTTACCTCTTTAAGATGTTCTCTTGGTGTCCACTTATTTTAATAAAAAAGTATTTATATTCTCCTCATGAACATAAATTATTTTATTAATGTAAGTAAAAATAATTATTTAATTCTAATATATATTTAATATAAATATAAAATTTTTATTTTATCAATTTGTTAAATTTATAATATAAACTTCAATCTAAATATATAATTTAAAGCAATGTAAATTAATTATAAAAAGAGTTTAAATAACAATCGATAAATACGATAATAATTTGGAGTTTGGATCACAGTAGATGTTATATTCCTTGAGAAATGGCTAAGGTTTATGTTAAATAAATAACAAGACACTCAATAGGTAAACAACCCACCAGATGATATTAATGAATAGAAAACCAAAAAGGTATAACTAGTTACAGCAACTAGTTTTACGTCACCTTCTCCACTCTATTATTGTTTTGTAATGAACAAAGTCGCACACTTGACAAATAGAACCTAAACAAAAAATTAACAACACATGATTTACTCGGTTTGGATTATGTATTGATCTTACATCTACGGAATAACATATCTGATTTTGTATGTGGATAAATTACAAAAAAATTACAAAGAACACAAAACATAAGCAAATAGTTCAAACTTCTCAAAACATGGGATCAAGTTTTAGTGATATGTTACAAGCTTCAATATTTTCCTAGTGTCCTTCTAACTCCTTTAATTTCTAAAATCATTTTATTACTTAAGAATTTTCTCTCAATATATGTATATATATATATATATATATATATCTAACATCGATATGCTGTAGACTAAGAAAATTGTACACCATGCATATAATAGCAAACCTATGATTTTACAACAACCTGTATTATCAAGGTCAACACTTGTGATCAAATAATACATTATAAAGTTATAATAAACTTGTATTAAATAAAGATCAATGGATTGATCAAATAGTACTCTCAATCAATTATAACAAACTTATACTATATTGATACCTCAATTATTCTCTATTTAAATCATAAAAAGTATATCAGACCAGTTTTGCATTAATTTCCAAATAACAGTTGAACCTTATAAATTTCATGGAGCCGAATTTCCTAGTGTTGAGACTTATCTCACGCTGAGACTTAAATTTTTATATTATGACTACACCCGTACAAACATTAAACTTTATCACTAGGTTGAAACCCTACAGTATCTGAAATAACGTACCATGAATACGAAACTTGTAGTGGCCAAACCCTTTCATAAAGTTGAAACCTTGTAGTAGCCAAAACCTTGAAAGTCGAGACCAAAGATTCATGTGGAGCCCCATTTCTATCTTCCAGTCACATATAGTCTAGAACTTAACATTTCTCCCCCTATTACTTTTGTGACTCCAAAATCCATTGTTTTGATGTTCAAACTAATGTCGAAGGCTTTCAGTCCACATATATCCTAGAATTTAACAAGTCTATTACAATATATAAATTTTGAAAGTACATTTGTTGAAGCATCTGAATGATTATCCTCACTTGGATTCCTTGTAAAATTCAATTTCTCTTCCTCCATCGCATATCGGATGAATTGAATATTCACATCTACATGCTTGTCCTCTCGTAAAGCTTAGGATTTTTCATTTTAAAAAAGAATTAACATTATCACAAAATAATATAACTTGCTTATTCTTACCATTGATATAACTTAATAATTATTTTAACAATATGGTTCTTTTATTGCAGAAGTTATAACTATATATTTATTATATGTATATGACAAGGTAACAATATTTTAAAGACTAATTCTCCAACTAACCATTCTACCAACAATTGTAAATAGATAGTCTGAAATTGACTTTATTTTATAAGGTATCCTTCATAATCAGAGTTTACATACCCTCTCTACATCTTATCATATTCATAATTATGATTATGAAATACTACAATATCTAAATTACCCTTCAAGTATCTCGCGAGCCATTTAAAAGCATTTGAGGGAGGACTCTATGGATCAATCATAGATCTTCTCAAGACCCTAATTGTAAATAGATAGTCCGAAATTGACTTTCTTGTATAAGTCATCCTTCATAATAAGAGTTTACATACCTTCTCTACATTTATCATATTCATAATTATGATTATGAAATACTATAATATCTAAATTACACTTTAAGTATCTCACGAGCCATTTAAAAGCATTCGAGTGAGGCTTCCCTGGATTAGTCATAGATCTTCTCAAGACCCTAATTGAGTATACAAGATCAGTTTTGATGCTAATCATAAATACACGCCACTTTGTGGTATTCGTTGCATGGACTTTCTATCGATTACATTGGTTGATACTTGAGTAATACGTAGTTAGAATTGAGCATCAATAAAAGACTCAACAGATATGGCTTTGGATATTTCCAACTTACTGATGCAGCCCAGAAAGTCCAAACACAAACTTTTGTTTCATTATATTTTATTCAAATGTCTTATATTATTCAAACCAAATCTAATTATATTAAGATTTTATTTTATTTTAGAATATTTATTTTATCTCCTTGTATTCTAATTTAAGGTTTTGAGAAGCTCTTGTATAAAGCCTCATATGCCTTAAGTTATTTTAATTTTTTGGAATAATATCGTTTTATTTCTGAAAATTTCAATCTTTGTTACCCTTAGATTATGGTTTCATCATGTTAAACTTAAATTAGGGCTTCATCTATTGTTGCTTTTTTTCTATTTCTGCTACGTCATTAGTTTGGTATCAGAGCCTCAGTTCCTGCTACAGGGTAAGCATGTTTCTGAATCCTGATTTCATCTGATTCAAGGTCTAAAGAAGAGAACAACATCTATGGTCATGAAGATCTCAAAGATCGTTTGGTATGCGGTGACACATCAGGCGTTTTGATAGACGATTATATTGACCAATTACAGAATGGTTTAAAATTGGCTACCAATCGTTAGATCAAGGTAAAACTTTCTTATCAAGATTCCATCTAAGACTATGAAGAGAATTTCAAAACCATTTATTTCATCAACTAGACATGTGGATGTTGTCTTCGGGCTATGAAAAAGTTTTTGAAACCAATTTTTTTCATCAACTGGATGGCTTCAATGTGACTTCGGATAAGGAACACTCGAGAATAATTTATCTTATTTCGATAAGGTCAACAATTATAATTCCGAATGTAACAATTGAAAAAAAAATAAACTATAATAATTTTGGTTGTTGATGGTGATGGTGCTGTGAATTCGAGGACGAATTCTTGTCAACCAGGGGAGGATGATGTAGCCCAGAAAGTCCAAACACAAACCTTTTTTAAATTTATTTTATTCAAATATCTTATATTATTCAAATCAAATCCAATTATATTAAGATTTTATTTTATTTTATTTTATTTAAGAATATTTATTTTATTTTCTTGTATTCTAATTTAGGGTTTTGAGAAGCTCTTATATAAAGCCTCACATGCCTTAAGTTATTTTAAGTTTTTGGAATAATATATTTTTTATCTCTGAAATTTTCAGTGTTTGTTACCCTTAGATTAGGGTTTCATCATGTTGCCCTTGAATTAGAGTTTCATCTATCGTTGCTTCTTCTTCTATTTTCGTTGCGTCATCACTTACTAAACACCTTATGTATGTATTCTTTTCTAGATAAGAATATACAACCTATCAATTTGTTCCTCTTCATGTATATTCTAAAATTCTTCTTAGTTTATCCCATATTCATTATCTTAAACTCATCTTTAAGCTGAGTATCCATAATTCTAATTCTAATTATATCTCTTTTAGCTATAAGTATGTCATCAATATATAATACCAGCAAAATCTACCTGTCTATGTGTGTTTCCTCATTACAATAGACATAGTTTTCGTAAAAACTTCTCACATAATTGGTTGAATTCATGAAAGAGTCAAGTCTCTTATTCTTCTATTTTGGAAACTGTTTCAGCCCATATAAAGGTCTCTATAACAAACACACGTCACTTTTATAACCTTCTTCAAAACCTTGTGATTGACTAATATAAATAATCTTCTTTAGTTCTTTATGGAAAAAAACAATAGTAATATCCATTTGATCAAATTCAAGATAAATCTAGCAATAATTAACATCAAAGCCCTTACTGAGGTATTTTCACAATTGGTGACAATTTTTTTATTAAAACCGATATTTTTTATAATTCTTTTACGACCATTCTAGCTTTGTACCTAGTTAATTCAACTCTAGAATTACCTTAATTCTTTTTTAATATCTATTTACATATTAAAAACTTTGTAAAATCATTCTCAACACTAGATACACCTTCGCCCACTACAGTAAATTTAAGAACTAATACATCATTAATTTTATAGGCTATCATAAGAATGAATGATTGTTGCATAATTCTAAGTCGGTCATGTTCACCCTTATAGTTATACTCTTTATTATCTAAAGTTCCAATTGATAAAATATTTCGCTTAACATCAGGGATATGTCTCACATCTATTATCACTCTCTCAAGTCTTATAGACAACTTGAACCGAATGCTCCCCGTTCTAGTACAAAATAAGGTTCAAAATTATATATTATAACTTTACCACCATCAAAATCCTTTAGGTATTCAAACTAGTGTTTATTGGAAGTCATGTGGGATGAGGCTTTAGAGTCCATAACCGACTTGTTATCGTACATACAAGAAATATTCTAAAAAACTTAAGACGGGTCCAAGTCAATTTGGTACCTGATACATATTATTTTGTAAAAGGTGATCATTAATTGAAAATTAAAAGGTTTTGAGGCGGTTAAGTAATGTATATTTTCTTTGTAAGCGAACTTTTCAAACTATTTTTTGAAAAATTCCTACAATTATAATTCATTAGTACATCAATATATTCATAATCATCCAAAACCAATGAGGCTTCATTAGTTTCAAACTTCTGATGATTGTCTCTCTTCTTCATCTCGGGAAAGTTTCTCTTGATGTGACCTTTATTCTTAATACTCAAAACCACGTCTTCCTCTCATACTCAAGATATCTTTAGCCAATACACACTGCAAAACGGCTTTGAAGATATTTTTAATTCATGACTCTTTTTAATTCGTAGATGGTAAAAGACTATTTATCATAAAATATAGCATCAACAACGTGTCCATACACCTTCATAAAATATCTCAAAAGGTGATTGTTTGATCATCGTTTTTAACCTTGACACCAACGACATTCAAATCAACAATGATCATATTAGAATCATCCAAGTGTTTATGAACTTATCTTTTACTATCCATCGTTAGAGTATACAAATGTTTATTGAGATACAATCAATTTGTCAAATATTTATTCAATTATATATCTTTGAGAATTTTCCATATCTCAATGCAAGTATACTATTCAGATACCTCAATTGGTACGCCATCCTTTAAACTTAATATCAAACCACGACGGAGTTTGGACAACACTTTAACATAAAATTTCTTTGTAGCTTTCTTATAAATGAAAGCAACCAACCCCTTATTTACAAATAGAACTTTAATTTTAATTCTCAAAGGATAAAAATCATTATCTCTGGTGAATTTATCAAAATAAAATTTTATTATACTCATCTAGACGAATATTCTTCCTTTCTTTTCAATAGATCACCAATAATCACTTGTTTTCCAAATCTAATTTCAGATATCCATGCGTATTGCACCACTTGTTAATAAAATAACAAGATACTTATTAGATAATCATCCCACTAGATCATAAGATCAATGGATAGAAACTCAATAAGGTGAGGTTACTTGTAGCAATTGGCTTTGCTTGAGCTTCAACACTTGTGCTTCAACAGTATAATTCTTGTATAATAATGAACAAAGTTCATGCACTTGGCACATAGAACAGAAACAATAAATTAACAACATATAATTTACGTGGTTCATATTATAGAGCAATCCTACATGAACGGGCAAACATATTTTACAAGTGAAATAATTACAAAGAATTACAAAGAACACAAAATACAAGAAAATACGTATTGTTTTAACTTCTCAATACAAAGTATCAAGTTTCAGTGGTATTTATATCATTCAGTATTTTATCAGTGTCTTTGAAGTGACTATCTTCAAGTACTCGTTGACTATCTCTTAATATGTATTCATCAACGTTTTATTTTTCTTTCAAGATACACCGTATACATGTGTTGCTTCAATGATATATGTAGAATCTTAAATACGTTGTAGATTAGGACAAACTTACATCATACTCACAATAAAAAAAATCAAGGTTGGTACAACAACTTGTACTATTATCCATATCAATGGTTATGATCAAATAATAAATTTGGTAGTTATAACAAACTTGTACTATATTAATCTCAACAACAATGATAAAATAATACTCTCAATATCTTATAGTAAAGTTGTACCATATTCAAACCTCAGCTATTTTCCATTCAAATCCTGAAAAGTATATCAAATTATTTCGAAACTAATTTCTAGAGATCAGCCGAAGCTTACACTTTACCGAACCAGATTAGCCAGTACCGAAACTTAAATTCGTGTACCATGACTAAACTCATACCAAAACAGAACTTTATGCTAAGGCTACAACTCTATAGTCGCCAAAACTTGGGTAAAAAATACAATTCGTCCTCCATGTTTCATGTTTGTCTCATTACAGTCTCTCATGTTTATTTTTGTATTAGACAAGTCTTATATGTTTAAAAAAAATCATTGTTTATCCTCCTTGTTCGGCCAAAGTCTTCATATGGTACATGATGCTCACTATTTTTAATAAATGGATCCTTTATGGTTTAAAAGAAAAAAAAATTAGTTTTCGTATGTGTGGTTCAATTCAAGGTGACGGAACTAAAAACTGTAAAATGTGACTCATCTAAGATTATGGTTAATTCCATTCGTGACGACTAAAATGCAATATTTTAAAATATGAGGGATCATTTTAATATAAAAATAAATATGAGACCATAATGAAACAAACGTGAAACATAAAGGACCAATGATATTTTTTAACTACAAAACTCACAATTCTGAATCCAAAACTCTAGGGTGACCAAACTCTTTTATAAGGTTAACACACTACGGTCGAAACTTTTAAAGTCGAACCAAACTCTTTCATAAGATTAACACCCTACAGTCGAAACTTTTAAAGTCGAACCAAGTTTTTATACGCAGCTTAAATTCCATCTTTCAATCATTTATAGCGTAAAACTTAATAATTTATTAATTTTTGGATCTCGGTTTGCACTTGACATACTATAAAAAAATCATAGTTATTAAATATTAATTCGTTATTATATGAAATTTATTTTTAATTTCAAATAATTATTGAATGAAGTGATTGAAATCGATCGATTTTGGATATCGAAATAAATTAAGACATAAAAAAACAAATCACAATAAAAAAAATATTATGCTTGTGTGGTCAAACAACAATTAGATGGTTGCGGCATGAAACCATTTGAAAATTACAGAAATCAATAAATTTATAAAAAAAAAAAATTTGATAAAACATTGCAACACTACTATGTTCGTAACTGGTCAGTCCATGTTCCTCGTTACAACGAGGACGAACATATACATGTTCAAAAATGTTTAATTTTTATTTTTTAAAATAATATATTTCCAATTAGATACAATTTTTTTGATTTTTTAAAAACCTAAAAAATAGATATTAAAGTCGAGAGCTGGGAAACTATCTAACTTTTTATTATTTTTATTTTATTTTCTTGTAAGTTAAAATTTTGATTACTAAACTATTTATCTGAAATTTCATGCTGATATTTTCAACATATTTTTACTACCTTTAAAAGCGATAAAAGTATAAAATTATGAAATTTCAAACATAAAAATAATCTAAACTTAGAGAGAGAGTTTATTCTTTTACTATCATGTCATGTTTACGGAAACTTTTACTTTAATAAAGAGTGTGAGAGTAAAACTATCACTTCATATATTGTCGTGTAATAAAATATTTCAATTTTACCAGTGGAAATTTATGTTTTACAAGTATAGTTTATGTTTTCCTAATGATAACTATTCGTTTGTAAATTAGTTATAAAAATATGACCACTTTGATTTAATTTCGTTGAATTTGAATTGGAACCATAGAGAAAGATCGAACAATTCAATGATTTTAATTTATTTTTTTCAAAACTGTAAAATCTATAAGTTTAAACGGGAGTATATTTATGAACTTTAACGAGAAAGAAAGAAGAATGGGGTTGAAGGGTAAGATTAAGATACGTGAGGTGAGGCGGGATTTGGTATTTGAATCGTACTTTTTTTAAGTTTCAATTTAAAATAAGGGGGTATAAAGCATTTGATTAAAGGTCGGTTGATGTTTTTATTTGATAAAAGTGTAAAACTCGTCAGTCCTTTTATATTCACACTTCAAAACCTTGAGACCTACGCCTCTAACATGACAATCCACGCGCTTCTTTTGTTACGAATATCTTCTTCTTTTTTTATTAACAAACAATTATTACGGAAAAACCTATTATTTTTATTGAGTATGTTAATTTTGTTTTTAATTTATGTTTTTTTTTATATATATTTAAATTTTAATTACTACAAACATAAACATTAAATTATATCTAATGTAATTTATATTTTTATTTTTTTAAAATTTTAAAAATTCATAAAATTTGAAAAAATAAATTAAAAAAGGACAATTTAATGGAAGAATAAAATAATAAATCGAAACTGAATAATGTCACTCAATACATTAACAAATTATTAATCTTGGTTGAAATCCTACATTCACTAAACAGAAAAAAAAATGATTTTAAAAATTATGTAAAAAATTCGTAAAAATGCATGTAATGTATTTTGGACATGTCTTGAATTTTTTTTAAACTACTCTCAAAATTAGGTGTTTGTTTAAAAAATAACACATAATTCTAAAAATAGCGGCATAATCAAGTGATGTTTTTATAATAATAAAAACATCACATAATTGTGAGGGTAACAGTCATAATCGAGTGTTATTTTTGTAAAAAAAAACATACCTAATGTTTAAGGTAGCCTTTAGAATTCAGTGCATTCTTAATTTTAATTCACCTATAACACTCTAACTAGAGTTATAGAAACACATGTTTCAAATTTACTTTTTTACGTATAATGATATATGAGACAACGTTTAGGATTACACTGCTTGATTTATTAAAAAAACAGAATATACAATACTCATAACATTGAACACATAACTCAAGAGAACACCAAACAATTTTCCTGAAAGCACAAACTCAAAACAGACAAAACATACTCAAAATAGATATTTTAATACTTTAAACATATAAATTATACACATTTTTATTATTAAAACTAACGGTTTTGAAAATAAACGAGCGAAACTATAAAAAAAAACTAAAAAAAACATAGAATCAAAGAGATAACAAAACTAAAACTTAGCAAAAAAATTAACGAAACTAATCAAGTTTTAGATCAAGAAACTAAAACTAACGAAAAGAAGAGAAGTTATTTTTAGAAGAAGAGTCAAAGAACATAAGATAGTGGACTTTACGTGAGTGCAATACGAGGAAGAGTTTTTGAAGAACAAAATTTGAGAAATAAACTACTATTAGAAAAACTTTTAAAAAAATCGTTGTTTGAGAGTGTTTGATTATGATTGAGGTTAAGATTAAATAGATAAAGAGATTTGAGAGTCAAATTAACTAATGAGAAAATAAAAAATATAAAAAGGATATATATAATAAAAATATTTTGGTATCTTAATTGATGAAGAAAATAACATAATAAAACTTTTGTTCACGAAGGAAATAACAATAATGATGAAGATAATAGTCATACTTTAAATACCATTACTTTGAAGAAATATCATTAATTTTTTTTATTAAATTTTATAAAATTTCAATTATATTTCAAGTTATTCTCTATTTTTTATAAGATTATAACCATTTGCAAATAAAACTTTATTAGTCCATGCATACAATTTAGTAATTAAAAAAATAAATCTCTAACGACATAAAATTTATTAGTCCATGCATATAATTTAGTAATTAACAAATAAATTTCAACGACTTAAAATTTATTGATAAAATTTTATATTATTGAAGTTTATTCACTTAGTATAGAAGTGGATGAATATAAATCACTTATTTTAAACTAATTTTGATTTCGTTTGGTTGTTGCAATAATTATAATTTATAAGAATTTTATTTTTCTTAAATCGGGTTGAATAATTTTTTGAAATACAAAAATATAAAAAACTTGGCTTAAGGTGGATGAACACAATACTAAATTCTTTCACAAAATTGTTAAAATCCGTATACTTCAAAATACAATAATCTATATTTTCAATAGTAATGATGTCTCTAAAAACTCTCATTATGACGTAACCAACGTTTTCATGGACTATATTTCCAACATTCTCATCAGTCACATTTTAGAGAACTATCATGATCTCCACCAGTCACATTTTAGAGAACTATCATGATCTCCACCGTACTCATTCTCTTATTATTTCTAGGGTTAACATAAGGAAAAAATCTCTATGATTCACCCAATTACGAATGACCAGATCAATATTGCCATTTTCACTATTGATAACAATAAATACCCGGTTTAAACGGGTTCAACCCCAACTCCTTCAAAACCTCATGATCTATTTTTGGAAGTGATCTTTGTTCTAGAGTTTGTTAGTTTATTTCTGAAAACCTTATAAAGTCTTGGAACAAACTTTTAATTGCCTTAATTCCAAAATCTGACATCCGATTTGAAAATCTTAAAGTCTTCGACATAACAATCTTTAGACCTGACCTACCAACATTAGATCAGGTAGCGCGATAAACCGTGATAACATCCTAATATCATCAATCTCATCACCCTGATCCCGCCATCCAACATGTGATTTTTATTGCCTTCTCCATAACATTTAATACAAACATGAAACCAAAATCATCTGCCCCGTTTAGACCCTCCTTTTTTTCATGGCCTTGTATATGTTTATGTTTCTTGCATTTGTTTCTCTTTTGTCGATTTTCTTCGCTCATGTTGGGGAACCACCGTTTGATCGAGGCAAGAACCAATGTATGATTAATAAACCTTCTAAAGAATAATGTACCTTGTTCAAGACGAGCAAAAAAAAAGTGGAATAAAACCAAGCACATAAGACATATTTAACGTGGTTCAGATCGTGAAGAAATCCTGCATTCACGGGAAATGAATACTCCTTCTATAAATATGTAGGTTACGTAAAGACTCTCAAATACGATTACTCAATCATTGTTTGTGATAAAAGATGATGTGATTCATATAACCATCTCTTTAGTGTTATATCTATCACCTCACTTATCTCTTAAAATACCTAAAACTACTTATCTTTCTGAAAACATATTATGCTCGCATAATCGAATCACACATTGCATAACAATATCTTATTCTATTTATAAATTTAAAAAAAAACTATAATTCTTCATTAAGCGCTCCAAATTAAAATCCATGGATCAATGAGTAAAATAGCTTATAATCTATTAATATTGATGAGTCCGAATATTGCTACCACTCCGGACAGGGACAGTTCGGACCAAGATCACCAGACCGGACAGGGCAATTCGAACACCTAGCCCATTGGACTGTTCGAACTATGACAAAAGTACTTAAAAAACCTAAAACACTTCTTGACTAAACAACTTGCTCTTCTACTAAGAGCTCATGGGTCTTTAAACATGACCCGAAAACCCATAAAGCCCAAATATAAGGGTGCTTAATTCTCCCTCTACTCTCTACTCAAAACGTAAAACACATACCAACCTTCACAAACTCTAAACAAATTACAAAATTACCCTCAGACGAAAATTAACCACACCAAATTGGCGACCACAGTGGGAGCACGAAGGTTCCTGAATCGAGCATTCAAAACCAACCAGAAAATCAGTCCGAATGAATCCGGACGTCCCTAAGGTACCACCAGCTTTGCTTGAAGTGGTGGGTGAAAACGATGAATACACTATCGAGGAGCGCGATAGGCTAAGGGGCGAGATAGAAGCTCTGAGGGCAGAAAAGGAAAAGATGGGCATGAAAGAAAAGTCAAAAGCATCAGTTGCTCATCACACCGATAACCCTAGAGAGCATGAGCCTTCAAAGACCCATGCGAGTACCAAAAAGACTCATGCCAGCTCCAAAAAGTCTCACCGGTCTAAGCCAGTGGAGAGTTCTGACTCAGATTCAGAGTCTTCTGATAGCTCCTCGGATGAGGAAGGAGTTGAAGAGTCCTTGTCCTCTAGCAGCGATGAGGGCCGAACTAAAAAGAAGCAAAAGTTGATCAAAAAATATTCGAGGAAAAGGGATAGACATGGGAAGTTGAAAAAGAATATTGGCAAAGGGTCATCTCACAGCCGGAGGCATGTAAATAAGATGCTGATGGATCCTTTTGCCTTCCACGATGAACCAGGTATCTTTGCAACTCCCAATGAGGATACTGTGTTCAGTCGTGGCCGAAATTGGAGACAATCTCCACTGTCTTCCAAAATTCTGTCCGGAAACCTCCCTAAAAGGTTTGATAGCACTAAAATGAGAAGTACGATGGTAGTACTGATCCGGACAACCATTTGGAGTAATTTAAAAACTTTATGATGAACTTTGATGATGATGACAAGCTACTTTGTAGAGCATTCTCCCAATCTTTTACGGGGAGTGCTCTAAAATGGTATAACAGCCTACCACAAGGCTGCATCAAGAATTTCGATACTTTTTGGGTGGCTTTTCGAAGACAGTTTGTTGGGAGTAAAGAGTTGAAGGGCAACGGGGACACAATAATCCATTGTGCCAAGGAACCGAACGAATCATTGAAAGAATACATAAGTCGTTTTGTGAACACCAAGAATGAGTTGGCTGATTGCTTCGAGCAAGTAGCAATAGCATCCTTGAGACAGGGCTTAAACCCAGGGAATTTGGCTGATTCGGTAACCAGAAAGAAAGCCATGACCTGGGGAGGGTTGCTGAATCAAGTTGGAAAGCAGATTAACGTTGATGAAACAAAGAAAACTAGGGAGCACAGGCAGGTGAGGTCTACCCCGGTGACACCAAACCCCAATCAGAATCAGTCTGGGAACAAGGCAAAGGAGACCGGACAGGGGCATGGCAGGGCTAAAGCTTAATCTCAGTCAGCTGCACCTGCTTAGAGTCAACAATCCAGAAATAAGAGAGGGCCTTGGGTTCAACCGGAGTGGTTTGCAGAATTGAAAGAAAGTGTGGCCACCATTTACGATAAAACAAAGGAAGAGGTACACTATAGAAGACCGACCACACTACAATCTCCTAGAGAGCATCGTAATAACTCTTTCTTCCAGTATCACAATGATACTGGCCATACCACCGTTGATTGTATAGCCTTGAAACAAGAGGTTCAAAACTTGATTGAAAGGGGAAAGCTGGGGGCATATGTCAAAAGAAGAGGAGGTAATAGGCCTGACAATACTCACCGGTTTAGTCCAAGTAACGCTGCTCCGGAGGGAGCCATGGTTATAGTCGAAAGGTTTGATGTGGAATCAGAATACTTGGATCCGGATCCAACTCGAAATAGAGTGGGTGCCATTGAGGAAGGTTCTAGAATAGTCTCCGGGCTCATTAAATTTTTTGAGTCACTTACAATTTTCGGAGGGGATACTATGACAGCTCATACTGTTTCTTCGAGGAAGAGGCACGTTCACACTTTAGCTACCCAACTAGAAGGAGGCATGACCTCCTATCAATCACAAATTCCCTTCCCCTTCATTGTTTTTGATGAAGATGACTTAAGAGATATAGCTGGCCCTCATGAAGATGCTGTTGTCATAGGAGCATCCATTGGGGGCAATGACATAAGACGAATCTTGGTGGATACTGGAAGCTCAGCCAATATCCTCTTCTTAAACACTTACAAGAAAATGAAAAATTCAGCCGTAATTCAGCGTTTGGACAGATCAATTGTGGGCTTTACTGGCAGCTCAGCAGATGTGATTGGGGAGTTCGAGGAGGAAGTTTTGTTGGGCAAGGGCCCTTTCAAGAAGATGGTCAGGATACTTTTTATTGTGGGAGATTGTCCCACTTGTTATAATGCTATTTTAGGGAGGTCATGGCTCTCTAGGATGTATGCAGTGGCATCGACAGTCCACCAATGTTTGAAATATGTTGTTTAAGGACAAGTGGGAGTTGTCCGAAGCAGTCAAAAGATTGCAAGAGAATGTTATGCTACATCCCTGGCTCCCCGGATGTTGGGGGCAATTCGTATCGACGAGCAATAACAGTTTGAGGGGCTTTCTGGGGTTGAGGGTGAAATTGATGACCCCAGAGAGACCCCTGGAGTGTTGATACCAGTTGAAGAGGTAGAAACACATTGTTTAGAAGAAGGGAAAAGTGTCACGATAGGGTCTAAAATGCCACCTGATCTGAAAATGAGATGTTAAAGTTTTTGAAAAACCATCAACATGTTTTTGCTTGGTGCAATGCTGATGTTACTGGGGTTCCAGCAGATGTGATATCACATCACCTATCTATCCGGAAAGACATAGCACCAGTGGTTCAAAAGAGAAGGGCTTTTTTCAAGGAAAGGCTGATGTTATTGTGCAAGAGGTTGACAGGCTCACAAAGATGGGGCATATCAAGGAGTCTCAATATCTTTTGTGGACTGCCAATCCGGTCCTGGTAAAAAAGAAAAATGGCAAGTGGCGTATGTGCATTGACTTCACAGATCTCAATAGGGCTTGCTCAAAAGACTTGTATCCAGTCCCCCGGATTGACCAGCTAGTAGACTCCACCTCTGGGAATAAGCTGATATCCTTTATGGGTGCCTTCTCCGGGTATAATCAGATCCAAGTAGATCCGAAGGATCAAGAGCATACCACATTTGTCATTGACAAAGGTCTTCATTGCTACAAGGTAATGCCATTTGGGTTGAAGAATGCTGGGGTTACTTATCAGAGATTGGTGAACAAAGCCTTTGCTGATCAAATTGGAAGGAATATGGAAGTATACATCGATGACATGATTGTGAAAAGTGTGGATAAGCAATTGCACTTAACTGACCTCCAAGAAACTTTTGCCAACTTGGTAAAAGTGAATTTGAAGTTAAATCCAGAAAAATGTGTGTTCGGAGTGCAATCCGGGAAGTTCCTAGGTTATATAATAAGTGAGCAAGGGATACAGCCCGATCCGGACCAACTTAATGCTCTATTCCAAATGGAGCCTCCTCGGAATATTAAAGAAGTACAATGATTAACTGGGAGGTTAGCTGCTTTAAACCGATTTATCTCAAGGTCTTTGGACAGATGCGCCCCATTTTTTTAAACTTTGAAGGGTGCAAAGGGATTTGACTGGACATCACAGTGTGATGAGGCCTTCAATGAGATTAAGAAGCATCTGTCCTCCCCCAAAACTCTATTTAAACCAATTGACGGGGAGACACTCTTCGTATATTTGGCAGTTTCAAGTTGTGCCATCAGTGCTGTATTGGTGAGAGAGGTAGATAACTACCCCCATCCAGTGTACTACATCAGCAAGAGCTTGATAGATGCAGAAAAACGTTATTCGAAACTCGAAAAGTTAGCGTTAGCCCTCGTAATAGCTGCAAGAAAGACGAGGCCTTATTTCCAAGCTCATCCTATTATCGTCTGCACATCTTTCCCCTTGGAGAATGTTCTCCAAAAAGCAGACATTTCAAGTAGAATGACTAAGTGGTCAGTAGAATTGGGGGATTTCGATATAGATTTTTCTCCCCGAACAGCAGTCAAGGCCCAAGCTGTGGCTGATTTTTTAGTTGAATTCTACTCTGATAGAGATTCGGAGCAGACTAGTGAGAAGAAAGACAAAAAGGTCTGGGTCGTCCGGACGGATGGTGGATCCAGCACTATGGGATGTGGTGCAGGGGTGTGCTTGACTTCTCCGTATGGTGACATAATGTACCAGGCTATATGTTTTGCTTTCAGGGCTTCCAATAATGAGTCCGAATACGAAGCAGTTGTAGCTTGTTTAAAGTTAGCTTATATTTGTGGGGCTAAAAGGGTCAAACTATTGAGTGACTCACAGCTTCTTATCCACCATGCCCAAGGTCAATCTGAGGCTAAAAAGGAGCAGCTAGTGAAGTATTTACTTCTCCTTAAACATGAAGCTCTCAAGTTTAAAAGCATTGTTTATGAACATATACCCCGGACAGAAAATGAGTTGGCAGATTTATTGGAAACCATAGCTTACACAGAGTCATATCCATGGATCCATGTACTGGAGAGCCCCTCCATTCAACTTAATATGGGTAAAGAGGAAGAAATTTTTGAAGTACAGGTGAAACAACCTCAGGATTGGAGATTTCCTCTCCTGCAATACCTCTCCGACGGCATCTTGCCTCCGGATAAATCACTAGCAAGAAAACTGAAACACAAGGCTCGTGGTTTTATCATACTAAGAGACATTCTGTATAAAAAGTCTTACAGTAAACCACTTCTGCGCTGTTTGGGGGATGATGAATCTCAAGTAGTCCTCTCCGAATTACATGATGGTGAGGGATCAGCTCATTGTGGATTCAGGGTTCTAACAAGGAGAGTTTTACTGGCCGGCTACTATTGGCCATCTATCATGCAGGATGCTAAAGAGCTGGTAAGAAGGTGTGATCTATGCCAGAGATATAGCAATGAAATTCATGTCCCAGCCATCCCTTTAGAGTCAATTTCTGAGCCTATACCTTTTGCTCGATGGGGATTCGATTTAGTAGGGCCTCTCCCTGTGGCGTCTGGAGGGTGTAAAACTATAATTGTTGCTATAGATTACTTTTCGAAGTGGGTTGAAGCAGCCCCCCCTGGCAGGAACAACGTCAAAAGCTGTCATAAAATTCATTTTATCCAACATCTGTTGCAGATTTGGTGTTCCACAAAAGATAACAACAGACAACGGGCCACAGTTCGACAATAGAGAAATGGAGAGTTTATGTGCCTCAAGGGGTATACAACATTGTTTCTCTTTGCCTTTCCACCCACAAGCAAATGGTCAGGTTGAAGTGGCTAACAGAACTATTATGTCCGGTTTAAAGAAAAATCTGGAAGGAGCCGCTAGGAAGTGGCCTAGCTATTTACAAGAGGTCTTGTGGGCCTACCGGACAACACCTGGGGCTGCAACTCAGGAGACACCCTTTGAATTGGTCTATGGGATGGATGCACTAGCTCCTATAGAAGCAACGCTCCCATCATTTCGGGTCCACAACTTCTCCGAATGCGCTAACGAAGTGGCAATCAGAGGACAACTTGACTTGGTAGAGGAAAGACGAGTTAAAGCTCACCTTATAGTTGCACACTATCAGGGTTTGATGAGAAGTAGATTTTCTTCTAGAGTTAAAAGAAGATATTTCCAGCCGGGGGACAAGGTATTGAGGAAAGTCTTCTTACACACTAAAGAGAAGCTGCTCGGCAAGCTGGCCCCAACTTAGGAAGGACCTTATATGGTTGTTGAAAGGCTTAAACCTGGAACATATTGGCTAGAAGACAAGGATGGGAGAATTTTGACCCACCCTTGGAATATCGAACATCTCCTAATGTACTTGGAGTAGCATATGTGTAAATATTTACTTGTTTAAACATCTATGTAAATATTTGGGGGCATACTCTTTCCTACCCTGGTGGCGCAGGGAGGTTTTAATGAGGTGTCCGGGATTTTTAATGAAATTTGATGCCTTCTTAAAAATTTTCCGAAGTGTTCTTACTTTGTTTTTTGTCACACCATCTGGATTGAAGTAAAAGAATGATGACCATTTAAATATTTTTCATCGGAGAGCTTAAACACTCTCATTTTAAACTACTTATAAAATAACTAAGGGCTATTTAAACATTAGCCGCCAAAATTGAAACAAATTATGAAAGGATGCGAAAATTGTGCAAAACAAGGATGTTCATTGAAATAACTTAAGTGCATTGGCCTTCCAAGGACTTTTAAATTGTCAAACAGAGTAAAGGATCAATCCGGTCAGATACCGGACACACTAACAAAAAGAGTGCCTTGGTCTTCCAAGGACTTTAGTTTAGATAACATAAAAAGTGAAATTTAAGACTGAGCCTTTGAGGATGGCTCAGCCTCATCCATCTTCTTCTTCCCCTTGGGGTTGTCTTTCTCTTCAAGAGGGCCCTCCCCGGTTTTTTCTTCTTCGTCGGAGGAGGAAGCACTAGAATAATCATGCAAATCTCTGTCACCCATGGTGTGGAAAAGAAGGTCTTCGTACTCTACGCGAAGCCACAAATCTCCCAGGTTCCTCTTTGGAAACTTCTCATGGAAGAGCAGAACCATGTCCGATCTCACCTTGGCATACATTTTCTCTTGAGTATCTATCACGTTGTTGGCATAAGCGTCGATCTTGGCCTGGATTTTGGCTTCCTGCTCCCTTAGCAGATCAGCTTTCTCCTCTGCAGCCTTGGACACTGTGTTCTCAAGTGCAATTTTGTCACTGGTCAAGTTGTTGATAATTTGGTCCTTGGCCTTAGTCTCCTCTTTTGAAGAGGTAAGATCTTTCTCCAATCCGGACAGCTTCTCCCGGAGCTCTGTGATAGTGTTCTCTAGAGTGGAAACTTTTGTGGTCCACCCTTCTTGGTTCTTCTTCAGCTCTTCGTTTTCCCTCTTTAGAATGTTAGCATGTTGGGTAGCAGTAAGAAGGTCATCAGATAGCCTCTCCTTATCGGACTTGAGGTCTTTGATAATGTCTTCCTGACTTCGAACTTGCTTCTCCAACACAAGCACCGGCTGAACATTGCTTAATAAAGAGTGAGCTATAATGTCCCTTTCACTTGAAATATTAAAAGTTTTACCATTAAAAGTGACAGTGTTTGAAGTACTCGGAGGGAGGTAAGGCCCAGAAAAATCATCTATGGGGAGGTTGATGAAGTACTCACCAAGCCCACCAAGACCAGTGATGTCTACCCCATCGATGCTAAGACCTCCTCCTTCGACCTCATCGGTTTGAAAGTCACCAGGTATCTCCTCTGCTTGTGTTGGGTCAGTGGGATCAACATGGGGGAGAGGCTCCGGAGCCCAGAGAGAAAGTTCATCACCCTTAGAGGTCTTCTTCTTCTTGGCCTCCCTATCCTTGCTCTCAGCTCCCCGTTTACGATCTCTTTTGGAAGCCCTTGGGGGATTCGGGGAGTGAACTTCTTGCCTAACACTCTCTTGCTCTACCGCTTCCAAGAGAGAAGCATCAATCTGACTTGGGGCTGGCCCCTCCGGATTTGTTAAAACAACTTCCTCCACCTCGGCAGGGTCTGCTCCACCTACCACTTTCTTTCCCTTCTTCTTTTTGCCTTTTATCTTACTCGGGGCCTTGGCCCGGCCTGGCAAGTAAAGTGTCCCATCCGGTTCATGTGTCCTCTTGAGCACCACATCCGGAGGGGGCTGAGTGGTGAGCTCTTCCCAGGATAAGTCCCTCCGGCCTGTAGTATTCCAGAGGTGAGACCTTGCTAAGTTGCCCCCCGTGAAGGCATCGTGGAACCGGTTTCCCCACCGTTCAGCAGCTCAAGCATTGATCTTGGTGCAAGTGGTCTGCCCGAATTTTAAGTGATCACTGAAGTCCTTGGGCAATTCTGCTAAGAAAAAGATAAGGCCAATTAGTTTAAACAAATTTGATTAAAAAAAGAGAGATATAAGAATATAAAGTAGGAGTCTTACGATCACTCCTCCATCTGCTGGTGAGGAGACTTGGGTTGACTCCAGCCTTGATTTTCTTCCCGTTCTCCCAAGCACCACTTAAGAGCAGGAATTGAGTCCTCCAGTTCCTCTTCGACTCTAGCAAGTCATCCACAACTTTGAAGTTATCCCCCATATTGAAATGGTAGAAGGGGATGTGGTGGTTCCTACAGAGACTGGCCACAGTAGCAAACTCCTCCATTGGTAGAGGGATCCCAGACAGTCTAGAAGCCATAATGCAGGCCATAAGGGTGTACCAAGCGTTGAGACTCAGCTGGCTCGGATAGAGCTTTATCATATGAAAGTATTTGACAATCTCTGGGTCCAAGGGGAATCTGAGCCCCCAATTAAACAGCTCCGTGAAGATAACTATCTCGCTCAGCTTGCAATCCATGGGGGTTTCGGGGTTTATGGGGATTCTTATCTTCACGTTCTCTGGAAGTCCCCACTTTGTGCGCATCCGGCCCAACTCAGCCGTGTGGAAGAAAGAATAGTTGATCTTTTGCAGGGCAAGAAGATACTTAACATTGACTTTGTGGAAACAAGGTCCCACATTTCCTTCAAGACACTCCGGCAGGTCCGGATGCCTGAAGCACAACTTTTCCTTGCTTTTATCCTTTTGGGCAGCAGCAGCACTACTAGTCTGTCCGGAAGGTTCAGACTCAAATGGGGCCTCTTCGATAGAGTCCTCCATTATTTCCTCCATGATTGAGGAAGGGTTTTCAGTTGTAGTGGTGAGAAGGAGGTTTAGATTTGGCTCAGCCTCACTTCCGGACTACTGCGCTTCGGTATTCTCTTGGTTCCTGGCCTCCGGATGGGGCTCTGGTATAGACATTTTTCTTCGAGGACTTGAGCCAGTGCCCTCCGGACCGGACAGCCTGTCCTTGGGTGCTCTAATGGGTGCCTCTGACCCAATACTACTGTCCTTGGCACCCGATTTCAAAGGGGTGCCCTTAGAAGCCTGACCCTTGACCAGCCGGCCTTTTCTTCGGTCAACTAGCTTCTGAGGAGATATTTTAGCATCAGACCCCATAGCTAAGAATGGGGAGGGTTTTTTAAAGCTGGTAACTGTTAAACTCGGCTCGACGACAGGTTCCGATTCTTGAACCGAAGAACCTGAGATAATGGTTGAAAGATTGGTTTGAAATAACCTCTTTGGTTTGAAATAACCTATTTGGTTTGAAGCCCTTTGTGGAAGAAGAACCCTGGTATGACTCTGTGGCTGAAGTTGCTGGTTTGTCGATAGGGGAAGTGGGTAAGCCTGCTGCAATGCGCCTTTCCCTTTCAACCTTTTGCGCTTTTTCTAACTCAGAGAGGTTGAGCCACCCACCTTTGACTAGAGCGTTCATAGCCGTGAACATAAACGACCTAAGTAGAAATTTGTTTTTGAGAGAAAAATCTTTGAGAATTTGCAGAGTAAAAATGAAAGTGATGGTGAAACAGTAGAAAGTATTTCAATTTATAGTGAATCTCAAAAAGGAGTCTTCATTCCTAGGAGAATTCGAAAAGATTAGTAATGATTAAAAGACGGCGCTGATGTCACCCTCATTAATGAAGAGATTGCTTTTCGAAGAAGGTGGGTGCGAAATTCAAGGTGAAAAAACGGCTGAAATAACCAACCAAAAAGTGACACGTGTCCCATGAACTTTGGCAAAAAACTGTTTGGATTCACAGAGTTTTTTCAGTCCGAATAAAGCCATAGCACAAGTCAAAAGACCCGTCCGGGTAAAACTGCCCCTATCATCGGACTGTTTTTCAGGTTTTTGACAAAGGCATTTGAACAAACACCTAAAAAAGGGGCTCCTGATGAGTCCGAATATTGCTACCTCTCCGGATAGGGACAGTTCGGAGCAAGATCACCAGACCGGACAGGGCAATTCGAACACCTAGCCCATTGGACTGTTCTAACTATGACAAAAGTACTTAAAAAACCTAAAACACTTCTTGACTAAGCAACTTACTCTTCTACTAAGAGCTCATGGGTCTTTAAACATGACCCGGGTCCATTAAACATGAACCGAAAACCCATAAAGCCCAAATATAAGGGTATAAATACCCAACCACCTGCATTTAATATGGGTAATGAAAATTAAATACAACCAGGCTGCTTAATTCTCCCTCTACTCTCTACTCAAAACATAAAACACATACCAACCTTCACAAACTCTAAAAAAATTACAAAAGTACCCTCAGACGAAAATTAACCACACAAAATATAAAAACCTAGTAATTAAAAAATTCTAATTAATAAAGAAAACTAAATCAATATTGGGAATTTAATTAATATAGGAACACATAAATGGGAGACCCAATTGATATAGGAGATATAGAAAATAGAATACTCCACTTCGGTCCAGCTGTCGTGTTACGATCTAGCTCGCTTTGGATTAGACTACTTCAGATAAGCTCATTTAGAAACATCCTGGTTCAGACCAGCCGACCTCAACTCAATACATATCCTTCGACACAATGGTCACCAGCCTTGTCAACTTGTCTCAACCTTTAGGATCCACTAAACGTCTCTTTCACTAAGGTTTAGCTCAAGCTTGACCCATAGAGTTTCAACAGTTATTTCTTATACATTGTTTGGTAGATTCAACTATGCCCATATGATCTTATTACAATAACTTCATTGATGAGTTACTTGTAGCCTACACCTAACAATTATTAAGCTACGCTCATAGTAACTTTAGTATCCATTGTATCCAATGTTCTACTCTTTATAAACTAACTCACCTGTATCCTAAATATACATCAGTCTCATGCAGTCCGTGAGCTTTAAAGTCAACAATACATTGGTCAGAGCATCTGAAGGATTTTCTCACTAGCAATCTTAACCATCTTCACTTTCTTTTTATCCATCACAACCTAGATGAAGTGCATATTAATTTATATATATTTATTTCATACATGAAACTTTAAATTTCTCATCAAATAAAAGGCACTAGTGTTATCATAAAACAAATAACATCTTGCTCCAGACCAGTGATTTCACTCAACAATTCTATCAACTAAATAATTTTTTTATCACTTATATAGCAGCCATATACTCGTATTCCCTAGACGGAATAACAAAAAATTTATGTATGTAAGACTTCAAACTAACCATTCCTCAAAGTATAGTAAATAAATAACCCAAAGTAAACACCCTTGTATTGAAACTGCCTGCATAATCGGAGTTCATATACCCTTTGAACACTACATTACCCATATTAGTCTGATTGTAACACAACTGTAAGACTAACAATATTTTCAAATATTTCATGAACCACTTGAGTGAATGCTAGTGCAGTTTTCCCAGATTTGACATGATTTTGCTCAAAACACTTACGACGTAGAAGTCTCATGCAAATCATCGAATACATAATCCTACCAATAACATTGGCACAAGGTATCTCAAACATATACTTCTTATCTGATTCTATGGTTTGTCTTTGAATGGCACTGAAGCAATGGGAGTTCCAATCGTTTTTCTTCAGATATTAAGAACTTTTTTTGGAATTTATATATATATATATATATATATATATATATATATATATATTCTTATTGATATAAGAATTAATACTCCTTTAACATGTTACTCTTGATCCCATCACTGAGCATCCTCTTAGCCTCTTTTATATACTTCATCTGAAACTCTCATTTCAACTAATTTTTTACCGTTTTAATCTTCCTTTTATCTCTTTTAACTATTAATATGACATCCATATACATCAATAATATGAATTATCTCTCCATGTGTATCTTCCCATTCCAATAGATACAGTTGTCGAACCAACTAGAAATATATTTAACGGATCTTATAAAAGAATAAAGTATATTTCACCACCTCGACGAATGTTTCAACCCATACAAGGGTCTTTTCAACAAACACACGTCACCCTCATTCATTTTTTCAAACCCCTTAGGTTAACACATGTCAATTTATCAGTTCCAATTTACCATGCAAAATAGCATTAATAACATCCATTTTATCTAACTGAAGATCAAATCTAATAGAGGTTTGTTTCACAACCGAAACAAATCTCATTAAAAGCGACACTCTTCTTTTGCGTAAATCCCTTAACCACGAGCATGCCCTTGTATCTGGAACTCATCATTAAGATTACTTTCTTTTTTTCTTGAATATCTGTTTACTCCAAACTAGCTTATGACCGTTCGGTTGCTTCATAAGAATCCATGTGTTCATCTTCTTGAGAGACTTCAGTTCTTCTTTCATAGTTGTGAGCCAATTTTATTTATCATTCATTTTCATAAGATCGTGATATATCTTAGGTTAAAAAGCATCTCCATACATTTTAATAAAAACACATAACCAATTATATTAGCAAAACCATACCTCTGCGATTGTTTGGTTAGTCTCCATGCTCTATAAATCGCAACTTGATAAATGTCAATATCATGTTGCTCTTTCATTTGATCATCTGAAGCATATGGAACACTAGACGCTCGGTCTATTTCAGATTCATGCAATGGTTAAACTTCCTTTGTACAAACCGAAGTTGAACAATGTCCAAAATATTCTTCGACATAAGTATTTACAGGTTCACTTTTTAAATCATATCCATTATCAACTGCACATCTATTCTCATAAGTACTAGGTTGAATCTACATCGCCTTCTTTAATGACACATTCTCGTGTAAAAAATTACGTCCCTGCTTATCGAAGCCTTATGATATCCAATTTCAAGGCACCACAACCTATACATTTTTACTCATTTTGTATATCCAATGAACAAACATTTTAGTTGTTTTGGCCTAATCTTATCTTGTTTCACATATACGTAGGAAACACATTCATAAAATCTAAAATATTGTAACTTAGGTTTATCTCCAGTTCAGGGCTTTTGAGGACAAATGAACTTAAGCATCATAGATGGAATCCTGTTGATGGTATGTACCATCATTGTCACGACTTCTCTACAGAATCTTCGACCCATTCCAACTTTATAAATCATAAATCTAACTCATTCTAGTAGGGTTCGATTCATTCTCTTAGCAAGCATATTCTGTTTAGTAGTTCCACTTATGGTTTGGTGTCTAGAAATTTCAAGCTTTGCAAAATAGCTAGTGAACTTTTTGTTCACATATTCCAAGCCATTATCAGTTTGAAACTTCTTCAGCACTTTCTCAGTTTGATTGTTTGCCAAAGTCTTCTAGCTCATAAAGGCAACAAATGCTTCATCTTTGGACTTCAAAAGTGGAACCCACATTTTCTTGGAATATTCATTATCAATAAAATAAAGTACATTGCATTACCTATGATAGGTTCCTAGTTGGACCCTAAAGGTCTGAACGAACATAATCAAGTACTTCATTGGATGTATGGTTGCTCGGCTCAATTTAACCCTCTTGCTCTTTCCCAAAACACAGCTTTCACAAAAGCACAACTTTTGAACTATGGTACCATATAACAACCTTTTTTACTTAGATCATTGAGTTTCTTCTCAATTGAATGGCCCAATCAATGATGCCATAACCTGGTAGAATCTTTCACCACACTAGATAACCCATACTACTACTATACAATAAAAAACTAACATACCATTATTCCAATTGGATTTCATAACAATAAGACAACCTTAAAAAACCCTAAGTCTGTCATCTTCACCCTTATAGGTAAACGTTTCCTCATCTAAAATCTCAATAGTAAGAAGGTTACTTTTAAATTTGGGTACATACCTTAAAATTTTAACCACTTTGTCAAGTCTTGTAGACAACTTAAGCCGAACTGTTGCAATCTCTTTGATACACCTGAAGATGATCCTTCCAACATCAAGTATTCACATATTTTCAATCTAATGCTTATTGAAAATTCATATGAAATGACACACACAAATCCACACATCTTCATCATTTACCTGCAAGAAGAAAACGTCATTAAACCATCAACGTACTGTCAATTATCAGACACATTGTAGCATATTTGACTTAGGTCTTCTGATAGTTGTTGTATTTTCTCTTCTATGGGAACTTCCGACTGATATGTCATTTCTTCTTGCATACCAAACATATCACTTTTGAACCCGTTGTAACCCTTTTGGACTTTGATCGCAAATTTTCTCTCCTCTTACTTGGTTCTCTTTCTCCCGAATGACCCCTCCATAATCACCGCACCACTTGTTGAGAAAGCCACTATTTGTTCAAGGTAAGAATATATGTATGATTAACAAATTTTCGAGAGGTCAATGTATCGTAGTCAAGACAACAACAAAATAAATGAAAAAGTAATAATACCAAGCACACAAGGAATATTTAACATGGTTCAAATTGTGAAAAAATCTCACATGGATGCGCAAGAGACACTCCTTAAATAAATAATTAGATTAGAGAAAAACTCTCAAATAAAAATGACTCAATCATTCTTTATAACAAAAAATTACGTGATTCATAAAACTCTGTCCTTAGTGTTTATCTACCCCCTCACTTATCTCTCAGAAGACCTAGAGTTATCTCTAAGGAAATATGTTGCTCGCATAATCTAATCAGACATTGCATATCAATATCTTATTCTATTTATAGGTTCATGGAAAATCCTAATTCTTCATCCGATACTAATGAAAGCTCATTAGTCAACAACTGCAATATCTCCTAGTCTATTAATATAAAATTTAATTAATATATAATACTCAATTAATATGTGAAATCTAATTAATATTATGAATACCAAAATATGAGACCCAATTAGTATAAGACACCTAGCAAAAATAATATTCCACTTTAGTCCAGTTGTGGTGCTACGGTCTAACTCGCTTAGGATCATCCTGCTTCGGACAAGCATGCCTCGACTAAACACATATCTCATTTGACTTAATGGTCACCAATCTTGTCATCTTGTATCAACCCTTAGGATTCAGAAGGCGTCTCTGCCACTAAATCACGACTAAATGGCCACTAATCTTGTCACTTGAAGATGTGATAACTTTTTTCTTAGCTTCTAATTTAATATATTTCATTAAAAATAATATAAAACTGATATAACAACAGTTATTCAGATTATTTAGATTTTGTACACGAGCCGATACACATACTAGTACCAAAATTATATGAGAGTTTAAATACGCTAATAATTTCATATTTATTCAATCTATTTGTTAACATCAACAGCCAAACACCTCGGGAAAACTTTATCTACATTATAAATCACCAAACATGATTATTTACTTACAAATCATGATTGGTAATGTTTCTAGTGTATATTCGAAAATATACAAAAATAATGTTGGAATATATTTATGGATCAATAATAATTTGGATCGTAATGTTCAAAAATATGTATATATGTTTTTAGAGTAGTATAAACTAAAAGTAATCGAGTTAATTAAATAAAGTAATTAAGTGAATTGAACTAATTGATAGAAAATACGTTATGGTCCCAAGTGTGGTAACAAGGTTGAATTTGTGCACTCCGAAGATGATGACTCAAATTTCAACTCTTAAGCTTGATTTAGGATGTAAATTGACTTATCAATTTATTGGGTTATGATCCCTGATCACAAGGTAGTAAAATACGTTGAGCTTTACAACTTTAAGCAATAAGTTGTAAAATCTATAACTAAATGACTTAGGTTTTGGAATTTCTTCATCATGAACCTAAATCGGTCAAAAGTTGGTATCTCAAATGATTGGAAGATTAGTATTTTCCTTTCTCTCTTTTCCTTGAAGATCAAAGGCTTGTAGTAGATTTTAGAAGAAACATGCTAATGGAGAGCTCAAGGTAAACCAATAAGTTTTCTTATTTTATATTTTTGTTTATTCAATAGGAATTCACAAAAAGGTTATTATGTTTCCACGATTTGAAGAACGATTCTTCAATTGCGAAGTGAGTAAAACCCTTTGTGATTATTAGAATAATCAAACAACATGTACACGTGGCATTTATATTTTTTACTGTAAAAAAAATTAATGTCATTGGGTTTATGTGTTGATTGAGCTTGTTAGGGCATGAATTTAGGAACTGATGAAATTGCATGATTTGTGATTTATTCAGGTTAAAAAAACATGTTAATATGTTCAATTTAAAACTTGTGAATAAACTAATGTTTTTAACAATTATTTGACTGATTTAGGATTCGATTTGATGTTTGATAATTTTAATTTTATCAAAATCAACATCAAACCAACCATAATTTGATAAATCAATTCAAACTATTAAGGCATCAGTTCATCGATGGCTTAACCCCTGATATTAACATTAATCGTAGAATCCCCATTGATGTTCACCATGGCCGGCGAACTACAGACGTTGTGGTGCACACTGCAACCTACGCAGATTCACAAATCCACTACTATCACAATGAAAATAGTGGAGGCTACTGGCTAGACAAACGTCCAATGACAGCAGCTGGTGCTGCTGGCTGGTCGTGCGCCCAACGACAACAGCGCTGCTGCAATTTTTAGCAGGATGGACAATGTCCATAAATTGCAGCTGGCAGATAAGCTACTGTAGACTGGAGCAAGAAACTAGGTAAGGCCAACAGGTGTAACATGACTTGGTACTGTTCAATAATAATGATAATAATATTTTTAAATTAATTAAATTTTCAATTTTTTAATTAATTATCTAATTAATTTAAAATGTATTAGTTGATTTATTTACAAATACGATGTGTTCGACATGCTAGATGTTGTATTTTTATTTATGAATTAAATATTATATGCTTGAATGTTTAAATGGTTGATGCGTTACTAAAGTTTTGTGGACCGGTATGTGAAACTAATTAATTAATTTAATCGGTCCTCCAGAAGGTTAAATTAGTTTTCTTAAGGATCATAGGCTTCAAAAGGTTTGTGGGTTAATTTAAATCCAAATATTTACAGGATCCCGAAATGTTAACATTTGGGTTTAAATTTATCATGAGCTGGAGAAAAACACTGAAAATGATCCTTTTGTTGTCTTTAATTTTAAGTAGGTAAAATTAGCCCTTTGGATGGTTTAGCCGGAACTTAGGAAAGTTAATTTCATCAATGCATAATATTTAATTTGAAGTATGTAAAATCTATCCTCCAAAAAGTTTCACTCGTCTGAAAATTAAATTAACGTTATTTTAATTTAAGTAAGTGAAGTCAGCCCACCGAAAGGTTTCACTAGTACTTAGGAAATTAAAATAACGATCACGTATTTTTTTCAAACTCATAAAATGCATATTAGTACGATTTTCTCTCTGATAACTATTATGAGAGTATTTTATGTTTTACATGTAACTACCATGTGCATGCATATTTTTTCAATTTTATGTCAAATATCTAAACATGCTTTGTGTCTTGTTTGTTCTGTTTATAATGACCATCGGTTACAATTTATTTGGGAATCATCCATATATGTTATATAGTTTGGATTTTCCTCTATGAAAAGAGAACATGCTACTATACTTATATATGCATGATTATGAGTAATACCTGACCCATCCCAAACCATCTAACATTAGTCCAGAAAGTACACTGAAGGTATCTAAGGAACATGAAAGGTGAGAGAAGTCAAATAAGCTATGCATAGATTTGATGTTACAGGACACACTAGTAGCACTTTAAGGGGATGTCCCAAAGAATGTTAGCAACTCTACGGTCGTTCTCGCAAAGGTCATGAAAGCCTTTACTATGAACGAAAAGGTAGAGATGCAATGTTTTATAAATGAGCTCTATACCAAGAAGTACACTGACAAAGGTAAAATCTATGACCACATTCTTGAAATGTCTGCGATTGGTAAAAAAATGAAGGCAACCAGGGTAGACCTTCTTGAGAAATGTATAGTGGGGTTCACATTTTAGTTTTTGTCGAAACGGTTTAATTATTTCCAGTTCACCTATCACTGCATGTGGGAAAAGTAGAATATCAATGAGTTTATTTCCCATGATGTATATGAGGATGAAATACTTAAAATGGCGATGTTTGAGACTAATATGATAGCATCTTCAAAATGGATGTCCAGCTCAGGCAATGGCTTATTAATCTTAGGAAAATAAACTGGACCGAAAATATTCAATTTTCTCCTCATTATAGGTTATTATGAAAACTCTAAGGGGTTTAAGTTTTATTATTCTCTCGCTCATACTATGTTTGAAACGAGAACACCAAAGGTTGTTGAGGATATTGAGTTGGAGGGAGGATAAGAGAATAAATATTAAATTTGAGAAATAATTTGTAGAGATTCATGAAGGTTTTAACATGGATACTCAAGTGTTAGAAGATTGAGAGTACTCATATTATTAATGTTCCGCTCGAGGGTTCCAACTATGATACAGATTTGGTCCAGTTTAAACAAGAGAAAACTCAAGAAAATATTTCACAATAAGATCAAAATGGCATCATTTACAATTATCAAACTTTACCTCCTTAATAGTGTAACGAGAGGAGATAGTGCCTTTAAGACGGTCCACGATATAAATGAAGAGTGTTATAGGGGCCTAAATTTATTATATATTCAGGAGTATGATGAGTCATATGCTGGAACTTTGGATGATCTGTCATCATACAAAAAGTCCATGGCAAGCTCTGACTCTCAAAAGTGGATCAAGACTATGAAAGAAGAGTGTAAATCAGTGATGGAAAATGCAATATGGGATGTTGTCCCATTACCTGAAGGGAAAATGGTAATTAGTTGTAGGTGGACTTTAACACTTAAGAAATCTATTTATGGGCTCAAACACGTCTTTCATTAGTGGTACCACAAAGTCCTTGAGGTGATAGTCTCTTTTGACTTTGAAGTCAACTCAGTTGAGGATTGTGTGTATCACAAGTTCAATGGGAGTAATTTATATTCTTATATTATATGTGGATGGCATATTGCTTGCATTGAATAATAAAGAATCATTACACACCACAAAGAGATTTATATCAGGCAAGTTTGATATGAAGGATCTCGGTGATTCCAGTTTTGTGTTAGGAATCTAGATACATCGAGATCGCTCCCGTGGTATTTTTTTATTATCTTGGAAGGTATGTATAGAAGGTGTGTTATAATATTACGGATTAGAAAACTGTAAACCATTAAGTACTACTATAGTAAAGGGTGACAAACGTAGTTTGAGTCAATGTCAAAAGACAAAACATGAGATTAAGGCAATGAAAACGGTCCATTATACTTTGGAAGTTGGGAGTTTCATATATGCTCAAAATTATATTAGGTCGTGTAAATATATTGGAGAGTTATATAGATGACATATCTATGGACCAATAAAAATTAATAAAAGGAAACTTGTTGACATATAGGTAGTCGGAAAGGTTGGGGATCATTAAGTATTCCGACTTAGTTTTTGGTGGATGCAAGAACATACGAAAAAGAACTTCGGGAAACATATTCTCATTAGCTGGAGGTGAAATATACTGGAAGAGTATAAAGTAAACACTTATTGCATCATCACCACGATGAAAGAAGTTTTTGCGATACTCTTACAGTATTAGGAACTTGTCTAGGTGTAAACATATAGACATTAAGTTCTTGTCTGTTAAAGAGATAATTTGGATGGATCATATAAGTATAACATGTCAGTGCAACCTCTATGATAGTAGATCCTCTAACAAATTAAGTTTTGCCTAAGGTTTTCTAGGGAAGACACCATTAGTATGGGTATAGTTGATTTAGATGATTGCCAGTTTTAATAATAGAGTTTATAATAGGATCTGATATTATATTTTGCAGTAGTGTGCATATGTATGATTACAACCCATATTAATCTTATGCTACACTCCACAATTTGGCCAAATAATTGATTGATAATATTAATGTAAATAATGTTACGTCCTATTGTTCACATTACAAGAAAGAAGTCTTTAGCTCTTTATTGTTATCATGTACGAGGTTTTACCATTTTCCCATTGATAATAGATTCAAGGATCACTATATAATATATTTATGGACCAACAATAATTTAGACTGACATGCTAAATATACATATTCGATCATTGTCTTAAGGTAGTCCAAATTAAAAATAACCGAGTTAATTAAATTAAGTAATTAACTGAATTGGACCTATGGGTGAAAAATGTATTATGGAACCAAGTGTGGTAACCAGGTTAAATTTGAGCACTGTGCAGAAGAGAGACCAAATCTCAACACTTAAGCTTGACCTAATAATTTAAGGTATAGATTTATTTATCAGTTCACTAGGTTATTGTCCCTAATCACGAGGTAGTAAAACAGGCTAGGCTCTACAATTTTGAGTTTCAAGTTGTAAAGTTTATAAATAAAAGGCATAGGTTTTAAAATTTTATTAATCCTAAACCCAAATCACTCAATAACCGTTATCCTAAGTGATTGACAAATCAGTATATTTTTTCTCTCTTTTCCTTTCCAGTTCTTGAGTAGGTAGTCTTGAAGACCAAAGGCTTGCAATAGATTTCAAAAAGAACATGCTAATGAAGAATTCAAGACAAGCAAGTAAGTTTCTCGTTTCGTTTTTTCGTTTATTCAATAGGAAATCACAAAAAAAATATTATACTTTCTGCAATTTGAATAGTGATCCTTTAAATAGAATCTAAAACTAAGAAAAAAGAACAATCTTTATCTAATAGAATAAAATTTTAATAATTTAATGAAAATTCGAGGTATTTTATAATCTTTTCGTGTTTTAATTATTATTTTCTCACTTTATTTTAGCTGGTTAATGTCCAAAATTAATATATCTGTTGATTATTTGAAGTTTTAAAAATCAAATTAATATTATTATTTAAATATTTCAATTAGTCAAAACAAAAAGGTGAAATCCACCTTTAAAATTTGAAGGAACATTTATAATCTAAATATGTTATTTGTTTGAACCCTAATAAATATTAGGGTTTAAAAATTAAAACAAAAATAAATACTAATGACACTTTTAAAAAATTAATTTATTAAATTACATTAAGGTACACAACTAATATTTAAATTGTTTTTAAAACATGTTATTTAATTAAAACACAGATGAGATTATAAACTAAAAATAATAACAAAAAGTATTATTTTAGTACATTATCTAATAGAAACTAAACAAAAATTATTAATTTTTTTAATAAAAAATTAAATTGACAAAAATGAAAACAAATAAAAAATCACTATAAAAATCAAAATCGTCAAAACATAAACTATATTGATTGTCGATATGCCCGGGTATGACCGCAAACGAGTTCATGTCGGCCTTATACACTACGATTGGAGAGATTCGTCCTTCCAAGTTTTCACATCAGCCACTATGACCTGAGAGAGTCATCCGTCTAAGTTTCCACATCATCCACCACCACCAGCCTCTATCTTCATTAAGTTTTCCAAACCTGCAAGCAACTCTCCATGTTTTTAGAAACATAAGGAGCAAACACCATTCCAAAATATGAATCAAAGAGTAACCATTGAAGAACCTCCACATCTGTCAATTCAAAATCCGTCTGAAAAATAAGTGAAAGAAAATACAACCTAATCATAACCAAATTACTGCACTCATAAATAATCTTATTTTTTTATCAAATCTCACAAAAGAACCTATCAGTATAGCCTCTGTCCCACAACAAAAATATAAAAACATGTGTCGAGGCAATAAAGGCTTCTTTACAAAGGAATTCAAACATAGAAAAATCAAGATTATGAAGACCACAAATCAATTCAGTTCTCAGCTCGGGATCAGAAAAGTCTGCATTCTATTTCTAAATATACTTTAATTTGTAAATTTTCTACTGGTTGTCCCCAAATGAATATTGTTCAAATATTTGTAGATAATTTTGGGTTTCTAGGAGAGTTTAGTATTTTTTAGTGGGATGCTAGACATACATTATTAGAATTTGACCATCAAGATGATTCTGAAAATATTATGGAAGCGAAATATCTGGTCACTTGGGAAACATACAATGAGAATTCTTAAATGGATTCCATTCTTTAACCCGAAAATAAAACCTTCTATCTCACCAGCGTGGATAACCTTACCTAACTTGCCATAATATATATTCAACAATGATATTATCAACTTTATTACAAAATCAATCGAAAATCTCATAACCGTTTGGGTACCTTAAAAAATAGAGCAAAATTTAACTGCTGCAAAGCTTAGGTGGAACTTGATGTTTATAAGGATCTGATACACAAAATATGGATAGGTTGTTAGAGAAAATGAAGGTTTTTGGCAGACTATAATATATGGATTTATGCATGCCTATTGCTCTGAGTGAATTCATCTAGGGCATAAAATTTCAAAATATAAGAAGTTGAATCCTATTATAGTTGGTGAATGCCTAAAGAAAAATAAATTTCAGACAATATCGTCAAACACCCATAAATGAAAATAAAATGGTCAAAATGGAATTTGAATTTCAAAGATTAAATCTATTATTATAGATGATAAGAAAACATTATTATGCAAACAGAAACATTTAATACAAAAAATGTCAGAAATCATGATGAACATAATTCTCAAAGAAGAAATCAAACAAATAAACGCCCCAACGTAAAGGACCACATAAACTCTACACTACCTATAAAATTCATGAATAAAGACAACTGAATAGATTTAAGGAATAAATTTGAGATTTTATCTAAGGATTACCTAGAGAGCACTCTGATGGTTACAGAATTGGAAAATGGATTAATTAAGGTAATTTTTGATAATATACAAGAAGGTAAAGACAGTTAGAATATTATATATAAGAGGACGAAGAAGACTAAAATTAAACTTTTTAAAAATTCAATTAACCCCAAAGCAATTTATTTCAAAAGGACTTCTAGACCCTCTATTATTATAACTGAAAATATACCTTTATTGATATCTAGTAACCAATGGTTTAGGTGGATAATTTAGACAATGATATAAGGAAACTAAGATTTCAAGTTGGTACAACAAATATTAATAACAATATCTGGACTATATTAAGATTAACAAATTAAGTGAAAAATTCTAAGATTTCTATAATTGTGAGATGAACAAAGTATCTACCAAGTCATATATGAAGTAACAGCAAATTACTTGTATAATTTCCAGCTTTCACCTTGTCTTCTTACTTCCAACAGTTAATGATATACTTACATGTGATGAGGGTAGAATTTGCCGATATAAATAATGAGGATTTAATTGTGGATAAAAGATACTTGGAGTAGTTATTAATGTATTTAGGATCTCTCGGGGACCAATTTGTAAACACGGTATTTACTAAGGGGCCTCATTAATTGTGTAAACAGCCCACTAAGGATTTTAGTGGGTCCACCTTATTTTAGTATAAAAGGTGACCCATTTTCTTGGTAGGTGGGAGATTGAAGATTATTCTATTCCATTCTCTTTCTCTCTCTACACTTTCTCTCTCTAGTCATATCAAGCATAAGATCCGAAATATTCTTTCAAACATTCTTCCAAACATTCTTCCAAACATTTATTGACACATCATTGGCACCGTCTGTGGGAACGAGTGATACCAAAAAGGAATCTTTTTTCTTTGAAAATCACGCTTTACGAGATGAACAACGAAGCTGTGATAGAGAGGGTCGGTAGAGAAGTGATCCGAGCCGTCTCGGTGTCAGAGGGCGAGGAAGCGCCTGGTCGGGACAAACGGTCGACCCTAATAATGACCCGAAAACAGCTCCTTGAAGACATTGCCAGACTAAACACAGAAAGGGAGCGGGCACTGGACGAGAAAAGGGTCCGGGAAGGAAAGGGCAAGGAACCCCTCTTGGGGGATCGTGAGGGGGCCGACCGTGATGTTGGGCCGCGCATCAAAGCCCGACCTGTTAGGTATTATCGAGAGCCTCATCCCGAGGAAGGGAAAAATGCCAGGACTCGGCGGTACCCAGAGGATCATCGTGGCATGTCAATTGACTACACCTCGGATGATTCATCGGGCAGAGAGTATCGGCGACGGGAAAGGGTCCAGCGCACACAAAAGAATCGTTCCCGACGCCTCCGAAGACCCAGGACGGACTCCCCAAAATACAAGAAGGGTAGCACCGAGAAGCAAACCCCGGTGTCCTTTGAGAAGGAAGAAATGCCCGCGGCTAGCCGTGAAGAGCGGGCGGCGCTGCCTCCAGTGCCATGGCAACCGTCGAACAACCAGAACCACGGTTACCAAACCAGAAGCCAGTTTATCAGCCCAGGAGATGAGGGACTCTACAGAGTTCAGACAGAAGGACTTGGAGGAGGAGTGTGCGGGTTCGGAGTCAATTGGAGGGCATCTCCATTGTCCGACGAGATATTAGCGGGACAGCTCCCGAAGCGATTTGACATTTCTAAACTAGAAAAGTACGATGGGAAGAAGGACCCAGATAATCATTTGGAAGCTTTCAAAAACTTCATGCTGAGTTTCGACAACGATGACAAACTCCTATGTAGAGCTTTTTCCATGACCTTCAGGGACCGAGCATCTAAGTGGTACAACCGTTTACCGTAGGGCTGCATCCGAAACTTCGGGATGTTTTGGACAATGTTTAGGCAACACTTTGTGGGAAGTAAAAGTTTCCGAGCCAACAGAGACACTATTATGAATTGTAGGCAGAAATTGGGGGAAAGCCTCAGAGAGTACACCAGACGATTCATCGACGCGAAGACCGACCTAGACCACTGCAAAGAGAATGTGGCCTAAACTGCATTCCGCTTGGGTCTGCTCCCAAGACCAATGAAGCAAGCAGTGACGAAGAAACAAGCATTCACGTTTTCCGCACTTCTAGCTCAAATAGAAAAACATATATTGATCGAAGAGACCGAAGCATCTGAACTAGCGGCACAAATTCAGCAAAGTGCCCAAGCGTCGGTAGTAATAAGGCAGGGCACCCGGTCGGACTACGCTAGGGCAGTCCAACCAGTCAGCACGATACACCCGACCCCGCCTGTATCAGCCAAACCTTTGGTCCTAACAAGCCCAAAACCTAAGCAGACGAGTCAGACGACTTCACGACCCATGTCTAACAAATGGATCCGACCTGCATACTTCGCAGACCTCACGGAGTGTGTATCGTCGATCTACGAGAAGACCAAGAAGAGCGGAATGTACCGAAGACCTTTCCCGATACCAACACCTCGGGAACAAAGGAATAACCGCTATTGTCGCTATCACGAGGACGTTGGGCATGATACTAAAGACTGAATTGCCTTGAAGAAAGGAATACAGATGCTCATAGAGCACGGAAACCTCTTGGAGTTTGTTAAGAAGGCACAACAAAGTACGACCTCGAAGGAAGTCGTGATAATACCAAAACCCGAAACCACCATGGCAATTTCAGAAGTAACCGATCCTTTCGATGTTTCCATTGAGTACCTCGACCCCGAAGCAAACCGCAACATCATCGGGATTATCGAGGAGGAAGCCGAGGAGAACGTCGGTAATGTACGAGGACTTTGTAAATTTTTTGAATCCCTAACTATTTTTGGGGGAGATTCTATGGCAGGAGTTACACATTCGTCCAGGAAAAGGCACATCGTCAACCTAACCACTCAGTTGGAGGCCAGAACTTACTCCCAGTCCAGAAGCGTCCTGTCTCCGATTCTGTACTTCGACGACGATGACATGAGACACATAGCCGGCCCCCATGAGGATGCCATCGTAATCGGGGCAGCCATTTCAGGGGAGGAGGTTCGGCGCATCTTGGTAGATACCGGTAGTTCGGCCAACATAATCTTCGCATCCACTTTCGCCAAGTTTAAAACACCACCAGTGATGGTGCGGTCCGACCGTACCATAGTGGGGTTCACAGGGTCAGCAGCCGACGTTATAGGAGAATTTGAGGGCATAGTTCAATTAGGCCGCGGCCCGTTCAAGAAAGAGGTTACGGTTTTATTCGTGGTAGTAGACGCGCCGGCTTCCCACAATGCCATTTTCGGCCGATCATGGATATCGCGAATGCATGCGGTGTCTTCTACAATCCATCAGTGTTTAAAGTACGTGGTCGGAAACAACGTGTGAGTGGTCCGAAGCAGCCAGAAAGCAGCACGGGAATGTTATCGAGTAGCATTGGCACCTAAGAAAGACCAAGAAATGATTCAAGCTCGAGAATAGATATTAAAGGGGCTCGCCCCGGAATCATTGCCCGTTGATGACCCAGGGAAGCCCCAAGCCTTTTGACGACGGACGAAGAATGCGAGCAATACCAATTCGCTGCGGGGAAATTCCTGCGGATTGGGGTATGCCTCTTACCGACCTTCAGGGAACAGCTATTGGCTCTCCTGCGGGAAAACCTAGATTTGTTCGCGTGGTTCTCAAGAGATGTCACCGGGGTCCCAGAATCCTTCGCTGTTCACAAGCTAACTGTCAACAGAAACGCTAGACCGATCTCCCAAAAACGTCGGGCTTTTTCCCCAGAAAAAGCAGACATTATCCTACGAGAAGTTGAGAGAATGATCAGCGTCGATCATATCAGGGAAGCAAGTTATCCGTTGTGGACTTCAAATCCCGTCCTGGTCAGGAAGAAAAACGGGAAATGGAGAATGTGCGTGGATTTCACCGACCTTAATCGGGCATGCCCGAAGGACCCCTTCCCGATGCCAAGAATCGACCAGTTGGTAGATTCGACGTCGGGTAACAAATTGCTGTCATTCGTGGATGCATACGCTGGTTATAATCAGATCAAATTACACGCTGCTGATCAGGAAAGTACCACATTCATCACGGGCCGAGGACTATACTGCTACAAAGTAATGCCCTTCGGGCTAAAAAATGCCGGCGCAACATACCAAAGGCTAGTTAACAAAACGTTCGAGGGTCAAATTGGGAGGAATATGGAGGTGTACATCGATGATATGTTGGTTAAAAGCAGCACAGATGAAGCCCACCTTACCGATCTGAGAGAAACCTTTGATAACCTGCGGATAATAAATCTCAAGCTTAATCCAGAAAAATGCTCCTTCGGGGTCCGGTCATGAAAAGTTTCTAGGTTTCTTCGTTAGCGAAAAAGGGATTGAAGCTGATCCCGTCCAACTTCGAGCTCTGACCAATATGACTCTGTCCCGGAGTATCAAGGAAGTCCAGATCCTAACAGGGCGTCTGGCTGCCTTAAATTGATTTATTTCTCGGTCATCTGATAAGTGCGCTCCCTTTTTTCAGGTTTTGAGACAAGCCAAAAAATTTGTGTGGACTCCCGAATGTAACGAAGCGTTCTTCGAAATTAAGCAATATCTGTCATCCCCGAACCTCTTGACAAAACCCGTCGCAGGCGAGACACTTTTCCTTTACGTCGCGGTTACTGACTTTGCGGTTAGTGCAGCTTTGATCAGCGAGTCGGGACCGGCTCCTACAGCGGTTTACTTTGTGAGCAAAAGCCTTCTAGATGCAGAGACTCGGTATTTGAAATTGGAAAAAATGGCTCTCGCCCTGGTAACGGCAGCGCGAAAAATGCGCCCGTACTTTCAAGCCCACCCTATCATAGTCCGAACCTCGTTCCCACTAAAGTATATCCTCCAACGACCAGACATGTCCGGGAGAATGTCCAAATGGTCGGTCGAGCTGGGCGATTTTGACATCGACTTCGAACCTCAGACAGCCATTAAAGGTCAAGTCCTGGCTGATTGTTTAGTAGAATTCCATCCAGAACGACCTGATCAAGACGCGCCTTCCCAAGAAGTCGTGTCGAACGAATGGACCGTCCGAACCGACGGGGGGGGGGGGGGGGGGGGTGCCCAGGTCGTCCGATTTGGTTTTCATACTTCGAACAATGAAGCTGAATACGAGGCTGCTCTGGCAGGGCTACGGTTAGCACAGGTATGTGGGGCAAAGCGGGTACGCCTCATAAGCGATTCCCAACTTTTGATAACCCAAGCTTCGGGGAATGCAGAAGCTCGAAAAGAAAATCTGGTACAATACCTAGCAGCACTCAGAGTGCTAGCCGCCTCTTTTGACAAAGTCACCTACGAACATGTCCCGAGAAGCGAAAACATAGCTGCAGATTCTTTGGCAACAATCTCCTGCTCCAGTAACTATCCTTGGGTGACCGAACAAGAAAGCCCGTCCATTATCAAACGTCACGAATTAGATAACGGACCTGAAATAGCCTGTCAGATCTCTTCAGTAACAATCTCAGATTGGCGACGTGACATTATCGCCTTCTTAGCTGAAGGTAAGCTGCCTAGGGATAACGCCTCAGCTCGGAAGGTACGCAACAAGGCTCGGGGCTACCTCCTTTTAGGCGATGTACTGTACAAGAAATCCTTCAGCCGCCCCCTGCTCCGATGCTTAGGGGTCCATGAGTCACAAATAATTGTATCTGAGCTGCACGATGGTGAGGGTGCAGCACATTGCGGTTACAAAGCCTTAATCAGAAGGATTCTTCTCGCAGGGTTCTATTTGCCAACGATAACGGCAGATGCACGACAAATAGTCAAAACCTGCGATACATGTCAACGATTCGCAAATGCGATAAACGTTCTCGCGGATCCTCTAGAGTCCATATCCGAAGGTCTACCCTTTAACCGATGGGGAATCGACCTTGTCGGACCACTACCAATGGCATCGGGTGGAAGACAGACGATCGTCGTGGCAGTAGACTATTTTTCCAAGTGGGTCGAAGCCGAACCTTTATCCGCTACCAAGACCAAAGATATCATCAAATTTATCTGGTCTAACATATGTTGTCGGTTCGGGGTACCACAAAGGTTAACTATGGATAACGGACCACAGTTCGACAGCGGGGAAATGAAAGCTTTCTGCACCACTCATAAGATCAGGCAATGTTTCTCTGCTACTTTTCATCCTCAAGCAAACGGGCAGGTCGTAGTAACCAACCAGACCATTTTGGACGGCCTCAGAAAAAACCTTAAAGGAAAGGCCGAAAAATGGCCCGACTATCTACAAGAAGTACTATGGGCTTACCGAACCACCCCCCGGACGGCTACCCAAGAATCACCTTATGCTTTGGTATACGGTATGGACACAGTTACCCCTGCGGAATCCATTTTTCCATCTTTCAGGGTCGGTACCTATGAGGAGGAAGCAAACGACGACAGCAGACGACTTGAGCTTCTAAAGTACGCCGTCGGGAATTTAAGGTCGGTGACAAGGTTTTGAGGCGTGTCTTTCTTCACACCAAAGACAAAAGCCTCGGAAAGCTCGCCCCAAATTGGGAAGGACTATACGAAGTCGTGGAAAAAATCAAGAGCGGAACATACCGCCTGCAAAACAGGCTCGGGCACCTATTGAGGCTGCCGTGGAATATTGAACATCTGAAATTGTACTTAGAATATTGGTAAAATAGTTGTAATTTGTTCGACATGGTCTGTAAAAACTTATTGGTCGGGGATGCACTCTTTCCTACCTCGGTGGCGCGAGAAGGTTTTAACGAGGCATCATAAACACCCGACCACCTGATTGAATTAATCAAAATTTTCTTTTGCCTTCCAAATTTTGAAGTATTACGAACTTGATCAGCTGACGAGCTGGTCAGCGTCTGTTCCTACTGATACTTAATGGATCTACATGTTTATAATTTTTCCGACCCTATGGGAAATGTTTCAATGATACATTGATCTACAGAACCTTAATGGGTTTTTCAGTTTTTACAACTGATCTACATATATAATTTTCCCGACCCTATGGGAAATGTTTTAATGATACATTGATCTACAGAACCTTAATGGGTTTTTCAGTTTTTACAACTGATCTACATATATAATTTTCCCGACCCTATGTGAAATGTTTCAATGATACATTGATCTATAGAACCTTAATGGGTTTTTCAGTTTTTACAACTGATCTACATATATAATTTTCCCGACCCTTTGGGAAAAGTTTCAATGTTACATTGATCTACAGAACCTTAATAGGTTTTTCAGCACTTACAGCTGATCTACATTATCAATTTTCCCAGTTTTTTGCATAAGCAGCGATATCACATGTTTTTCTTTTTCCGACCCTATCGAGAATTTCACAAATAGCGCGGATCAGACCCTACTTTGGTTTTTCACAAAAACAATTTGGTTTACCTAAGTAAAAACACCCACAAATTATAGTAAGAAACAAGGATTGCATACTCGCACAAAATATCGAAATGTTCACAGGAAATAATGTCAGGGGACCCCCCGGCCCCAAAGATATTACAAACAACAAGCAAAAAAACAACAAATAAACAAAAAATGTCAGCCGATCACTCGCCATTCTCCTCCTCGGACTCCATCTCATCCGAGGAGTCCTCACAAACAACTCCCTCAGGACGGTCCGCCTCGGGTACATCTAGCAACATCGCACCAAGTTGAAGGGTCGGGAAGCGGTTATGGAACGAAAGCACATAGGCGGCCTTAGCATCGGCCACCTCTTTGTCCGCCCACTTCTTGCACTTATCCGCAAAGGCGGTGTTCGAAGCTTTCAGCTTTTGGACCTTCTGAGTTAGAGTGGCAGCATGATCTTCCCCGGACTTTTTCGTCTCCTCCGAGATATGAATAGCCTCTGCAGCCCGCCCCTCTGCCAATTCCTGCGCGGTCTTTGCACTCTGCACCGCCTCCTTTAAACGAGCAATTTCAGCCTCCGCGCCTGCCAGCTTCTGGCTTAGCTCGGCTGCCCTACGCTCTTTCAGGGCCGCGGGTACAAGCAGATTGTACAAAGACAAGGCCAGTCCATCCGATCCTTGCAGCGGGAAAGTGTGCGGCGAACCAAGCATCGCTAGCACCGGGTACTGAGGACCGCTGGAGGAGGCTGCGGCTGGATCCGATGCGTTGGGAAGGTCGACATCATCCAGAATCACCACTACGGGCTCCATCGGCGATTTACCTTTATCCCCACCGAACTGATCAAACAGCTCTGGTATAGTGGGATTATCCGCCCCAGCAACGACCTCGCTCTCTTTGGCCCGCCTTGGCTTCTTCTGCTTGGCCCCTTCAGCATCGGTTCAGTTTTTTCTCTTAGGCACCAGAGGCTGAGCCTAGTTAGATGCGCCACCCTCAGCATCATTCGCCGCTATCCGACCCGCTCCCTCCCCACCAGCTACATTTTCCCCCCCGACCTCGTCATCCGACTTTGGGCGCTTGCTAGGCGCCTTATTGCGTTTCGGGAGGTACAACTGATACCCAGGAGCGTCAGTTTTAGCAATAATGTCCTCCAGACTGGGGGGCTCCCGTAGTTGCTCAATGGTCAGTATCTCCGACGAGCAACGCCAGAGGTTACTCTTGAGCAAGTTGGTGTCCTTGAAGGTCTGATGCATCGCCCGACCCCACTGCTTCTTCGAAAAATCCTTCAACACTTGGAAAGTGTCTTCAGCAGCTTTCGAGAAGTTCTTCTTTAGCCCTTGCAAGAACTCATTCGACACTGCACGAAGGGTCGGTTTATAAAAAATAAAAATAAATAAAAAAGAAAGAAGAGAGGTACCGTCATGGACCCAGGACCGAAGCAGCTGTCTCTTATTCTCCGGGGTATAGGGAAGACCGTTCTCCCAACATCCGCTCAGAAACACAAACCGATGCTTCCAGCCCTTATCTCCCTCCAGAAAGTCGTTAACTATCTTCCACTTGTTTCCCAAGGAAGAGTAGAAGAACGGGGACTTAGGAGCCTTGGACAGACCTGACAAAGCGATATATTCGTCCATAGGCATAACCCGACCTGAAAGGCGGGAAGCCATTATGCAGGACATCAAAGTGTACCAAGCATTCGGCATCAGCTGCGACGGGCAGATCTGGAGGGTGCGGAAGTAAAGCGCGATCTCGGGATCTAAGGGGAAGCGAAGACCCCAATTGAATAGCTCGGTGAACACCACTATTTCCCGAGATCGGATGTGAACAGGAGTTTCCCCAGGGACCGGGAACCGAACCGTGACGCATTCAGGAATTCCCCCAACGGATCAGCAGCTCCTTGTGCTCGGACTCGGGGAAGTAGAGGTACTTTCCTTCGTAGAGAGAAACGACGTCCTTCGAAGGAAGCCAGCGAAAATAGGTGGTGGTGATTGCGGCCTCAACTTCTTCGGGCAGAGGATCGTCTGAAGGGTTAGCAGCATTCCCAACAGCGGCAATGCTGACCTCCGCGGGTGCAACATCCACCTCTGATTCTCCCAAATCGGGGTTCGGAGCTTGGTCAGAGCTTCGGGCTGTAGCAGCGTTCGGATCCGATGATCGTACCCGAGAGGTGGAGGGTTCAGCAGTATTCCCAGAATGAGCCCGATGAGCCGCATCCAATTCCTCTAGCGTCAGCCGACGCTTAGGCAGACCTAAAAAAGTTACGGCAGTGTTAATACCGGTCCAATACCCTCGAATTGAGGGAGTAAGCTGAACCATTTCAAGATAGTTACCTCCTGCGGGAGATGTAGGGGGACTATTTTCGCCCATGGTCAAGAACTTAGTTTTGTGAACGCGTCGGGGCGGGAACGGAGGCGACGGAACGTACGAATTGACAGACGATAGGGTCGGATTCTCCGACCGAACTGTAGGGGAACGAGAGGAGCTGCTGCTGGAAGAAAGGACAACAGTTTCCAGAGATAGGCTAATCTCGAGAGACAGAGAGCCAGGAGGTTCGGGCAGAAGGAAGGATTCAGCACGGATCGGGGTAGCTAAAACAGGGTCGTGAGGATGTAGGACGGGAGTAAATGGTTTGGAATTAGATCCCCAAATCAAGCCAGCGCGTCGGTACTCTTCGGCTCGGTCTCCGATGCTAGCCCACTTTTTGAAACTCCACACAGACTTTTTCTTTTTCTTGGCTGGTGTTTGCTTCGGGTGTCTGGGTTTCATAAAACAAACATTCCCTCTCTAGAAATGATCTGACAGCACTTTCTCTCTCTAGAATGCCTCTGAGAGAAATCAAGAATTGTGGAGTATTTATAAGCGATGTTGAATGACCGGGGAATACCAATCGACAAAAGCACAGCGGGAAGACGAAGAGTCTCCCTAAAAAACTAGTCTGGCAAGGACGCATCCCGTAAACAGGTGACACGTGTTGACCACCTTCTAACGAAGGCTTACCTAGGCTAGCCCCTTCGAACCGACTAATAAGATTGGCTTTCTCAACCTGATCCACCGCGAAGAGCTGGCCCATTATAATGGGGCCAGGGGTAGAAGCTCAAGAAAACGCGGGAACCGACCTGGTCAGAACTATGAACATCGGGCAAGAAAAATCTAGCAGAACCTGAGTATTGCCTTCGGGTAAAGTAAATTAAAAAGCGCTGCGGGAGTGTCATCAAACGCCCGTGGGGCAGATCGGGACGGACAACGTTGTGGAATGTCCGACGCTTTTGGAAAAAGGATAATTCGTCCAAGGATAAGCCGTTGGCCCGAAGCACAGGAGACTGCGGACGATAGGTGTAGGCTCGGCTGTGAGTCTCCGCTCCTAATACTCCCGAAGACTGGGGGGCTACTGATGAGGGTAGAATTTGCCGATATAAATAATGAGGATTTAATTGTGGATAAAAGATACTTGGAGTAGTTATTAATGTATTTAGGATCTCTCGGGGACCAATTTGTAAACACGGTATTTACTAAGGGGCCTCATTAATTGTGTAAACAGCCCACTAAGGATTTTAGTGGGCCCACCTTATTTTAGTATAAAAGATGACCCACTTTCTTGGTAGGTGGGAGATTGAAGATTATTTTATTCCATTCTCTTTCTCTCTCTACACTTTCTCTCTCTAATCATATCAAGCACAATATCCGAAATATTCTTCCAAACATTCTTCCAAACATTCTTCCAAACATTTATTGACACATCAACATGAACGTGGGCTCCATTTTTTTTCATAACCTAAATAAGCCTACAAGTTTAACCTACTTTCAAAAGAAAAAATAATAATTATATTAGCTTTAATTCATATAACATTTTATTAGTAAACACTATGTTACCAACAATCTATCAAGTAGGTAGATATACCTTACTTTTACTATTTTGGTATAAATTTTATTTTATTTTTACAGGAATCAGACCTAACAAAATACATGGATAATATGCAGAATAATAGATCGAAGAGATGAACTAACTATTAATACTGAAAACAAAAATGAAAATGATAGATTAGAGAAATGAATCAAAATCATAGAATCAAATACTAAAGTATTGTTCGATTCGCTACATGCTCAAACCTACTAGCAATTATTCCTATAGGGTTGCAGCTCTTAGAACGATAAATGCAAATCATAGTGATAAAGTAGGAGAGGAAGAGATGACCGCAACTGCAAAGTAAACCTAAAATCTAAATGATTCGAATATATATATATATATGACAAAGAATAAAACAATAGGGCCAAAATTGAGTTTTGAAGTTGGTTGGGATGGGATGTAATTGTATTTACGTTTAACTCTGGCACTCTATATTATTTTTAATATGGTTAGGCTATAATGAGACCATATTTTGTTAGAACGAGACCCAACTATAATGAGACCCGGTTTTGATAAAACGAGACCTCCATTAATTATAATTTTTTTATTGATATAAAACCTATATCCAAAACTATCAAAAACTCTATCTTGAACCCTAGCTCTCTTTGACTATCAAATTTAAAAACTTCAGATTTTTCAAATTGGACTCTACAATATGTATTGTTTATGTATTGATGTATTTTCTTCAATTTAGATGTGTATTTTTAGTGATATTTAGAGTTGAATATTCTGTTTGAAAAATCGATTTTTTATATACTTATATCTGGTTACCTCAAAAGAATGAAACCCAAGTTAAATGAGTGATTAGCTAAATTTGAACCCTAATTATTCTTCAATCATCTCCTTTTCAGTTTATTACAGACATCTTACTTTCTAATTGTATCCAATGATCTTCCATTTTCTAACCAGACATATTCTCTCTTCCTATGAAATTCATAAACTTCTTCCAATCCAATTATTTTTTATGAAACCATATTCTAAAATTAAATTGCTATGAAAATAAATTCACTCGCTAATCTACTGCAAATGTACGGCTCCCTCCTTCTCATTTATAGTTTTGTAAGTAAAGAATCATTTTTTGTTGAGTCCAATTTGTTTGAAATGGAAAAGTTTCTCGGTATTCTTTTATCTTTTAAATTTGCATAATTTTTTTCGATTTTGTTGATATATATCCTGGGTTTTAGAATTTAAAATTCTGCACAAATGGGAGCTTGATGGAGCTAAATTGGGTCAAATAGGTTTATCACCATTGATTATTAGAAATTTTCTAGAATATTCAAAAAAAATTGAGATAGACCGGGATAGATTTTCGACGGCTTGAAGATTTTGAAGGGTTTATGCTTACTGATGGTGTGGTGACCTGGGTTTTAGAAGAGTTTTCTATGGTCATAACGATGAAAGCGATAGAAATCCTCACGAAAATCAATTTTTTACTTGAGAATAGTGTATGAAAAGGATGACATTGAGTTAAATTCTGGGTATTTAGGCTGAATTTAGGGGTTTTATATGATAGGTAATCATTTCAAATTATTGAGAATTATCTTTTGAATTAAAAATCTCATTCTAACAAATGTGATATCCTTTTTGTTCAATCCTTTTAATATAATATGAGTAGCTAGATTATTCATGGTATTTGTTAATATATATGATATAAAATAAATAAAAAAGGATTTAAACTCATATATATTTAAATCGGTAAATTGTTTAATACACTAAATAAATCAAATGAATAAATGACTTATAAAATGGATATTGAAATGCTTTTGTTAGCAGAGACACTCAAATATTATATATATATATTTGATTATGATCTTATAAAAAAACTAAATTATAAAATAATAGATAAAATTTATATTATTAAAATATTTGTATAGATTTTTGGTTTATTTCATACATTGTGACATATTGGATTTGAAAATAAATAACTTATAACTTAAGCAAAACTAATAGCTTTAGAACTATTTTTGTAAAATAAAATAAATTGAGGATTATAGTCGCTAAATGTGATGATTTAAGATTTTTATTTTATTTTGGATAATGTTTAAAATTAAAAATTAAAAATTGAAACAATATATAAATATATGTTTTATCTCAAAAAAATATAAATTTACGAATTATTTTGAACAAAAAAATTTCTGGTTTTTCATAAAATATATAGCATAAAAGATGACATATGGTTTATTTATTAGTTAAAAAACCCTAAAATAAAATAAAATATTATAAAGTCTTAGAAGATTGAAGACTAAGAAATATCCTTAAAGACTATTAAAGATTTGGTATCGTATATTTATGGCTTCATCCTATAAGTATTTAATTCTGCATTTTATGACTTAAATTTTTTGTGGGTTCTTAGTTGTCTATAGAAATACATAATTTCCAACAAGTGGTATGAGAGACACCTCTTAATAAGAAGTTTATATGATTTGAGATTCTAAAATTAATTGTCAAACACGCATTTGTTTTAAATTTAGTAAATGATACACGATTAATTGTTGTTTGTAGGAGATAAAAGTGTGTATCTAGTTCCATAATAATATATGGTTTAAATGATTTTATAAAAAAATACATGTTACAGTTTGAGTTGTGGACCTTAAGAAAAAATAATGATTAACAAGGTTTGAATTTTTGGGGTTAGGATTGTCGCGACAAAGAGGGTTGTCGTCGCGACGATTGAAGTAGTAAAGTTACAAAAACATTTTTTTGCGCTGCTATTAATCATTTATGCGGCGGTGTATAGGCCAATACTCACCACCGATATTAATTTGGTCATTGCGGCACTCATGTGTAAAAATTTTACAATAGGTTTTTTTTTGTTGCGGTGGCCTTGGACCTCATCACAACGATGTTGATTGTTGTTGTGGCGATGGCATGCGCTTGACCGACGATTGTTTTGTTATAAAAAAACTTAGGCCACAAAGAGGACATGCTATCGCCACGTTAGTTTTTCTCATAAATAAACCGCTACAAATATATAATTTCTTTTTGATTAAATTTAGACTAGACTAAAACATTATTTGAACCTTAAGTGTAAATATAGTTTTATGATATTTTGGAATATGATTAGTTTGTCTTAAGTTTTTTGAACTTGGGTAAAAAATTAAAGATCCAATATATTATCAAAATGATCCATATTGGTGAATTGAATCATTTTAGAGTTTTAAAAAATTTATGGTTAGAAAGATTGTTCTTTTTCATTTGTCCAAACTAAAATTAATGTTTAACATAGTTAATCATGAACATGAGGTTATTTGTTGTGAATAAATCATTAAACATAAACTAGAAAATTATCCCAATGTAATATACTCTTAATTAGCCATCAAAGTGGATCAACATTAACTTTTTTCAAACTCATACATGATGAGTCCGAATTCAGGATACTCCCCGGAAGGACAGGTCAGTGTAAATTCTCTCCGAATACCGGACAGACCATTTGGACCAGACAGATCACTTCGAACCAATGTGAGCCTAAGGCTGTTCGAACTATGACAAAAGTACTAAAAAACCTAAAACACTTCCTGACTAAGCTACCTGTCCTCCTGCTTAGAACTCATGGGTCTTTAAACATGACCCGGGTCCATTAAACTTGACCCTAAAGCCCATAAGGGCCCAAACATCACACTATAAATACTCAACCACCAGCATTAACTTCTGGTAATGAAAATTAACTGCTACCAAGCTGCTTAATTATCTCTCCACCTTGAAACACCCATACACCACCTTGAAACACCCGTACACCACCGTTAAACACCGTTACACCACCTTGAAACACCCGTACACCACCGTTAAACACCCTTACACCACCTTTAAACTCCACTTAAAATTACTAGCCTACCCTCAGGATATTTTTATCCACACCAAATTGGCGACCACAGTGGGAGGAGAGAGGTGCCTGAATCAAGCATTCGAAACCTACCAAGAAATTCTGTCCGAATGAATCCGGATAATCCAGAGCTTCCACCAGCTTTGCTCGAAGTGGTGGAAGAGAACGATGAGTATACTGTCTAAGAGCGTGACAGGTTAAGGCTTGAGATAGAAGCTCTGAGGGCTGAAAAGGCCAAAATGGGCGTAAAAGAAAAATCCAAGGCATCGGTTGTTCATCACACCGATAACCCCAGAGAGCCTGAGGCTTCGAAAACTCATGTGAGTACCAAAAAGACACATGCTAGTTCTAAAAAGTCTCACCGGTCCAAGCCTGTGGAGAGCTCTGACTCAAGTTCAGAATCTTCGGGCAGCTCTTCGGACAGTGAGGGAAATGAAAAATCCTTGTCCTCTAGCAGTGATGAGGGTCGAACCAAGAAAAAGCAAAAGCAGGCTAAGATATATACGAGAAAAAGAGATCACCATGGAAGAATGAAAAGGCATATTGGAAAGGGGTCATCTCATAACCGGAGGTATGTAGACCGGATGCTGATGGATCCTTTCGCTTTCCACGATGAACCAGGTATCTTTGCAACTCCCAATGAGGATACTGTGTTCAGTCGTGGAAGAAATTGGAGGCAATCTCCATTGTCTTCTAAAATCCTGTCCGGAAACCTCCCCAAGAGGTTTGACAGTACCAAGATGGAGAAGTACGATGGCAGTACTGATCCGGACAATCATCTGGAGCAATTCAAGAACTTCATGATAAACTTTGATGATGATGACAAACTGCTCTGTAGGGCATTCTCCCAATCCTTCACGGGGAGTGCTCTGAAGGGCATTCTCCCAATCCTTCACGGGGAGTGCTCTGAAATGGTACAACAGCCTGCCTCAGGGTTGTATTAAAGACTTTGATACGTTTTGGGTGGCCTTTCGAAGGCAGTTTGTGGGGAGTAAGGAGTTGAAGGGCAATAGAGACACAATAATCCATTGTGCCCATGAGCCAAATGAATCATTTAAGGAGTACATAAGTCGTTTTGTGAACACAAAGAATGGGTTGGCTGATTGCTTCGAACAGGTGGCAATAGCGTCCCTAAGACAAGGCTTGAATCCAGGCAATCTGGCTGATTCGGTGACCAGAAAGAAGGCCATGACCTGGGGAGGGTTGCTGAATCAAGTTGGCAAGCAAATAAACGTTGATAAAACAAAGAAGACCAGGGTACACCGACAGGTGAGATCCACCCCGGTGGCACCAACTCCAAATCAAAACCAGTCCGGGAATAGAGCAAGAGAAACCGGGTAGGGGCATGGTAGAGGAAAAGCTCAGTCTCAGCCAGCTGCTCCTGCTCAAAGTCAACAATCCAGAAACAAAAGAGGGCCATGGGTCCAACCGGAGTGGTTCGCAGAACTTAAAGAAAGCGTGGCCACCATTTTTGATAAAACAAAAGATGAGGTACACTACCGGAGACCGGCAACCTTGCAGTCTCCCAGAGAGCATCGTAACAACTCCTTTTGCCAATACCACAATGATATTGGCCATACCACTGATGATTGCATAGCATTGAAACAAGAGGTACAAAACTTGATTGAAAGGGGAAAGTTGGGTGCATACGTTAAAAGAAGAGGAGGCAACAGGCCTGACAACACTCACCGGGTTGGTCCAAGTAATGCTGCCCCGGAGGGGGCCATGGTAATAGTTGAAAGGTTTGATGTGGAATCTGAATACTTGGATCCTGATCCAACACGAAATAAGGTGGGTGCCATAGAGGAGTATTCCAAGACAGTCTCCGGGCTCATTAAATTCTTCGAGTCACTGACAATTTTCGGAGGGGACACAATGACTGCTCCTACTGCTTCTTCAAGAAAGAGGCATGTTCATAATTTAGCCTCCCAGCTAGAAGGAGGCATGATATCCTATCAATCACCAAACTCATTCCCATTCATAGTCTTCGATGAGGATGATTTGAGAGATATTGCTGGCCCTCATGAGGATGTTGTTGTCATAGGAGCATCTATAGGGGGCAATGAGATAAGGCGAATTCTGGTGGATACTGGAAGCTCTGCCAACATCCTTTTTCTAAACACTTATAAGAAAATGAAAAATCCAGCTGTGATTCAAAAGTTGGATAGATCAATCGTGGGCTTCACGGGCAGCTCAGCCGATGTGGTCCGGGAGTTTGAAGAAGAAGTGTTATTGGGCAGGGGCCCTTTCAAGAAAATGGTTAGAATACTCTTCATTGTGGTGGATTGTCCCACTTGCTATAATGCTATTCTAGGGAGATCTTTGCTCTCTAGGATGCATGCAGTGGCTTCGACAGTCCATCAGTGTTTAAAGTATGCTGTTCAGGGACAGGTTGGGGTTGTCCGGAGCAGCCAAAAGATTGCAAGGGAATGCTATGCCACTGCCTTGGCTCCACGAACGCTGGGGGCAGTCCGTATAGATAATCAATAGCAGTTTGAGGGCCTTTCTGGGGGTGAGGGTGAAATTGATGACCCCAGAGAGACCCCCGGAGTGTTGATTCCGATTGAAGAGGTTGAAATGCACTGCTTGGAAGAAGGAAAAAATGTCAAGATAGGGTCCAAAATGCCACCAATGTTGAAAGAAGAAATGTTGAAATTCTTGAAAGACCATCAACACGTTTTTGCTTGGTGCAATGCTGATGTTACTGGAGTTCCATCAGAGGTGATTTCCCATCACCTATCTGTCCGGAGGGAGGTGGCACCAGTGGTACAAAAGAGGAGACCTTTCTCAAAAGAAAAGGCTGATGTCATAGTGCAAGAGGTTGACAGACTCACAAAGATGGGGCATATTAAAGAATCTCAATACCCTTTGTGGACTGCCAATCCTGTCTTGGTGAAAAAGAAGAATGGAAAATGGCGTATGTGTATTGACTTCACAGACCTCAATAGAGCTTGCCCAAAAGATTTGTATCCGGTCCCCCGGATTGATCAGTTAGTAGACTCTACTTCTGGGAACAAGCTGCTCTCCTTCATGGATGCCTTCTCTGGGTACAATCAGATCCAAGTAGATCCAAAAGATCAAGAGCACACCACGTTTGTCACTGATAGGGGTCTACATTGCTACAAGGTGATGCCTTTTGGCTTGAAAAATGCTGGGGCTACTTATCAAAGGTTAGTTAACAAGGCATTTGCTAATCAAATTGGAAGAAATATGGAGTTTTATATTGACGATATGATGGTAAAAAGTGTGGATGAGCAGTTGCACTTGTCCGACCTCCAAGAAACTTTTGCCAACTTAACAAAAGTGAATTTAAAATTAAACCCTAAAAAGTGTGTGTTCGGATTGCAGTCCGGGAAATTCTTAGGGTATATCATAAGTGAGCATGGAATACAGCCCGACCCGGATCAACTCAATGCCTTATTCCAGATGGAGCCTCCTCGAAACATTAAAGAAGTGCAGCGATTAACGGGGAGATTGGCTGCCTTGAACAGATTCATCTCCAGGTCTTCAGACAGGTGTGCTCCATTCTTTTAAACCTTGAAGGGTGCAAAGGGGTTTGAATGGACACCACAGTGTGATGAAGCATTCAGTGAAATCAAGAAACATCTTTCCTCTCCCAAAACCTTGTTCAAACCAGTTGATGGGGAAACTCTCTTTGTGTATCTGGTTGTTTCAAGTTGTGCCATCAGTGCAGTGTTAGTAAGAGAGGTCGATAGGCATCCTCACCCAGTGTACTACGTCAGCAAAAGCTTGATTGATGCTGAGAGGCGTTACTTGAAACTCGAAAAACTGGCATTAGCTTTGGTGATAGCTGCAAGAAAAATGAGGCCCTACTTCCAGCCTCATCCAATCGTCGTCCGGACATCTTTCCCTTTAAAGAATGTCCTTCAAAAAGCAGACATTTCAAGCAGAATGACAAAGTGGTCAGTAGAGTTGGGGGACTTCGACATAGACTTTGCTCCCCGGACAGCAGTAAAAGCCCAAGCTGTGGCTGATTTTCTGGTTGAATTCCATTCTGATAGAGATTCAGAGCAACCTAATGATTCAAAAGACAAGAAAGTGTGGATTGTCCGAACAGACGGAGGATCTAGTACCATGGGATCTGGGGCAGGGATATGTCTCACTTCCCCCTACGGGGATAACATGTACCAAGCTATTTGTTTTGCTTTCAGGGCATCTAATAATGAGTCCGAGTACGAAGCAGCCATAGCTGGGTTAAAGTTGGCCTATATCTGTGGAGCTAAAAGGGTCAAGCTACTAAGTGACTCCCAGTTGCTTATCCACCATGCTTTGGGCCTATCAGAGGCTAGAAAGGAGCAATTGGTCAAATATTTACTCCTCCTAAAAAATGAAGCGTTAAAGTTTAAGGCTGTTGTCTATGAGCACATCCCCCGGGCAGAAAATGAGCTAGCAGATTCATTAGCGACGATAGCATATACGGAGTCCTACCCATGGATCCATGTGCTTGAAAGCCCTTCTATCGAACTTGGTGAGGGTGGAAAAGAGGAAGTCTTTGAAATACAAGTGAGTCGGCCTCAAGACTGGAGGTCTCCTCTTATGCAGTATATGTCTGATGGTATTGTGCCCTTAGATAAATCACAAGCCAGAATGTTGAAACACAGGGCTCGTGGTTTCATTATGTTAAGAGAAGTCTTGTACAAAAAGTCCTATAGCAAACCTCTCCTACGTTGTTTAGGGGATCATGAGTCACAAATGGTTCTCTCCGAATTGCATGTTGGTGAGGGATCAGCCCATTGTGGATTTAGAGCTTTGACAAGAAGAGTGTTACTCTCCGGATATTATTGGCCATCAATCATGAAAGATGCTAATGAGCTGGTGAGAAGATGTGACCCATGCCAGAGGTACAGCAATGAAATTCATGTACCAGCCATTCCTTTGGAATCAATTTCTGAGCCCATCCCTTTTGCTCGATGGGGATTGGACTTGGTTGGACCTCTCCCTGTGGCTTCCGGAGGGCGTAAAACCATAATTGTGGCCATTGACTACTTTTCAAAGTGGGTAGAAGCAGCTCCCCTGGCAGGGACAACCTCGAAAGCTGTCATAAAATTCGTTTTGTCCAACATATGTTGCAGATTCGGTGTCCCACAGAAGATAACAACAGACAATGGGCCACAGTTTGACAACAGAGAAATGGAAAGCTTCTGTGCCTCAAGGGGTATTCAGCACTGCTTTTCTTCACCTTTCCACCCTCAAGCCAATGGGCAAGTTGAAGTGGCTAATAGAACAATACTGTCCGGTTTAAAGAAGAATTTGGAAGGGGCTGCTGGGAAGTGGCCTAGTTATCTACAAGAAGGCCTACCGGACAACACCTGGGGCTGCAACACAAGAATCCCCCTTTTCCTTGGTCTATGGAATGGATGCAGTAGCCCCCATAGAGAAGACACTCCCTTCCTTTCGTGTTCATAACTTCTCCGGACATGCTAATGAGATGGCAATTAGAAATCAGCTCGATTTGATCGAAGAAAGACGGGTTAAAGCTCATCTTAGAATTGCACACTATCAGGGCTTGATGAGAAGCAGGTTTGCTTCTAAAGTTAAAAGGAGAGATTTTCAACCAGGAGATAAAGTATTAAGGAAAGTTTTCTTGCATACTAAGGAAAAGCTCTTCGGAAAGCTGGCCCCAACCTGGGAGGGTCCGTATACTGTGGTTGAAAGAATCAAGCCTGGGACTTATTGGTTGGAAGATAAAGATGTCAGGGTTTTAACTCACCCTTGGAATATTGAACACCTTCGAATGTACTTGGAATAACACTTGTGTAAATATTTACTTGTTTAAACATCCATGTAAATATTTGGGGGCATACCTTCCCCTCTTCGGTGGCACGGAGAGTTTTCAATAAAATTTGGTGCCTTCTTCAAAATTCTCTAAGTATTTTCAAAATTTTATCTCTTATCATACTACCCGGACTAAAATATCTAAGGGCTATTTAAATTCTAGCCGGAGAGTCTTAATACTCTCACAATACAATAAAACTACTTAAACTCCAGCTATTTAAACAAATAATGAAAGAAGAGGATGGTTGAGCAAAATAAAACATTCATTCAACAACTTAAAATTGCCTTGGCCTTCCAAGGACTTTTTGAACAAGTTTGGGCACAGTACAAAAAATATGTCCGAATAATACGGACACCATCACAAAAAGAGTGTCTTGGCCTTCCAAGGACTTTAGTTCGAATGAAAGATAAACAAAATAAATTTTTAAATTAAGGTTGAGCCTTTGAAGATGGCTCGCCCTCGTCTGTCTTCTTGCCCTTGATATTGCTCTTCTCTTCGACTATCTTTTTTCCCTTGGGATCAATCTCTTCTTCGCCTGGGCTCTCTCCGGTTTCCTCTTCATTATCAGATGAGGACTCGCCGGAATAACCCTCGTCAATCATAGTATAATATGGGAGGTCATCATCATCCACATAGCGCCATAAGTCCCCCAGTGTCCTCTTCGGGAATTTCTCGTGAAACAGGAGGACCATATCAGACTTCACCCTTTGAATCATTAGCTCCTCGCTTTGTATCATCTCCCTGGCATAGGCGTTGATCTTGGCCTTGATTGTGGCCTCTTGGTCCCTCACCAAAACAGCCTTCTCTTCAGCAGCCTGAGTCACTGCATTCTCTAAAGCGATTTTGTCAGTGGTCAGGTTGGTGATGAGCTTCTCCTTGGCTGCAGTTTCTCCCCTTGAGATTGTCAGGTCCTTCTCCAGTCCGGACAGCTTAGCCCGGAGATCTTTTATGGTCTCTTCCAAAGAAGAAACTTTTGTGTTGTTTTCATCTTGATTCTTCTTTAGCTGATCATTTGCCTCCTTAAGCAAATCAACCTTAGTAGCAGCAGTCTGGAGGTCATCGGACAGCTTCTCCTTCTCAGACCTGAGCTCTTTGATGGTGTCTGCCTGACTTCGGACTTGCCTTTCCAAAGTAAGCACTGGCTGTACATTGCTAAGTAGAGAATGGGCTATAATATCCTTCTCGCTAGAAACCATGAAAGTCTTACCGTTAAAATTGACCGTGTTGGAGCTGCTCAGAGGGATGTAGGGCCCTGCGAACTCGTCTCTAGGCAGGCCAAGAAAATATTCACCAAGTCCACCCAGACCGGTGATGTCCATTTCATCCAAGTTAAGCTCTCCCCCCTCAACTTCATCTGTATGGAATTCCTTTGGAATCTCTTCTTGAAAGTCCCTTGGGATCTCTTCGGCCAATGTTGGGTCAGTATGGAAAGAGGGCTCCGGGTCCCGGAGAGCAATCTCATCTCCTTGGGAAGTCTTTTTCTTCTTGGCTTCCTTGTCAGCACCTTCACTTGCTTGCTTGCGAGTCCTCTTTGAAGATCTTGAGGGTTTTGGGAGATTCACTTCCTGCTTTTCGCTCTCCTGCTCCACCACTTGTAAAAGGGCTGCATCAATTTAAACCTGGGTCAGTCCCTCTGGGTCTGTTGGGGCCTCCTTCTCAGTATCACCTTCCGCCTTCTTACCTTTCTTCTTCTTGCCTTTCATTTTGCTTGGGGCTTTGGCCCGAGCAGGCAGGTAGAGTGTCCCATCCAGCTCATGGGACCTTCTCAGCACAATGTCTTCATCAGGCTGGGCGGCAAGCTCTTCCCAGGTTAGGTCTCTCCGACCTGTTGTGTTCCACAGATGGGACCTTGCTAGGTTTCCAGTGGTAAAGGCCTTGTGGAAACGGTTCTCCCAGTTCTCTGCAGCCCATGCGTTGATTTTCCCACAGGTAGTCTGTCCGGCCTTCAGGTAGTCCCCGAACTCCTTTGGCAGCTCTATTAAAACAAAAGAGAAATTGGTTAGTACAAAGAAGAAAAGAGAGATTCGAACAGAAACTTAAAATAAAAACTTACGGTCACTCCTCCATCTACTCCTGAGGAGGCTTGGATTCTCTCCGGTCTTGATTTTCTTGCCGTTTTCCCACGAGCCACTGACAAACAAGAATTGGCTCCTCCATTTGCTCTCCGACTCCAGGAGATCATCAACAGCTTTGAGATCGTTCCCCATGTTGAAATGGTAGAAGGGGAACTGATGATGCTTGCACAGGTTGGCCACTGCAGCGAACTCTTCCATAGGAAGAGGGATCCCTGATAGCCTGGATGCTATTATGCATGACATCAAGGTGAACCAACCATTGGGGCTTAACTGTGATCGGCAGAGTTTGACCAAGTGAAAGTAGCGCACTATCTCCGGGTCCAGTGGGAACCTGAGTCCCCAGTTGAATAGCTCCGTAAAGAAGACTATTTCATTCTTTTTACAATCCATCGGGGTCTCCAGATCGATGGGAATCCTTATCTTTACGTTCTCAGGGATCCCCCACTTTGTGCGCAATCTACCCAGATCTGAAGTATGGATGAACGCATACTTGGTCTTCAGCAAGGCCAAAAGATACTTGAACTCAACTTTATAAAAGCATGGCCCCACTCTCCCTTCAAGGCTCTCCGGCAGGTCCGGACGCCTCAGATATAAGTTCTCTTTGCCCTTCTTGGCAACAACAATAGCACTATCAGCCTGTCCGGAGGACTCGGACTCAAAACGGACCTCCTCAGTGGAGTCCTCCATCCTCTCCTCCATAATTGTTGGGGGAGCTTCTGTAGAAGTAGTCCGGGCAGGATTGAAGCTTGGCGCAGCTGACCCTCCGGACTGTTGACTGCCCGTATTTATTCGACTTGTCACCTCAATTTGAGTTTCTGAGGCAGAAGATTCTTTGGGGGGTAGTGGGCTGCTGGCCTCTAGTCCTGACGGCCTCTCCCGGGGAGCTCTATTAGTTGCCCCAGACTCAGATTCACTGTTTTTTGCCCCCAATTTCGAGGGAGTGTTTTTAGAGGATAGCCCTTTGACTAACCGGCTTGGCCTTTTGATGACTAGCTTATCCGGGGAGTGGTTAGAGTCAGACCCCATGGCAATAAAAGACGATTTTTTCCTAACACTGGTAGCAGTAACTCCTGGTTCAACAGCAGGGATTGACTCCTGAACTGAGGAGCCAGAAACTATGGGAGAAAGGGTAGATTGAAAGAGCTTTTTAGGCTTAGTACCTTTGGAAGAAGATGAGCCTCTATCAGATTCTGCGACAGAAGAGGCTGGTTTCTCAACAGGCGATGATGGTAGCCCTGCTGCAAGTCTTTTTTCCTTCTCGACCCTTTGTGCTTTCTCCAACTCCGAGAGGTTAAGCCAGCCGCCTTTGATCAGTGTTGTTCTTGCTGTAAACATAAACAGCCAAGGAAGTTTTGAGTTCTAGAGAGATAAAGCTATGGGTGAAATTGCAGAGTGAAATTTGAAAGAGATAATGAGACAGTGAAAAGTGAATGAGAATTTATAGTAAGTGTAAAAAAGGGAGTTGATTCCTAGGAGAACCTGAAAAGTTGGGCAATGATTAAAAGACGGCGCTGATGTCATTAATGGCAATTAAAGAGGTAACTTGTTCGAGAAGGTGGTGCAAAATTCAAGGTGAAAAAACGGCTGGAGTGACCTATCAGGGAGTGACACGTGTCCCATTAACTCTGGCAAAAACTGTTTGGGATTCGTAACGTTCAATCTGTCCGGGTATACCCACAACTCTCTCTGAATTGAGAATCACTTCCTATAATCGGACTGTTTTTCAGTTCTTTGACAAGGACACTCGTTCAAACACCTAAAAAAGGGGCTCCTGATGAGTCCGAATTCAGGATACTCCCCGGAAGGGCAGGTCAGTGTAAATTTTCTCCGAATACCGGACAGACCATTTGGACCGGACAGATCACTTCGAACCAATGTGAGCCTAAGGCTGTTCGAACTATGACAAAAGTACTAAAAAACCTAAAACACTTCCTGACTAAGCTACATGTCCTCCTGCTTAGAACTCATGGGTCTTTAAACATGACCCAGGTCCATTAAACTTGACCCTAAAGCCCATAAGGGCCCAAACATCACACTATAAATACTCAACCACCAGCATTAACTTCTGGTAATGAAAATTAACTGCTACCAAGCTGCTTAATTATCTCTCCACCTTGAAACACCCATACACCACCTTGAAACACTCGTACACCACCGTTAAACACCCTTACACCACCTTGAAACACCCGTACACCACCGTTAAACACCCTTACACCACCTTTAAACTCCACTTAAAATTACTAGCCTACCCTCATGCTATTTTTATCCACACCAATACATGTACAAGTTGATATACTTGTCCAAATGTATCTTATTTTTTAAATATATGTTTATTATGTTAATTTTTAATTGATAATATTATTAATATTATATGTCATAATGATATTTTGTGTTATGTATTGCATGTGTATTATTTTAGTAAACCTAGTAGACATAAAATATAAATTCTTGATTTGATTTATTTTGAATTATAGAACAAAAGTATGATCTTGCATCTCACATGTAATGATTATGACTTGACATTAAGAATAAAAAAACATGAATCTCTCACTAAATAAAGTTATCTTATAAAGAATAAAGAATCAACACCATGAGAAATGTCCTACATATTGAGTATGATAATCATAAAATAAGCAATACCGTTAGCATATGGTGGTCTAACTCTGACATGGATCACAATTACGGAAAAAATTCTTGATAAGTTTGAAAAATGATTTCCAATAAATATAAATATGTTATCTATTAAGTTAACTTCCATGAAGTATCGTGAAAAATGACTATTCAGGAACACATCATAGGATTTATTAAATATGGCTTTGTAAATTGAGAGTACTTAAATTTACATTTTGAAGGATGTGATTGTGGATGCTCGATTAGAATGACCAAAAAAATAAATAAGAAAGGTTTGAATACAAATATTCGGTTATGGTACAAAAAATCATAAGTTTTTGTCCAATAATGGATGTTGTTTCTATTGTAAGAAGTCGATGAATTGTAAAAATAAATGTGAAAAGTAAGAAGATTTCATAAATCATAAAAATAATATCTCTTTAAGAGTTTGTTCAGAGACTAATTTAGTTTTAATGACTGTAAATACTGTTGGAATTGATTTAATTGCTTTAATTATCATATTTAATAATTAGACATTATATGGATTAGTATTTTAGACGTTACATCAATTAAGTATGTTAGACGTTACTATTACGGTCAATAAAAGCTATCATTTATTGACTGGAATATGTAGCGCTTCTTGTAGGCTATTTAAAGTCATTTTGTGTTGCAGTTTAATACATCGAATCTTTCTCTATATGTTTACTCCTTGATATTCTAACAAATACTTGGTGGTTGATATGGTTGAAACCACTCATGTGTGTATTTATTTACGGGATATGAATAGATGCTGAAGCATGAATGATGCTGATATATATTGTAAATGTAGGTCGTGTTTGGTTTATGATATTTGTGATGTTCATTTATTACTTTCTAGTAGACATTTAATGTATTTAAAAACATATCGTGTGTATCTTATTTTATAAGAAATCTAATTTCTTTTCTATTGTTAGACAAATTTGGATATTATTATCCTTTTGGAAATGGCGTTTTATATTTTATATGCATAACAATGTTGTTGGATCTCGAAAATTAATAATGAATGATAGTTTATATTTATTAAATACTATAAAATACCATAGAGAAGTATTGTAGGTAAATATAACCGAAAAACTAAATTGTAAAAATGAAAATTTAGCAAAATTTTGGCACTAACAATTATGTTATATTTCTAGAAATAAAACTGAAAATTTTATTATAGAAGGATTGTTAAACTCCCTGGATTTTTTAGATTTCGATGTTTGCAATGAATATATCAAGGAAGAACATACTAAAGTGAGAAGGTTAGATGCGTATTAAGGAAAATGGGTCTTAGAGTTGATACATAAAAATATTATGGGGATTGTTTCCTACGACATCATAGAAGAAACATCGATATTTTGTATTGTCCATTGGTCATCTTTTGCATTACATTTATTTATATCTTATTCACAATAAATCAGAGGTCATTGAAAAGTTCAGAGTCGTTAAGACCAAGGTTGAAAAACATCTCGCTAGGGACATTAAGTGAGTCAGATGAGACAATGGTCATGAACACTACGAGCGATATAACAGCTCAGGTGAAAGAAATCATAGAACATTTACAAAATTACTAGAAGAGTGCGGAATAGTTTCTCAGTATACCGAAGAAACCATATATCGAATGATAAAGAAGTTGGATAAATCATTAAACTTTACTAATAATGCTTTGGGATAAAGTAATGAAATTTGCGGCGTATCTTCTTAATAAAGTTCCAACAAAAGAAATTACTAAGATAGAAAGAAGATATATTTTTTAGTGGTTGTCGAATTTTATTTAAATGGGTGAGGCAAATACTTTAACAAAGACTCATACACAAAAGTTAGTGTTTTTTTACAGAATAATATTTTAATTCAATATGAGATTACCTGGGTACTCATAACTAAGAGTGGACCTTTATTTTAGAATGATATGATCACAAATCTTTGTATAAAGTACAGAATAGAACAAAAAAAATCTACCTTGCATTATCCGCAAGTTAATGGAAAAATAGAGGTTATTTATATAACCATTGTAAATGGCATTAATAAAAAGCTTGAATTTGCTAAAGTTAAGTGGTCATATTGTTTCTATGAATTATTATGTGCGTATTGGACAAACTTTAAGGTAACTACTAATGAGACTTATTTTATATTTGTTTATGGGATGAATGTAGTCGTTCCAGTTAAGATAAAGATTCCAAGCCATAGAATTCAGTTTTATTCACCAAAACATTATAAGGAAAGATAGACGACCATTGACTTGATAAAAGAGTGTCGGGATCAAACACAAATAATGGCTAAACATTACCGAGGGTTAATGACAAGTGTATATGATTCAAATCTTAAAGAATGAATTTAAAGAATGAGATTTTATGTTTAAAAATATTTTAAAGAACAATAGATAAAAATACCAGTAAAGTATCTCCAAATTAGGATGCCACATTTCAAGTTATATACAAAGTGCACCATAGTGTCTATATGCTAGTTGATATAGATGTGAATTTCTTGAAATATCTTTAGAATATTCAACATTTGAACTTGTAGAAAAATCCATTGTAAACAGGTTAGTGCACTCTTTTATCCACACGGTGGCACGCGTATGAGGGGTTAATAAAAAACCATATAAGGTCATTATTAATAAAAAAAAATATAATGTATAAGTATTGAGAGGTGATAAAAAAAAGTTAAAGTCAATCATTGATTATTCTAAAAATCAAGAAAGTTTGTGAAATTAAAAGTAATATTTAAAAAATAAAATAATCCAAAAGTTATGAGATTCAACAAGTCGAGCTATAATGACAAACCCAACAATAAAAAAAGTTAACAAATTACCAATATACTAATTTTAAATAATTCAGATATTAATTATCAAACTGGAACAACAATATCACATACATATTAAAATGAAGACCATTACATATAATAGTTTGATAAGGATAAGTATTAGGGAAATCTAAATATTATCCAAGTAATAAATTTATGAATAATCTATAAGCATGAGTCAGAGCTACAATTAACAATATGTGTTTAATAAAAAAAATATGAAGTGTAAGGAAAATCAAGTTGCAAATAATAGTTAGATAAAAAATGGGAAGAAAAATCTAAAGTTGGATATATATATATATATATATATATATATATATATATATATATATATATATATATATATATATATAATACCAAATATGACTCTAAACTAAGACAAAGATCTAAAAGATCACAAATTATCTACATATGAGAAAAATATTATAACTCAAATGATCTAATTTTTTTTAAAGTATGCTTTTAAACAAACCAAATTATAACAAGGCTACAAGCCAAACAGCTTCCAAATTAAAAAATCTTCAAATAATCATTAAGTAAATATGGATATAAGCCAAGTTTGAGATTTAATACGATCGATAGGCTACATACCCGAGATTACAAAAATTGGATTGTAAACACCATGACTATAAGTCCAGTCACCGATCAATATGGTGAAAAGACCTTTATATAAAAAAAGACTATAAACATAGGAAAATAAAAGAAATAACTATAAATTAAGCTACCCATCAATATAATTAAAGACCATTTATGTAAGAAAAACCATAAAAGTCATGTGATAAAATCATAATCGTATTTATCTATAGTAATAAAAATATTTTTTTGCAAAGCAAGTTTTGATAAACAAGCTAAATGATAAAGGATAAAAAAAATAAGATACATGACTTAAATGAACAATGTGGTTGAATAAATTAAATGATTCTAAGGATGAATAAGATGCAAACAAAGTTAGAAAATGAGGTACCTTTAGTACAATATCTCCTGAATAGTTATTTTTTATATGAGGTATTTTTTGCAAAATAAGAAAGATAGTGGAATGATAAAAGTTATCAAATTAATCTTCCGCAAAAAATGTTTGTAGAAAACAATATTTGTTAGAGAATAAAAATAAAAAATTATTTGAATAACGAAGTACATTATTGATGATGTAAAAATCTTACCACAATCTCGATTGATGTTAGTCATGACCCTATATGTATTTTCCTAATATTTCCAAAGTTGGTGGACATATAAGGCTAGACTCGATACTAGATAATAAAATAAAAATGGTGAGATAAAAACTCATCTAATTAAATGAACTTAGAATATAAAGCACAAACGAGATCAAAGAGACAAATGGAACAAGAAGTACACAAACTTTTATGATGAACACTTGCATTTATTTGATAAATAAGATTAAAATAACTATAAATTATTATAATTTTAACATTTTTACAAAATGATTTCAATGATCCTTATATAGAGAAAGATAAATACTAGTTGCACCATAGTTTCATCCTCACCATGTATGTCTATTGGTGAGTTTGGTTATCTGGAGTTGCCTTAGTATACAGGAGAATAATAGTTTTAGAGAGAGAAATAGATTCTACAGAGACAGAATCAAAGTGTGCAAGTGATCTAATTCAGAAATCCAACCCCTTTATTAGTTCAGCTCTGATCTTTATATAGAGACACAAAGATTCAGCTTACAATTGAAAGTAGTTATACAAAAATGTTAATTACACAATTAGTTCTTGACTATAAGACATAGTTATTAAATCCTCCTCTAACTTTACCAACTGTTACATAATGCTTTATTATTTACATTTTAGTCCCAGAATTTCCACTTCCTTATCAGTAGCCCCCTTAGTTCTCAAGTCAGTAAATGAATGAGAACTAATTAACTAACTTCGAATCTAAACAAGAGCAATGATGACTCTTTTTATCATAATCTGAAGTAAACTAGTAATTCTGTTTCATTTGTTCTGGGTGCATCGAATTATTCCCATAAATAATTATCATATTTTGCTCACGTCGGAAGTGAAATTAATAAACTTAAGTATGAAATCTGTTTCAAATTGAATCATGACCCCCTAGTTGCTAGGACTACCCTAGCATATCATGTGTCAAACTCTCAATTATGTTACCGTTTCGAATTCTGCCCAATCAACACAAACCCTTTCCACTTCTGAACACGCCTTATTTCTTTCTATAAAATCCTTTGTCTCTAATTCTTTGATCCACAAACACAATTTATTGAGAGAGAAAACGCAAAAAACCTCTATACGTTTTTGCTACCTTCACCGGCTTCTTCAAACTTTCTTGCTACTTTCACTGGAAAATTCATATTTTCCGATCAACCTTCAACCAGTTTATGAGAAAGCACATAAGATCCAGAAGATCCAAGGACAAAATTCTCAAGAAATCTAAATCTACAAAATCAGACAACAACGTCTTTGGAGCTTACGATTACTTCTGCATCAACGAAAGAGCAGAAGAATATAAAGGTGTTGTGCTGATAAGAAACGCTCTCAGTGGAACGACTACTTCGGTCATTTATTACGGTAATTTTGATCCTTCTAAGGTTCCTGTTTTTTTGCCTTCGCCTATTACAGAAGAAAGTCAGTCTTCAAAAAATCGAACGCCCAAAACTCCTCGAATTTCTACCTCTCTTACTAAATCATCGCCTCGAATTAGTGGTGAAGTAAAAAAATCATCTTCAAAACAATCCGAAACAACCTCTTCCTCAACTTATCCCCCGCGAGCTCTTAGAAAAAATAATTTTTATAGCCATGGGAGATGATGCCGATGCTGCATAAAATCTTTCTACCCAATCTTCTCCCCCGAGGGAAATTGTTAAAGCAACCTCATTATCTTAACTAAGTATCTTGAAGAACCCTCCACAATTGAGAGACGAGGCGTCAGAAGTAGAGGAAGTTGATTCTGATGCTACTCAATCAGACAACAAAGTTGATTCTGATTAGGAAATATCAAAAGAATAAGAGAATGCTACAGAGAAAAAGGTCGGAAAACCAAGAAAAAAGAATTATCTGATTACTATATCCAATGAAGAAAGATCAAAAGTTGGTGAGAACTTAAGATCTCTTGATACTGATTATATTGTTGCCTTGAAAAACGTTTCATATATATACTATCAAGAAAGCCAAACATCATATTTGAAGAAACAATAGGGAATGAGAGACAACATTACCCTTCCTTTTCTCAAAAAAAGGGAAATACACTTAGACTGTAAAAAAGATGAGTTGGTATTCTATCCGGAAATCATCAATTGGGGCCTTCGGTTCCCATTAGATCATATGATAGTCGACTACTTCAAACTTCTAGATTTTTTCCCAACTCGGATGACACCAAATCATTGGTTCACGCTCATGTATGTAATCATGTCTTTTCTCTTGTCTAAGATTCCGATCAACATCAAAGATTTCATATCTTTGACCAAATTGTCCAAGGGACCAAAGCTTCCATTTTTATATCTTACCTTAGATGATGACCTAAAAATCATTGATGACCTTCTGGAAGCGGACAAATTTTGGAAGAAAAAATTCATCTTCATCTCAAGAGCATGGGAAAATGGTAAAGAAATATCTTAAGCCAATCCATCGAGATTAAACCTCGTCTAGAGGAGCAGTCGTAAGTACTACTCTTAAAATTTTATTTAAAAAAAAATGTTGTTATCCTTATTCAGTCTCAATTTATATGTTCTTATCAGAAATTCTGAGGCGCTATGACATTTGTCAAACAAGAGCAAAAGAAATATTCATTAAGCTTTCCGCATGGGCTAAAGCAGAGTGGAAAAATGCTTTCCACATTTCAACCAATCAATTTCCTCAACAATCGTTTATTTTCGATCACACCTAGAGCCTTTACTCCTGAAAATTTTGGTGAACAGCCTAACCCTTATCAAGTTTGCAAAAGATTAGTCCATCCCAAGTGAAAGTATTCTTACTTATCCGCAACAGATCAGACAGTCACCTACCTCAGAAGAAAAAGGAAAAAAAGAACAAAAAGGAAGCTAGTACATCTCGTGCTAACCCTTCAACAAACCCGACGCGTAAACGTTCAAAAAGGGAAACAAAGGAAAGCACACTTTCGACCATTGAAGAAGGAACAAAGGGAGAACCTTCTCTAAAAAAGAAGAAGACTGTTACACCTTCGAAAAGTAAAAGTTCCACCAGTCCCTAGAAGAAGAAAAAAAAGACAATTGTGAGCATCGAAGACAGAGCATCTGAAGACGATGAAATCATAAATGCTGGGAATCAGCAAAGTCCTTAAAAGGAAAAGGAAACAAATGGCGAAGATGCTGCAGTTGTTGTAGAAGATAATCAAGGTGATGATCACTTTGACCCTAATAGTTTTATCAACTTTGATGAATCACAAGAGTTTGTTGGAGAAGAATATCATGTCATTCAAGATATTCAGACTCTGTTGAAATTTATCCATTAAGTTGGACCGTCACATGTTTTATCGATGTATCGGACTATCGTTAATATTAGTCCAATAAAAGTAATCATAAAGAAAAGAACGGAATAGTAGATAAAATATGTATCATGGAGGTAATTGTATAGATACCAGGTTTAATTCCGAATACTGTGAAGGATTGGATTCAGAAATAAACAACTTAAGCAAAACGTAAAGTTTTGGGGTTATTTTGTAAAACAAAATAATACCGGGTTATGGTCCCTAAGGGTGGCAATTTAATAAGGACTGGTCTTCATTAAGTAACCGTCTGGAAGTTACAAACGGTTAAAAGAGAAGAACCGTTTTCTCACTTCAGTTCTATATAAGAATGAGTTCCTCATTCTTTAAAGACACGAGATAAAATACAGAGAGAAAAATCCTTTAAGAAAAACAAATTGATTCTTCCTTCGAATCAATTATAAGAGTGTGTTTTGGTTGCCATCTCTTAGAAGAATCGATAACCTAGCAAAGGATCACAGATCATCCCCTTCAAGTCAGGAATCTGAAGATCAAAGAATGTCTACATCCTGTAAGTATTTATTCCGCATTATTACAGGATGATTTAATTTCATGGTTCAATAAGTTAAGTAAGAAATCCGTAGAGTATTTCTTACAGACTCATCTACACAATTTTGGTAGAAGATCCAAACCTTCTACCTTCGAAGCAGTCCTTGTAATCATTGTTCCTCCTGCTCCTACAACATCTTTGGATCTTATTCCTCGGCCTAGTCCAGTATTTTTTCCTCCTGCTGTACCAAACCCAGATGTTCTCGCTGCACTTCAACCATTTTCCGATCTTAATACTGTAGCATAAACAATTACTCAAGAAATTGAAGCTTCCTAAACTTATCTGAAGTAAATGGCTAAAGATATGATTTAATACAAAGGATCTTACAAAGCTGAGAAACAACTGAGGGAAAAATCTGCAATCACATCAGAGATCAATTTTATGGATTCGAAATGGCAAGATCTAAGTTATTCAAATGACTTTTATTTGTCAAAGGGCATTTACGAGAGCATTATCGAATTGATAAATAAAATCTAAACACTCTGCATCAGGAAGCGATAGATCGACTCAAAGTTAAACACCTTGAGGACTTGATTGCTGAAAATAAAAAATGTGATGAGCTTCGAACTTCTCTTACCAAGAACGACGTAAAAAATACGACCTTGACCAATGAGATATCCATATTGAAGGTCAATTTTGAGAAAGAAAAACAACTTGATGTCACTGCTGCAGAAGATGAATGCACCAAGGATATGTTGGCAACTATCAACAATGGTAATGAAGAAAAAACCATCACACTTCTTCGAGAAATTCACACATCATATCCCAAGATAAACCTTTCTAGCTTCTGGAATGATATTCCTATCAATCGGCGCCCCAGAGAAGCTTTCGATCCTATTCCAAGTTCATCATCCGAAGAAGAATCTTTCGAAGATGAGTAATCTAAATAATTTCACTATCTTTTGAATTTGGGTTATCTTTTTGTATTTGTCATATTCCTACCATAACTCATGTACCCATCGAATTACTCTAAATGACAAATATTTTTGCTTATATTTCGAGATTTTCATCAAGTTATGTTTGCGTTTAACTATTATTTATATTAACTATTCGAAGCTAAAACATAATTGAATACTCTAAATAATTATTACAAAATGTAACCCCTCGAATACTATAGTTAATTAAATGAACGTAGCATATCGAATATCACAGTGTGTTTATTGAACGTAGCACTTCAAATATAATAGTGCATTTATTGAACGTAGCACTTCAAACATAATAGTGCATTTATTGAACGTAGCACTTCGAACATAATAGTGTATTTATTGAACGTAACACTTTGAATATGGTTGTTTCTTTAAAAAATATATTTAACACTTTGGAACATTCTACTCTTGATCAACCTCAAAGATGATCAGTCTTTTATCAACTATCAAGATAGTTTAAATAAACACTTGTAAACAACCATTGGCAAAAAATGCATATTATTGATAATTTTAAATATGTACATAGCGTCTCGTTAAAAACTTCCAGGGCCAACATGGTAGGAAAGAGTGCGCTCATCAATCAAAAGAAACAAATTCGAAACACAACATAGTTATTCCCATTATAACTTCAAATGTTGTATATTCCACGGGTGTTGAAGCATCCTCCCCTCACTATCACAAAGGTGATAAGACCATGGCTTTATCCTTTCAACAACCACATAAGCTCCTTCCCAATTCGGGGCCATTTTTAGGCTATTCTCCTTAGTATGCAATAATACTTTTCTCAAAACTTTATCACCTATTTTAAACTCCCTTCTCTCTACCTTCAAATTGTACCGATTCCTCAAAAAAGTTTGATTATGGATTACGTTTAAATGAGCTCGAACTCTTTTCTCATCAATCAAATCTAAATTTTCTCTTTTAGCTTTGTCATTGGATCTTTTATAATATTGGGTTATTCTAAAAGATGACATCATAGATTCCACAGGGCTGACAGCATCCATTCTATATGCTAAAGAAAAAGGAGTAACTTTAATAGTTTCCCTTGGAGTTGTTCGATAAGCCCAAAGCACTTCTTGCAAATAATTTGGCCATTTTCCTGCTGCCCTTGTTAAATTCTTCTTCAGACCTTCTAAAATTGATCTGTTTACCACCTTCACTTGTCCATTTGCTTGGGGATGAAAAGATGTTGAAAAACATTGTTGAATCCCCTTTGAAGCGTAGAAAGACGTCATTTCTTTATTATTAAATTGAGGGCCATTATCCGTGGTAATTTGTTGAGGTACTCCAAAACATCAACAAACACTCTTTACAAAGAATTTAATCACATCATTCGCTTTCATTCCAGACAACGGTTCTGCTTCAGCCCACTTTGTAATATAGTCTACTGCAACAATTATCATATGTCGCCATCCATATTCCATTGGAAAATGCCCCACTAAATCCATTCCCCATCTGTCAAATGGTATGGCTTCGGTAATAGACATAAGTGGACTGCCGGCTTATGAATGAAATTAGCAAACCATTGACAAGTATCACAACTTCGAACCAAAGTTTTGGCATCGTTCATGATCGTAGTCCAATAGAAACCTACAAGCAAAACTCGACGAGATAAAGCTTTAAATCCACAATGAGCTGACCCTTCTCCATCATGCAAAACTCTGATAAAACTTCCTGTGATTCTTGCCTACTCAAACATCATATTAATGGCCTACACAATGTTTTCTTATATAAAAATCCACCCAAAACTATGTATCCAAAAGCTTTGCCTCCCAATGTTTTAGCCAATTTCTCATCGTCAGACATTGCTCCTCGAATTAAAAAATTTAAAATATCAGATCGTCAATCACCTTGGACTATATCTGCAGTGACAAACAATTCCTCCATATAATCACAATGGTCTGACTGGGTCAAAATCGAAGGACTCTCTTGTAACAAGATCCAAGGATACTCTTCCTTATAAACAATATTTGCTAACGAATCAGCCACTGTGTGACTTCCTTGATTTATATGTTCCACAACAACATGATTAAATAATAACATCAAGTTTCGAAGCTCTCGAAGATACAAAATTAAAGGATTCTATTTAGTTTTGGAGTTTCCACATACTTGATTTGCTACTAATTGAGAATCCGTCTCTAACCGCACTGATGTTGCTCCACATATATTTAAAATTCTTAAACCAATCAAAACAGCTTCATATTTAGCTATGTTGTTTGAGGCACGAAAACAAAATTTGATAGACTGAAGCATTGCTTCTCTAGATGGAGCAACTAACCGAACTCTATCGCTGCATCTCAAAATACTAGATCCAACTGTTTGAACAACCCATATCGAATGTACTGGTAAAACATTTTTACCATCTTCTGTATCCGATCTGCTTGAATGAAATTCAACGAGAAAATCTGCCAAATCTTGAGCTTTAATTGCAGTTCAAGGTGTGAAAAAATATCATAATCCCTAAACTCCATTGACCACTTGGTCATTCTCCCCGAAATATCAGGACGTTGCAGAAATGTTTTAAAGAGAAATGAACTTCGAACTTCAATGGTATGGGCTTGAAAATAGGGGCGCATATATCGAGCAACCACCACAAATGCTAATTCTAAATTCGGAACTTCAAATATCTCTTTTTCTATTGCCACCAAACTTTTGCTGAAATAGTACACCAGCTTTGGAATTCCTGAATCTTCACTTATTAATATTGCACTTACTGCAAAATCCGATACCGCAATGTATAAAAAAAAAGTTGTTCTCCACTTCGAGGCTTTGATAAAATCTCTGTTGATGATAAAAAAAATTCATTGCTTGCAAACACCACTTCACAATCCGAAGTCCACTCAAATTTATTTGGCCCTCGCAACAGTTGAAAGAAAGGAAAACATTTGTCATAAAATCTAGAGATAAATTTATTAAGTGCTGCTAACCTTCCTGTTAAAACTTGCACTTCTTTGATTTTTCGAGGTGAATTCATTGCTACTACAGCTTTCAATTGTTTTAGGCCAGCTTCTATCCCTCTTTCGTTGATAACATAACCCAAGAAATTCTGAGATCGAACTTTAAAAGTACACTTTTCAGGATTAAGCTTTAACCTTATTTCCCTTAGATTAAAACATGTCTCCTCTAAATCTTCCAAGTGTGCATTATCCACTAAAAGTTTTATCACCATGTCATCGATACACACGTCCATATTTCTTCTGATCTGAGTGGCAAATGCTTTATTCATTAATCTTTTGATAAGTAGTTATGGTGTGTTTCAATCCATAAGGTATAACCTAGTAGCAATGCAAGCCCCTATCATTAATGAAAGTAGTGCACTCTTGATCCTTCAGATCCATCGGGATCTGGTTATATCCTGTAAAATCATCCATGAAAGGCAATATTTTGTTTCCCAAAGTGGAATCAATCAGCTGATCAATTCGAGGAACCGGAAATGGGTCTTTATGACAGGCTCGATTTTAAGTCTGTAAAATCCACACACATTATCCACTTTATGTTCTTCTTCTTAACCACTACTGGATTTTCCGTCCACAAAGGATACTGTGATTCCCTTATATGTCTGACCCTAGATAAACGATCCACTTTGAAAAAAATTGCTTCTACTTTTTCTGATGAAAATGCTTTCCTTTTTTGAATTGCAGGCTTCACCCTCGGATTGACAAACAAACTATGACAGATTACTTCGATCGGCACACCTATCACATCCTCCGTTTTCCAAGCAAAAACATCCAAATTATAAGATCAAAATTCTAATAGTCATTGATGTAGACTCGATTTCCCTCAGAAAAAGTATACTCAATATCTTCACTTACTGTCAAGGACTCTGGGGTTTCCCTCGAATCGTCAACCCTTTCATCTGAATCTAAGGTCAACCTCCCTGACTGTTATTCATTCATCATATCTTCACTGCTGGATCCTCGAATCCAAAGTGCAGTGGCATAGCATTCTCTTGCAACTTTCTAGTCGCTTCGAACGACTCCCACACAGTCTCCGACCACGTACTTAAAACATTGGTGTACTGTCGACACAACCCCATACATTTTGGACAACCAAGATCTTTCAAAAATAGCATTATAACTTGTGGGACAGTCCACCGCCATAAAGAGAACTTGAATTTTCTTCTTGAAGGGTCCTTTTCCTAAACTCACCTCCCTCTCGAATTCTCCTATTACCCATGCTAACACACCAGTGAATCTCAATGATCGTGCGCTCTGACTGAGAAATTCGAGGAGGATTGTGCATCATGTCACATGTTGCTTCAAAAAGGGCATTCACAGAACTTCCGGTATCTATGAGCACGTGTCTAATTTCAACACCAGCAACTTCTGCCCCAATAACTACCGCTTCCTCATGCGGCCCCGTAGTATTTTGCAAATCGTCCTCATCGAACAAAATAAAAGGAATGTCCTTCTTGCCATACAAATGAGTGGACATCCTTCCTTCAATATGAGTTGTCAAATTGACAACATGTCTCTTCCTCGAACTATCAGTATTACCATCCATTGAACCACCTCCAAAAATGGTCAACAACCAAAAAAACTCACGCAGATTTTGAACATGTCCTTTCTTTATTGGCTCTTCAACAACCATCAGAATCAACCTATCTGGATCCTTATCCAAGTAGTCTGAAGCAGCATCAAACTCATCAGCCTTTGAATCTAGAATCATCAAATTTTTAGCTTGCGCATTCCGGTTGGTCGATTGTGAATTCGATGCTGGAGTTTTCGATGTGTTTCTCTATGACTTCACATAAGTCAAAAGCAATCCATTTTCAATAATAATTTGGACTTCTTTTTTCAAAGCAATGCAGTCATTGGTATCATGAACAATGTCATTGTGATATCTACAGAATTTGTTGTTCTGTTCCTCTCTTGGCTTGTTAATTGGAGCTGGCGTCCTGAAATTCAAAAAGCTCTTATTTTTGTCAAAAATTGCGGCCACGCTCTCAATCAAGTCTGCATAATACTCGGTCCTTATCCAGTGATTCGGCTCGACCTGTTGTAATTGCAGGACGGGGCTTGATTTGAATATCCTTCGGTCTGAGGTGGTAAATTTTTATTCCTCAAGCGCGCCTGCTGATTAGCATTTGAAGATTGTCCTTGATTATGGGACACTTGTCCTGAATTCTTTGGAAATGTTAATTGGTCCTCTTCGGATCCTTGTTGATTCTTCAAATTTAATCTGATCTTCAACCTGAGCTATTAATGCTCCAAATTTAAAGCCCTCATTTTCGTTGTCTCATTAGCCAGGTCCCCTGGCAATAACCCTTGGCAAAAAGCTGCCATCGTCACTCCCTCTTCACAATTATCCAGACTTGACTTTGTTAAAACAAATCGTTTTGTGTAGTCCTTCAAATTTTCTCCAACTGCATGCTTGTATTGGATAATCGTATCACTATTTTCTCTCATCCTTTTTCTGCCAACAAATTGCCTTCGAAAAACAGTATAGAAATCTCTAAAATTCGAAATGGATCCTCTCGGAATCCAGTTGTGCCACTTTAAAACTATTCATTTAAAAGTCTTTGAGAAAGCACGACACACCAGCCTGTTGTCGGCTTCCAAGTTCATCATTTAATTTATGAATTGTTTGATGTGATCGTCTGGATCCTCCATCCCATTGAACTTTTCAACCTTGGCAACATCAAAACGCCTCGGAAGCGCAATAGATCTAATTTCACTTGTCAACGGAGAATTCCTCCAATCGACACCTTGCACGTACTGATCTTCAGTTTTCATGACTGCATACAAATTCCGATCAGTCTCATCATACTGATTTGATGTGTTCCCCTCACATCAATTAGATTCCCTCAAACAACGAGGCACGCAGTTCCTCCTAGATCTGTGTTTCTTATTATATTTTCGAGGTTGTTTCTTTTCTACCTTCGTAGAACCTCTATACCTTTTAAAAGCTGCGCCAAAGCTCTCAACTTCCTCGTCACTAGATGTAACACATTTTTTCTTATATTTCTTTCCTTTTCGAGAAAAATAACGATCTTTTGGAGCTTCGAAGCGCACCTTCTTCTGGTCATTCCTGATCTGAAGATTAGTCCAAGATCGATCAGAATGGTTTCCAATTTCAGTTTATTCATTCATTTGTCTCACTTCAGATTTTAGCTTTGCCGAGTGAATTTCCTGCTCTCTTTGCTCGTATTTCTCATTTAATACATTTATTTTATCCAAGAGCTGGTAGAGTTTGGATTGGAACAGATTCTTCTCGTCTATTTTCATTCCCCTGTAAACTTTCTCTTAACGTTTCAATCGCTGATCAAACCAACGGGTTGTTTTTAGGATTCATCGCGAAGTTTCAAGATCGTTTTTCTTGGTTAATAAAATTTGAAACTGGTAAAGTATGCACTGATTATCAATCTTCCCTAGTGGAGTCGTCAATTTGGTGAGTTGCCTTAGTAAACATGAGAATAGTAGTTTTAGAGAGAGAAATAGATTCTAGAGGAAGAATTAAAGTGTGCAAGTGATCTAATTCAGAAATCCAACCCCTTTATTAGTTCAGCTCTGGTCTTTATATAGAGACATAAAAACTCAACTTACAACTGAAAGTAGCTATACAAAAAGGGTAAATTACACAATTAGTCATTGACTAAAATATATAATTATTAAATCTTTCTCTAACTTTACCAATTGTTACATAATACTTTATTATTTACATTTTAGTCTCTAAATTTTCACTTTTTTTCATTTACGTTATCTTCTCGGTCTCTTCTAGTTTTTTTTACATATGTTCCATATATGCACCGCCACAACTAATAATTTATTATCACTTTCTGCAGGAGACTCATAAGCAACAATCTATTAATATTTTATGGAATCGTAACTATCCATCATTTACAATTTGTATTGTATCTTACACGTAGAAGGAGAGAAGACTAGAAGATGTGACTTTGTCCTCAAATAGCTATTTTTCACAAAAAACATCGCATTTGCATTTATGGAACACCAAAATAGTAGCCCCTAACACAAAATTAGTCCTACTTGTTGCAGAAGTAGCGGTACCACTTAGTGTACTCTTCCAGCCAATACTACCACTCTATATTATGCTAAGTTGCTAACAACAGAGAGAGCGTGAAAGAAGAACCAAGTGCACAAAAACTCTGTTGGCTAGACAACTGTGAGCTTAAGTTTGGTGGTCAACGAACTGCAGGTTTACCATAAAATCCATTGCTTTTAGCATTGGCCTGAGGATATTATAAAGTCATTAATCCTCCGCAACAGGTTTATTACAAATAGATGGCGTCACCCAAAATGAACTGATATTTTTAGTTAGTCGCGTACGTAAAACATGTAATAATTAATTTTATAACATGTCAAGTTAATTTTATTTTTACGTTGTTTGTAAGTATGTAACCTTTATTTATTTATTAAAAGTTATCCTTCCAAGTTTTAAATTTTTTTGTCATATCAGATTTTAAGAAAATTTGTTCTCTCAATTTTTAGGTAAATTAATCTGGCCAAGTTTTAAAAAACGTTATGTCGCGTTTTTTATAAAATTTATCATACAAAATTGTTTTTATAGAATATGTCCTATTAAGTTTTTAAAAAAATCGTCATGCCAAATTGTTTTAAAAAATAGACCTGCCAAGTTGTATTAAAAAAATTGACATGTCAAGTTGTTTTAGAAAATTTGACATGCCAAGTTGTTTTTATAAAATTTTAACATGTCAAGTTATTTTTATAATATTTGATATGCCAAGTTTTTTTTATAAAATTTGACATACAAATTTTTTTTTAATAAATTTGACATACCAAGTTATTTTTATAAAATTCGGCATGTCAAACTGCTTATAGAAAATTTGACATGCCAAGTTGTTTTTATAAAATTTGACATGCCATACTGTTTTTAGAAAATTTGACATGCCAATTTGTTTTAAAAAGGTTGTTTTTAGAAAATTTGATATGCCAAGTTCTTTTTAGAAAATTTGACATACCAAGTTCTTTTTAGAAAATTTGAATTTCCCTATTGTTTTAAAAAAATAACTTGACAAGTTATGTTTGAAAAATTTGTTATGTCAAGTTTTGGTTGGAAAATTTATCCTACAAACGTTGTTTTTAGAAAATTTGTTATGTCATGTTGTTTTACAACCACAACCTTTGTTCTCACACATGTTTTATATATTTATAATTCTTTTTAAAATTATATATCTAAAAAGATTGGAAAAATAAACTCGAGTATCAATTTGCATATTTCGCCAAAATCATATGTTGCATCTTTTATTGTAATTAACTAGTACACTTTAAGTACTCAACACTACATTTTAAAACTTAAGGGTCTATTTTTATCATTTCTAATAAAAAAGAAATCTTCTTAAATTTTCTACGACCAAACAAAGTATAAAATGATAAACATGGTATGGAACTTAAGTTAAAGATCTTTAGTCCTATAAAGAACACATGTAGTATTATTTTAAAATGAAGTCTCGTGCTGAAATTGTTATCACTTTCAACATTTTATCTTCAAAATATTGTATTAAGCATATCATTTCCATTAGAAATCGGTCTTGAAGTTGCAAAGTAATTTCAAGATGGTTAACATCCAATCATTAAATTTTGACAAACTTCCAAATCACATTAAAAATCAATTATCTAAATCACACTAACGATCCCTCATACTAGTTAATGACAGAGAACAACAAGGAAAAATAGTCTTACAATCTTTTCCAATTAAACTCATGCATCAAAGTTTTTGAGTTTTCAGTAACTATTGCCATATACTGAAAGGTTGGCGACTGCATTTGAGTAACTGGAGCAAATTACGACATTGTAGAAACAACAACTACAATAGTTTGGTGATTGACCATTTGGTTTTGATAGGTTAATGAATTTTGTTGTTGTTATTGGTGACTATTGAATGAGTTATGATTCTGAAATTGTTGTTTTTGCTCACTATTGATCAAGTTTTGATGTTACAACTGTGATTGTTGTTGATTATTGAATGAATTCTTGTATTGCATGTGAAGAAGAATGTTTCATAATTGAGGCAATCCGTAGGAGTCTCATCTGAATTGGAAGCCTTATCAAAATGAATTCATATAGGTTCTACTACACTCGTATGGTATGGAGTAGTTATGGTTCATAGTAACAGTACTTTTAATCCACAACGCTGTCCACCAAAAGGGAAAATAAATCTATATTTTTAAGATCATAAACTGACTCATATGAGATATCTGACCTCCAACATGACAACAAATACCTAGAGTATAAGAATTTTAAGGTTCCCAAACACGAGGGTTTGTTCTTAAGGAACCGTACCAAACAAGCTAGGATTGAGAACCCTAGATAAAAAAAAAGGCAAATGACAGAGTAGGTTATCCCATCAATCAATCAAGATGGGATATGCGTTGACCAAGGGTGAAACTCTTTGTTCCATCTCACTTTTATAAACCTTATCTCTAGAGGAACAAATTTCATACGATCCGATCCTTCAAAATCCAAACTAATAAATAATTTGTAAAACCATTTTGATGAAAAACTAAGAAAAAAATAAAAAGAAGCGTTACAAAAGGTTTCGAAATGAGATAAGTTCTTTGGAGTAAAAGCACGAAGGAAAAATTTAAACATGAAACCCATATTTGATAGTTATAGAAATAACATTATTCAACATAATTATCCAGATAAAGATGATCAACTAGTGACATAAATGTTAAAAGGAAAAGGCCCGAAAAGTTCTACTATGCATGGAACACCTGTCTCAACATATATTTCCCTATGCGTCGTCTAAGCATGTAACCTTTTATTTCCTAGACAAAATTATTACATACGTGACTTATCCAATCCTCGAGGATATCTTCTCCTTACTTTAAGGGTTTGAAAAAACCTTCAAAAATTACAAAAAAATATGCTTTAAAAAATTGCTACATTTTTTAAAAAAATTTAATTTAATCACTAATAGTACTTCTTAGTTTTCTTCGAAGTATTAGGGGGCCAATAAAAAAAATTACTTCAGATTAAAACACAACTTATTATAGCACGACATATTCATGCATTTTTTCTTTCGGTAAAATATACATTTTTTTTTATTAAGATGCTTTGCCATGAAAAGTTTTAACAAGGCATGATTTGGGAAAAGTTCAAACTGAACTTTCTAGAATCACATTGGTTTGGCTAAAAATATATGGACCCGGCAATATATAAAATAAAAGAACAAAAGTAACACAAGACTCGGGATAAACTCAAATTAAACTCCACAAATTTGGCCATACATGTCGCACGGTTCGAGAAAAAATAGAATATCGATAACCTAACTATGTCGAACCTTAAAATTTAGGCTCTTCATGATATTAAAATTTGAAAGTCTGGAACTTAAGGACATATTAAAGTATGAATTTTTATATGGAAATTAATTAACTGATATAATAGATGTTTTTCAAAAAAATAATTTATATATATATAGGTTGCATAAATATTTACCAAGTAACTCGGGTTTTTTTTAAAAAAAATAAAAAATAAAATAAGTAACTCGGTCTCTTCCTAACTTGTAGAGATTCACATACAAATGTAATGTAACAGTTTTATGTTAATTCACATATGTGACTTGTCTATTTTTGTAGCATAATTAGTCCGACTCAATAAATCAATAGGTGTTTCATCATCTAATGCTCCTAACTTACTGGGAGGAATGTCATTGATCTAAACATCCTTAAATATATTAATTAGAAAGCTTAAGTAGACATTGCACAAGTCATATGCATGTAAACAAAAAAATCATCATTCATTTTCTAAGTTTATATGTCATTTGAAATGTCTTATCACTTAATGACTTAAGCCAAATGGTATTGGATTATTTGACTTTCACTTATAAAAATAAATGATACTATATATGTATATAATAACTAATAAAAATATAATTTATATTATTTTGGGTTATTAATGAAATAATTTTACAAATATTCAAATAAATTCTATATAATTAAAGTTTAATATTTTTGATAGAAATTTTTCACTTGTTTCATTAACTTGTTTTAAAATTAAAGCATTTGGTTTTGATTTATATCATTGAATAATATCATTTGATCATACTCTTAATTTATGATATTTTGTTGTTTGGTGGGGACTAACAAATAAATTAGTGTGGGTAATTTGATCAAATAATATTTATTTTTTACTAGTTTAATTGTTAGTTAAATTAATAATGAATAAAATACTCTCATTTGTTTATTTTTTATTTATTAATAAAATGAGAGATAAAATGAGCTAGTTTACAACTAAGAGCTACAATTGAAGAAGAATATTAAAGTCAAGAACTTTAAGATAAATAAAGAGAAGAATAAGGAAATATAAAGAATTAAATGAACTCAAGAAGAAAACAGTTTCGTCTCTTAAGGATAAATTATAATTTTTTATTATTTCATTCTAAATAATAATTTGTTTTATGAGAATTATGATTTTATTCTTATGAATATGGGTTTTATTTGTAGGAGATAATGGTTGAGAAAAACAATTTATAGCTCTTCATATAAATAAAACCCTAAAACGAAACACAAGACATCCATATAAATAAAAACCTAACACGATACACAATATTTTTCACTTTTTATCCTTAGTTCTTATGTTTTTGTTTTGTTATTAGAATTATGCTCAATAGAAGCAAAACTATTTGTGTCTATGAGTCTTAAAACCTTTCTTTATACATTTATTATGAATTAGACTTTTTAATATTTTTCATTAGATAATTCTTTTTTGCATTAGTATTAAGCTTAATGCTTTCAATTTCCTGCAACATTAACTGAATGATAATAAATTTAAGTTAAGGTCGAGAGGTAAAATTTACTTCAAATTTATACTAATACCACTAATTTGAATGAGAAGTGCGTTACGATTATAGATGAGTGAAATCTGAACTCGGTTATTAGATTTGATGACTTAATTGTATGAGATATGGACAAGAGATAGAACTAGTCATACAAGAAGGTTAGTTATATTAGATCGAGAGACGATCACAATATTCTAAAAGAGAACAGAGATGTCAAAGAATTATGTTCATATAAATTTTATTTATTTTTAAAATTATTAATAAATTGTATATGTATGTTCTAAAGATCATAAACTGTTTTTTTTCAAATTGATTTCAGCTTTATTTTTATGTAATTTTCATTCATCAAATTTTTTTGGTACACTAAATATTGATCCTAAGGATAATAAAAGTAATATTTAAAATTCTATTTTTGAATTAGCAATTATGTATATATTAGATTTCAAAATTAAAATTTAAAAAAATTCCATACGGTTCAATAATTTATGAGTCTAAATACTCATCAAAACTATGATGAAAATCGTATGCTTGCAATTATCCATCAGGATACTCCTCAAGGAAAAATATGTTCGGACCAGAATGGTGTGACCTGGAAAGTACGGTCTCATCATTTTGGTAGTCAGTACTACAACCAATGCTAACTTCTAAAGTTACAAATACCGAGTTTTAGGAGCGAGGAAAGATGTGTTGATGTAGTAAACAGCTTGATAGATGATCATTTCTTCTGTTGCTAACATTGCTCTCATAACATAGTCATAAAACGTTTCACCTAGATTCATCAGTTTGATGACTTTGAAGGATATCGTGTTCTCTTTAAAAATTTTGGAATGCTTAAGCGCATTTAGATCTCCACCTGAACTAGACGACCCCTTTGAGTACTTGGAAAACCAGGGTCTACTTGTTGAAATATCGAGAGATGAATTGGTTTAGGGTCGTCAACATTCTTGTAACAATCTGTACTTTTTTTATAGCCCATCATTCTTTGCAAGCTAGTTAAAGAAGAACTAAATGATTTCCTTGCTTACCAACCATGTGATTGTCAAAAGTGATAATTAATTAAGTGTCGTTCAAATTAAAGATAATATTTTTCATAAAGGCATGATTTTTTGCCAGACCCAGGATTGAGGAACAAAATGAGCCATGTTAGTGAGTTGGACACATGCTTCTCAACGGTATCAGGGTCCAACTGAAAGGACCGAATAAATATCTTTAAAATATCTTACTTGGATCCAGTATACAAGACTAAATCAAATAACCTCACAAGACAGTCTACTACTCGATTGTCTAGAGCCAATTAGAGAACCGATCTACAAGCCCGGTCAGACACTCTTCATCATTGATTGTACCAAAAATGAGGTCAACATGTTGATAGCCGTTTTTCCTTATTACAGCTAGTGAATATTAGCGGCGCTAGAGCCTCCATAGTATCCTCAAGGATGCAACTATTTTCCTTCATACATGTTGTCATGCTTTAAATATAAAAGGTAAAGACTCAAATGTTAGCCTATAATATAACATGCCTCACCATAATCATTAATCTTTACATAAAATCACTAGTGATAAAATAATGTTATGATCCTCAACCTTAGCAACCACCACAAAAAAAATTCTGGCAGCCACTACCCATGTCTGCACTGCAGTATAACATATTAATAAGTTTAACTTCATTGGCCAACCATGTATGGGCCAACTGGGGTCATCATTTTTTCCCTGAGTTAATTTGTATGCTCCTACTACTGAGATTTTCCAACCCTCTCGATAGTTTAGGTAAAAAACCTCTGATTTTTTGAGTTGATATAAATAGTCACTGGGTTTATGTAAAGACAAAAATAAATAAGTTTACATGGTAGAAAAATGGAATTTATCTTGGACTCTTCGGAGGAAGACCTAAATAACATAAATTCCTTTTGGATGATGAGGGAACGAGCATTTTCCAATATGTAAAGAACCTAACAACACCGTTCAATCCAAAACAATTCCTACTATTATCAAAGTTCATATTAGAAGCCTAAATCCTCAAGGTAATATCTCAAAAGGTAACAAATCTAAAGCCCGTACTCTAGACGATCCCATACATTAGGGTGTTGCTCTCTAACAAACCCATCAAGACCGTGTAACTTTCATCGAAGTGTCTCAGCCAAATTAGTCACACTAACTTCTAAACTCTAAAGAATCTGGAAATATAAGAGGGTCTTAAGAAGAAACACTAGTTCAACTAAGCTTTAGACCACCACCACTATATCTAAGAAAAATTAGGGATATGATTAATAACACAACGGATGTCCACTACACATACCCTGAACTAATTCCATCCATTGACTTCAGCACAAGTATGTGATATTTGAATCCATTTTTGTTTGGCTTCCAGTGCTTTAAGAGACCCCAACCTCAGCTAGAGCAGATGAGCTGATGATAGGGATGACAATAGAATGAGATAAATGCGGGTATAGTTAAACTTGTAACCCATTCCGTCTATATTTTCTCAAACTCATACCCTAATCTGTATACGTCTGGTAATCATATTTTTTAATTTTTTATTGGAAAACTATTTGTCGGTAATAAGATTATTATACGATCTTGAATTTGAATTTGATACTCATTGTATGAGTCTTCGAGAGAAAAAAGAAAAAATATTTTAAAAAATAAATTAAAAAATCAAATTAAATTATTATATGTAAAATGATATTTTTTCAAAATATATTGTATCAACTATATAATGTTAATTAGCAAATATTTTGTTATCAGTTATAAAGAAATTCAAAAATCAAGTTTAATATTTAAATGTAGAATAATACTTTTCAAAATATATTGTATTTAGCAAATAACATATAATTTTGGTATTACATATACTAATATTAATAACTTTATTTAAAAGTTTGATAAATAATATTCAATAATATTTTATTTTATATAATATTAATTTAGCGGGTACTCGGTGGGTCAGGTTCATGTTGAATACTCGTGAGAAATTTTTAAACTCCACAAACCGACTCGTACCATGCGGGTAGTAAATTTTCAAACCCAAAACCCATCCATAAAGTTTTTTTAAAACCCATACCCCATCCCATCGCGTCGGTTCAAGTCGGGTACCCGTGAGTTCAGAAAAAAATGCCATCTCTAGTTGGTAATATATACTGATATGGATTAGAGAGCTTGATTGGCCTACACCCCGAGTTGGTTAATTTTTTTGAATTAATCAACCTCTACCCTAGCTAGGGCACTCCAAAACCTTGAAGAATGTGATGGTGTATTTTATAGCTTTGGACTTGTATGTGATCTATTTCAAGATAAAAGAGTTTATGGTGATTTCTCAAGTTACTCTTAAATAATAACTTCCCCTTCTACTACCTAACTATTTTGGTCCTTTACAAAATGGTCAATGATGTGTCAAAGTTGAACAAACAGTGGAAGTAAAAATGTATCTTCATTAGGTGGTGAGTGAGAGCCCGACCTTCAAAAGAGATCGACATAGTACAAAAAGTAGTTGCAAAATGAAAGTAAGGGCTAGATTTTCTAGCCGAAGTCAACGTTACTCCTACTCTCCCTAACTTGCTATTTCAATTACTTTTTATATTATTATTATTATACTTTATATTTGCTAAATTTTAATTCCATCTTGATATGTATAACTATTCTTCATATTATAGAGTTTGGACGACTCTATTCAGTTTTCAAAATTACAAAGGAAGAAGTCTTTGTAAATCTTAGGTCGCACGTGGCTAACATTTTGAATAAGAAGTATCACAACCTTTCTACCTCATAGAACTTATTCGTATGCGACTTTTAGGCCACAAAAAGATGGTAAAGTGGCGAAGAAAAGTAAGTAGACCTCGGTCGGTCAAACCAATTTTGCAAGTCATAACAATGTTGTTGGGAATTGATTTAATCAACAAAGGGAGCTAGCAATAGGATTTCGGCTTGTGTTGGAGGCTTATCTCATGTTGAGACCCTGGGAAGCTCAACCACTAGCTATGAGACATGAGGCAGTCATGACGAGAAGAGGCCTTCCAAATTCAAGCTCTTAGGATGCAAGACCTCGAACATGTGGTGGTTAGGTATGGGCATGCTACTAAAAATCTCCCAATTGCTCCAACTAACTAGAGTGCATGAAAAGTGGCCATTGATATATAAGTAAGTATTTGGGAGTTTAGTTATGGATTTTTTTAATAAAATATATTTGTTCTTAAACTCGTTTACTTTTTGTTGTAGATGACGAGTAACATGTTTGGAGTTATCCGAACTTTAGTCGATCAAAAAAATCTAGTGTTGTCTGGCTTATTTAGTCTTCTCAAGACTCCTCTTAAGAAGGTTAAATATATGGGTGAGACCAAATTTGATCTCACAAGGTTGCAGACTGTTAAGTTTTCATTTAAGAAGCATTATGAGGTGAAGTCGAATGCTTGGGAATAAGCGATCGAGAAGCTGAAAAAGGGATAATAGGAATGAGATACTTCAAATGGTTAAGGATAAAAAGAACTACAAATATAAAATTAATTCTCTAGAGAAGACACTGAGAGAGGGTGATGATACTAAAGAAAAGGTCGTTCAGCAAGTTATGAGTTTTACTTTGGAGGTAGCAGACAACAAGTCGACCATATCCGAGACGAGATAGTCCTTAACATTTATAATATAATGAATGAACTTCTCGAGGTAGAGAAGACATGGAAGCAATATTTTTTATTTATCAGTGGTACTGAGAGAATAGAAAACCTCACTCAAATAAGAAAAATTTGAAGCGTCTTATAATAAAGTGGAAATGTATAGGTAATTTTATCCTTTCGTCTATTTGCTATACATTACATGTGCTGAATTCTAACTCGGACATTTCCTACAATGATCTCCAAATTGCAGCTAGGAAAAAACTAACGAAACAATATTTGAAGGTTGTGGAGAAAAACATTATCGCGCTGAGCACGATGTAATTGATGTTGTTGGACCGGAGACAACTAAAAGGGGAGAGATTCCCAAATCCTAAAAAAGAAGAAAACGATACATAACCAAAGGATGGAAAAAAGATAGGTCAAAACAGTGGTAAGAAAAAACATTCTCTTCAAAATATTATCGATGTTGTAAATGTTTTTGCCCCTGTTGGGGACCAAGTCACCATCATCTCTTTGTTTAATAAAAAGATGATCATGGTCAAGAGCAACAGATATATAATCCCTTGTATGTGGGTCAATTAAAAGGTAACACTCATACTATCGAGTACCAAACATAGTCTACATGGACTAAGAGCAAACAAACTTTAGCGTTCAAGGTCGTTTGGATGAAATGCGCCTCTACTTAAAGGTCCTAAGTCCCCTGGGTATGGATCTAGATTTCAGGATAATATAGGCTTGGCCTACTAATCCAAAACATATGCGACCAACCAGCAAGTCCCTCAAAACAAGGTCGACACGATCTAGGTGGATAGATCATATCAGACGATTCTGTTGCCACTGGATCATTTTATCTTCGCCACTCAGACTCTTATGTTGTCTCTCTTTACTACCTTGTAGCATCTGTTTCCTTAATTAAAAGGATATCAAAGAGAAATAGAGAAGATTCGTCCAAAGCAAAGATTTAAATTTAACATCTTGAAGAGGATAACGAGGCTTGGAAACAACAGTGTGACAAATACTAATGTCAGCCTTAAATCAATACTCCCTTGCCAACATATGTGATATATGGGCTCGCTTTCCTTCAAGCGAACTCAAAGAGCTAAAAATGGCTCATCAAAATATTTTGTTAAGCGCATGTGTCGATGCGAGAGATGGATAAAGAATACAATCTTCATGTGGACATTTTCTTTGAAAAATAAAAATAGGTAAAGACATCCACTAAGAGAGACAAAGTGAAAAAAGACAAAGCATTCAAGAATTGGGCGTCTTCAAATCCAAGTGAAAAAAAGATGAGGTGGTTGCACTCGTTGCTCTCAAAGTGCAAACCAACAAAGACACGACAATCACATTTGAAGCTTACACTCGATAATTCTTGGAAACATTATCCGACCATGAAACTGAAGCCAAATTTACATTGATTCTTAGTATTCACAAAAAATACCCATACTTGAAATTGGACTCGTACTGGCAATTAATTCCGGAGGATGACCGCCTTTTGATAATTTCATATAAACATGATACTAAAATTAACGAAGGAGCATCCAAAGAAGAATTTGGAGAATAATATTCTGGAGCGTATTTAGAATAAGCAAGTTCTGAAAAATGATCCTGAGGACTCGGGATAAGTTTTCTTTGAACATTGTCTTTGTTTTATATGAGAAGTCCCTATGTAAGCATGGTGTTCTGTATTCGGAAAATTTATATAAATATCAATTTTGTTTTGTTATATTTTGGTTTTGTTTGCTTTTGAATCTAGGCTTAGGTTTTTTCCTGATCGAGAGTGATCAATTCTCAATAAGAAGAGAAACCCCGAGAACCCTTCCATAATCAAAATATACTATAAAACAAGGATTACCTAATGTAAACCAACTGATGTTAGAAATGATCATTTGGATCCAAAAATAAGAATTATCTAATGTAGACCAACTGATATTTAAAATGATCCATCAGATCTATAAATAAGACTTATCTAATGTATGATGGCAACATTACTTGTAAATATTAGTGGGATATGTAAACACCTCGTTAGAATCCTCTTGTACCATCAAAGTAGGAAAGTCTATGCCACCGGTAATTACATTGATTAGATATTTTTACATTTTTATATAATCTCAAGTGTTCAATATTTTATGGATGCCGAAACGGTTTCCCATCAGGATCTATCAATCGATAAGTTACAACCTTCACTCTCTCAGTTACCGAATCTGGATCCTCCCAGTTTTGCTCCAACTTTCCATGATAATTTTATTTTATATATAAGAACACTTTCTTTAAAAATTTATCCCTTACCTTAAATTCTTTTCGTTTGACCTGAGACGCATATCTACTTTTCATCAGGGTTTCATAATGTAAATAATTTAAATGTGGGTGTGTTGTTTCTCTTAATAAACGTTGTTAGCTTCCCATTTTCTATTAAAACTTGATTTTATTTCTTTAAGAATATACAATCCTTTTTATCATAACAGATGTACTCATGGTACTTGAAATATCGATTAGACCGACCTCTTTTGGGGTTTGCATCAGAAAAGGATTTCTAAATTGCACACGGTTTTGAGATTTTTCGAAAAATAGTGGCCACACTCTCAATTAGCTACATAAAATGATCGGGTCGAATCCATTAATTAGATATTGGCCTCAATGGTTGTTGGATACAAAAAATATGATGGTTCGATCTTTTTCTTTATGACATTTGGTTCAGATCGTTTGGTCGAAAAGCGACCGGACAATAAAACGTTTAAATCGGATGAGGTCGATTAATCGAAGCGAGTGACTGTTGATAAATGATGACGGTTAATTGTTGAAAGTTTTATTGTCTTCGGTGGGCCATGTGCCAAGTTCTGTTGGTTGAGTCTCTTTGACGATTATTTGCTTCTTTACTTGTGCTAACAAAATCCCAAAGGTTAAGGTATTTTTTTTATCAAAATTATCTCGTAAGATTATGGAGAGAAGTCCTTGCCTATATGCAGCGCAAAATACCTTCTCCTCATAGTCCTCAAAATTGATTTTCGTTCCTCTAAAATACCTGGTATACTTCATCAGGCTATCTCCAATTTCCTGTCTGCATTGAGTGATTGTGTTTTTATTCCTTCAGAATCTCTTACTTCTCATAGACTATTGCCTAAACAAAGTCCAAAATATGCTAAATATTTCAATGGATCCCCATGGTAGCTAATTATACCACTTTGATATGTTATCATTGAAAGTTTGAGAGAA